>OY776111.1:137140514-138340514 GCA_963675035.1 Allygus modestus
ACAAATAATATGGTATTTTGAATTATTAACCTAGGTTAAGTGGTTGCGGAAAAAATCCAAAAAAACATGCTCATAAAATCTCCCATGTTAATCTTATGGGAAAAAGGTTTTTGGCTTTTCCTCATTTAGTTTTACTTTAAACTTCACATTTGCTTTTACCAATCACTTCAGCTCCACAAAACAATCATTTTGGTGTTTAAATTGTGATTCTACGTCCAACCGTCGCAGAGATATTCAAAGTACTAAACACAGTACGTTGTCCAATGTTATCCTTATGGAGAATAAATAAACTTTGATATCTTGATTATTTATGAATGTATATTGATGAAACTTGGTATGTGGCTTCATGTTGTACTGGTATATTGATATTTGAACAAAAAACAAATATTTTTTTGGTTGTCCCCGTAGCAGCTAACCTGCATACTCAGCCCCAATGTTATTCTTATGGAGAATAAGTAAAGTTTTATATCTCTCTTAATTATTAACATAAATTAATAAAACTTAGTATGTAGCTTCACCTGGTTGAGTTAAATTGATAATTGCATAAAAACACATATTTTGTGCTCCTTGTTGCAGCAAACCTGCATACTCAGTCCTATGTTATTCTTATGGAGAATAAATAAAATGCTATAGATCATTTAGTTATTAATTTATTTTTATAAAACTTGGTAAGTGCCTTTATGTGGTAGTGAAAAACATATATATTCATTGGAAATTCGCTGAGTACGCAGGTTTGCTGCGACGGGGGTATTTATTTATTGCAATAATGTCACACCTTCTTGTAAACTCACTACTTGCGAGGGCAGTGACTTCTTCATATACTTCATAAGATTTGGCTCGAAATTCGTCAGTTATCAGAGTTCTGAGGCGATTATGGCTACACTGGTTACCATCCTTGGACCTGCCTTTTATTCCTCTTACAGGAGCCACGTCACCAATCAACTTAATAATATCTGTGTACTCAGCCGATGTTAATCCCTGTAATCTTTGAAATTATTTATTTATTCTTGGACATTCTCTGAAAATACATAGTCTACACCTTTGCCTTTCTGCTGGTGCTGACACCATTGATCATATTCAATGTCTTTAAGTTTTTCTATATAGTTTTGATCTTGTATTTTCATTGAATTCTGCATCAGGCAATTTCAGTTTTTTTAGACATTCCTTAATCCCTGCTTTAAAGTCTTTAAAGTGTGATATGATGGGATCATTTTGTCTTTCCAACACTGCATATATTAATATGTTGAAGGTATGCCTCCCAAGAAGCCTTTATAATACCCAGTCCTTTACAACTTTTGGACGAATATAACATTGAATTGGGCACATCGTTTGGCAAGTCCAGAATTTCTTTGACAAAAGATCGAATTAACAAATCAATGTCATTCAAGAAGAAAGTATGTAATTAAGAGCCGACTCGAAGAAAACGCTAGATTTATCTTCTGCCTTCCAGCTTCAGGGCATGCAGCTAATGACAACACTTATTCTTCAAGTCCATTTCGGCAACAATCAGTTTAATTGCCTTGTATCGGGGATGGCCGTGTTTCGGCGCAGCTCCTATGAAGAAGTCATTACTAGTGTCCAGTAATGACTCCTAATGTCCGTAAAATGACTACGATTACGTTTGGAGAGCTCGGACTGCGGCGCACGGGACCCGTTGTAATAATAGGCCCTCGGTCCGGCTTATTGAAAACTTGGGGACACCGCGGCGGCGCGATACAATGCGTTACTGTATTGGAAATGAAACAGTACGTGACGGAATTGGAGGATGGGAAATCGAACATTCACGATGCAACACACCCAATAATGTGTAGGAGCATGATTGGCTCGTCACGAATAATATGGAAAATACCTTACTGCAACCCAAACATTAATTTAGTTTGTTAAACCATAAATGATTTATGGTTGGTTACGACTTGCCAAGAAATTAATCATACGGGCAGAAGGGTTTATTCAAAAGGCAAATCAAGAGGAAATGGGAGGAATATTAAACAAAATCCTGTTTACAGATGCAATGAATAGCTTTTCGTATTTAAAACAACGACGATACAATGAACGCAATTTACTGTCATAAACTGGAATAAATAAATAAATAAAATTTGTTTCCACATTTGTACAGAATATAATAATGTTATGTATAAACTTGGAAATTTACAGAACACAAATTGCGTGATCAGAATTAAATACAAGATAAGATAAAAAAATAGTAATTTGAGTATTTCCTTCACTTGAGTCGGTTACTTACTAAACATGTCGGTACTTCATTCCTTAAAACGGGACGGTGATTTAAAATAACTTAACCTATATATGTAACATGTATATATGTAACATGTACGATGTTCTATTCGTTTGTTGGTATAGTATCCTTCCTCAAATGACTATCATTCAAACACAATAACTAAATATAAACACTAACCCACGACACACTTATCAGCAATACAGTACAGTATTAACAGACAAACGGAGACCTATTATTTCACACGCTTTTCAATCCCACACAATCCGCCATAACGAACTATTATCCTAATAACAGTTTCCATTGCATGCGGCATTCAGCGTGAGGTGATATATTCAAATATATTCTAGTGGATGTGTAATTACGCACTATCCGCCTGTAGCGTTAGTTCCGGTCGGTTACGCGCGCTGACGCCTTTATCAGCATATCGGCGGTTGTATCAGCGCGGACAGTAGTGAGGTTCCCATCCCCCTCCCACCACTGCGCCACCGTTCAATCTGCGCAGGAGCTCGACGATGGGTATATTAGCTAGATCTACAACGTTGAATTATGCCAACACAACTTAGAACAGCGACCCATTTTTTTAACTATGTAACAATCAGGAAAGAATTATTATTGATGATGGGAACGAGTCACCCCAACCAGGCGTATCGGGGCAGCGAGACATCACGAATGAAGCAATTACATTACAGGTGGGGCAGGAAGGGGCTCATTAGAGGGTGAGAGCAGTGTAGAGGGTGCAGGGAGGAACCACGCGCGAGTCGTTGCGCGAGGGTCGATGTGGTGGTTGGGCTAGCAGTGATAAGATAAGCCGCCACGTGTGTTACCACGAAGTGAGATAAGGCGGCGGCTGCGCTGATAAGAGGTGTGACCTAGAGCGGTACTGGGAACAGCGGCGGCACACCCCCGGTGATTGTGCGCTCGACAAGGTGAAGGGGAAATGCAACAACCTTCAATTAGATTATAGTAAATACTTGAATCTTACAAATGTTTTAAAGCATAATGACAAAAATAAATAGGAGTTTTATTCTATAAACCGGGCCTTATCACAAATTAAATGTGACAATATGGCTAAAATTATAGTGAGTACTGTACTAACTTTTTAAATCGCATCAGATGATAACTAAAACAGATCCACCGCCGCGGTGCGCCGTAAACGAGCAACTAAAGTTTTGAAGTATAAATATCCAAGAGGGTTTAGTTTAAAGATAATATTTAGCGCGGAGCTAGAGGTCTCAATAACAGTGACCGGGTTATACTCACGAGGCCACCTAGAGAGTAAACCGTAATGGGCCAGGTGAGCATGGTCGCGTGGCGATGTTTGCCCCAACTTCGAGGAAAAAAGAAGACTTATCGGCCGACAATTAGCTGGGTGGTTAAAATAAACAGTCCAGATGGCGGCACGAACCCGTGGCCCGGGGCGCTACAAGGGCTACGCCGCGCCGGGTAAATACTGAGCGAACGCTGGACAAATCACTGTCTGTTTTGTTCCTTCCACGCTTCCACCAAACAACATGCACTAAATAGTTCAGATTCTATTTTATAAATTGGTCCATGGATCTTTTTTCATCATGATGATCTTGAGTGACGAATCGCCTAATTCCAATAAACATGACAACTGAATTACAATATCAGGTAAGTGTAACATTGCCAGGGCACAACCTTTAGGTAGTATCAGAAACACATACCTGTGCACATCATAAAACTGTTAACTGATACTCGATGAAGATGATTCATTTGTAACCAATCACTGTTCAAAATCCGCAGCATCCATCGCCACATTGCTTCATGTTAGAGCCTAAAGTCTACATCGACTTTTGCCTATGTGTGATCTGAAATCTGCAATGCTTTTTAATTAGGATTAAAATAAAATAGATAAATAAATTTGTGTTTCGTTCTGTCATAGTCAATAGACAATTTAAAGCATTTAAATGCACATCTTAGATTGTTTTAAGTTTACTGCTTTCGGTTTAATATGGCATTTTATTTAGTGCATCCATAATTTCTCATATCAGGTAAAACTTCGAATCTAGGGATTCAAAGGGAATCAACCACTCTTGATTGCGTTGGGGAATCAAATTTAAACAATGAATGGTACATCAGAGCACCACCGACACAGGGAACATCAGAATTGCGACTTAACAAGACTTTACTTATTATATTACTTTAACAAATATGATATACACACTATAATAGTGTAAAACGATCGCTTATCAGACGTCTTCGCTAGAAAGATGGCCTGTTACATGCTGCAAGACCAAAAACAACGCTCCAATGACTCAGCTTCACATTCCTTATACTCATGGTCATGTATACCCAGTGATAAACAAAAATCGCAACAAAGACCCCATCAGGCGGGTGTAAAGGCTCTAGAGAAAACTTGCAATGGAACGAATTAGCGAGCAAAGTGACACACTACCCCGGTATGAAAAAAAGCAGATTAAATCAGGCAAAAAGTGGGCCAATCAAGGCAGGTGTTGCACACAGTGGCTAGGACATGGTCTGTCGCACCCTACCTGTTGCCTCGATCATCACCTGCCGCGACTCCCGAGTCATCTGTTGTACCCGCTAGTGGTATACAAGTGCGGCTTCCCTCGCACGGTTCGGTGGTCTTCTACTTCAGGTTATCGGCGAGCAAGATAATCGCGCGTTTGGTTCTTCGGGGCGTCTGAAGGATGGGCTCCAGGAACAAAACATTCCGCGTTTCTACCTCTTTCCCCCATAAGACCAATGTTAACTTTCAAAGCTCCTACCCTCCTTGACGGATTATCCAAAATGGTTAATTTATTGTAAATTTTAAAGAAAAAATACCTGGCGATTACGGTGAGTAAAATTTCGATATCACACATAATAATCGTTCAAAACATTTCAAAAAATTTCAGTATTTACGATTTTGATATGGGTAATGTATTTGTGATACCGACATTCTGCTCACTGAAGTCGCTAAGACTTTTTCTTACTTAAAATTAGCCACAAATCACCGATTTCGGATAACCCGTTGAGGAGGGACGGCTCTGAAAGTTAGCATTGGGCTTACGGAGGAAGCATGTTCAAACACAAATGTTGCGTGATTGGAGTGAGGCCAGCTTTGATAGTGTTCCGGTATTATAATGGACTTAAACTCAGTGTAATAAACTGAAGCGTGTTATAATTTGTTTGCTACTCACGTAAGTTAAGAATGTTTCCTCTTACCTGGTCAAAAATCAGCACCCTTATGCTCGGAGGACAAAGATTACACGAAACTTTCCATCCGCTTTCGTCCAAATAGATGAATCAAAAGTATCAATTAGATTTATCTTCCACCAAACATTCAGTGTTCTATAAAAAAAATCGTGTAAATCAGAATGCGTTACACTAGGTTTACCTAGCAACCATATTTTAACAATGCTGGCTAAAAAGACTTATAAAGTTGATATTAGTTTTATAATAGGTCAATATCAATAACACATTTTAATACAGGCAACATTAATTGGTGTAATTTAAAATATTGAATACAAAAATATATATAATTTTAAAACCACATTATAAATTGTGATAATGTTATGCGCCCCCCCCCCCAAACCTCAGGACACTCCTGATCTCTTCAAAAATTATGCCATTGGAGAATAGCAAAAACGACTTAATGTGGCTGATTTTTTAAAACTACTTGAATAGTTTGCTGTTTTAAATTCCTCTTAGTTTGTAAAACCGAAAAGGTGTAATTTTGATTTGATAAGACAAGTTATTTTTTACACAACATCAATTAAGTGGCAGCCCGGCTGAATATTTAGCATGACTTCAAATCTACTTAGAGCCTGAAACTAGCGACAGTGTGTTACCCCTTCTATGCTCTCACCCCGTAACAAGTGCAAGAATTGCGTTGCAAGGTTGCAAAGGTAAGCATTACATAGTTGATAACAAGATGGCAACGAGTCCTTGGCATAGTTGGGCCACTGAATGGCAGGAGTGGCATTGCAAGAGGCACAGGAAGGAATGCGGATAATAACACAGCGACAGCGAACACACACTACTAAGCAACGAGGTCGCTTGAATGCCAAGACTGTGAGGTTGATGATGCAGGGATCACCCGAACGTTGATAATACTGTACAAAGATGAGACCTGTGTTTACAGACAGCCTAGACTATTTGCGACCTGAAGACGTTTTAGTGATTGATTAACTCTTTGAAAACGTAGTCGACTTAATTCAATACATGCTGTACTGCAGTCTCGTTATGCGGATACCTTTACCACCTTTTTTATTTGTCCTCTTACTCGCAACTCTGTATGTTTAGATTTTGAATGTCAATGGCAGAGCATTTTGATTACAAGTGTTATGATATTATTGTTTGAATGTATGTTTAGATTTTGAATGTCAATGGCAGAGCATTTGATTACAAGTGTTCTGATATTATTATTGTTTGAATGCATGTAGAGTTTTTGTTACAGATTTAGTTCACGCGTAAATAACTTCCTTTGGGTCAATAACATAACAATAACAAGGACGACCCCGAATAAGGTCCAGACAATTGTAATTAGTGTTTGGATCACCTAACACATCTCTGACTTTCTTTATTACATGGAAAATGAATAGTCCCCAAACCCTGATCTAGAAACTTTTGAAACTACCTTTCATGTCTTAAATTTAGAAAAATAAAGATAATCACTAATAAAAAAACACCTTTTCCTCATTTTTGGGCAACATTATTAAATAAATCAAATCCTTTTAAAAGTTATTTGTTTAGTTATGACTGCAGTTTTGATGATTAATTTCTTAAATGGGCATTTGTATTGAAACCCTAACACTTTATAAATTGTTGAAGTGAAAATAACATATTAATATACTAAGTGCACAAATTAATATACAAGGTAAATTTAGTGCCAGCAAAGTTTAAGAATCAATGTAACACCAGGAGATAGCATACATTTCCATTGCCAGTATGGTAAAGCTAGTTAGTTGTACGTTCCCCAATCCGTAGAAATGCAATTTCTAGGGTGTGGCACACCAACACAATGTTCATAGCAGTGATCTAGGCTAAACGAATTACTGCACTGCAATTACAGTATAAGCTGCAACCGGAAGGCGGTGTTTATCCCGGGGCCGACAGCGACGGAAGCATCGACCGACGATCACAGTGTGGCGAAAGTGGTGACGGCGAGGCTAATAGTTTCACATCGTTACCACAACATGGGCGGTTCACCAATTAGCCTAGACCAGGCGGCATTGTTCAAGTCCTACATTTGGAGGGAAACGGGTCAATCGTTCCCAGCGGTTCCTCGAGTAAAAGCAAACGATGGAAAAACTGTCAACTGTAAGTGCCTTAATTAGGCTCAAAGAAGCGGCTCGAAAAGAGAACGAGAGGTGGTGTAGCTCCATCAGGTACAGGATCCTAGGTTTAATAGTTTTCTGTGGAAGGGGCATAATGAAAATCAATATTTGGTCCCTTGAATTTCCTTATAAATCAATAAGATCATGTTTTCCCTTGAATACACTCACAATCAACTCTAATAATTTGGTACTTGTTAAGACTAAACATCACTGTCGAAAAGCGGGTTACGAAAAGTGGATTAGGGTAAACTGTGACCAAAAGTATCAAACCTTTATCCTTATCATCTGTGCCAGGTAGCTGATTGTTATGATCAACAGTGATTCAGCTACCAATGATCACACTGAAGTACAAAACATTTTGCCTGTGGAGTTTCTAGGTCATCATTTCAGTATCGCTTTATGCAATTAAATATTGCACGCACAGCAATTACAACTTTTTTGTCAGAAATATTTATGTCCCACCAGCACTTCAACTACTCTTGAACAACAAAACTAATTTAAATTAATTTTAAAGATAATTGATAATTGGATAGTGAAGTTATTTTCAGTCCACGAGGTAACCTCGATAATTTGACATTATTCTCGATGCCTATCGATACCCAGCACAATCACAAACACTCCTTAATATCGGTGTTTTGGCGTGTGTGGTGGAACGGTGCTGGCGCTGTGCTATTTGGCGCAGTCTCGCTCTGGTTCTGTTATAGGCGGGTCTTTGTTTGGTCGATTGCATCGCGGCCGTTGTGGGAGTGAAGTTATTTATGTTCCATTATACTTGCTTTATCCGCTCTGGCCAACTTCTGTCCCATTCACCATGTGTGCGTTACATTCGCCCATTCGACACATCGGATTTAGCTGTCATTGATTTCGTCCGTCACTTAAATTACATTTTCGATTCATGTTCACACATGTAGTATGTTTTATTGTCGTGGAACTGGCTATTGTAGTTGGCATTGAAAAAAAACAAGTAATTCAACTTAAAAACAACGGACAAATCTACACTTAAAGAACAACATTTCAGTGTATGTTTATGATAAAATAACCAGGATGAATAAAATACGTCTTACAACACTATAAAGTATATTTACACTTATACTGTACTTACATACAAGACGGTAAAATATGTACAAAAGATGGTACAAGGCGATCGATTTCAACCAGTTACACCGGTCATCATCAGGCCTAATCAGAGAATTTAAGACGAAAATAATCGGAGAGTAAAATAACGAAAGCTAGTTCCGAAGCGAAAGAAAATAGAAGTTCCGTGGAGATGATTAATTTAAATTAGTTTTACTTATGAATAAATATATTTTGTATTAAAAACAATTTTGTTACATTGATTTTTATAGATGCAGGGTTTACGAGATGCCCTTAGTACACACAACTCTAACTATCTCAAACTCAAAATTAGTTAACTGTAGTAAAGAAATACATGAATGACAATTGTCATTTACACAAAAGCTCTCTCAATCTATGCTTACCCAGATTAACAGCTCTTACAAATTTACAACAAAAGAATTACCATACACCTCCTAAGCTAGATGCTGGCTGGTTGCTGACATAAAATATACCTAATATATTTACGATTAATTACAACCTCGCTATACTGAGTTTCGTCTTCTTTGTTTGAAATTCACTCTCGGTGATGGTTAGGTCATGTTAGGAATTGTTGCGAATATACGGAACAAACATCGTAAAACACGTTTTTCTCTTATGGCAAATTTCCGCAATAATGTCTTCAATCACAATTAAAATATTAATCATTGAAGACAGGGTGGTTATACAAATTTAACCCATCACCTCACGAAACAGTACCCCCAACTTGAAGCACGTACAGTGCCTTTTTTATAGCTAACAAACACAAACACACTTATTTGTCGACAATCCCATTTGTTGTTATTGACAGTCCGGAGCGCCTCTGTCCACAGTGGGGCCGAGTGGTGGTGTAGCCACATCAACAAACACATGTAGAAGACAGCTACAGCTACAGCTACAGCTCTACAGCTGACGACTGGCTGACAATAAACAATGCTCAGGCTCGCGGCTACCGCTGGCATACTGATCACCGAGCTTCATCAGCAACCTGGACACAGAGTCTGTCCCGTGAGCAGCAGAGCAACCAGCCACCATGTCAGAACTATGTAAATCCCGACGTGACCCCTAGAACGATGTTGGTAGCCTATCAAATGTGTGACAGTGTTTGAATATTCTCGTTTTATTATTCAACTGACACGTCGCAGCTATTAGTTCGTTTTTTACATTGCTTGTTTGGCATTCTATGATTAAAAATCGGCGGGGGAAATAGTAATAGTGTGGCATCTCAAAATTTCCAAAGAATGAAGGCGAGAAGAAATAGCTTTGTCATAGATTCTCGATGAGACAAAATTAACCAAAGCGAATTCCAATAACAAAACTGTCGATAACTGTCCTCAAAGCAGTGCTGAAGAAATAACTATTCCTCATGAATTTACAAAACAAAATAAACTCCTACATCACTGCCAATGAGTAAAGGAGAGTTGTGCAATGAATACTTAAACTTTGTTTCTCTGTGGTTTAAGTATTCATTGGTTTGTGTACTCATTATATACTTAGTTAATAGTTTAAGTTGTTACGTTATATATCGGATAGTTTATTTCTTGATTGAATTTCGGAAATGTCATTTAAGCTAGTACTTATCACTACTGTATCACTGTATCACTACATAAAGCTTTCTTTCGTAATTTTAAAAACATCACTTTTTTACTATATAATTAAATTTGTTATAAATAGCAAAATAGATTTATTTGAAAAATGTATCATTTAAATACTATTATATTTTAATCCTTGCAAAATTGTACGTAATAATATGAATATTTTGAAAATAAAATAACCTTTTTATCATTTACTCTTTGTTCAAGTAAACTCAAATGTTCTAGTATTTATGGGCGAGAAGGAGGGGGAGGGGGTTGTTATGATTAAACAAATGTGTCACGTAATATGGCCGCACAAGTGCACCAGGTAAAAGTCTCCTCATGCTCCGATGGACAAGAGAGCAAGCCTGTATATCCTGCATTCGCTGGCAAAGCCCGCACAAGTCCACCAGGTAAAAGTCTCCTCATGCTCCGATGGACAAGAGAGCAAGTCTGTATATCCTGCATTCGTTGGCAAAGCCCGCACAATTCCACCAGGTAAAAGTCTCCTCATGCTCCGATGGACAAGAGAGAAAGTCTGTATATCCTGCATTCGCTGGCAAAGCCCGCACAAGTCCACCAGGTAAAAGTCTCCTCATGCTCCGATGGACAAGAGAGCAAGTCTGTATATCCTGCATTCGTTGGCAAAGCCCGCACAAGTCCACCAGGTAAAAGTCTCCTCATGCTCCGATGGACAAGAGAGCAAGTCTGTATATCCTGCATTCGCTGGAAAAGCCCGTACAAGTCCACCAGGTAAAAGTCTCCTCTTGCTCCGATGGACAAGAGAGCAATTCTGTATATCCTGCATTCGTTGGCAAAGCCCGTACAAGTCCACCAGGTAAAAGTCTCCTCATGCTCCGATGGACAAGAGAGCAAGTCTGTATATCCTGCATTCGTTGGCAAAGCCCGCACAAGTCCACCAGGTAAAAGTCTCCTCATGCTCCGATGGACAAGAGAGCAAGTCTGTATATCCTGCATTCGCTGGCAAAGCCCGTACAAGTCCACCAGGTAAAAGTCTCCTCATGCTCCGATGGACAAGAGAGCAAGTCTGTATATCCTGCATTCGTTGGCAAAGCCCGCACAAGTCCACCAGGTAAAAGTCTCCTCATGCTCCGATGGACAAGAGAGCAAGTCTGTATATCCTGCATTCGTTGGCAAAGCCCGCACAAGTCAACCAGGTAAAAGTCTCCTCATGCTCCGATGGACAAGAGAGCAAGTCTATATATCCTGCATTCGTTGGCAAAGCCCGGTGGCATCCCGAAAGGCAGATATTTGTGCTCATAAAAAGAGTTATGGTACCGATGGCAACGATCCTGACAACTTTGGCATCCAACCCATTAGCTCTGGAGATGATTTCAATTATTGCTAATTTTACTTCGTACTCTGATACTCTGATTAATTTCAATTTGTGTTTACTGCCATTTGTTTATTGGTTATAGCATCATCATCATATCTGCTTATAATTCGTTAAGTAAAAGTGATCCTGTTTTTACGAAACAATCGATCATATCACCGACCTTATTATTTCGGGAGGTAACACCTTTTTTCCAAAACAATGTCCCTCTATTTAAGGCATTTCTTACTTTCTTGTTCTCCAGCCAGTCACATCCCTGCCTTGTCCTCGGAAATGTACGTTTTAGTTTACAAAATATGACACCGTAAACAAAAATAAATCAAATGGACAATATTTTAATACGAGACCCATGAGGACTACTAGACAATGGACACTCAGTCCAAGCATATGATTTCGCTTTCCTAGACAAGCCTTAGTAGTATCTAATTACAGTGTATGTAGAACCTATACTGTACTATGTCTTGTTGAAAACAGAGAGCGTTGGTGAAATATAACTACATCATTTGATGGTCAGGAACATATTATGTCCTAAAGCTATCTTTAACGATCCCATGTATAGGATTACTGTATAGCTTGTGAGACACTGTCTGGAAATGAGGCCAAATATATCAAGAGGGCTGATAATACAACAAAGACTAACCTGGACGGCGCTGTTGAGAAAGCAGTTGTTCTGTCCTGGACCATTGAGTAACCCCTTTGTGAAAGCCACCGAGTCCCTGGATGGAGACATATTGACGCTTGCAGACTACCGCTCCATCCTTTCGCCTGAAACAGATTACAAAACCATTATTATACAAAACAAAACGTAACGATGAAATTTAACTACATATGCATTATTTTACATCTATTTTTCTTTGGGCGGAGCCTATCTGATCTGTTATTTCAGGTGCATATCAAAATTCATCTGGTCACCAAGTTCCTTCCACATTACATTCATCTTTGAAGTGCGCAATAAATCGGCGATAATCCATTATAGAGCTCCGAGGCTTTGAAATTAAAAAGCTATGACTCGTGAAAGACGGGAGATTTTATCTACTTCTCCCACAAGTATACTAAACAGATTATCTAAAAGGCCGGACAAAAAATCGTTAAAGCTCTCCACGCAATTTAAAACGGACCTTTTAAAACTGAAAGTGGCAACAAAAACTGCTAGATCCCATGTTAACGTTTAGATCTCGTCCATAAATCGGCAACCCGGGAGCACGGACAGCGGAGAGCGTGACCAGTGGCTGTTTGATACAGTGATTAGCAGCTCCTTGGCCTTTGTCTGACCTCCCCTCCCCCAAACAGCTGATTGGCTTTTAACAACTGGTCCAACATATGATCCATTAGACCGAGATGTTTGATAATTGCTATCTAGAGCAGAGCAGCGGCGTTGAGTGGCGACGAGGAATGTGTAAGTAGACCCTCACGATACATAGAGTAGCTATGGAGAGGGCGTGTAGGAGTGAGATTACAGCCATCACAGCATGCGTATGCAGTAGTTACCGTGTGGCTATCCAGGTACCACAACAAGGTAGGCTACACTCTTCTGGGTTAGAGCTTAGTTTCAAAACATTGTTTCTACTTAAAAAAACCACATAGGGCCTATATTTAAATCAACTATACATGAAGGTGAACAACTTAGAGATCTGTCGTCAATAATAGCACTAATAACTCAACTTATTATTGTAAATACTCCTCCATAAGTAATAGAAAACAAAATTATATAATTGCAAAGGAATCTAAATTTGTTGAAAACCTCAAAACTAAAATATAACGCGTTATAACGGATACAAATTATAAAATATAACGATTAGTAAAATTCCAATACACCCAACAATATTTTTAACCTTAGTTCCCTCAAAATTATATAAACTATATAACATATAATTGAGAATTATCGCTGTTTTAGTACTAGTTCAGAGTAACTGCAGTAACACGGTCTCTCGTGCTCTTTCTAACAGTCATTGACAATCTTGCTACACTGTCACTATAGTCACAGCTCGTACTACGCGTACTGCATAACAGTCTGTTAACTGCTTTAAATTGCACGGTTGGCCGGTTGGCCGTTTTAACCCGTGGGCATTAGCTTTTCAGGCATAAACCTTGAGCTGATACTTCCCTTTGCCGTAAGCCGATTCCGGTTACTCCATAGAAGTAAGGTTCCATTAGGTTCCATAGAAGGTTGTGCAATTCCGATATGACCTATTCTTCGAGGACTCGTGAACCATAAAATAGACAAAGAGCATTGTGGAAAGCTACTTTAAGGTGTAGCCTACTAGTACGTCAGTAACGGATAAAGCGAATTAAGGTAATTTGTCCTGATAAAGGCGAACCTCAGTTTCATACTGATCAATCATTACAATGTTGTTGAAGAAACGATTTAAAAAAAGTTCATAATTTGGACGAGGAAAGACGAGGTGAGATTATTTATTTGAAGATATGAAAAATAAATGTTGTTATAGTTTAATAAACCTTATTTTTGCACCAAATAAATGTTGTAATAGTTTAATAAACCTTATTTTTGCACCAGACTTAAATAGAATCTGTTAAACCTGTTCCTTGGGTCTTCTTGTTTATTGAAACAACCAAAAATCTCAGCTGTCATAATTTATTTGAATGGCTAAAATCAATTCAGTAACGAAACAAAAGAGGAGACCAGTAAACCGAGAAGGTCCATCACTCATCGCGGCCACGCCTCAGATTCATTAGCAATGCTGAGCAGCATTATTGATGTGACATTTAAATGTGTCTCCACGAGAGGTCGCGTTGTTTGGTACCAAGGCCACTCCACATCAGCCGTCCCCGTCCTCGTGGGAGCTGCGACCCCCGCCAAAACACGTACACTCCCGCCATAAAACACCCGACCCACAACACGGCCGGGCTGAGAACCGAGCAACCACGTATGTTATCTGTCCTGGGAGACTTACAAGCAAGAGTATGTTTACACGTGCATAAAACCTGCGAGACAAAGCTGTAGGTTCGCGAGCACGTCTCGGTTTCTCGGCGGTTTTCTATTGTGACTACTTCAGTCTACATTTTGTTATCGTTAAAACGTTGCCACTTAAATCCCTATAGAAACTAAAGTATTAAAATAATTTTTTAAAAGTTATATTGTTCGTGTTACAATAATGCGATCCGTATAAAATAATATAAATTTCATGCATTTAAATCGACTAATATTCACGTATTTTTTTGGAACGGTATATAGTTATTTCGGAGTTACACGGTAATTTAATGTTTAAGTCAAAAATCAAAGTAAATAAGGTATTTAATAAGCGATCTTCAAACAATAATTAGTATTTAATAAACGATCTTCAAACAATAATTAATGTTCATTTTACAAAATAACTGTAAATATAATAACAATTGTATGTTTTTTGGGAGGGTATTGGCATTATTTCTTTTGGCCTAAAGTATCTACATCCCCCTCCTTCCTAATTCCAGCTTTAGTGGTACTTTCGGTATAAATGTATCAATCGATCACAAGATTGCATGTTTCTTCATATAGAATACAGTGTATATTTAATAATCGATTCCAAATTAAGAATAAAATTAGAGTCTGCGAAAAGGTATGGATACAATGATACAATACCACAGATTAATGCTTAATCTATGACAATACCTAGTACATCCTTCGCTCGGTTTACAAAACCTACCTATCTCTGCATTAATAGAGACACAAGTTGATCCTTTATAACAATTCTGAATTCATATATGACAAAAAATCCATTATTCGACTCATCTTGAGTAATCAGAAAGCTGTTTCCGTCGTGTCATAACATCGTGACGTGTGAGTTCGTGCCGATCAGAGCCGGGCCGGACAGGAGCGGTACATTAGGTGTTATCTGTCGTGTCAAGGGCGGGCGGACTGGCGACATCGGAGTTGCAACGTCATGGTCCACTCTGGCGACAGCGCAATCACGGGGTACTGTGTGGGCAGGGCCACTGACGGGAGGGTTGTAACTGTACCGGTGGGAACATGGCTCGAGTGGTCTACATTAGATGTGACTGTGGTCGTTAGAAAGGGCCGAGTCCTGAGTTACAGGGTCCCTACGCCAACACTAACCATGTCTACGTGCATCCTTGCCAGCTGTTGCTTATAATAACTAGTTATTTCAATGTTCTGTAACATTATTACAAACAGACTTAGTCCATAGTCGCGTGGTTAACTCATTTAATTTGCGTGATTCAAGTTTAAACCTTTATACTATTTTACCACTAACATTGATTATACAATTGCATAATTTGTGCAGTATGCTGGTATGCTGTATAACAATCCGATGTTGTTTGATATTTCGCGTGTGTCATCGCCAATGACATTTTTTAGCGTTTTGATTGAGAACGACCCAAACCCTGATCTTTTAACTATCTGACGTTGATCGATCTTTTGTTTTAAAAGCATAGTCATGAGCCCAGTTACAGTTAATTGGCAGCTGAATACGATTGTGAACCTTCGCAAAATTAATTAATTTTTAATGGCAATAATTAGTAATATGATTACATTTGTTATAAAGAAGATTTGTTTGGAAGAAAGAACAACCAACTTTAACTTCAAATGTACTTAGTCTACTTCTCTGTGGTCTGATTAAACCAGAAATCAAAAAAGCTGAGCTGATATTTTGTTAACTATTAATGTAATTAATCTGTGATTTACCCATGAACATTTCGAATCACGAGAACATATTTAGCAGTTTTTTGACAGCTTACTTTGAATTTCGTTGCTGAAATGTAAAAAAGTGGTAAAAGAAATGCATCAATAAAGTCGCAAACCGCTGTTGGATGTTATCAACCAATCATTTCCCGAAGAATTTTTTTTCCAGGGGAAGGTAAATTAGCAGTAGTAAATGGAGGCAAAACAGACAAGAAGGATTGTCGCAAGATTTTGCTTTAGCTGCCATCAATAAAATTATTGGAAAATTAGTTTGTAAAAGATTTGTCAATTTCCTGGAAAATAAAAATTGTTTTCAACCACACAAATTTGGATTCAGGAAAAATAAATCGAATTATCACTGGTCAACTATGTAAATAAATGTTTAGATTCAGTAGGAAATGGGGAAACAGCTTTTGGAACCTTTGTAGACCTTACAAAGGCATTTGATTGTGTAGATGTTCATATACTAATTTATCTACTTTAAGCCATTATAGTTTTTTTTTTTTTATTTGCTGGCTACAGCGGTAATAAATAGAAGAGCACTAAGGTGGATGATCTCCAATCTTAACAACAGAAAACAGATTTCCTTAATCACTCACAACTGTTTTTCAGGTGAAAAAATGTATTGTTAGAAAAAGAAGAAGTAGTTAGAGGGATACCGCAAGGCTCAACTCTGAGACCCATATTTTTCTCATTTATATCAACGATATTAGCGATTATGTGGAGAAGAACAACCTGACAAATGTTGTCGATTAATACAACATTATTAACTTCGGGCGAAAATCTGGAAAACCTTCAAATTTCATATATTCTTAATATAAAGAGCCTTTCTCAATATTTTTCTGATATTAAACTCTCCATCAATCAGGATAAAAATAAGTTTTTACATCTTAAAACAGCACAACTCCAGCATAGAAGACTATCCTATACAATAAACTCAATGCTAGGAGAAGAGGAGGTAGAAGAAAATCTGAATGCAGGATGCCTAGGAGTCTCCTTCCATGCACAATAATTGAAATTGGAAATTACAAGTAGACCAAGTTTTCTCTAAATTATCCAACAACATTTTAGTCATTAGAAGCCTAGTCAATCTACTGAATAACAAGTTTATAAAAATTGTCTATCATAGCCTTTTTGAAAGCCATATCAGATATTGGATAATTCTATGGGGTTCATCCAGTACGATAAATTTAGATCGAATTTTCAAAGTACCGTCACTCTATTTGTTCGAATCCATTTTCCACGTCAACAGTCAAAACTTGTTCCAAGCCCCGACATAATTACAACACTCGAAATAGAAATAGATTTGCAGTTTCGCATAGACTATCACTCACCGAAACCAACCTACGGTGCATCAACCACCAGAGAAGGAATAACAGAGAAGAAATTTTGGCGGGGAGGTGATTCCCGCCAAAATTAATAGTGATTACGTCTGGGAATGCGGGTGATTGGAGCGCATAAATTGGCGTTTGGCCCGACGAACCGGCCTCTGGTCCCGCCCGCCGTATACTATATGGGACGAAAATTGTACGATACAGTGCCTCAAGACCTGAAGAGCATCGCTAGTATAAATAAATTCAAGCTCAAGGAGTATTTAGGACAAATGCTATTATAGCCTGCCAACCTAGTTCAAAGTATCAATAAATCTCATTGAAGAGAGGTGACTCGCCACATGCTCCAAGTTGGGTTCAACGTGGTCCAAGAGGATAAGTAAGTAGGTAAAATTAAATGACATAACCACGAGAGCAACATAATAGCCCTTGGATAATGTACGCTGATGAGAGGCTGCAGTTGCTACGACAATCAACTCAGAGACGTCCTATGAAAGTATAACTTCTCGATTATTACTGCAATTACCGGGTTATAAAACTGTATAATTTCCTTTGGTAATGAGCGTAGGACGAGGCTAATAGGTAGCATTAAAGAGCAAATATGCGCAGAGAGTTCATAAACAACCGTTCGTCATGCAATATCTCTTATGCATTGTGCATGATTAGAATTCAGGCAACGCAAAGAACATCCAAGTATTAATTGAGCCGTCTTGTTCCGGCCTCTGCCAATGAAGGTAATAATTAACCCGAGCTCGCGCGACCCATAAACCATCCGGGCGTACGAGGCGAGCGAGCGAGAGAGAGGGCAGATTTATACCCAATCTGTATGCAAAACAGAAAAACTGGCGGACTGCCATCTTGTCTGGCAAGACACTGACTTGGGCATCAGTAAGAACACACCGAGATTCGAGAGTAGCTCGATCAAAGAGGTCACACAAATATTACCCTCTAAAGATCTGTCTACTACATTTTACGGACGTCAGTGCTATGGTTTTTATTAAAATAAAATGGGGTTTCTGTAATTCATATGTACGGAATTAATTAGTAATAATCTTGGAGTTTTAATGTTTTAATAAGTTGTAACTTTGTAACGAGACAGAAATTGCTTTACTCCATACTATTTTCGAAATTATCCTAAAACGGCAGAACGAATTCAATCTGTTAGATACGCATAAACTGGCGTGCAACTTGTATGTTCGGTCTTTAATCTACACTAAAACTGGCTGCACAAACTCTATAGTAAAGATCGCTTAATCACAATATTTATTAATACAAAAATACATTTTAGCTTTCGCCAGTTGCATGAGTATGTGTCGAAATTCCTAAGATCTGTAAACTATTTCAGCTATGACGCTTGCTCAAGATTCCTGCTCTAATTAGGCTTTCTAGCGTCCAGGAAGACAATCGAAGATGCCGACCCGTCAACAATGCCGTGGATTCCTGGTGGACTATCAACCGTGTGCATAGGAGCCGGGCATTCCCGCCAAAATTAATAGTGATTACGTCTGGGAATGCGGGTGATTGGAGCGCATAAATTGGCGTTTGGCCCGACGAACCGGCCTCTGGTCCCGCCCGCCGTTTAGCAGGGTTTAAATATTTCCTTCGCTTTTTAAGCACCCTCTTCGCGGAATCTAAGGTACCTCCTTCTTTTGTGTACAGCTGGAGGCAACACTTCAATTGTGTACCCTACACTGAGGGGCTAAAGGTCAGGAATATATAGCTGCAATCAGCTGCGCAGATTCCCGACATCGCAGTAACATTTGGAGTACAATTATTTATCTTAGCGGTTTGAAATTTGATGTTGAAAATCTTACCTCTTTTGTCCGATTTTGCATAAAAAAGATGATCCAAATTGATTTAACTTTTGTGGTAATTGATTTAACTTTTAAACCGTTGCTAATGATAAGTGCAAAGACAGTATCTGCGGCTAACCGCCGCGCCGTAGAATAAGCATTGTCACCCACATCTGCATTGTCAGAAACGTCGAGTTGACGTTTTAGTTCTAAATACGTCTCATACAATTTACCGTACTGTACTTTTAAATATATTTCAAAGCTACTGGAAATATTTTGTGTCTTCTGGACTAACTCAAAGGGAATTACACTAAAATAAGATTGTTTAACAAAACTACCTTTAATTTTGAAAGTACAGAAAACGTTTTAAAACCATTTCTCCGAAGCTAGGACTTGAGTCATGGATGTTTGGTTCTTCTACAAAGTAAACCAACCAACCGGATCAAATATTTCGCGGTTGTGATTTCATAGCAGACAACAATAAATGACTCTTCGCCGACGAATGACGCTCGCTGAAGATAATGATTCGGTCCAGGGAGTAGAACAAGGGAGATTAATTTTAGCGATCACTGCTGGGTTGTTTAAAATTCATCCAACGTCTTAATTTCATTAACATTTTCGTAATGATTCACATAAACAAATGTTATGGTTAGTGAGGACAAACTGAGATCTCAAACAATTAAGAACTCGGATTAAGTATCAATGGCTAGCGCCTTGAAATGCTTATGAGAGCCGAAAACCGTGCTGTCATTAAGCCGGCCGGGTGGCAAAAGAGTCTATTATATCTGCAAAACCCGGATGTCAAACAACAGAACATTGCTTCACTCCAACTGGCATTTAACCCACAATCAACTGAGATGATAATTTTAATTTATTCATTTTGAAAATGCCTCCTGAACTGTTGTTTAGAATTTATACAACTAATAATAATAACTTTAACTTTATATGGAATTTCACAGCTTGAAAAGGAGAACCAAACAGCATGCACTACAGTTTTCAAGAAGGAATATAAATAATGTTAATAATTAGTTAAACACGAAATATGTTTAGTCCTTATCAAGAAAGAGTTAAAAAAAGTAGTAAGCGAGGAAATATTTGATTTGTTGGTCAGGTAAAAACTGAAAAACTCTCAGCGGGAAAGTTGTAGATAACATTCCAAAGATTATTTTTTATTCAAACCATTTTTTTGTAGGGCTAATCGTTATCGGTACAAATTATTTTTATTTTGAAGAGAGGAGTTCGTGGAATGCGCACTTCAACGAAGTACGCTTTATGAGAACCAAACTGAGTCCAAACTGAATTCGAGGAGTGGAAAGTACTTGGAATGAATGAACGATCTAGACTATGAAATTAAATTAGTGTAGTGCTATTTATTTATAGATTTTATTGTTCCCCACCACTAATACAAATAGACTACTTAATTTGTAATCAAACAAATGAGGTAGAGTATTTGATTTATTACAAACAATTTACATGAGCGGCAATTGTCAAAACTGTTAAACTATCGGCAAGATAATATCGTACTTGTTTCACTCATTATATTACTGTACTTTAATTCAACTGTTTTATCAGTTAGAAGGTGAGCAAGTGGTACCATAGTAAAAGCGAATATCCATAAAAATTCAACCAATTTCAATAATGCACGTAAATAACTACTAGTATTTACTTTTGTTTTTTATATTTTAAATAAAGGCCGATAGGATTTTTTTATTTGTACCGTCCATTTATATAAGTTTTAAATCAATCATAATGTTAGCAGTTGGTCACAGCTACTAGTAATAGAAGTCACGTTGCGGTCTCGATTGCAGCGCGCAAACTCCAACTTCTTACAAAGATAAAAAATTGTTTTGATTTGATTTCAGTAATTATATTAACATTATTAAATTCTTTACACCTTAATATTTCCGTTCGTCTAAGTTTTAACCGACTTAAGTACTGTACCAATAGTCGCTCTCAGTGAGACTTAATTACAATAATGTCACGGCGCGTGACATCCTAAATTAGTTTAAATAAAAATAAAAGTTTTCATTTAATTTAAGCAATAATATTTATACTATTAGATTCTGTAGCATGTAATATTTCCATTTATATAGCTTTTAATATATTAGAGTGTTAGTATAGAGTCACAGTGAGGCAGTTTTCATGGTGCGGCGGCCGGCTCGGGCCTTTTTGCCACCCAGCGGCCTCGGGTATCGGCACGGTTTTCGTACATTGAGAGCGCTATCCAGTGATTCATCCGAGATTAAGAACAAACAAACATTGATGAAAACAACGTACAATATTTACTTTTAATTAGCATTGAAATGTGCATGTGTAGGCATGGTATTTAAAAAACATCAATATGATTATTATTTCGATGTCCATTAAAACAGGGGATGTGAGTGTGTTATGGAATCTATATGGGTGGATTTTATTTTTGTAATACAACTGTATGTGCATGTGTGATTAAGATAATCAAACAGTTCTGTCGATAAGGCCTCAGCTTTTCAGAAGAGGCAGGTAATTTGAATGTATAACAACGGATCTACCTTTTACTGTATCTTTTGGTAATTTATGGCTTTTATTTCCCAAATTAAATTACCTTTCCGCGCGATAAAACAGGTTCGTTGCCCCTCAACTGTATGGGGTAATTTAGGCGATTGCCTCTCTCGTGATGTAAGAAACGTATCTAAAACCAATCAACAAACATATAAAGCCAGCTTTACAGTCGGAGCCCAACTCTTATCTGAGCGTGTGATAGCATCTACAGGAGCGGGCGCAAGCGGGGACGCTAGCCCCGGGCGGAGACCCAGTCAGATCCCATTTCGGGTAATGGGCGATAAATTGGGCCGCCACACAATGTTTCGCGAACCGCCCATAAATTACCCGCTGTTTACCCACAAACCTGAGCAGCCGCGCCGGTCTGAGCCAACTTTCATAGCCGGTTGTAAATGTTGAGAATGGTGATTGAAATCTGGTTAATATAATATGGTAACACGAAACCGCTTATTCCGCGAAGAGAAAACTGCTACCATTATTGGAACCCGCTGATTCTTTATAAAGGTAGTATTTAGATTATCTCTGATGATCTTACAAGTATTTTCTGTAAGCAACTGAATAACAGTAGCCTACTTCATAATAATGGTTGTTAACAAGACTGGTTGTTATGAGGCTGCATTCGATGAAAAATATATTCATTCAAAACAAATATACTGGATACCGAAAAGAGAACATATTTATTTCGAGTAAAAAGATTACAAAACATTTATGTATTTAGTTTACTTAGTGAAAACGACATGAATAAGCAATGAACCCATATTTGTATCCTTACTTCATGTAATATGCTGTTCAGGAGTGTTTTTGCCATTAAAACAGTTTATGAATCGCGAGGAAGAAATCGACTACCTAGAGAAAGGATCGAGTTCGCAAGTTTAAAGTTACTTACCACGTCATTTTATCACGTTTTAAGGTCATACGCTTTGGAAGGAGCAAGGAACAGATGTACACTTAATTATGTGTCGAGCTTATCTTATATTTTTGTGGATATTATATTTATTGCTGACAGTTAATTTACCTTCGAAACTACTAATATTAAGATTTTTAGCTATAATGACCGTCTCGTAGTTGATCTACTTTCGCGTTGAAGAGTGAGCTGACCTTATTACGGTAACTGAGGGGTCGCTATCAAAGGCCCAAATCTTCGAGATAAAGACGTGAAAATAACATCTCGAGGCAAACTGTCAAAACACATGCAAACCCGACTTGGGAGAAACTGAATTAGGAAATAAAACCGCACGAATTGATGATTTCCCGCCAAATATCAGCCGGGTGGGGGAAACAAGAGCAAATATTTCCATAATTGAAGGGAGGTACAGAGGCAGAGCAGCATTCCTGATGGAGATGTATTACCGCGTTACGAGCACGTGGTTGATTGAGCCGGACCGGTTGTTGGCTGGTCGTGGTCCGTAGTCCAACGATCCTCCCCGGCACCGCTGACCACTGGACGCTGGACCCGGTAGCGGAGTCCTGAGTCCTGGCCGGCCAGTTCTCGGTAAGAAGTGTTTATTCCTGAACGGTCAGTTCTCGATAAGAGGCTTTAAAAGCCTGTGTTGTACAATAGTTTCTACGCTTTAACTGAGCTCTCGGTCTGTTTTGTGGACCAGATCGTATCTTAAAAAAGTATTTAAAAGAGAATACGTTTTAAGCTTCCATTAGGTTAAAGAGTTGTTGATATTCAAAGTGCTGTTATAAAATAATCTACACACTATGCCAACAATCAGTAAAGAAATTGTTAGTGAAATGTATTTCCGCAATCGTTATAGCTGTGAAAATTCAAATACGTATTTACCACAGACAGAGACAGGGAATAAACGCTCGTTATAAAGGTCTTCGAATGGGATTGCGAGCTAAGTTTTAGGTATATACATAGCATAAGGATTAGGTTATTTGTCTTCTAAAATATTTTTGTGGAATTCTTAAATGTTTCATAACCACGGTTAATTAATTAACAATTATATTTATCAGTTCCGAATGACCTATTTATGGTTTAAAAACGTTAAAACTTAATAGATATAAAACAGGTCAATGCAAATGTCAAAGTTTGTTAATGTAAAATATATTTCGTAAATTAGGCGATTCATTGGTTATTTTTAAAGTAATCATTAACAGTTATAAAACGACCTGTATGATGGGCCTTTTCGTGAGGTTCAACAGTTGCAACTGTCAAGCATCTTTTTCGGAATTTTCAAAAGGTGGCAAAGCAGTTCCAAAGGAATTAAAAGGATATGGTCCTTGTCTTAGTATACTTGGATGATCGTTGTAGCTTTCAGAGAAAGGATGGGCCCTTTCGAAGGTTTCAAGAGCGCACGAATAGAACGATTGAGGTCTAAATTCACAAAAGTCGTTTTACTTGTATCCCATTTCCAACTAAGGACAAAGAACCACAGGACTCGCCCTGGTATCAAGGTCAGCCCCGGCGCCGCGGATCACGCCCCACCGATTAACTGACCGATTAACATCAACAGTGTGGGTGGCGATATCACACTCAGCGCCACCGCTGACGTCACAGCAGCGCCAGTGACGTCACGGCGCTGCAGTTGGGTAATGCTACACCGGTGTTGCACACAAACTGGCACACAACGTCCGCGCGATGATTGGATACTGTATTGATTCAATATCGATTGCAGAACGTAAAATACCACTAAAACGTTCTACAAGGATAAACTGAATTGCTTCTCGGGTTAGGATTTGGAAATAAATAGGCCATTGGGTATAAGAGGTCTGATCTTAGAAGTGGTTGGTGAATCAGCCATAACGAAGACGGTTCATGTGATGGTAAAACACAATCGTGTTACAAAATACGGGTTAAATGAGGAGACCGTACTAAACTGCACTATATACAAATTATTTGGTGTAATCAGTAATATCCACTAGAAAAGGATCGTACGGTCTGGTGTTTAAAGATTTGTGTGCACATGTTTGGCAACGAAACCCTTAAAGACGGTCAAAACCCGGCGGGTTGAATAAAGTCTAAACCCGTGGTTGACTTGAGCAAACCTCAGTCCGCTCGCTAGTAAATACTAAGAAACAAAATTAATGCATTAACGAATAACTGTTCAGGTTCAGACGAGGTTGGCAATCATGCTTGTTGACCTAAAACGAGGTTATTTCCGTTGGCACAGCGAAGCTTGTAAAGTAAACGCGCAAATATTTACAACATCTATTTCAGGACGACCCGCTCGAGTCGCAGTACAAGTGGTGTTCGGAATAGCCTAGATGGGCTGTAAACCTAGTTGACTCCTGCACTGCGTTATGAGGGAGGGCCATAGAACTCTATTAATAAAAGAAAGCTCACCGCATTATTCAGCTTGTTATAGCATAAATATTTTAAAATTAATAACTTTCGTATTAAGTTTAGAGAAATTCAGCAACTAGCTGGTTAAGTGATTCCGGGATTTCCGTTATTTACTACATATGTACATTATATGATAATAATGATAATTTATTATTGAAAAAAATAGTAGAGTTGCGTATTATTGTGTTTTAACTGTAGTTCTTTCAACTGTGGATTATAATAGTATAAAATCATTAATTGTCCTAGTTTTCATTCACGGATCTTATTTGAGCATGTAGATACAGACTTGTCGAGACTTATCGGTCTGCAGAGGCTTTTGCAAAAAGTCATAGGTAATCGTTACAATATTTATACGGGAATGTCAGTATAATATTACGTTGTGATCGCGAGCGAAGCCGCGACAGGCTACTAGTTTATTTAAACGAATAAATGTTAAACAAAGTCAACATGTTAATTAATTTTACCCATATCTATGCCCATTAATCCCTTATTGAGAATTGCAGGCAAAACCGCGATCCCAACCGATAAATAACGAAGCTGATTTAGCAAAGAGTTGGCAACTAGTTAATTTTTCAAGCAAAATAAACTTTAACACAAATAGTAAGCTTTCTAATGTTTAAATACACACAATCAATAATCGTGTTCACTGCCCTCGGAGTGGAAATTAAAACCTTAGTTGATATTTTAAGGGAAACCACTCAGAAACAATCGTGATTGTAGACGACGCGGGTCGTGCAAAGAAGCTCCCACTTGAACAAATGCCATCGTATTATCAAGAAGATCCTTTCACCTGTTTCCATTGTTGATAGTTTTGACTTTCTACACTCCGCAGCGAGGCTGCCTGGCCGAGGATGGGCGGGGTTTCGTAACTGTTATGACGGTCTTTCTCACGTAATCCGATATCATCCGAGCTGATATGCATCAGATTTGGAAGGCGCTATCGCAGATTTGCCTGCTTAATCTGACAGGTGTCGATGTAAAGTAGCGATTGGAGCGGATTGCGTGAGATTTGGTCAAAAATTGAAAGAGCCTCTGTGATGCCAAATTTTAAATAAGCTGTACAGGATCAAATATGATAGGAAACAGAAAATAAAAAGTTAACATGCAAAAAACATTATCTATACAAATATTAATCCAGTGACGTGGTTTGTTGTTTTGAATCCTCTTCTCTCTTCTCTGTATTTTACTTACTGACTTATCTAAAGTCAACTTTTACAGTCAACGAAGACGGTTATCCCAGCACATATAAACATCAACGTCATTAATACCAAGTATACCAGTTTGATTAAACAATCATTACCAATTTATCATACAAGAATCCTTTTAAAATGAGAAGGTCCAAAATAAAAATAAGGCAATCTTAATATTGATTATACATAAGATATAAGACATATGAACAAGTACACTGAATACGGTAACCATTTTCACAAACATCATTAGGTTTTAGTTTGCCGCGGTGAAATTCTAATAAAAACTACAAAATAAAAATATTTCCCAATACAACATCTTGTACAACATCTTTGATGGTATTTTAAGACACGCAAAGAAATTTCCAACTGGTGTATAAATATATAGGTCGATTTAAAATTAGGATTACAATTAATTCATTCAAAAACATTGGAGGTCAATTTTAAGTGTACGGTTAACTTAATGCAGATTTTAATTAAAATATTAATCTATTAATTTGACAGAGTGAATTGCATCGCCAAAACTATCATTTAAACCGCCGTACTCACGACTGCGATTCTAATCTTCACCTGTAGTGTGCAGTGTAAAGTGCGTTGCACGAGTGAAATACCAGGATGTCCATAAGCCCAATGTTAAAATTAACATTAGTCTTATAGACGGCCTGGTTTTTCACTCGTGCAACGCACTATAGTGTGCAGTGTAGTGTGAGGCCTTGCTAATGCGCATGCGCATCTTCGCGCCCGCGGCCGGCCGCGTAATGTATTCAGCTGATTCAACCCTGAATACCAACCAGCCTTGGCATTTGCGGTACCATCCCATAGTGCCAGCGCACAATCACTGATTACCGCAACCTGTATCGACTTTTTACAACTATGTAAATTTAAAAATACCTTTAAAATGTACATAAAAAATGTGAAAACTAATCTGTGAGTGTTGTTACAGTAATTTAGATTTCACGGTCACACTGGTTTAAGGTTTTAAATAATTACAACTTAACTGATTTAAAATCTTCCGCCAGATTTCTAGCTCATATACAGGATGATTGATATAGGTGTGCCAGCTGTTTTCCTTTAAAGGTATAAGAGCTATAAAAAAGTTAAATTGCAACTTCCCTGGATTTTTGGTTTTGTATAATTTTGTGATTTGAAATTTTGATTTTATCCCCATTTCTCCAATATGGTGACCAACTTTAGTTTTTCTTATGAAATGCCATGGTTTTATTATTGAATAAGATATAAAATAACATTTTAAAACGTTTTTATTTTTTGTGTTTTTTTTCACTAAACCTAACCGTTAAGGTGATTTTTATTGTTTTTAACATTGAGTATCTCAACTTATGTGTAGCTCTGGAGGCTAAACAGTTCAGTTTAAGAAAGAAACACCTCGAAAAAACGTTTTAAAATTACATTTTCTACCCTATTAATTAGTAAAATTAGGGTAAATATAATTTCTACCATTTCCCCGCCATTTTTCCAATAATGTAACCAATTTAATTTTTGTTTTATGAAATTCCCATGATTTTAATAATTAATGGAGTAGAAAATGTAATTTCAAAACGTTTTTATTACTGGTGTTTCTCTCCTTAACCTAGCTGTTTAGCTTCCAGAGCTACTCATAAGGTGAGATACTCAATGATAAAAACAATAAAAATCACTTTAACGGTTAGGTATAGTGAAAAAACACAAAGAATAAAAACGTTTTAAAATTTTATTTGATACCTGATTCAATAATAAAACCATGGGCATTTCATAAGAAAAACTAAAGTTGGCCGCCATATTGAAAAAATGGGGGATAAAATCAACATTTCAAAATCACAAAATCATACAGAACCAAAAATCCAGGGAAGTTGCAATTTAACTTTTTTTAATAGCCCTTATACTTTTAAAGAAATACAGCTAGTACACTTGTATCAATCACCCTGCATATACTTTTGGTTGGTGATTTCTTTGAGCAGGTCACTATTGTAAGCTTGAACGCATTAGTGCTACTATTTCAACACTAGTAATTATAGGACTGTAAAATTAATGGAAGTGTTTGTTTTAATTATTTGCTTGATTTATTATGCCTCCATGCACATTTTTCGGCTGTAGGTTTCCCCATAAACAAATTTCACTTATCAGGTGAGCCTGGTTCCTTAGTTATTAATGAATAATTCAACAAACGATAACCTTTTACCTCT
The DNA here is from genome assembly GCA_963675035.1 of Allygus modestus. Taxonomy (NCBI): domain Eukaryota; kingdom Metazoa; phylum Arthropoda; class Insecta; order Hemiptera; family Cicadellidae; genus Allygus; species Allygus modestus. Next base: position 137,169,034 of record OY776111.1, read on the forward strand.
AGTCATCCATCAAATTGCCAAATTAAATAATTACCGTTCATTATATCAGTTTTAACATATCACGAAGATAATAAGCGTAAATTTTAACGACTAAGAGAAGGCTACTGCCAGAAAAATCAAATTTCAATCTCCAAATCGGCGCTAATAATCATAATTGGCTGAATTGGGCGGCTCGGGCGCAAAATGTGGGGATAATAAAAAGACCGCAGCGAGGCCGGCGCGAGCCACGACGTGTAATTACGGCTACTCATAAGTAATGGCTGGAATAAGCAACCGTTTGAAGCGCATGGAGGCAACCGCGCTCACAACCAGGTAATGGCCGGCTATCGTCGTGGCGCGGCTTGGCTGCCATCATGACTCATACAACACAAACGATGTCAAGCTCCGTAGATTCTATTTAATTCGACAATTTTAATCAACCTGGAAGAATTACTGGCCGTAAAAAGTGGAATTTTTAATTTTACATTCAAATTAATAATGGTTGACGGGATTGAAGTAAATCTAGAACTAAATTTGAAAGGCTCATTAGAGTAAAATGCTACAGATTGAATGCAGAATTTTCATACGGAATGTCTAATATAATAAATTGATTTCCTAAAAACAATCTAAAAATCAATCCAATACGAAACCACGATTACAGAAATATTACATTTATTATATTTGAAACCACTGGCACAAAGAAAACCCCTTCATATATGCTAATAGTTCCATGTGACTTTTTAGAAGGTCTAACGTCCCACCAACAGTTAGCTAGTCAGCCCGCCAGACGGTGTTATCGGTAGTCGCGTGGCCGGGAGGCGGCATCACGATGATAATGTGATGATCGGCGGTGGAGTCACGCACACACGTGTGTCTGGGATGAGATGGGTCGGAGTAGCCAGAGGGGCTGAGCCCCCGGCCACGCCGCGCCACCTGTCGGCGAGGATGGGACCGAGGGTGCAGCACACCTGCTGTGCACCAACGCCAACACCTGTCATTCTCTAAGGAGAAAACCGTTGGCGCGTCTTCCTAGACCACTGCAGTAGTAGATCTCTCATCACCTTTACAACACTCTCGGATAACATAAATTCGACAGTGCAAAGATATCTGAACCTGGCTGCATCGTAAAAGTAGGCCTAACCTAACTTTTGTATTATTTTCACAGAATAACGTTCAAGTTTTGATAAGGTGAGATAGTTGAGACTTATTAACAACAAATCGATATTATAGTAATGTGGAATAATCCAGTTAATTCAGTTAATTATTGGCAACAATAATTAATAAACACTAAACATTACTATGTATTTTGTTTTCAATACAAATATATTGTCTACCATCTGTGCTGCTGCAATGACATTTAGTTAACGGATGAGGGTGTCATGAACTATACGACTTACACATCGGAAAGTTTAATTTTATGAAATTATTGTTCATTAGTGAATGGGAACATTAGAGTGAAAATGGTAGGGTTATATATGCGGTACATATTGGTAGTCACTAAGAAGAAAATGTGGACATTTCGATTTCTTATTTTAGCTATGTATAAAGACTACTGTATATTTATATAAGTAATACTTTTTTTAATAGAACAACGAAGAAATGCATTCGCAGAAACGAGCTTAAAGATCAATACCCAATTAAGGTGAAAAGAAGTTGACTCAGAAGGTTAACCGCACTGTGCACACGTTGCAACACTCATCCCCAGTGATCAATTATAGTAGGGGAAATACCGAGAGATTATTAACATTTATGAAATATCCAAGGGATAAAGAGCAAGTTATAGATAGACCTAATTGGAGGGAAACAATAAAGTAGAATAAGGACGTGTATGTGGTGGTGCCAGTCAGCAGTAGCAGGGGCAGTGGCAATATCACCGGTCACCGGCGCCGCCGTAGCGCGTGCGGCGATGTCACCTCATCAGCGGACCGGTCCGGCACACGCCACTCTGTACACACTACACACGGAGGCGCCGCCTAGAGTGCGCTATTGGCGCCAGCACTTATCACCGGAGAATACTCTGCAGGGCGGATGTCTTCCGGATAAAACCCAAAATTCAAATGAGACACTGTACCTGTAGCAGTGGAAGTTCTTGATTCGACAGTGTGCCTAATCACACACTTTTGTCGATGGACTTTACGACTGCTTACATAGCAACTCTTCTATCACATACTATTGAAATGGAATTTAGCTCCCTCATAAAATATAACATCTCTATTTATCGTCCGCCGCACACCAATCTGTTATTTGGAGACAAAAAGGATTTTACATAAATGTTAATCACAAATTGTAGAAATGTTTATTCTACTTATTGTAGAGTACTTTATTCAAAATTTAACCCCAAAATGCCACACAACTACTGACAACCACTGTACACCCAAAAAACTACAATATAATTACTTTAATTGCATAAAAAATACGCATTTCGAAAGAAAAATGACAATGAAGCACAATTAAGGGCAACAGTTAAAAATTATTATTTTAAAATAACAAGAGTAAAAAATGTAAATTAGCAAAAGGAATACGAATATTTGTTTATGAAACTGCCAAGGAGACAAGCAAACAAAGCGCCAAAGCGGACGTCAAGCCTAAAAGGGCCGCGAGTAATCACCGCTTACGGAATAAATAGGCGCACGAATGCCCAATCTTTGTTCACGGAAATTTGCTTTGATGGTCGCCGCCCGAAACAATGACAAACATTAGAGGGCGGACACAGTGTGACTTGCTTTGTGGTCGCCGATTGCTGCAGCGGCGAGGGCAATCATCATCGGTCCACGTGTTCAACATGATTAATATGACATCGGTCCAAGAGTTCAGCATGCTTAGCATGACATCGGTCCAAGAGTTCAGCATGCTTAGTATGACATCGGTCCACGAGTTCAGCATGCCTAGTATGACATCGGTCCACGAGTTCAGCATGCTTAGTATGACATCGGTCCACGAGTTTAGCATGATTAGTATGACATCAGTCCACGAGTTCAGCATGCTTAATATGACATCGGCCCACGAGTTCAGCATGTTTAGTATGACAGTAGAGAAGAACTGCCGGGGAGGGGCCACTTTCGGCGCTTTTTTCCCATGTTATTCTTATGGGGATCAGTTTTTGCGCCGACGCCCGATCCCGCCTTACACAAGTTTCCTTGTTAGCCTGTACTAATGTCCATCCCTTGCCTATATTAAATATATTTTCCCAATCCCCATCCCTCCTCTATATTTTTTAAAATTAATTTTCAAATTCAGGCTAAAAAACTATCTTTAGTGTTTATGGTCTGATTTGTTTAAAACTTGGATATGTTATTGTCGCAGGCAAGTGTTTTAATAAATTACACTTACATTTCCCAAATTCACTATTACAGTCAAATTAAAAATTATTTTTGAAAAATACTATAGTGCCAATTGCCAACTTCTTTATTAAATGTCCGATTTGTCTGCAATTTGGATATGTTATTGTCCTAGGCAAATGTTTTAATAAATTCCACTTACATTTCCCAAATTCACTATTATGGTCAAATTAAAAAATATTTTTGAAAAATACTGCCAATTGCCAACTTCTTTATTTACTGTCCGATTTATTTAAAATTTGGATATGTTATTGTCCTAGGCAAGTGGTTTAATAAATTACACTTACATTTCCCAAATTCACTATTACGGTCAAATTAAAAAATATTTTTGAAAAATACTGCCAATTGCCAACTTCTTTATTTACTGTCCGATTTATTTAAAATTTGGATATGCTATTGACCTAGGCAAGTGTTTTAATAAATTTCACTTACATATCCCAAATTCACTATTACGGTCAAATTAAAAAATATTTTTGAAAAATACTACCAATTGCCAACTTCTTTATTTATTGTCCGATTTATTTAAAATTTGGATATGTTATTGTCCTAGGCAAGTGTTTTAATAAATTCCACTTACATATCCCAAATTCACTATTACGGTCAAATTAAAAAATATTTTTGAAAAATACTGCCAATTGCCAACTTCTTTATTTACTGTCCGATTTGTTTAAAATTTGGATATGTTATTGTCCTAGGCAAGTGTTTTAATAAATTAGCCTTACATTTCCCAAATTCACTATTACAGTCAAATTAAAAAATATTTTTGAAAAATACTGCCAATTGCCAACTTCTTTATTTACTGTCCGATTTGTTTAAAATTTGGATATGTTATTGTTGTAGGCTAGTGTATATGCACCATCCACATTTTACAAATATTGCGGTTAAATTTTAAAAAATTTGGAAAAATACTGCCAATTGGCAACTTCTTTATTTACGGTCTGATTTGTTTAAAATTTATATATGTCATTATTCTAGGCTAGTGTATATGTACCATCCACATTTGACAAATTAACTATAATGGTCAAATTTATTTTCGGATTTATTTTCGGATATGTTATAGCTCTTATATAGGTAACAAGACCACACCACCACACGTTCCATTACCCCCTACAATACAGTATTTTGTCTTTTTTGTTTGTTTATTTTGCTGTAATCCCAAAACTGACTTTGCTGTTTATTGTCCGATTTGCCTACACATTGGATATTGTCCTAAGCATTTATTGTATGATTTATTTTTGGATATGTTATAGCCCCCAACTATTATATCTAAAATTACAATATTATTTCCACCTATAATACAGTTGATGTGTTGTTTGTTTTGCCGCAACCTAAAAACTAATATTGGTATTTGTGTTTTTACAAAACTATATTTTGTAAATTACTTCCAATAACTCCTTTATTTACTTTTCGACTTGTTATATCCCCTTATATCTAAATTTACCGTATATTTTTCCCCTAAATACCCCATTTCCAAATTCAATATTACGGTTGGATTAAAAAAAATAAATGCAAGCTTATTATATTTGCCACAAGCTTATTATATACATCCAGCTGTTATATTTGCCACACTTCCAATATTGTTGTGACCCTCTCAACTACCTCTCATTGTAATATAATAAGTAATATATATCCACAAAATATTTATGGTCAGAACTGCCTAAATTTTGGATATGTTTTAAGCCAATGCGATAACAAAAAATAAATTTTTAAAACCCAAAACAACTAAACACAAAACACTAATCTTTCTTTGTGCTTGTTTGGAGTAGTCTTTATTTTATCCAACTTAATTTTAATTTTGTAGTTAAAATCAAACTTCCCACATTCTAGCTCCCTTTCCAGCCAGTGGTTGGAGACATAAAGGTTACGAATATTTTCAAACTGTACAATATATCTTTTTCTACCCCTATGTTGGACTTGTTTAATAGCGCTTATTAATAATTCCGCACCATATTCCAAATCCTCCAGTCTACTACATTCTTTAAATTTAACATTGCCTTTAATATCTTGCATCTCTATGTCTTCTTGTCCAACATCATCCCACTCATTGTTACGGAAACTTAGGTTTTCTATTTTTGGAAAGGAATTGCCATAAAACGTTGCGGTTCCGTTAGTGTTAAAGCTTGCAAGTGGCTCGTTGGTAGGTAGATAAATAATGTCCAAATCACCACTGTATGGCAACACGCTATAACCTTGTCTATTCTTATTTATCTCTATAAATACAGTTTTACAGACACCTTTAACATAGTATACACCCCTCCGTCCATCCTTTTCTGCCAACACTCCCACAAACTTGTTGTTTACTACAAACGCATACACTATATAATGTCCATAATGCTCTAGATCCTCCCAACGTCGCAGGAAGTAATCTTTTAATTTATCCTCTCTTTCCCTTCTTTCTTGTTCTTTAGCCAACTGTGCTTTGTATTCCTCTGCAACAGTATTTTCCACATATTCCAATTTACGCTTATTACTGTCAATGTCTTCTAATTCCAATTTCCTCTTTTTGGAACAACTCTCTAAGAAAGGCTTGGAAAGTGGCTCTATTTCTTTAATAGTGTATGCGTACAGTTTATTGGTCCGGCTTCTTAAAACGTAGGGAGTAAGGTTAGGACTTTCCACTAAGCCTAATTCTTCTAAATTGATGTGTTTAGGTATAGTGGAGAAAGGTGTATTTGATTTTGTAAAACATGTGCCCCCAGATTTGATGTAACACTTATGCTTTACACTTATGGCATCAGGAAACTCCTCTATTACCTCTACATAGTTAGTTGGTAAACAGTTAAAGCTAAATGCAGATAGAGCATACTTTATTAACTTTTCCCTTTGTGTACTATCTTTTGGCAGTTTTAGTTGTACTCCAGTTATCTTCTTCGTATTACTATTACCCCAATATGCGTATTGTAATAAATCGTTAAACACTAAACAACAACTGTTTTGTAATTGATTGGCAACTTTCACCCACATCTTATGCAGAGGTACAGCATAGAATGGAGCATTTTGAAAGTACCGTTTGTTGTCTTCTATTAGACTTAAACAATCTCTTAAAGGTTCAAACCCTTTACCAAAACCTCTACAATAGTTATAGATTGTTGCCTCTAACCTTGTTATTCCATTCTCTCTAGCTAGTTTAGACGAGAACGTTTCTTTTAGTCTCGCATCTGGACAGTTTACAAAGTTTATTATATGGTTTCCTATACTTTTAATTACTCCAGGGCTTGTAATCTGGCATATAAATTTATTATATATTTTTACCCTGCTATTTACATTAAACCATGTTAAACAATCTTTACTAACATTATCTACAATAACATTATATCCATTCTTGTACGCCCCTTGGTAGCAAAAGTTAAAGTTTTCTGTAAGATATTGGCACATTTCCTCTTTATTAAATATTCCAGCCAAATCTAGTGTTATATCGAAATCCATAAGATAGTACATTTCTTTTTCCAGATCTTGCAGTATCTTTGGAAGATCTTCCAACAAATCCTTAATTTTAACATTTGCAAGCTCTATTTTATAGGGAATTGCTATAGGATCATCATACTTTTGTTTAATTTGGTCAATATCTGTCTTTATTATTTGTAACACACCCTCGCTTTGGACCCCAGAGGACCTCTCCAAGGAGAATGGTAGTTTGGCCACAACACCATGTCGAGCTAAAGAGAACTTTTTAAATATTCCTCGTAAGTAGCTATTAAACGAGCCACATATTTCCTTCTTAGCTTTAAATTTATTCCGAACGTCCCCATCACAATCCGTAACATTGGTTATCTTAACTAACATTATGTTATCACAAAACGCATCCGTTATAGATGTTAAGTTATTTAATTTTGGTTCGCCCTCGCAATAGTTTATATTACCTATGTCTGTAAGAAGGTTATTATTACGTAGATTTTCTAATAAAAACCATATACCGAATCTTTCGTTAGTAGGTTTAATACAATTTCCCAATAAATGGCTAACAGAGTACATTTCTTTTATACAAAAAAGTAGCGGAAACATGTAAACAGGACAGATTACACTATAGGCATATAGAGGTTGTAAATATATGGATATTGTATATAAACATAGGCGAGCGGCAAGTGTAACATGTACGTGGACACCCATATGCAAATATGGAATACCCACTATTAATATAATTCCAAATTCGACTAAATAAGTTTATAGTCTCAATATAATTAACATATTAACTAACGGTGCCATCCCGCATTAGTACCCAAATTGTCGAAATTCTATAATTCTATTCTTAGTCCTTGTATTAGGTTTTGTACTATTAAACCCTACATTCTTATCCTGTGCAGTAGAGTAATATATGTATTTAATACAGATACGCACATTCTACAAGACCTGTACATCTGTTGTATAAGCAGCAGAATAGACGTCTCACCCATTGTGTTGTTGTAAAGTAAAACATAAATGTAAATTGTGCTGGATACAACCGGCCAGATATTAGACAGGAAATGTGTTGGAAGTGTATTGCCAAATAGTAAGACAAATCACATAGTGCAGCATGTAATCAATCCATTACTATTTAGACAAATGTCAGTATTGGTACAACATCCGATATATTAGCCAAACCCACAATCAAACTTGGAAAACAAACAGTAAAAAATTAATATTATAGTAACAGAAATAGTAAGAGTATAAGGACATAGTAATATTTAAAGTTTATAAAACAACACAAATGCAGAGACACAATAACACACTCCAACACATTACGACACAGGCACAGATACTGGTTTACAGCCATTTTACACAACTTTACAGGTTCTGTCAACTGACACAAAAAATAGTTTGTAAATTGTGTAAGAATATATGTAATATAAACAAATTTAACACAATCATAACATTTTGAGGACACAATGTTTGGACTGGGTTTGGCTAATATATCGGATGTTGTACCAATACTGACATTTGTCTAAATAGTAATGGATTGATTACATGCTGCACTATGTGATTTGTCTTACTATTTGGCAATACACTTCCAACACATTTCCTGTCTAATATCTGGCCGGTTGTATCCAGCACAATTTACATTTATGTTTTACTTTACAACAACACAATGGGTGAGACGTCTATTCTGCTGCTTATACAACAGATGTACAGGTCTTGTAGAATGTGCGTATCTGTATTAAATACATATATTACTCTACTGCACAGGATAAGAATGTAGGGTTTAATAGTACAAAACCTAATACAAGGACTAAGAATAGAATTATAGAATTTCGACAATTTGGGTACTAATGCGGGATGGCACCGTTAGTTAATATGTTAATTATATTGAGACTATAAACTTATTTAGTCGAATTTGGAATTATATTAATAGTGGGTATTCCATATTTGCATATGGGTGTCCACGTACATGTTACACTTGCCGCTCGCCTATGTTTATATACAATATCCATATATTTACAACCTCTATATGCCTATAGTGTAATCTGTCCTGTTTACATGTTTCCGCTACTTTTTTGTATAAAAGAAATGTACTCTGTTAGCCATTTATTGGGAAATTGTATTAAACCTACTAACGAAAGATTCGGTATATGGTTTTTATTAGAAAATCTACGTAATAATAACCTTCTTACAGACATAGGTAATATAAACTATTGCGAGGGCGAACCAAAATTAAATAACTTAACATCTATAACGGATGCGTTTTGTGATAACATAATGTTAGTTAAGATAACCAATGTTACGGATTGTGATGGGGACGTTCGGAATAAATTTAAAGCTAAGAAGGAAATATGTGGCTCGTTTAATAGCTACTTACGAGGAATATTTAAAAAGTTCTCTTTAGCTCGACATGGTGTTGTGGCCAAACTACCATTCTCCTTGGAGAGGTCCTCTGGGGTCCAAAGCGAGGGTGTGTTACAAATAATAAAGACAGATATTGACCAAATTAAACAAAAGTATGATGATCCTATAGCAATTCCCTATAAAATAGAGCTTGCAAATGTTAAAATTAAGGATTTGTTGGAAGATCTTCCAAAGATACTGCAAGATCTGGAAAAAGAAATGTACTATCTTATGGATTTCGATATAACACTAGATTTGGCTGGAATATTTAATAAAGAGGAAATGTGCCAATATCTTACAGAAAACTTTAACTTTTGCTACCAAGGGGCGTACAAGAATGGATATAATGTTATTGTAGATAATGTTAGTAAAGATTGTTTAACATGGTTTAATGTAAATAGCAGGGTAAAAATATATAATAAATTTATATGCCAGATTACAAGCCCTGGAGTAATTAAAAGTATAGGAAACCATATAATAAACTTTGTAAACTGTCCAGATGCGAGACTAAAAGAAACGTTCTCGTCTAAACTAGCTAGAGAGAATGGAATAACAAGGTTAGAGGCAACAATCTATAACTATTGTAGAGGTTTTGGTAAAGGGTTTGAACCTTTAAGAGATTGTTTAAGTCTAATAGAAGACAACAAACGGTACTTTCAAAATGCTCCATTCTATGCTGTACCTCTGCATAAGATGTGGGTGAAAGTTGCCAATCAATTACAAAACAGTTGTTGTTTAGTGTTTAACGATTTATTACAATACGCATATTGGGGTAATAGTAATACGAAGAAGATAACTGGAGTACAACTAAAACTGCCAAAAGATAGTACACAAAGGGAAAAGTTAATAAAGTATGCTCTATCTGCATTTAGCTTTAACTGTTTACCAACTAACTATGTAGAGGTAATAGAGGAGTTTCCTGATGCCATAAGTGTAAAGCATAAGTGTTACATCAAATCTGGGGGCACATGTTTTACAAAATCAAATACACCTTTCTCCACTATACCTAAACACATCAATTTAGAAGAATTAGGCTTAGTGGAAAGTCCTAACCTTACTCCCTACGTTTTAAGAAGCCGGACCAATAAACTGTACGCATACACTATTAAAGAAATAGAGCCACTTTCCAAGCCTTTCTTAGAGAGTTGTTCCAAAAAGAGGAAATTGGAATTAGAAGACATTGACAGTAATAAGCGTAAATTGGAATATGTGGAAAATACTGTTGCAGAGGAATACAAAGCACAGTTGGCTAAAGAACAAGAAAGAAGGGAAAGAGAGGATAAATTAAAAGATTACTTCCTGCGACGTTGGGAGGATCTAGAGCATTATGGACATTATATAGTGTATGCGTTTGTAGTAAACAACAAGTTTGTGGGAGTGTTGGCAGAAAAGGATGGACGGAGGGGTGTATACTATGTTAAAGGTGTCTGTAAAACTGTATTTATAGAGATAAATAAGAATAGACAAGGTTATAGCGTGTTGCCATACAGTGGTGATTTGGACATTATTTATCTACCTACCAACGAGCCACTTGCAAGCTTTAACACTAACGGAACCGCAACGTTTTATGGCAATTCCTTTCCAAAAATAGAAAACCTAAGTTTCCGTAACAATGAGTGGGATGATGTTGGACAAGAAGACATAGAGATGCAAGATATTAAAGGCAATGTTAAATTTAAAGAATGTAGTAGACTGGAGGATTTGGAATATGGTGCGGAATTATTAATAAGCGCTATTAAACAAGTCCAACATAGGGGTAGAAAAAGATATATTGTACAGTTTGAAAATATTCGTAACCTTTATGTCTCCAACCACTGGCTGGAAAGGGAGCTAGAATGTGGGAAGTTTGATTTTAACTACAAAATTAAAATTAAGTTGGATAAAATAAAGACTACTCCAAACAAGCACAAAGAAAGATTAGTGTTTTGTGTTTAGTTGTTTTGGGTTTTAAAAATTTATTTTTTGTTATCGCATTGGCTTAAAGATATCCAAAATTTAGGCAGTTCTGACCATAAATATTTTGTGGATATATATTACTTATTATATTACAATGAGAGGTAGTTGAGAGGGTCACAACAATATTGGAAATGTGGCAAATATAACAGCTGGATGTATATAATAAGCTTGTGGCAAATATAATAAGCTTGCATTTATTTTTTTTAATCCAACCGTAATATTGAATTTGGAAATGGGGTATTTAGGGGAAAAATATACGGTAAATTTAGATATAAGAGGATATAACAAGTCGAAAAGTAAATAAAGGAGTTATTGGAAGTAATTTACAAAATATAGTTTTGTAAAAACACAAATACCAATATTAGTTTTTAGGTTGCGGCAAAACAAACAACACATCAACTGTATTATAGGTGGAAATAATATTGTAATTTTAGATATAATAGTTGGGGGCTATAACATATCCAAAAATAAATCATACAATAAATGCTTAGGACAATATCCAATGTGTAGGCAAATCGGACAATAAACAGCAAAGTCAGTTTTGGGATTACAGCAAAATAAACAAACAAAAAAGACAAAATACTGTATTGTAGGGGGTAATGGAACGTGTGGTGGTGTGGTCTTGTTACCTATATAAGAGCTATAACATATCCGAAAATAAATCCGAAAATAAATTTGACCATTATAGTTAATTTGTCAAATGTGGATGGTACATATACACTAGCCTAGAATAATGACATATATAAATTTTAAACAAATCAGACCGTAAATAAAGAAGTTGCCAATTGGCAGTATTTTTCCAAATTTTTTAAAATTTAACCGCAATATTTGTAAAATGTGGATGGTGCATATACACTAGCCTACAACAATAACATATCCAAATTTTAAACAAATCGGACAGTAAATAAAGAAGTTGGCAATTGGCAGTATTTTTCAAAAATATTTTTTAATTTGACTGTAATAGTGAATTTGGGAAATGTAAGGCTAATTTATTAAAACACTTGCCTAGGACAATAACATATCCAAATTTTAAACAAATCGGACAGTAAATAAAGAAGTTGGCAATTGGCAGTATTTTTCAAAAATATTTTTTAATTTGACCGTAATAGTGAATTTGGGATATGTAAGTGGAATTTATTAAAACACTTGCCTAGGACAATAACATATCCAAATTTTAAATAAATCGGACAATAAATAAAGAAGTTGGCAATTGGTAGTATTTTTCAAAAATATTTTTTAATTTGACCGTAATAGTGAATTTGGGATATGTAAGTGAAATTTATTAAAACACTTGCCTAGGTCAATAGCATATCCAAATTTTAAATAAATCGGACAGTAAATAAAGAAGTTGGCAATTGGCAGTATTTTTCAAAAATATTTTTTAATTTGACCGTAATAGTGAATTTGGGAAATGTAAGTGTAATTTATTAAACCACTTGCCTAGGACAATAACATATCCAAATTTTAAATAAATCGGACAGTAAATAAAGAAGTTGGCAATTGGCAGTATTTTTCAAAAATATTTTTTAATTTGACCATAATAGTGAATTTGGGAAATGTAAGTGGAATTTATTAAAACATTTGCCTAGGACAATAACATATCCAAATTGCAGACAAATCGGACATTTAATAAAGAAGTTGGCAATTGGCACTATAGTATTTTTCAAAAATAATTTTTAATTTGACTGTAATAGTGAATTTGGGAAATGTAAGTGTAATTTATTAAAACACTTGCCTGCGACAATAACATATCCAAGTTTTAAACAAATCAGACCATAAACACTAAAGATAGTTTTTTAGCCTGAATTTGAAAATTAATTTTAAAAAATATAGAGGAGGGATGGGGATTGGGAAAATATATTTAATATAGGCAAGGGATGGACATTAGTACAGGCTAACAAGGAAACTTGTGTAAGGCGGGATCGGGCGTCGGCGCAAAAACTGATCCCCATAAGAATAACATGGGAAAAAAGCGCCGAAAGTGGCCCCTCCCCGGCAGTTCTTCTCTACTTATGACATCGGTCCACGTGTTCAACATGCTTAACATGATGACCCACGGCTGTGAACATGTTGAGGAGTGATGCACGACATACTCTTGTTTACTGCTCCTGTTTGGCGAGTTAATGAATCAAACATTTTACCTACTTTTACAACAGCATCTGAATATTCGTTAACGTTTACACAGTATTAAATTTGGGAAAATATTTGTATTCCGAGAAAACAAGAAACAACTTTTGAGTGAGTAACAGGACAACGCTATTAAAAATGTGTTGATTGATTATGCGCCTACAACTATTAATGTCTTCTTGGTGGCGGTTTAGATTACATCAAGTTTTTTCGCCACTGAGGAGTGGTTGTCAAGTACGTAATTTTCTGAACTGCTACAAAGGGTTCCCTATAATATTCAATTTCAGATAAAGAACTCATGATGGTTATCAGCGATTGTACCAAACACTGATTGGGCCAAATAAGTGTTTTAGTATATCTGGATGAAAAGGCAATATGAACCTGATCAGCCATTTAATAAACCGTACACGCACATTCAACGGTTCGATTTTACGCTTCATCTAGTCGAGCTGCAACTGCAGAAGACAGCAAAATAGATTTTAAGAATCTAAATACATGTATTGATATATAATGTACAAATATTCTGGTTCGAAAAAATTATGTAATTTAAAGGCCACTTTGACTGAGATAATCAAGTAGAAGACCACTGGGCGAGTGGGAGGGCGGGCAGGTGTGCTAGCATCATGAACGGCCCTCGCACAATGGTTTATTATTGTCGCGTTTCATTAAGGAACCGGCCGAGCTGGCCTGCGCCCAAACGCGGCTCCGGCCCCTGCCTACAGCACGTCTCCCCCGTGATTGCCCCATTTTGGGCCCACGGCGTCGGCTACGAACGCCACACTGCGGTTTCGTCCGTTTACCACGATTAGAGCGGCCTTCAACATTTGATATTACTGTAATCGACCTTCCAAATGTATTTCAAAAATATCCACACGTATCTCCCTCTGGAACGATTTTCATTGATTATGCAACCCAAAGTGGTTGGAAAGGGTTCGGTACAGTTCTGATGTAGACCAGTACAGCATCTCGTGGCAGCTGCCCCCCTCCCTACAGTGAGGTCCAACCACCATAACAGGCTGGACGAGTAGGCTACGTACATTTGTCTGGAAATCAACGCGTACTGAACTGTAGGTACAATGTCGAACTAGGCAGACGTTACAATTACATGCATATATACATTGTATATTACAAATCCAATGCTTGAATGTATGCGCCAAAAAGATCACCATTCCTGCTAACGCTGAAACTTACCAGTTACAGTAAACATACTAATACCTTTTTTTAACGCAAAGTGTAGTTAATTTAAGTATTTTTAAAATGTTCCAGGTTAAAATAACAACAAACTTAATAAACAGATATGCAAGATTATCAAGGCGCGCTGACTGTTAATATACTTCATCATGAAAATAATGTATTAGTATTAAATATTACAATTCTGATAACATTCACCACGTGAAAGAACATTTTCTATCAAGTCATCCACACCTATAAATTGAAAATAAAGTATTTTCAATGCCCAAATATACAGGATATCTTAGTAGGAACACCGTTAACCAAATACTTAAGACACCTGTTTTAAACGTCAGCTTGAACATTAGCGGTTCCAGGGAAGGAAGTAATTGCTTCAAGCCAATGTTACGGATGCTTCAAATTAAATGGGCCAGTTTCACGAGCGGCCTGGCTCGCCATTGTTCTTTAATTAGTGTAATTGGAAGTCGAACTAAGCTGCAACCGAGTACTGCTCCAACGCCGGGCTCCTTCCGTGCAATACAGAGGGGCAAAGACAGGCTCATGTCAATGTTCTGGTAACATGTGTGGCTGGTAAAAAAACCTGTTATAAACCAAAATAATTAAGCACACATTATGAGCACCTCAGGTTATTAATCGCGTGTAAAGACGGGCGCCAGAAATAAGGATTTATGAAACATTCCAATGTGAAAATATCAAGTAAGAAATTACGATCAGAAATTATTTTCTAAGCACCACATTAATCAGGAGTTTTCACTTATTAACTGAGTAATACCAACATATTTTGACTCATTCGAAATGAACGGCTTCTGAAGAAGTGACATCTTGTCTACGTGGGTCAAGTAAAAGTTGGTAATTTATTTAGAATTAGCTAGCTCTCATAAGTTACGTTTTCCGTGTTGATGGTAACGGTGCTAAATAACACCACAAAGAAGAATATGTTGTGCAAGCACAGTTGTGAAATTTAAAGGAATTCTGAAAGTGGTAAATTATTTAAAATGTCAGTAAGAAAGAAAATCAATATCAAAAAGGTAAAAATATTTCCTAATTATAATAATGACACATGCAATAACTTAACAAATCGAATATATTACCTAAATATAAGATTCAACCTACAACTTTTCGATGCAAATTGGATGTAAATTCCATCCAACACGTCTCCCTACAGCTATTAAGGATTCGCTCTAGCCCGCATAAAGATCAAAAGCGTATAATGATCGTTTCAGAGCTATTAATGCCAATGTTTGGTCAGGTGTAGCCGCGACAATGGCAATTAGGCTGGCAACGCCCCGCGATCACCAGTCTCAGTGGGCTAGCCGCGTATGAGATATGAGACTATAGCTCTAGCTCTACTGGCCGACCTGCCTCCTACGCGGACCAAGGCAGCAACTGACATGCTGGCTGGCTGAGGAAAATGGTTCTTGTTTGCGATTTCAGAAGGATCTGGCGGTGTTCAAGTGGCGTTATGCTGATGCTGCAACTTTCAACTCATTCAAGATAAATCAGAAATAATGTTGATCTCATTTCAATAGGCAACAGCTCGAAATATTTGATTCGTTTTACTTTTTTATAGTTTGTGCGTTGGACTAGAATGTTATTGCAGACAGCGAGACCAACATTTAACCTGAGAGGCACTTGACTTTTCCGTCAGTTCGTATCCAGAAGGTCGAGCGGAAGTCCAGTAGCCAGTAGCTGGTGTGACCAGGGGCTTTGAACTGTGTCGGTGGCTGCGTGGGGCCAAGACGGCGGCGTAGGTCGCCATCGTACACCAGGGGACCAATAAGAGGCGCTAACGATGATGGCACGGTGGGGCCGAATTTGGCCCCGGAGCCCACATGCCCGATCCCGCGTTCTCTATAAGGTCTACGAGATCACCCCGAAAAACACTAGCCGCAATTTAACTGGGCAGTCTGGGTTTTACATCACTGCAATTTAGAAACATCCGGATTGCCTTTAAAGGGAGTTGATGACCGAGTGGTCAGATGGAAACCTGATACAATTATGTAAGCCGCAAATGAGGGGAACTTCGTTTTTCAAACGTAATTTTGAATCAAACTGTTGTAAACCAAAAATTGTTAATCTAGGTATTTTCTACACGTTGAAAGCACCTCTTGTCTTAATGATAGCTGAGGATAAAAAGAAATAAAAAATACTTCTCGACTGCAAAACATGACTTTGTATTCAAGAATATTGCTCGATAAGCGATCACTAATTTAACAAGCCAGGTTTGTTTTCACCAAACATTGAGTTGCACGTCAGGTTCTTCAAGAAGTACAGAATGTTCTCCATTCTCCGCAGGTGTGTCGAAAGTCAGTGCCGGTGTTCCTAATAATCCACGCATGAGGGCCCTTTATCGGAATGTGAGCGTTCGACTGGAACGAAGATTGTAATGCTAATACACGTCATATTGGTGTGTCATGTACTGTAGAAAGTACTTACCACCTGCCATTTGACGCTTTGGTGTTCTCACAAACCACTCTGACACCTTCTAAATAGCTTTCCATTTCGAATTCACTTTTTTGTTCACTTTAAGCTGGTTATTGTTTTCCAGGCCAGCAACGCTAGGGAAACATTCCAGAACACAATAACACAATGCCTTGTGAATTAGTTATTTGTCATTATGATCCTCTTTCTCTTCAGTACGAAGATGCTTCCTCACTGAATGACACTCTCCCGCATGTACATGGTTATTTTTCAAGTCAACTAACCTCCTAGGTAAACCATCAAATATCAAAGGATAGAAGGTTGTCCACGTAGAAAAATAACTAACGAAAACAAAATTCCACGTCGCTTTTTAAAGATAATAACGGAGAGTTTGGAGAAAAACCAGCACTATGTGCTGTACTGTAATTGGTTTGATGACCATCTAACTTACTGAAACGTAAAAGTTGAACAAGTATGTGGATCACTTGTGCTTGGCAAACGTTTGAGCGGGGATGAGACGTATTATAGTTTTAACAATATTTAAAAAAATTAAATTAATACTACACCGTACTCTATGTAAACTCGTACTACAGAATAATACTCGAATCTGTTATTTTACTTGTGATTTCATATCAAACTTGTGTACGTAATATTATCCGACTTGTATTTAGTGATGTGGGCCGGGTAAATACCCAGCGGGTAGGAGAATAAAAAATGGGTATTTACCCGGGTACACACCCCAACCCCCGGGTGTATAACCAAAACGTGGATATTTATGATTTTTATAACATTTAGGGGATTTTTACTAGGTTCATTGAAATTCCCATGCTGTAAGGATGATCATAAAAACATTTTCATTACAAAATTATCATAAATACCTCCCGTCACAGCAAATCTGCGTACTCAGCGAATTTACAATGCATTTATATGTGTTTCACTAGTACATAGAACCACTTACCAAGTTTCACAAAAATACATTCATAAACAAGTGATATATAACATTTTATTTATTCTCCTTAAGGATAAAATTAGAGCTGAGTACGCAGGTTTGCTGCAACGAGGAATATAAGAAATTTGTTTTTTGCAATAAACTCAACCTGGTGAAGCTACATACCAAGTTTTATTAACTTATGTTCATAACTAAAGGAGATATAAAACTTTACTTATTCTCCAATGAATAACATGGGGACGAGTGTGCAGGTTTGCTGCTACGGGGAAAAAACTGTTTTACAAATATCAATATACCACAACTAGTTGCAGCCACATACCAAGATTCATCAATATACATTGATAAATAATCGAGATATCAAATTTTATTTATTCACCATAAGGATAACATTGGGCAACGTACTGTGTTTAGCACTTTGAATATCTCTGCAACGGTTGGACATAGAACAACAATTAAACACCAAAATGATTGCTTTGTAGAGCTTAACTTATTGGTAAAAAGAAATGTGAAGTTTTTAGTAAAATTATCTGAGGAAAACCCAAAAACCTTTTTCCCATAAGATTAACATAGGACATTTCATGGGCTCGTTTTTTTTAATTTTCTCCAAAACCACTTAACCTAGGTTAATGATTCAAATTACTAAGTTATTTGTTTTTTAAGCTCTATAAAATGGCTATAACCAAAATTTAGTGTTTTTAGAATTTTATGGGGGAAAGATTCAAAAAGCGGAATTTTGGAAAATTTAAAACCCTCTTCCCATAGTCCGATCGATCTGGTTTTCGAACTTAAAGACGTAAATATTACGTATGTAACAGACCTTAAATTGCGATTAAGTGTTTCATTACTTATTATACCTATAACTCTTATGGAAACTTGTAAAGAAGTAAGAATTCTTATACTATTTTAGCGGTCAATGGTAAATCACACCAACAACAGTACCGAACATCCGTATCCTGATTTTAAAAGTAAAACCTATATTTCCAAAAGTGAAAGATGTATGTTACAGCACTAAATGAAGTATAAATCACGTGAATTTGTTTGGCCCAATGGTGTGACATACTATTAGACATACGTAACACTTGTTTAATAAAGAATAAACTTATCTTTTTTAACGGTCAATAATGATTCATACCTATCCATGTAAACAACATAAGTATACTGATTTAAAAGTAAAAATTATCATTACTTTAATATGAAACAACATTCTGATAAGTATATATTATCTCTTCTTTGCATATTTACCCGTGATACAAGCTCTGAAACGTATGTAACACTCGTGAAAACGTATAAACGTTCCCTAAAACACAACTAAAATTCTTATTCTGGACGCGTTTTGCCAGTTAGTCATTTCTGACTTGTCGCTCTGTTCGGTTCGGTGGTCAGTGGTCAGTGCTCTTGGGTATTGTGTTACTTGTTTAGTGTTCTGTTACTTATTACTTGTATCACTGTGTTGATAGTTAGTCATTACTGTGTGACTGATCGCTCTGTTCGGTTCGGCGGTGATCTGTGGTCAGAGATTTTGCGAACTATGTTACTTGTTCCCAGTGTTCTGTGGTACGTATATTATGCTGTGCAATACTGTGTTTGAGTTTACTTGTGTAGGGTACCGGTACCGTAATGCCAGTTCGTTTGATCCTAAGTTAAAATGAATGATCAGTGTGATGAACAGAGGTTGAGGTATACATCTATTTTTTAAACTACTATACTGATAGTATTTGGTATGTTACAATTGTTAGTCAGTATAATGCAATAATTATTTATAATAAATATTTATAGTACAATTCATTAAACCGTTAAAAAGGAGTAAGCGTAACAAGAGTAACAGGAGTGACTAAACACGAGTACGTACGAAGGTTTCAACTCGCTTCACTAGCTTCATCCAATTATTTTAAGAAGGCACCCGAAAACTACCTCATTAATATGTTTTCAGTTCAACTATAATGACATTTTTTATTAATTATAAAATGTACGTAGCTCAGTTATCTATGTGTGAAAAATACTTGATTATTATATTTAGCTCAATTGTCAAGGTGTATAATTCATACTTTAATGAAATATTATACATTATTGTAGGTCATTAATACAGTATTTTGGAATATACTTAATTGCAGTATACGACTGCCTTTAAAATAAAAAAATTGCAAATACATTAAACATTAAATTATTTTAATTTTAGCACAAAGCCTTTGAAATTAATGTATCAAACTGTCAAATTTAAGGTAACAATTGGTAAATAAAATAGGGTTTGTTTACCTATTAACTACTTAGTTTAATTGTTGAAAGGCATCGTTCCTTTGATCAATTTGTGTCTTTACAAATTAATAATTTATGTGTTTGCAGTTAAGTTTATTCATATGGTAATCGTATTCTGAAAATAACTATATTTGATAATGCGGAGTAAATGACCTACATATGTATAATATTTCAACAAAGTATGATTCATGAGCATTGGTAATTGTAACATACAAAATTCAAGAATGTTTCACACGTAAGATCATTTAGCTACATTCGACGAAGTAGAAACCTCATGGTGAAACTTCTTTAAAACAAGTATGTTTCATACACTGAAACATAAGTTACATACAATAACACAGGAAAACTAATGGTGAATCTTCATTCAAATGTTTCTTATAATGTTACCTGTGTTGCATACGACAAAGCAGGAAACCTCATATTAAAGCTTCAGTAAAATAAGTATGTTTCATACACTGACACGTTAGTTACATACAATAAACCAGTGAACAGAATTGTGACATTTAATTCAAACAAGTAAGTTGCATGCACTATTAATTGAGTTGGGTACGTTAAAGCAGGAGACATAATTGTGAATCTTCATTTCAAAAACAACGTTTCACTGGTGTGTTAAGTAAGTTTCATACTTAATTGAAGCTAGTTATCATAGAAACAGTGACGTCACTGACCTTCTACAGTTCTGTAAGTATGTAACATCACTATGCATTTCGAATTAAACAACATGCAGTAACATACTTAAAGAATCAAGTTAAACAAAAAACAACATTATTTAAGAGTCTTCATCGCCGGATTTTGTTACAAATTAATGAGAACAAGTACAGTGTTTCAGTTCAAAATTAAACTATTTATTACGAAACTATAAAACCCAGTGGGGGTGGGGGGGTGCTCCTGCTCCTGCTCCACCACCACCACTTTACTTACTGCCGCAGAATCGGCCATTGCCCCCTACTAGGGTGCCTCTGCATTATTTAAGTATGTTTTTTTCTCAGTGGGGTATTTACTATTTTGATGGTCTTCAAAGTGTTTGATAAATTTAAAATTTTTGAGAAAAATAATTTACATTCAATTAAATTGTAATTTTGTTCTGTATTTGTCCAATTATAAAATTACATATTTTTAAATTTGTATAGAATATCTCATATTTAACCAGTTCCTTCATAGTTTGGCGGTGGTGTGGTTTGTACCTTTGACAGGTCTTTTTACAAAAATTGTCATATTATTATTTATTTATTGGTAGGCTAAAATAATTAATAATTGTAAACAATAAAATTCCTCAAATGTTATACATTGATAATAACAAGGGTAGTAAGGATATATATGAATTACATTGGCGTTTTATGTCAAGTGTCATGAATACCCTCCCAAAATACCCGGGTATTTATGAATTTTGGGTATTTACTCGGGTCAATACTCAGGGTATTTACCCCGTTTTAAATTCCCGGGTATATTTTACATCACTACTTATGTATTTTTCATCTTTTGAATACATATATAAATATAAGGCAAATCCTCTCCAACACAGCTTTACTATGGCTATAATGCTAATACTTTAATGTAAATTACGCATCTGAAACAATGTCATCATAATTTGAATAAGATTTCAAATTCAGAACACGTCAGGCGTACTTTTCTCTGTTGAGTATTTTTATCATCAGAACGCACCCTGTACGGCAAGTTTATTTGTAAACATAACGTGCATCGGCAGCAGCCAAAGCTGGAGCGTCTCAAGGCCCGAGATTCACTCTTCTTTTTTTAAACAATTAGCCTTGCCCACAGCAACTGATGCAGCCCGACGAAGCGTGCGCGGGACGAGGTAGCCGCGGCCCGTGCGCGTGACTTCACACTGATTTGTCCCCCTTTGGAGCCACCAAGGGGTTTTTTGTCTCCTCGGCCTTGGCCTGTCAGGTGCGTCATTAATAACCTATAACGATGTCACGCCTCGGTTACTATTTGACGGATGTAATTAATTGTGGAGTGGGATCCAATCAAAGCGTTCTATTGTCTGCTCCCATCTACTAGTTTTATTGATGATCGTAGGTGATCAGGAAAAATTCTATGATCACCTTCCCTATTGTGATTTATTACCTCGATATGATCTTTAACAACGAATTGGGTTTTTGTGCTGCAGTGAAATTAGATTTGGCATTTAGAAAGATCGTCAAAAATCACTGTGAGGTGACTACACCAATCTTAATACTCGATTTTTTAATGTTAAAACTAAAACAGGTGAAGATAAACTGTAAAGCCAGAAGAAAATAAAGAATAACGGAGTCGCGTTTCAGTTGGGATGTTTCACAATCACTGATGAATAGGCTGCGATGAAAATAAAAATCCAAAACCAGAATCTGGAAAGACTTTGTGGGGGTCCCGTTATGATAGCTTGACCTTTTGTAAAACCGGCCTTCAGAATATTCTCATAGTGTAATTTGGCAAAATTCTTTAGGTTTTTGTTGAACCTTCTTCCTCTAACACCCCCGACCGTAAAGTATGGAACCTTATCAGCATATTAAGTGGTTGGTAGGTGATATGTACACGAACAGGCTCGGAGAGCTGCGAGGCTGGGAGGGGGAGGGGGGGTAACTGAGAGTCACCGGGCAAGCGGAAGTTGGCCAGTGACAGATTAGCCGGAAGTTGCGACAATTCGTCCACTCGTCCAGTCCAGCACAGCCGTGTGATGACGGCGCCGGCAGTTGTCACTACAACGAATAGCGGCAATAACGGATATCTGTATACAGGATGCGTTGCAAGTAGCTCAGATGTCTAAGATAAACTATTATTGGAAACGGTTATATAGCTACAGTGTGGCTACTGAACCACGGTGTTGTTAATTATACATTTATACACTTACTGGTCTAGAGAGTGTACATTTTAAGTAACTTGCTTTGTGATTCATTCAATTTTAATACATTTTAATTAAAATAACTTAACACATTGTGTCAAAAACCTCCTCCCAGACTGTATCTATAAGTTGAAATGTTTTGGCCCTATGTAAATGATTTCAGTACCGTGCGGGTTTACTGCAACAAAATAAACTTGCTTACAGTAAAAACCTTTAGAAATATTAAACCTTACAGAGTGTTATATTTCATGTTTACAAACAAACCGTAAATGACATATTGCTCTCCTAACTTGTTGCTGTTCAACTTGCTTTTTAAACGGCCGGGATGACGTATCTGTTTGTGTTTTAGCAAATCGTGGATAGGGGAACAGTCACAAGGTGCTTAGTGAGAAATACAGCTGTGACTTATACCTGATTACGGTTCCCATTGTCATCATACCTGTGACTTGCCTACACTTCCGAGACTTCCCTCCAACTTCCGATTTCTAGTCCAAAGTTCACCCCGACTCGTGACCAAGAGCTCCCATTCTCCCAAACGGGTGTAAATCTGCAAAGTCGTGAACCCGACCGAGGCCAGGAGACGAGCATCACGGCGGCACGGCGCAGGAGCAGTGACGTACGAAGCCGAAGGTACCCGAAGGTGCCCGAGTTCACTGACTCTCCGCGGATTCGCGATGGGTGCCCTTCGGTTTATTGCACGTTATCCACAGCACATAACGATGACACGGCTAGATTATCCGCTTTCAAGCTTACCCTTGCCAATTGCTACGCTATTCAAGAACTAATGTCCATTGAACTGTATAAAGGCACCTCGGAAGCACAAGTTTTGCTCTGGACTTCGGATTGGGACCTGGGAAGCAATGATTGATGATTTTTTAAACAGTAAATACCAATAAAAAAGTTTTAAATTAGCGCTGATGATAAAAGTATGAAAATCACACGTTTGAAATAGTGGTAACTAATGTTACAATCCCCAAGTAATTATTAACAACGCGACTTTCTTCTACCATTCCCCATCCTCCCCATCAACCCATCTATCTCCCGACGAGGTGTGAAGCCTTGTCTGTGCCAAGCCCCCGGTTGTCTCTATTCACTGCCCTCTGTCCGGCCCTGAGCACGGGATGAGTGAAAGCTCGTCCGCGTCGCCTCGTTGGTCCATTAGTTCCGGTCTAGACACTGACGGAACCACAAAGGGCCAATCACATTCGAGCATTCCATTACAGGACCAATCGCGGCATCGCATTCCATTACGTATCAGTGGTCGCGTGCCCGTCACAATAGAAGACATCGGTGATTAGAGGAAGAAGAGGTGTTTGCAAAAGTCGCGTGCCACACAATGGCTTCTGATTCACTCTGAATCGAAGAGAGAATGGCTATTGTGTCCAATCATTCCCACTCGATGGAAGATAACAATTACTGAGGATCCTGGCCCTTCGTACGTACAAGTAACGTATATCAAAGACAGTTCTTCAAATGCACATTTAATATTTGTTCTTAGCAATTTAATATTCTTTAAAGTCACAAATAAACACAAAGAAGTTGTCCGTGCAGATAAACGATTATTTACTGTGAGTGTGAAAAGAAAAGGTCGTCGTTATTAAAGCTAATGTCGACAATAGCATTATTTTAACATACATTATTAAACTTATTGGTTTTAACTTAGACTTTTGCATGTTATAAATGCGATATTACTTTATTGTGGATTTCATAACTAAGTCTTAGTTCTTATAAGGTACTCTTTACCTAAACGAAAAAGCAAAAATTAATTCTCATTAAAACTAAATGAAGACCTCGATTTTTCCCGGGGATTCAATATTTTTAGGGACAAACTTTCATTAAGATCATTTTAGTATGCATATCAAATGAGTGTGATAATTTCTTGACAATTCATAACTTAACATATTCTTAACTTACATAAAAAGGAATGTATCAAGACCAGAATTAAATGTCTTGGCCTGATTCGATTACACTGTCCAACTGGAGTACTTTCATTCATATCAATTCAAGATATTTGTTTACAATTAAAGACGCTGAAGGTAAAATAAACCTATTAACTCTGAGAGACTGAGAGATGCTGGAAAAATGCTTCCTCCAGCTTCCTACTTTGTAAAACACAACTGCATTTCAGAGTCAAATAAGGAAGGAGGGAAACTATGGTAATCGTGGCGTACAACCAATGATTAATACGGGACGGGACATTAAAACACAGAGCCACAGCCATCGAGTGCCGTACAGTTAGGCGCGGGAGTGGCTTATCCCGCCGCGCGTCTGTCTTGACTTCAAAATAACGTTGCCACAGTTAATGTTAACTTACGTATCTTATAGCCACTCCTTCTCAAATTAAGAACTATAAGTTTTATATGAGAGTTATTGTACAAATTAGCTGTATTCCTAAGGCTAAAATAATATATATTCTAAAACGGATTTGGCTTATCCCGCCCCGCGTCTGTCTTGACTTTAAAACAAAGTTGCCACAGTTAATGTTAACTTACGTATCTAATAGTCACTCCTTCTCAAATTAAGAACTATAAGTTTTATGTGAGAGTTATTTTACAAATTAGCTGTATTCCTAAGGCTAAAATAATGTATATTCTAAATACCCCCGTAGCAGCAAACCTGCGTACTCAGCAAATTTCCAATGCATATATACCACATAAAGCCACATACCAAGTTTCATCAATATACATTCATAAATAAACGATTTATGACATTTTAATTATTCTCCATAAGAATAACATGGCAGCTGAGTATGCAGGTTTGCTGAAGCAAGGAACACAAAAAAATGCGGTTTTATACAAATATCAATACAACTCATGTAGGTAAAGCCACATACCAAATTTCATTAATTTATTTTCATAATGAAGGCAGATAACACGTTACTTATTCTCTATAAGAATAACATGGGGCTGAGTACGCAGGTTTGCTGCTACGGGAGCCTTGGGTAAAAAATTGTCTTTTTGAGCAAATATCAATGGTCCACAACCAGATGAAGCCGTATACCAAGTTTCGTCAGTATACGTTGATAAATAGGCGAGATATAAAATTTTTCTTTTTCCTCCATAAGAATAACATTAGACAACGTACTGTGTTTAGCACTTTCAATATCTCGGTAACCAATTGACGTAGAGAAATGATCAAAATACCAAATTGTGTGTATTTTTAAGCTGAATCCAATAGTGAAAACTAAAATTTGAATATTTCAAAAATTATATGTGAAAAATTCGAAAAACCCATTTTTGGGGTACAAAACCCCCCCAAAATACCCCTTCGGGTAGAGCGATCTGGCTGGTTTTCGAACTTAAAGTCATAAATGTTGCTTTACACGTTTATACCAAATTTCATCAAAATCGGATCATTTTTACGAGAGTTATCGTGCTCACGGACACATATATATATATATATATATAGATATATATATATATATATATATATATATATATATATACAGTATCGAACGAATGGTGTTTTTGGGGTCTGGGGACCTCAAAACGAAAAGTTATCATGGTCCCGGGCCTAGGTCTTACCATGCCGACTACGGTAATAGCTTCTTCCCTATAGGGGAAATTCGCTAAAAGGATTGTAATTAACAATGTTCACAAACATCACGCCACACGCATACAAAAACTCTAAGCTGAATAAATAAGTAAACCGAAAATGGGTCTCTTCTTGTTTGGGATGGCTTCCTTTATTTAGGAATTATTTTTTGAAGTTTTTAAGATGAATATGAGATGGAAAGTTCAGCCCAAAGGAGCAATTACGAGCACAATCCACATTTTCCTTGTACGCTCGCTATTGATAAAAGTACGCGCTGCAAGTGACAAACAAAAACCGTTTTTAGCAAACAAGAATGGCGGTATTTTTTAAGTTGGTTCCTAGACTTCTATATAACTGTTTCACTAAAGTCCCTACGTTTAAATGTGATATAAATATCTAAATTGTCTATCTAAGTTTTCAGATTTTTGTCAAAAAACAAAACAAAAACATATTACGTACCGTACAGCATAAGATTTAGTGGCGTATCTAAACTTTGATTCTAATATACTAGTTTCCAGCACATTGAACTCCAGTTAAACATCACTGAAGTAAACCCGATTAATAATTATACAGAGAAGTTGTTCAACAGTCAAGGCTACAACTCACAGCAATAGTGGCTGACACCGATACAGCACGGGGTCAGGGTCAGTAACGGTGCGCGCTCATTGGTCCTCGCCGCCGATCGCGCCTTCTCATTGGCCGATCGTAATTACAAGCCCCGGATCTGTCCGAATGTGCTACATGTTGATATTATCGCCCCTCATCTCGATACCTCTCATTTTCACCCTCGCCTTGTGTCAATGCCTTCGACAGCTGCAGACAAATCACGCCTTTCTAGAGACAGCGAGATACTTTGAGAAGTGAATTAAACGATGTTTGCAATATTAGCACATTGTTGATTATTGGCTTTTTTATTATTTTGTTATATGTGTCTTGGCATAAACAATCTAACAACGTATTAAAAGCCTAAGTACTTCCTCGCTCGGTCGGTCTGATCGGCTCAAATTCCTGTGTTTCATAAGTAATTTATTCTGCACACTAAACGGCGAGGTTTTGTTTTATAACGAAATGTATTTGGATTGCAAGGGTTACACAGTGTTCTAAGTTTTTAACTAATTCTGATGGTGAAGTCGATAGAGATACTTAATACCCCCGTTGCAGCAAACCTGCATACTCAGCGAATTTCAAATGGTACTTCACTAGGTCATTAAACCACTTACCAACGTTAATCAAAGCATATTACTAAATAAGCGAGATATGATATTTTATTTATTCCCATAAGAAAAACATTAGGACTGAGTATGCAAGTTTGCTGCATCAAGGACTACAAAATCTGGTTTTGATGCAAATACCAATGGACCACCTCCAGATGAAGCAACATACCAAGTTTTATCCATTTATGTTCATAAACAAGCAAGCTATCGCATGTTTATTATTCTCCATAAGAATAACATTATAGCTGCTGAGTACGCAGGTTTGCTGCCATGGGGGCCACAAAAATGAGTATTGTATGCAAATAGCATTAAAACCCAACCATATAAAGCCACATACCAAGTTTCATTAATATATGTTCATTAATAAGCGAGATATACAATTTTACTTATTCTCCATAAGATTCTCCATTTTACTTATTCTCCATTGGACTGTGTTTAGCACTCTCAATATCTCGGTAACCAATTGGACTGTGTTTAGCACTCTCAATATCTCGGTAACCAATTGACGTAGGGCGATGATCAATATACCACATTTTTTTAAGCTGAATTTAATGGTGTAAACCAAAATTTGGGTTTAAAAATAATTATATTTAAGAAGTTAAAAACAATTTTTGGGATACAAACCCCCCCCCAAAAAAACCCCCTTAAAGTAGAGTGACCTGTCTGGTTCTCGAACTCATGAAAATAGATGCTGCCTTACACGTTTATACCAAATTTCATCAAGATCGGACTATTTTTACGAAAGTTATCGTGCCTACGGACAACATATACGTATATACATATATATGAATTTGAACGAATGGTGTTTTTGGCATCTAGGGGCCTCAAAACGAAAAGTTATGGTCCCGGGCCTAGGTCTTACCATGCCACCTACGGTAATAGCTTCTTCCCAATAGGGGAAATTCTCTAAAAACAAATAAACTGCCAAAGAGTTAAAAATATTCTGACCTAAATCACAGACGCAGAATTGTAAAGACTCGTTTCTCTGTACCTAAACTATGATATAGAAACAATGACAACTACTAAATGGTATTATAGAACACTGTCAGCCGGATTTCGTAGCGACTATTTGATCACTATGTGTCAACAAAACGGAAATCGGAAACATCTAAATAAACCTTCACCTATCACGAAACTGATTGCCAGCATTCAATAGACGCCCTAGTTCCGAATCGATTACTTTTACAGATAAAACCGAACTCCCAGTGTCAAGTACATGCTGCAGAGGTCAGTCAGCTGATAACCACATTGTTTGGTGTGAATGAGGGAGGAAATCAGCTGTTAACTGACAGTTTCCGCACCGCTGCGCTCGGTATGTTGATTACAGACCGCGGAAATTTACTCTAAATTAATTACGCGCCCGCTGATGACTTAATATTGTACAAGCAATATGAGATGCATATGCAACGATAGATTCGGCATAACGATTTATTGCTGCTCTTTTACTTTTACCATAGATTCTATTAAAGTCGTGGTTTAAAATTATGTACAATGTAGTGACTAAATATATATTTCGAACTAACATAATGTGGACTCTGTATTGTTCTGGGCAGTGTACATTTATTCTTCAAATGTTTACCACTCTGTTGCAATCAGACCTGAGTGGCGCATGGTTCGGAACCCACGATGACCTGCAGATCCTTGTTTGCTATGTATTATGTATTTTAGTGCACTAGGATTTGTGGTGCGGTTGCTCATAGTCAGTATTATTACTAGACAAACATTGATAAAACTGCAATCTGATACAATCAAAAAACTACCATTTTATGACTATTATCATAGCTCACAATATTTTTAAACAGAGATTTCACAATAAATCATAACTTACTGATAAAATCCAGAGAAGTAATGTTCTTGCAAATTCTAAACAGTTTTATTTAACGCGATGTAATAGAACAGCTAGCAAAATTAAAATAAGAGATTCTTACACAAAAATAACAATACACTAAATATAACCGGCATGGGAGCAAATAATATATTTATCCGGAACACCGATAAATAACCTAAGAAGCTTTATAATAGTGGATTTGGTTGAACTTATTCATCAATGTTTACAAGTTGGAAGATATAATCGAAAATAATAAATAGTCAAGACAGGATAGAAGGGCCTAATTTTACGTAAAGTAACTGCGAGACTGTTTCACAAAAAATGTACGAAGGAGGTAAAAACCATTTATTATGAACCGACCGTAGCGCGGGTCGACGGGAGCCCTCTATGTCAAAAAAATTACGGCAATCAGGCACGAAGCGCGCCTCGGTTAATCACAGCCCCACGCCAGCAGATGATTCGTAGGGTTTTTGCCGCCCCACAATGTTCGCTCGGCCGAGGCAAGGCCACCATATACCCTGGAATTGTACACAACAATACTTAAATATGATATTAAGTGATTCGTTTAAAACAATAAACTCAGCGAACAAAGCTCTCAAAATTTTAAAGCGACGATTGAAAAGTTACCTTGTGGCCTCTGCTTTCTACTCGGTGAGTGAATTTCTCATCGTCCACTTAGTTCCAGGGTCCTCAGGGTGGCATATGTTTGAATGGAGGGTAGGGTGTTGACTTCTTGTTGTGTGTCTGAGTGTGTGAATGATTGTTGGACATCCAATGTGTTGTTCATTTACGACGATAAAGAGATTTGATTTGATTTGACCTGTTGCATGCTGGAACGGGTGAAGAGAAATGTTCTCGCACCACCGATTCAGACCTATGATAATGGCCCTTTTTACACAACCTACCCGTCGGACGAAATAAACTGTTTTCGAAAGACTCCAACCGCAGGCGCAGGACGAAAAGTGGAGCACGTGCATCCAAACCGAAGCTTCAGCCAATCAATAGCGTAATTAATGTCCGAGTCATTAACCTGCTGTTGTTGGTGACCGAAGCTGATTATTTTGCATTGTTGAAGCGAGGCGGAACACGAGTTCCCTCTAGCGGACGCTCTAACTCCTACGTTCTCTCGGCTTTATTGCTTTCCCTTCTTATATTGGTTGTTTATTAGACTATTTTACGACATCATTAATGTTTTATCACCTGAGCAGAATGTCAAAAAATATACGTCTGAAACGGGGCTGGAGGTAAGGTTTGCGCACTTGCGACTCGTAGAAGCAACGCAACTGTTCGTTCTCCCCCCCTCGCCCCTACTACTACAAGAAAAACTAGAGGTGCATGGTGCATTACGATTTATTTCCATCTAAAGAGTTTAGAGCACGTCAAAATTGGTTCTTTTGATAAGTCACGTATCGGTTGTAACTTCTACAACTATTTTGTTTCTTGTTACTCTGTTTTAATAGGGCTATCTAGAACGTTTTCTATGGTATAAATTAGTTGTAAGGTGAGGGCCGTTCTAGAAATACTGTAAACTAGCCTATACGGTACACGGCGCGGCAATAATAATAGCCTACTGATGGACTCCGATGTACCTCAATAATTAGGAGAACTTTTATTGAGCCAGGAAACGGATGTCTTTCAGAAAGTCACAAAAGGCTCATATAAACTTATATAGTGCTAAATAGGTCTAAATATTTAATTTTATTTTTATTAACCTTTTCTTTGACAGAAACAACGTGAAATTAATAACATATTATACACAGGTTACGTATATTTGCACAGTATTTGTTTTAAGTAAAAGCTTAAATTTGTTTTCAACACGCTTCCACGGCTAGAATTATATTTTCAAATACAACCTTTATTTAAATTAACTTCTTCCCTATAGGGAAATTCGCAGTTTTTTCCAAAATCAAACATTTAAAAATAAACAATAAAACTGAATGGCGTCGTATTGCACTTAAGTAGCATATGCAATCCTATCAGTCATGTGCGGCACCATCATTTAGGTAGGTACAGTGGACAAATAGCCTACAAATGAGAGGGAGGGCCAACGGCAGACACCTGAGTCATACCGACATCTGGGTGATGAATAATGAGCCAATGATTGGCTGACTGACTGGCAGGCTGTCCATCTTATCTCACGCGGTCACCTGGCCTTATCTGACTACTAGTGGCGGCCTCAAGCTCTCTGGGTACCATACTGTTGTAATGAAGTGTGTATACATACTGGTCAAAGTCAACGAACTATTTTCAGCTAGGCCTATTCGTTGTTACACATGACTTTAAAAGCTGAAATATTAAAATACCACTTCCATTAAAATTATGTACAAACTAGCCTGGGTCTCATGATATTAAAACTAACACACACGAGAAATCAGTTTTAAATTTAATTACTGTTACCAATTCCTGAATATTCTGCCATTCACATTGTAGCCAACACAAAGTCTTAGACTAGAGAAGACAAACATTCTACATTGCAGTTGCACGTGACAGGTTTTAAGTGTTGATTATAGTTCCCAAGGACTTTAAATGTAAAATATAATTCCAAATATTCCACATTCTAGGTAAGCAAGTAAAAAGTCAGCGCACCACTAAACAATATTTTAATATTTAGTAGTAAACAGCAAATTGATACAGCTGTCTAATTGGCTACCTAGTTATTTAAATTACGAGATATTGAGGACCTCATCATATCAATTTAAAACCACTACTCATCATGGTCGAGCTTTTTATGCCATATGCCGAGTGAAGGAAGACGGAGGACTATTAATTCTGAAAGCAAAGATTGATGACCCCGGCTCATTCTCTACTTCAAAACCCTATCTTCAGACTACTATACACGCTGGGATCATCAACTACACATCTATTCGTCAGTGGATCCGGTTAACAAGAAAAAACCTTGAAACCAATTAATAAAGTAGCAGTTTAATCAATTCAAATTAGAGGTACGAACCAATCAGGCAAGTCATAATGCATTGTCTATACAACAACACATAGACCGACTTGCGTCATTATTTTTAAAGAATGATACGAATTAATATCGCTTACAAGAATTGGACGGAAATAATCAGGAATATCTTGTACTGAATTAAAAATAAATATAAACAATGACTACGAAGAATAGTCCAAGGAAAACAAGACAAAGTGGCTTAAGATCCTAGGTGTCGGTCAGTGGTGGGCCTACAAAACTAGCGAATACCGTGTGGGGGACGAGGAAGCAGCGACCGCAGATAAGTGCTTTTACCTTGTATCTAATTACCGGCCTACTGGCACTACGCACTACAACCACCGCAACCGTCTCCCACGGATGAGGGATGATCGCCGTTAACTGCACACTAGTGCATAGGCCTGCTGCAGACGAGGATGTCCCAGGTCAGAGAGGCCAGAGAGATCAGATACCCACGGTTATTACCGGCCTACTGGCACTGCGCAATACAACCACCGCAACCGTCTCCCACGGATGAGGGATGATCGCCGTTAACTGCACACTAGTGCATAGGCCTGCTGCAGACGAGGATGTCCCAGGTCAGAGAGGCCAGAGAGATCAGATACCCACGGTTATTACCGGCCTACTGGCACTGCGCACTACAACCACCGCAACCGTCTCCCACGGATGAGGGATGATCGCCGTTAACTGCACACTAGTGCATAGGCCTGCTGCAGACGAGGATGTCCCAGGTCAGAGAGGCCAGAGAGATCAGATACCCACGGTTATTACCGGCCTACTGGCACTGCGCAATACAACCACCGCAACCGTCTCCCACGGATGAGGGATGATCGCCGTTAACTGCACACTAGTGCATAGGCCTGCTGCAGACGAGGATGTCCCAGGTCAGAGAGGCCAGAGAGATCAGATACCCACGGTTATTACCGGCCTACTGGCACTGCGCACTACAACCACCGCAACCGTCTCCCACGGATGAGGGATGATCGCCGTTAACTGCACACTAGTGCATAGGCCTGCTGCAGACGAGGATGTCCCAGGTCAGAGAGGCCAGAGAGATCAGATACCCACGGTTATTACCGGCCTACTGGCACTGCGCACTACAACCACCGCAACCGTCTCCCACGGATGAGGGATGATCGCCGTTAACTGCACACTAGTGCATAGGCCTGCTGCAGACGAGGATGTCCCAGGTCAGAGAGGCCAGAGAGATCAGATACCCACGGTTATTACCGGCCTACTGGCACTGCGCACTACAACCACCGCAACCGTCTCCCACGGATGAGGGATGATCGCCGTTAACTGCACACTAGTGCATAGGCCTGCTGCAGACGAGGATGTCCCAGGTCAGAGAGGCCAGAGAGATCAGATACCCACGGTTATAACGATTTTATCTTTTAGCATACCCGAATCGGTTTTAGTAAAATAGGTAATTTACAGAGTTAAAAAAAATAAAAACATGTTCACACATTAAAATCCGCCAGCTCTTTCCCTACAAAGCAATAGTGCTACAAATAAATGGACTGTTACACGTTGTTCTGAGTTGGGAACAGATTGCCCGAAGTCATTAGTTTGTAATGGGATTTTGAGACAGGGAAAATTTTGGTTATCAATTTGTGCAAAAGTGGACCTTTTAGCGAGTTTCCCTTATAGGGAAGAAGCTAATACCGTAGGTGGCATGGTAAGACCTAGGCCCGGGACCATGATAACTTTTCGTTTTGAGGCCCCCAAATTTCGTAAAAATGGTCCAATCTTGATGAAATTTGGTATAAGTGTGTAAGGCAGCATCTATTTTCATGAGTTCGAGAACCAGACAGGTCGCTCTACCTTAAGGAGGGTTTTGGGGGGTTTTGTACCCCAAAAATGAGTTTTTTGAACTTTTTACATATAATTATTTTTAAACCAAAATTTTGGTTTACACCATTAAATTCAGCTTAAAAACAAACAATTTGGTATATTGATCATCGCTCTACGTCAATTGGTTACCGAGATATTGAGAGTGCTAAACACAGTACGTTGTCCAATGTTAATCTTATGGGGAATAAGTCAAATTGTATATCTCGCTTATTAATGAACATATATTAATGAAACTTGGTATGTGGCTTTATATGGTTGTGTTTTAATGCTATTTGCATATAAAACTCATTTTTTGTGGTCCCCATGGCAGCAAACCTGCGTACTCAGCAGCTATAATGTTATTCTTGTACGGAGAATTATAAAAATGTGATAACTTGCCTGTTTATGAACATAAATTGATAAAACTTGGTATGTTGCTTCATCTGGAGGTGATCTATTGGTATTTTCATCAAAACCAGATTTTGTGGTCCTTGATACAGCAAACTTGCATACTCAGTCCTAATGTTTTTCTTATGGGGAATAAATAAGATGTCATATCTCGCTTATTTATTAATAGGTATACTTTGATTAAAGTTTGTAAGTGGCTTCATGACTTAGTGAAGTACCATTTGAAATTCGCTGAGTATGCAGGTTTGCTGCAACGGGGGTATTTTTGTTATGCCGAACCAGGCAGGCCCACACCTGCGGGCTACTCGTAACTAGCGCCATTCGGTGTTGTCGTGCATTGTAAAAGGTTTCGTTTATAAATCTTCAATTTAATTACCGGTACCAAAGCAGGTAGGATTATACTTTTACATTCTACATAGTCAATGGTAAAAATAAATATATTTAGTCAAATTTAATTTGTAAATAGTTATGTAATAGGTTAGGTATATATAATAAATTATAATACAAATACCTGCAGTGTGTATTAGTTACTCCTCCGAAATCTACCTCTCTGTCAAACTCCAGTGATATGATCTGATATAGATACTGATGTTTCCATTCTCCATAAAGTATGCAAGCAATCGTGCCTGATAAAGCTACTCATAGTTTTAACCTTGGCCGGTTATCGACGATGACTCAGCGAATGATTTGTCAACATCGAACGTAACGCCCCTATATCGTCCATTTTAACCGTGCCGCACAGCCGAGGCCTTAGCAATATAATAATGTGACACGCGTGTGTCGAAATACATCTGCGGTGTTAGAGAAAGTCAGGACAGAAATGTGACAAGTGACAATATATAGCGAGCGTGTCTCTTCAATACTTCTATTTGGCCCATGGTGTAAATAAGTCACCTCGCGGCAGGGCAAGGTGCTGAATCAGGTGTTTTGTGTCAGTCACGAACAGGAAACCGATCCTGTGTTCTTTGAAGAAAAGTTTCTTAGTGACAGATTTAGGTTTGTGGGTGCGGCACTATTATAGATCATATAAAAACGTAGGGTAGGACGATTTAAATTCGTTACATGTATGAGGAGTTGTCCATCAGTTAAAAATACAAGGTCGTTTGTCAATTTTTTGGTATAAAGTAGGCGTTTTCATTGTATTTCATTTGTACATTTTGGGGGACTTGATTTAATTCTGAGGAGCGTTACAAGGTTTCATTAATCGCACTTTCTCTCATCCACCCAGGGCAAATCGCGTCCTTTTTAGGAAACCGTTTTACAATTTGCCTATGCCAGGTTCATAAAACAGTATAATTTATATTCTCCGAATGTTCATTGCCGGTAATAAGCGGGTAAACAGCCTAAAGTTCCCGGTGAAAACGCACGAAATGTTTGTACAGAAGAAGCCATTTGTGGATTAGAAGAGCTGCAAGGCATGGCGGGTAGGAGTGGCTGCATGAACCCATCATTAGAGCACATAGACACACAGCGCTGTAATGCGGTGGCGTGCATGAGATTACACCTCTATAGCATGCTGAGTGGCGGGTCAGCTTCACCACCCTACCCTGAGTTGCTCGCCGTCGTGGAGCGCTTGTAATGGATTATAAATCAGACAACACATCACCGATAAACATTTGTAAATCACCATTGTTTTTGTTTTTGCTCTGTAGGCAATCGGGGAAATCACAAAATGATTAATGAAGCTGAAGGTTTATTGGCTAATTTTGTCTGCAGATGATATAGGCTAAGAAAAAATGTTTGCCCGAAACAGGTTGGGTGAATTTTGGGTGGGGGTAACAATGTTTCACTTCGGTTTCTAATAGAGGTAGGTACTCCAGATGAGTGTAATTATGAGAAGGTGTAAATATTACGTTGGTGAATGCAACTTCTTAAGCAGGTTTTAAGATTCTTTGATAAAACCAAGAAACATTCAAGTCAAATGTCAGATCACTGGCAGTTCTGATGGAAATAACTTTTCATCCTTTCATTCAACAAACTCCACAAGGTTCAGATTCTTCGTTTTCAGAACACAACGATGTCAATTTTCAGCATCCAATTAGTTAATTACGTGAAATGTAATCGAACATGTTACATTAGTTTTTGAGATTGCAGATACAATCATTTAATAGGCCTAACATGGGATGGAAGAACTAATGAGCTTCTGAAGTTTAGAGATGAGTTCTACAGTATCAGAAACAAACTGAAAAACAGGTTAAAATAAGTACGAGACTTTCCTCATACCCTAAAGTTATGAAGTACAGTTTTCACGTGTTTAAAGATAAATGTTCTACTATATTTAACTTTAAGCGTGGTTTAATGTAAATCCGTTGACGCAAAATTCTGGGAGTCTTATCACATTTAAAACCATGTTTTGGGTTACTTCTAACAGCAAAATTACACTGACCAATAAGTAAAAAACATTTTAAAAATGCATACAATAGTATAAAAACCCTTTATTTGTTCAGCAATTTGTAATGGTAAAGCATGCTAATGTTAATCTTTTATCTGAATATCCATGTAAATTGAATCACTACTAGTGCAATGAAGAAATGTTCAGAGCTTACCTTGATGAGAAAAATATCCAATATATGCTTAAGATTTAATTTAACACTTCCACATAAAAAAGACAATAGATTGTTTACATAGTTTGTTTACACGGCTGATAACCACAGGAAGTCTTATCACTAGGGTATCAGTTAATGAACACGGCAAATGTTAGCGTTCTCATCGCGATTCACACAGTGTCACTCAGTTCGGAGAAAACAGCAGATAAATTGCGAAGCAATTAGAAGTGAACCATATGAGAAAAGCTTTACATGCGAAAGCAGAACACAAGACGACATCGACACTGCGCGCTCCACAGGTGAGTGAAAAAATCTGAGCGGACAGTCCTGCCAACCTCACTCCCCCACTTCCCGCCGGCGCGGAGCAGTGATGCAACTTTCGAGAACTGAAACTGAACTAATATTCCAGCCGGTTTGACATTTCCCGTGCATAATAATTCACTTACATACAAGGCTTGAATGTCAGCCAGTTTTTCCTGTTATTGGCAGCCATTCATAGAAACTACCGCACGTGCACTATTATAGCTTATAACTTGGAATACGTTTTTATTGAGACACTGTGAATAGCGACTGTTGATCGTTATTAGATTAAATTAAAAATTAATCGAGCTATGTTTTATTTGTTTTATCCTAATGTAAATCATTAAAACAAATAATTTAGATAAACTTGCTTCCCACCCTTGTAATTAGGTTTATAATTTTCAGGTACAGGCTACATTGGTGTTTCACAGCTTTCATACAATTCATAAACAATCCAAACTTTATGGTGAAGGGATTGGAAGGGAAGTAATTGGATCATTCACACGACCTCAAGCAAAATCAATTTTTAAATCCAAGAATATTTAATGAACTTAAGCTGTAAAATAAATCAGGGGGTATGAATCAATAAATAAGAATATAAACACAAGTAACAATTTTACCACATACTCTTTTGCATCGTGTATCCAAAAGGAATATGTGTGCGCGTGTGCAAATTATATAAACAATCGAGGTAATTTTCCATTTGTATTTGTGATGTTTCCATACTTACATAACCAAAAGCGAACGGGGTATATAATGGGTTGTGTAAAACAGCAATTATTTGTACTCTCAGTCTCAGAATGGTTATAAAGATACAATTTACCACTTGTACGTGCTCTAGACACTGATCAGTGGTGACACGCGATTAGGCAAGCTAATAAACTGCTGATACAATGAAGTTTTACTTTCCAAATGTGCATATGATAATACCTGAATTCAAGTATTTATGTTATCACATGCAACTCATTCCTGTACCACAATAATATGTTTTGTATTTCCATTGTATTGCATATATAGTAGATCTATCTAAATACAAAGATGTGTTTACATTTGTGTATTTAATTTATGTAAACAAATGTAATACGGTAAATCGGACTTACTTGTAGCCCTTGTCAGAGCTTTATACACTAGGTCTTATAAATCTCTCCTCATTCCTCATCATATAGGCCTACACTATGCAAGTTTATGAACCTAGTTGAATAGATAAGTTAGTAAATATACAAGGTCCATTCATACTCTACGAACCTTGAGTAAATATAGTCAAGTGAGACTGAATTACATAACTGATCATCCTGTTGTACAACATTTTAATATCTCTCTCCCTTCCTTCAGCTATAGACAACCGCCATAATGAATTTAGATCACGACGTTATCATTTTTATTTTATTACTTATATGAATTAAATTACGTTCACTTAAACAAACCTTGAATATAAATAACAGCTAGCCAATCAAGAATTTTGAGTCGTGTTAGAGCATAAACGTCAAAACACATTTTCAAAGGTAGATATTTTGTTACTATAGGTTATAATGAGGCTCTTCGTATGGCCCAGTCCAATCTGGGACATGAAGGAAGCGATAATGGACGATTGTTTCCTATCCGAGAGGTCACGAAGATCCTCGTGGAGTGAGTGGGTCAGTGGAGGCGGAGTATCGTCCACCGCCACGCCACTGGACCGAGGAGGATTGTGTCACTAGTTAGTAGTTACTCAATGTCGGTGGGAACCAAGGGTCCGGGTCCGCGGCGGTACGTACAAGCATAGAAAAATAAACCAGGTACAGAAGTGTCACGAAGTAGGGAATAAGCGTACACGGGTATCATGGAAATGCAGGCGCTGACGCGTCGTTCAAGTCTGAGTTAGCGGTGCCTTGTTGCCAAGTCGGGCAGTGCGGGATTCCCAAATTCCCGCAGGGAGCAAGCTCGGTCGCTTCCGCCTTCCGCCACGGCTAAGGCATCGGTAGGCGGTAAGGCTGATCTGATAAACGTGTGACTGTGGCTGTGTGCAGTGGCAGTGGCGATCACTTTCCCGTCGTATGCACAGGAAGTAGAGGATGTGCAAAAATCTCGTTTTGAACTGATCTGATATTTATTACTTTTCTGGAATGTTATTACAGAAGGATAAAACATGAACTACATTAGACAAATTAAACCTTTTAAATTCCGTAAATTTCAATGATAATTAACAATAAAATACCCCCGTTGCAGCAAACCTGCATACAGAGAATTTAAAATGGTGCTTCACAACGTCATGAACCACTTACCAATTTTCATCAAAACATATTCATAAATAAGTGAAATATGACATTTTATTTATTCTCCATAAGAAAAACATTAGGACTGAGTATGCAGCTTTGCTGTATCAAGAACAACAAAAAACAGTTTTTTTACAAATACAATAGATCACCATAACATAAAACAACATTTCGATTTTTACCAATTTATGTTCATAAATAAGCAAGATATCACATGTTTCTTATTCTACATGAGAATAACATTATAGCTACTGAGTACACAGGTTTGCAGACATGGGGACCACAAAAATGGTTTTTAAATGCAAATATCAGTTAACCCTAAACAAATAAAGCCACATAACAAGTTTCATATACTCATTAATAAGCGAGATATAACATTTTACTTTATCCATAAGATTAACATTGGACAACGTACTGTGTTTAGGACTTTCAATATCTTGGTAACCTTTTGAAGTAGAGTGATGATAAAAATACCAAATTGTTTGTTTTTGTAAGCTGAATTCAATGGTGCAAAATAAAAATTAACAATTAAATGTAAAAAGTTAAAAAATCTAATATTTTGGGGTACAAAACCCGCTTTAAAACCTGTCTGGTTTTCCAACTCATGAAAATAGACGCTGCCTTACACGTTTATACAAAATGTCGTCAAGATGGACCATTGTTACGAAAGTTATCATGCCTACGGACACACACACACACACACACACACACACACACACACACACACACACACACACACACACACACACATACATGGGGTTTTTTGGCATCTGGGAGCCTCAAAACAAATGTTATCATGGGCCCGGGCTAGGTCTTACCATGCCGACTACGATAATAGCTTCTTCCCTATAGGTCTTTATAAAGAGGTTAATTTATACCTAACTTTAACCAGTTTATATTAAAATAACCAATTTCGGAAGGTTTCAGCATAAATAGAAAAACAAATTTTTATATTACAGTTCATTGCATTGAGCCCATCAACATGGGCAGTAACGGTAGCATCTCCGTAGCAGTACTATTTATTTTCTATCCTAAAAAATCTCTATTTCCACCGGGAAATTGTCTGAACCTGTATAGTTACCTAATTCAATCTTTAACATAATTTAAACATTTTAGTAACACATTAGCTAAATATATTGCAGAACTTGATGACAATTTGATGTTTAATTGTGATTCTACGTCCAAAACCGTTGTAGAGATATTCAAAGTGCTAAACACAGTACGTTGTCCAATGTTATCCTTATGGAGAATAATTCAAAATTGATATCACTATTATTTATGAATGTATATTGATGAAACTTGGCTTGTGGCTTTATCTAGTACTGGTATGTTGATATCATACCCAAAAACACAAAGTGTTGACGGGTTGCCAAGTCCTAAAATTATATGATATCAAAATGTATTCCAAGTCAAAGATAGCACCTTTGATCTGACATTGTTTATCATCACAAATTACTTAAATATGTTGCAATAACAATGCTCGAAAGATTGTTGGTTATTTTCTATCTGTTCTTGGCCAGCAGATAATATTTTTTTTATATTCAATCACAATTGTTAACTATACTTTATTTAGATTTTTAAATTTCAAAATAAAGATTTTGCATCAGTGAATCTGCTGGCCAAGAACAGATAGAAAATAACCAACAATCTTTCGAGCATTGTTATTGCAACATATTTAAGTAATTTGTGATGATAAACAATGTCAGATCAAAGGTGCTATCTTTGACTTGGAATACATTTTGATATCATATAATTTTAGGACTTGGCAACCCGTCAACACTTTGTGTTTTTGGGTATGATATCATTTGTTTTTTATATAATTGTTTATTAAAAATTGTTATAAATGAGATTTCAAGTTGAAATAAAATAAAATATATATCAAGGATAAAGTATTATAATATATTGAACATTAATTAAGATTAATTTACCTTAATTTTACCTAGATAGTTTTTAGAATTTACTGACAGTTATTTAAACATTATAATATACATTTTTTCGCACCATATGGTAGCTTGACGTTCACTTTCTCATCACCTGCATCTATCCACTTATTTTTGTTTTGAATGTAAGCTATGTAATGCCCTGATGCTGAACTGTTTCCTAAATGGAACACCGCATTTTTTAATTTGTATAGCACTCCATTAATTTTGATTTTTGAAATTTGTAGACTGGGTATTATTAGACTTGAAATCTTGTTATCATGTGTTTGCCAAAGTTGTAGTTAAAAAATTAAAAAGTTACTTGTAACTGAGATGGATGTTTTTGATAAGTACTTGGGGGCCGAGCTTTTCTCGGGGAAGGCCAGTCAGATTGTATAGATGACTTGGAATAATATTTAACCACTATCCCCTACTGATAATCGGATTTTTTTAACTCATTTGCCTCTTTTCTACATTTTTTTAGATACCTCAAGTTGTTATTTATAGCTCAATGTCCCTTTGTTTTATTTTAATACTCTATATATGTAATCTTCACTCAACAGTTTTAATCACTGCTCTCAGGAAACTACATGTTAATAATCATAAACAACGTGAGTATTACTTTGACAGTTCATTAATTGATTATAAACAGCTGTTACAATTCTTTTGTTTTGATGTTAAACTCCATGAGCCCAATGATAATTTTTTTTAATTTCAATTTTTGTTTAGTGAATTTACCCTATAGGGAAGAAAGCTATTACCATAGGTGGCATGGTAAGACCTAAGCCCAAGACCATGATAACTTTTCATTTATAGGTCCCCAGATTCCAAAAACACCATTCGGTAAAAGTTGTATGTGTGTGTGTGTGTGTGTGTGTGTGTGTGTGTGTGTGTGTGTGTGTGTGTGTGTGTGTGTGTGTGTGTGTGTGCGCGCGCGCGTGCGTGCGTGCGTGCGTGCGTGCGTGCGTGTGTGTCCGTAAGCACGATAACTCGTAAAAAAGGTCTGATCTTAATGAAATTTGGCACAAATGTGTAAAGTACCATTTATTTGAATAAGTTCGAAATCCAGACGAATCCACCATCCGAAAGGGGGGGGGGGGGGTTGGGGTTTTCACATTTAATTTTCATTTTAATCAAATTTTTAATTTTACTATTGAATCCAGCTTAAAAAACATATAATTTGGTGCTTTGATTATTTCTCTACGTCAATTGGTTGCCGAAACATTGTGTCCAATGTTAATCTTATGGAGCATAAGCAAAATGTTATACAGTATATCGCTTATTAATGAGCATATATTAATGAAACTCGGTATGTGGCTTCATATGGTTGGGATTTATTGATATTTGCATACAAAACCCATTTTTTTGTCCCCATGGCAGCAAACTTGCGTACTCAACAGCTATAATGTTATTCTTAAGGAGAATAAGAAACATGTGACATCTTGCTTGTTTATGAACATAAATTGGTAAAACTTGGTATGTTGCTTCATCTAGTGGTGATCCATTGGTATTTGCATAAAAACCAGAATTTCTTGATCCTTGATGCAGCAAACCTGCATACTCAGCCCTAATTTTTTCTACGGAGAATAAATACAATGTCATATCTCGCTTATTTATGAATACGCTTTGATGAAAGTTGGTAAGTGGCTTCATGACTTAGTGAAGTACCATTTTAATTTAGCTTAGTATGCAGGTTTGCTGCAACGGGTGTATTTTTACATTATTTGATTTTTCCTGGAGATGAGACCTGTCTAGAACTTATTTTTATCCCAGAAATTAGTTATTTCCAACTTTTGAAGGAACTCGTTGGTGCCATTATTGACAACACGGAGCAAACACGGACGCACGCACGCAAACCTTACTCATATCAGAGTATAGGATAGTGATAATTTTCACGAGTTGTGCATATCGAGTCAGCGAGAGGGAACCAGGCGATAAATTGACTGTGGAG
Source organism: Allygus modestus (assembly GCA_963675035.1). NCBI lineage: Eukaryota > Metazoa > Arthropoda > Insecta > Hemiptera > Cicadellidae > Allygus > Allygus modestus. The sequence continues at coordinate 137,212,612 of OY776111.1, forward strand.
TAGTTAATCGAATTTGGCTTTTCTTTTAAGATTTTTAAGATGATTAGGATGAAATTTTGGAATATAAATTTACTGTCGTAGCTGGTTGTGCTGTGGTTGCAGTTTGAACATTTGTGGTTAATTTCATTGAGTGCCTGAATTGAAATTCCAGGGGTTGATAATTCGAAATAAGGAAATTTAAAAATCCCGCAGGGTCTTGTTGTTCAATTGTAATAAATGGTGGTCCCAGTTGATTTGTAATATCTATAGAATTTAAAATCTGGTAATTTCTTCGGTAGGATATTACTATTTTTTTAGTGGAGCATTGGTTTCGTAATTGTTTGTTAACGTCACGATTGGTGGGCAGTTGAAAATACATTGTAAAACAAAAATTTGCATAGCATGACACGCCATAAACCTTTTTGAAACCGAGATTTCCCAGTTCGTCTATATTGTTAGTAATGTCTTGAATGGCTCCTAATTTAGTATTATGAATTTGCCAGATTTGACCAGGGATTTTTCCTTGAGATTTTATTCCAATTTGTAATTGTTTTAATTCTGGTCGGTACTCACTCCTTAGCCTATTATTTTCGGATATAGCTGATGCTTGCGCCTTAACATTTTGAGGGTCAAAGTTTAGAATTAATAGACCAGAGAGTGAAGTCACGCGAGATAAAGGCTACATATTTTGGCCACATGAAAGTACTGCATAACCAGCATCAACAATACAACTGTTAAGCGTTAATCCCTGACTTTTGTGAATTGTAATTGATATTATACTACTGCATTAGGAAACTGCTTTCGGAAAACGAATGCTCCATGAATTACTTCAAATGTTGTGGACGATCTTTGAATTTCAATATCTCTTTCTTTAAAAGTTATAATAATGTTTTCGATTGCATCGCGTGCATCTTTAGTAAAGTCTTTTACAACACCCACTGAACTATTAATAACAAGACCCTGACTTATTTATTAAAAACTAAGCCAATTTTGGTGACAAGTCTATTCAGGCGAAACTATTATGTATTATACTATCGTCTGTGTGTTATTTGAAAACCCTTAACGACTAGATGTGACTTTTGTGGTTTTTGAAAACGTCCTCCTTCAGGTCTTAGCCTCCTAAGCTCTCAAAGTTACAATGTTAAAATTATGGCAAAATTAAAATAAATTTAAATTGAACATATAACAGCTGTTAATACTGACAAAACACAGTAAAGAATCAAGAACACCGTTTTAAAGCTAACCTCTAGAACAGACTTTTAAATTATTGCAAATGTGCTTATTGAGTAATTTTATTTAGTGAGAATATGCTCGTTCATTTTGAAGATGAGCTCGTTCGATTGGCTCACTCGCCTCCAGGTTGAGCTCGTTCGCTACACTCACTCGCCTATTTATATATATATATATATATATATATATATATATATATATATATATAACCAGAAATATACATATATGTATGTATATATATATATATATAACCAGAATATATATATAACTAACTTCGGCATCGACAAAAGAACTTGAGATGCCATTCAAGTAGATTTTGTATTTCCATAATGAACATATGGTTATACCTTTTAAGTATGTTTAGATATAATCTATATAACAGCTGTTTGGTGTAACTAACTTATATAACTAAATAACATACTAACCCGACTTTGTTTTTAGATTTCATATTATGTTTATTGCATATTATGTTATGTTCGATGTATTATAGTATGTATAGCTTAAACGAATTAAAATATTTTCTTTACCTCTATACCCTTTTGTTCGGTTAAATTCACTCAATGATTTAATTTGAATTTACAAGCCAGCTGATCAGATTTGTTTTGGAACACATGCTATACTTGGATTTTTGTTTACGTAGTAAATGTAAACAAAGCAGACATCAAATTCAGTAACAATTTTGAAAGTGGAATTTAATATCATTTGTTTTAAAATATTGAGTTTGCAAACTTACAATTTAGTGTCAAAAGTGTAATATGTGAGTAGAAACAGAAGTCTGTGCGAAATTTCGTTCAAGTTTGATGAGAAATAAAGTTCTTAAGCTTAATGAACAAAATGAAGTGGACAATTTGTGAAAAGGGCCAAAACTACAAGATTTAGGCTACTTTTATACGTTAATTTCTCGCTTCTCAGACCTTTCTTAAACCAACTGTTGTGATTTTTCGTGTTTAGTGAAAGGGTTTAGCATATAAATGCACTGCCAGATTCACTTAAGGCTGTAATACGCTAATTTGAGAAGTGAGGTCGTGTGGTGGACTTGGCGACGTGACACGACCGTGCCACTAGATTTGCATAAACAATTTTTTACTGTCTACGTTGCAGCAAACCTGGATACTCAGCCCTAATGTTATTCTTATGGAGAATAAGTTTTATAACGTTATATATCTCCCTTAGTTATGAACATAAATTAATAAAACATGGTATATAGCTTCACCTGGTTAAGTTATATTGATAATTGCACAAAAACATATTGTTTATCTTTCTTGATGCAGCAAACCTGCGTACTCAGCCTTTAATGTTATTATTTAGGAGAATACATAAAATACAGAGTGTTTCCAAATTAATGTTGCTAACTTTAGGTTATTGTTCCCTATGTCAAAAGGAACGTAAATCGTCATATAACCGGGGGTCTATTTCTTTTAGTTTACTGTCTCTCTGTCTGTTGTTTTCTCCTTGTTTAATATTTCAATATATGTAAAAGCAAGTGCTTTCTCTTTTCTTTAGGATAATAGTTTAGTTTGTAGTATTAGTGACGCCATTCAATGTGCATGAATATGTACTTAATGAATAAAGATTATTTTGATTTGATTTGATTTGTATGTGATTTTCACTAGACAATTTATATTTTAAAAACGGCTTGACCAAATTTAACTAAATGTTGGTTAAATACTCTTCTTGGTAGGTTCTTTTTTAGACAAAAATATTTTTTCATAAAATATTTCCGTTTAAAAATGGCGGCCATTGAAAACTTTTAACCTCAAATATCTGAAAAATTACAAATAAAAGAAATCATTCTAGAATGTAAAAAGTTAGAAAATGTAATTGCAAATCCAAATCCTTATCTGCTTTAACATTGAAAATCGGGTTAAAATTAACTGAACCATGACTGTAAAACGAAACACATGGCTAAATATTTCTATCATAACTAATCAAAATTATAGCAAATTTTAGATATGTGTTCCGTTTTTCAGTCATAGTTTAGTTAATTTTATTCCGATTTTCAATGGCCGCCTTTTTAAAACGGAAAGATTTTATGAAAAAATATTGTTTTCTAAAAAAGAACCTACCAAGAAGAGTATTTAACCAAAATTTAGTTAAATTTGGTCAAGCCGTTATAAAAATATAAATTGTCCAGTGAAAATCACATACAGACAGACAGACGGTAAACGAAAAGAAATAGACCCCCGGTTATATGATGAATTACGTTCCTTTTGACCTAAGGAACAATATCCCAAAGTTAGCAACATTAATTTGGAAACACCCTGTATACAGGGCCGTATTTGAGATCGTTGTGGCGGCTCACTCCAGTGAGGCCCCTCTTCGCTCTATTATTTGTTAATTGTTTTAAGAATAATAGTGTACACCTACAATTTGATTACAATTAATTTTACACTGTTTTAATGGAGTTTCATAAAATCCTGAAGGAATCCAAATTTCTTTGCAACTTCTTCATACCTTTTAGCCCGTGTTCTAGTTGTGCTTTCAAGAGATCAAGCACGGGGCAGAAATGTTTTAATTTTTAGTTTTTCCGTTCATTTTAGTACTGTGTCTGATGTTTTGTCATCATCGAAAAATGTGAGTCTGGTACTGCGCTTGGTGGTGCGAGCTTGCTGACCTTGGCTCTTCTCATATTTAGCTCCTCTCATTTCTTCAGTAGCTTTTATACAAATTTATAAAAGTATAGTTCTTTTATCATGTATTAAAAGTACTAGGTCTTTTTTCTCAACGTAGCTTCCAAGAGAATATTTAAAACTTTTTGGACACTAAAAGTCTTATGAAGGGCTGTTGCAAAACTTTGTTGAATTCCAGTACCCTCACATCGTCCGATCGGCGAATAGGCCAAGTGACTTGCTATTTTTTTTGATCGAGTCGAGTGGTCCCAATGATTCTTGAGGTTCGAGTATTTTAGAGCGAGTATTTTCCACCAGCCCATCAGCAATATCCTGTTGTTGGTTGGTAGTTTCAAATAGTGTAATGGGATTGTTTTTTTTTTTGTTTTTTTTTTAAACACATTCCAGATTTGATAGTCTAAAGAACATGGTTTATAACTAATATATGAGTAGCAATAAACATTTTTGGCCAGGACAATCAATCTGAAAAAGGTATTGACAAACAAAACATGGTTTGACAGTTGTTTTTGGTCAATAAAACACAGTTTGGTTGCCATTCGCCCAATATCACTTGGTATGGATTTGACTTAAAATCACTTTTTGACCAGCATTGTATTTTCCGCCGTTATTTACGGCCGATATTACGCGGTCCAGTTGCTATCAGCCAGAGTGACAGGTGTCGTGAAGTAAATTTCGGACGCCGTTTTTTGCTGATATTATGATTAACGTCGTCATTTTTGCCGATATTAAGTTCTTCGTAATTTTTCAGCCGATATTATTACGCGGTCCGGTCGTCATTTACACACGTTCGGTTGTTTTTTATGACCAATTCATGTTACTCGTCGTCTTTTGCGGCAGTTACTACGCGATCGTCCTGAGATCGGCGGAAAATACCCACAAGTAAACGAATTTTCGAGTACTTGCCCACTACTACTATCTAATAAATGATTTTCTCTTAATAATAATAATATTAAAATCGATTTATGATATAAAAACGGGAAGCAGAACAAATATATGAATAACATTTTTTTATAACAAATTTTGTGAGTGAAATTGTTAGTTTCAAACAAAAAAAATAAGTGAAGCGAGGTACCCGGCGGCCGCCGTGTCCACCGTTAGGTAAATACGGCCCTGCCTGTATATGGTTGCCATATGGTTGTGTGAGAAAAAGAGGAGATTTTAGCTGACGACCCCTGAAAAAATAAAAGGTTTTGAAATAACCCCCATGGGGAAGAGTCAGAGGGTCCGGGGGTGCTCCCCCCGGTAAAATGTTAAATATCATGTATTAAAAAACATGTTGTAGTGCTTTTGAGCATATGAAATAAATTATCAAATCAAATTATTTGCTAATTTTATATGCCTTCAGTTCAGAAACATATACATGCATTGGAAATTTGCTGATTACGCAGGTTTTCTGCGACGGAGGGTATTTTAAGTTAGTTTTTGAAAGCACTTATCAAATTTCTTTTTGATATCGGTGTAAAGTGTAAAGCCATCAACTCTTAACTCGCTAGACTAAACTGTCTGAATCAACGGCAATATACATCAATTGAAGGGAGACTGCGGGGACAAAAATATTCCCGTTTCCCTCATCTGAAGCTTCCTGACTCCGATTACGTGGCCGAGCGTGGGTAGCGATTTGTAATTTCGGATCTTGCGAGTTGACCCTTCCTAATCCTCACTAATGAGGGTGGTGGTTGAGCTACTTCAAATACACCCAAAAATGGGTGGCGGTTTGGCCGCAGTCAGGGAAACATCCCTGGTATCGTCTGCAGACACGTGATAGGTGCGTGTTCTTAGGATTCGCACTGATAGCCTGCCCCCTCCCCAACCATTGTCGACCCCCTCTTCTCCCATTGTCAACTCCTATGTCATTGCCACAAACCTAGTGGTTTTATTTTCACCTTTGAAGTAACAGGGTTTCTTTGGTTTACAATTCTTGATATTCGCATTAACGCAATATCGTGCAGAACGATAATTGATTTAGTATTAAATAGTCTTACAACACTATCCTGTTTAGTTGTAACAACACGTATCATGCTAATAAAGAAATTAATTAAGTATTCAAATGGTATTGTGAAGCTCAAACACTGGTCTATGCTATAGATGCGGGCTCTTGTACTATGATACTTCGACACAATAATACAGTCATAATGAAAACAAATTCCGTAGTATTTTGATGAATAGAGTTTTAACTTGAAAATAAAAGAATGATTCGTTGATTCCTATTTGGACTCAGCCCTCATGGATTGTATTGTTTTTGTCCAAAATGCCGTATCAACTACAAAATCGTACCACAATTAATTGTGAGTGCTGCTTTTTGGTGGAGATGTGCGCTTATGACGATGCACTTCTTACCGTGACATAATACGAAACGTAAAGTATATTTTTAATATTTATTTTATCAATAGAAACGGTTTTCTCGGTTGTTCCGTTCGTTTACACAATAAATTACTTGCTTTTAAAAATTCTTAAAAATTAAAAATAAACTGATTTTTAAATTAAATTTCTTTTACATTAAAAGGGAATTTCTGAGCAGGACTTAGCATACTTTGATTTAAGCACGATTCAATTTTAAAATGTATATAACATGTTGACATGTTAGCAGCCGATGTCATATAGATTTACTATAAATACTCTGATCAAATTAGCTATTCACATAGGAACAAGTTACTGTAAAATATTAAATTCAGTTATAAAATGCATTACAATTTAATCGTGAAACATGGTTTACTTTTAAAATTATGATTTTACTTATTTTCTGTAACTCTTTATTTATAAATCAGGGTATGTTTATAAAACATACAGACAGAGCTTAAGCTTTTAATCTTATTATTGACGCGGAACCCATACACTAAAACTATAATCGAACTAAAAAAATGTTTAAATAAATCGTCAGTCAACATTAAACGTACCAGTATCCCAGAAGATTTTAAATCTATTTTTAAAGTTGGTAAATCGATAAATTAACATTGAGACAAAATCTTTAGCATCATTGAATAGAAAACTAACCAGAGAAGTACATAATGCGAAGAGCGCGTAAACACTGCACTCAATACGACAAGCGCCAAGAAGGGCGAGGGAATTTTTCCCTACCGGCTGGGCCGGCCGGCCAGCCGGCTGGAGCGCACAGATAGGCAACGTCGCTTGGCCGGTTTTGCTCGCAGCGCCTCGTATGATCTGGCCGGTTGAATTAACAATTTCGTGTTAGCAAATTTTAGCATTACGTGACACTTCTATACCTGGTTTATTTTTCTATGGTACAAGATACCTAGCGTTGGTACGAGTTGAACTTAATGATGAAAAATAGCAATATCGTAAAGCATCTATGTATCATCAAGCACATGCACATGGATTACTTTGTGCAAAGCCCGGTGACTCATGGATGGAGCACACTGACACCCGCGAAAAATCTTGTGAAAACATAAAACGTTGAAGAAACTCCTTTGACTCTTTTGCTGAAACCTTTGGTGAACACCTTGAAAGTGCTTTGAAATTGTTCCTGAATTTTGAGATGAATCATAACAATTTATTAGCTCAGTGATTGACAGGAACGTTTTTTGAAAACAGCGACTCTGAAACCTAAAGACATACAGAAATAAATTGGCAATATTATAAGATATTATAAGATATATAAGCTTTGCTATTTAGTTTTATTTTAAAACTCTAAATCAAGTAATCATTCGGAGGTCTTGAGCCCAGCAAGTGTATAAAATCTTCTATGGTGATTCTCAAAAAAGTTATTCTCAATTCACGACCTCATCCTCATCCCTTCAGCCCATTACAAGAACAAAACAGTATCGACAAGGACACTCTAATACATTGCTGTAACTTGCAGAAGAGCACCAACATTCATCTTAACCCTACCATGATTATCTAACTTCACTACTTAAAACTCTAAAATAAACCAACAAATTGTGTCTTCGATTCTGTGATTTCAGTTGAACGCACTTCATGTTCCTCTATGACATAATATGGTAGCAATGGTAGTGTCCTCAGGTCAATTATGTGTTTGCATCAACACGCAACGTTGACGGTAAAATTGCTGCTTGTACCTATAATGGCATACATTTGTGCACACAAGCCACAAGCCTATCCTTTGAAAGACAAACCTACCAGTAAGTAATGCGTGATGGGTGGATTTGTAGTAACCAGTAGTGTATTAGGCTATAAACTACGAATGTCACTGAAAGTACTTTACATAGTACAGACATTAGTGTTTAGTCGCTAATGATTCGCGATTCACAAAATACAGAATATAGTAAACAGTACCACGAGGAAAGGGATCGTGCTATGTAGTCAAGGGGTGACGGCATGGCGGCGCAGCGGTGCAGTGCGCTCGAGTACCGGAAGATATCTTCTTGCCCTTCCGGCCGAACAAAAGCCTGGCTTCCGGTGCAGCAATGTTTGGTAAACCGTCCCCAGAGATTATGTTAATGTAATGTCATGCCCGTATGTCGCGATGAGGGTTCAAGGTGTCGTCTGGTCGTGTATGCTGGCAGGCACCGAGCAGCCGAGCAGATGTCAAGTATGCTGTCTACCCATAGAACTCTATTAGTTAATAAAGTTCTATGTGTGTACCACATCGTGGAATTATGTGAAAGTTACGTAGGCCTACTAGGTAACATATCACTCATTCTCTAATTTAAAACTGCAATTACCATCATATAATAACCCTGTGTTTGATACGGTCTCTCCTATGAGGTGAGAAATACAGCCGTTAATTTAATGTCGACGTTGCTTTAGGACTATTAACGGTCTGGTTCCAACTACAAAAGGCCGAGTGTCCGTCTAAATCTAGTCAATGATACCGCAGACAAAGATTAGTTTCTCTGTGATGATGCTAACTAACTACTTATACAATAGTATAGGTATAGGGTTTTAAAATAGATCCCCCTTCATACAATAGTAAGAGGTTATGAGAATAGAACCCCCTTCCACTGTAACAATTTGCAGCCATAATAATCGTTAGGTAGTGCGGTGTACGTCTTGTAAAAATGGAAATGTCCCACTCTTTACGTTCCGTCCCATTGTCTCGAAAATCTCTTTTTGGGCTCCTACATGTCCCAAAAGTATTGATTAAAATGTTAAAATCAATAATTCTCGTATTTTAACTAATAATCTTATTTTTATGAGGATAAACATTTGAATATGTATATTAAAAACATTAGTTTATCTTCCTATCAGTTAATGTTTCGCTGCGTCTACTGTATTTGCGAACACACTGCCCCGGGAGCACTGTTTTGTGATTTATCCTTCTCTAGAACATCCATTATGACGAACAGCCAAACGTAAACCAGTCAATGTGGTTTGATTTACGATTAATGAATATTGTGAATTTAACTACTGTACCTAGGTTTCACAGTTGTTTTCCCTCCCTTGGAAGGTTATGGACGATTTTGCTTTAGAGTGGAATTCATACAAATGGGATACTACGATAATAAGTTACTAAGTCAAGTACTATAGTGTGCAAAAGGTTTTTGAACATTGCACACGGTGGTCGGCCAGACATTCTTCAGCAGCACACAATAGAACAGCAGAGTTTGCGCAGCTTTTACACGGGGACAAAGACAAGTCGATTTTGTATAGTAAATATTGTAACAATTACAGCTGTGGTTTAAGCAAAAGATGTAGTTTATTAGAAAGCTGTTTTGGTAAGAATGTTTTCTAAATATCCGGGGTTCTCCCTAGACCTCATTTCGCATAGGGGGTGTTCCATACCCCCCTTCCCATCCGTTTTCCCCTTTTTTGATCTGATCACCCCAGTTACGTGGCTAAATAAATGATTTACATAATTCTTAATTTATTATTGAACCTATTTTCCTTTTTTAACAATCAATAAGGGAATACATTATGGGTTGAGCTCACGTTAGAATAGTTTTGGACAACGTACAGCGTTTACCACAAGTTTAAAATTCGTATAATTGCTCGTGAAAATAAACATCTGGCAACAAAGGAGGCCTGACTATGCCGTGTAAGGGAAACTATTATGAAAGTGACCCTTAATAAATCTCTCGTGTCCAAATATAGAGTTGGTCATCTCTGATGTAGATGACGTTGAGATATGTCGCAGGTCACAGGCCCAGCTGGGGCAGCCCAGACCGTGACCCCTGACCTCCCCACGTGGCCTTCTGGATCCAATCAGCATCACGACACTCCCCGTAACCCGACACTCACCCGTAATTAAGAAATTTATGGACATTTTTATTTCTTGTTTCAAGATAATGCAATAAATGTTGCAGCCATATAAAAGCTTTTAACACTCGTATTTCAATTCTTGACAAGAAAGGCGTTCAAAGCAGTTTTACCTAGGCAATTTCTAGAATCAAAAGCACAGTGAATACTTCGTTTAAACTTTAAAACAATACTATCAACTTTCCTTGAAATGCATACCAGTATAGAACAATCGTTTAGTAATAATTTACCTTCTTCGTGATCAGGTTATTTAACAAGGTGATTGTCACTGGTCTATCATGTCTACTTCTGCAGAGTACGATTTTGCGAGGGGATTTTGTAGTCATTTACCAGAGCTGTAGTATGATTACCAATCGTATATAATTCTCTGGGTCTATTCGTATTTTTCAGGACGGATTAGTTTGCTTCGCTCATTCTCATATTCTTATTCGCACAGTCGTCTCTCCGTAATATTTTTACAGTCGGTTGAGCTTCACGAACTGTTGAATTGCTGAATTGCTCAATTTAGAACCCATCGAGTTTGACCTTCATAAAAACCATTCAACAGCCCTAAAACAAAATGAGCATATACTATTATAATTGGAACTCTAATGACAGACTGGCTGGATGTCCGAAGGATTGCCGATGCGAGAGAAGGCATACTTTATTCTTTAAGATATTGACTCCTTCCTACTGTACCGAATTTCAGCTCAATCAGACAGTTGTAGTTTATGCGTGATTAAGCATAACCATAACCGACACACAAACCAATGGATTCGCAGATGTATAGACTATAATATTTGTGTGATTTGCACACGAGTCAAAAATGCTTGTCACCAATACTGTCGACGATAAATCAGCACTAATTGAAGTCGCTGAATCGACAGACTCGCCACCGTCTCCGTCCCACTGCCATTGGCCGCCGCGACGCGAAGGTCACGTGACTCGGTCCTCTGTCTTCTGTCTTCAGATGATCGCTTCTTGGAAGCTCATCATCCTCCATCATTGTCGGTCCTCTTCTCCGCCGTTACTGATCCTTTTTTATATCTACAGTTTATGAAGTATGCCGAACTTTCAGACATATAGTGGAAGATTGATTCCCGACCTTTCCCATAGAATTCCGCAAAGGATTTTTACCTTTTCCATTTCATTCTAATGAAGAACTATCATTAAAACCACCAAACGCCATTTATCAGTTATTTATATGGTGTTAGTCTGTATATTAAACAAATCCTAATTAGATAATCATATTCCGCTTTTGGTTTTTTCCACAATAAACTTGACTCATGGGAAAGCGAGCTTGGGAATAAAGTTGGATGAAGAAGGTCGATAAGTGACAATTACATTCACAATCTTCTTTCTCACGACTGATCATCACTAGCAACTCAATAAAATGACAAATTTTAAAAGTAATTTTAATTTTTCAAATATATATTTTTTATGATTAACCTTTTTTATTTAAGGTGAACCGGGATGCTTGGTCTTCAATACGAATAGGCATACAGTGAAAGATAGAATTAACTAACATATAAGTGATTTAAATGGGGAAGACGATAATAAACCAGTTAACGCCTTCACGTAAGGCTTGTATTAAAAAATATATATTTAAGATTCTCTCTTTGGCTCTGCTTAGAGAAATTACAGGATATCAAATTCGCCTTACAACAACCCAAAACATACTTATACTAATATACACTATTTAGAAAACAGTAAACATACATCTAAGATAATCTCTACAACGATTTCGCTTGGTCACGCCGTCATCATCATGTCAAATAAGAATCTGGCCCTATTCTTGTTTTGTGCCAAATAAACATATCTAGAAAGTTTACTGTCTGCCAGATTTCACTAAACATTCATTAACGTTAGTTCAATTAACGGGGCTCTGTTCAAAACTGAGCTCTGTTTTAGCATCAGTTAAAGAAAATTGGATTTCACCAATTAAATGCGAAATACTTCAAAACTAACGCTAGTTCAATTTTCATCTGTTTATCATTGCATATTTAAATTACTCATAACAAATCGTTAAAGGTTATGTGGATAAAGTCGAGTAGTTCCAATATTATTCTCGAATTTCGAGATTTTTCGAGCGAGAATTTGCCGTCAGCAATATATTGTTGGCAATTGAAAATAATGCAATGAGATTTGGAAAACATTCCAGATTTGATAGTCTAAACATGGTTTTTAACTAATATAAGAGTATCAATGCATATTTTGGGAAAGTAAAATCAATACGGTTTATTATTAACAAACAAATCATGGTTTGACCGTCATTTTCGGCCGATAAAACACGGTCCAGTTGCTACTTGCTCAATATAACTAGGTCCGGACATTGCTTATAATCTGTACTAGTAATCTTTTGCCGATATTATGTTTTCCGTCATCGTTTACAGCCGACAGGCCGTGGTAAAATCATTTTTCCGGATAATTCATGAGCAGCGTCTACCGATGAGTTTCGCAGTAAGTAGTTGATGATGGCAAACCGCCGAAACCATGGTCCTACGTCGCGACGATACCACGAACAGTGCCGAGGACGACGGTCTATATTGAAGCAGGGCCGGATTTATGAGCTGGGGGCCCCTAGGCTCAACCAGTCGTTCAGGTCCAAGTTGGTGACCTTTTTGTCTTGGATGAGCCTTTTGAATGTAGTACTGTGTGGTGCGGGCCCCTGCACTGAAGATAAAGATTGTAGCTTCTTCAATTAATTCCGATATTACGCAGTCCGGTTGTCATTTAAACATATTCGCTTGTTTTTATGGTCGATTTTACGTGGTGCGATTGTCGATTGCCTTTTGCGGCCGTTACTATGCCATTTGGCAGGTCGCAATCACCCGGTGATCGGTGGGAAATACTCGCTCGAACTTTCAAGTAATTTTTAAAACTTCAAGTCAAAGTAGTGAAATAGTACTCTGCCGAAATACTCTTATTTTCGAGTACTCGCACACTACAAAAATATTACTAGCCTAAAGTTGTTAAAAGGTTGTTTTGAAACACGCTTTGATAAAACACATGATCATCATTATTAGTTTATTTTGTTCTTTTGATTTGATATAATGCTTCAAAGCGGCGACCATGAAATAATAAGAGGAAAAGAGACCCGGCATCTACCCCTCAAGAAAAATGTTATTTAATTATAATTTATCCTTGTATGGATTTCCATTCCCATCGGATTGTATTTAATTGACCTAATTGGAAAACACTTCAAAATAGTTGAGTGTAAAAAACGGATGCGGTCAGTAATAGGCAGACGTTGCATTCAACGAGGTTAATATATCTATAGGTCTCGCTCGTGTAAAAAAGTGTTCGCCATTTGCCTATCTGTCAATTCTGCTCCCAACATGGTAATCAAACAATATCCTCTCCTTCACGAGTTATATGACAGTCACCCGACAAACATTTAACTTGGGAAAAAAGTTTGATTGGTACCTGTGGAAAATAGCGGTCGACCACGTAAGCTTCACTTTTTATCGCTGACGAGACCTTTACATAACCTCGTTGGTTGCATTATGCACAATAGTTTCAAACTTTCTTTGTTTTCGTTTCAAATGTAAGTAAGATTATGATTCAGGTAAACAATTATTTCAGTATGAAAAAAAGAGTTATGATAAATGACGCATTCAAACGCCAGTTTTAGAGCCAGTTAGCTATTAACGCGGCGTTAGTGCTAACCGTGTGTGGTGATATCCAAATGAGCCAATTAATACTGAACTAGCGTTAAAATTGTCTTAATCGGGCTTTAACGCCGTGCTAAAAGTTTGGGGAAATCCGGCCTAAATAGCATAAAACCTTTTTTCAGGTACATTTTACTATTTATTAAAGGAAACTTATTGTTGATTAGTTATATAATTTGAAAACTAAAACAAAAAAGTATTTATTCATGTTTAATAAGGTACCAATTAAAGGAATATGCTTCTTTCTTTGAAAATCTTTTCCCAACTCTTAGTATAACTTGTAATGGTGTAATGGTTGTAATGGCTGTAAGTTTTTTTTTATCCACAAGCAAATTGAGAGTTCACAAAATGATTTACATCTTACAGTGGGCGATATATTACGGTTTACAACGTCAATAAATCTGTAATTGACCAGCACCATCCAAGAGGCCAGAGTGTGCGGCCAAGGCCGAGGCAGATTACACTTTAGGCGCGAGATTTATTGTTTAACACGACCAATAAAGTGGCCGAGGCGGCCAGGTGATATATCTAGCGCCGCCGACTCATTAGTCTCGTATATTACCTGTTTAAGAGATTTGGAGAACGTGAAATCGCCGGGGAATGGATTAGCGAGCGTGGAGAATGACGGCTTGTGAAGTGACGGGTCCGCCGGACCTGCACCACGCCCTCTCACTGTGTTGCCTAGTACCACAGAGACTTAATATAAACTTTACCATCTTAACTTTATCTTATAATTTCGTAAGGAAAAATTAAGATAGATGGGTAAATTTCTGTAATTCTGCACATTTTTTAAGCTATCGTACGTCCCAGATATCTGAAACTTGGAACATTCATAGGCAATTGGATGGGCTGCAGATCTCCACGGAGCTCGAATATGATTGTCGTCTTATTTTTCCTCAGTTATGTCCTTAAAATACAAAAACATTCAAAATTTGTAAATGAACTAACGATCAGCTCTAACTATTTACAACATGATTTAAGCTTCTTATTTGTTTACGTGTTAGCATGTGATCATATTTGCCTTTTGATTTATTTTTTACATGTAAACAGTAGTCTAAATAAAATGTGCATCACTTATTCAAAAACCAAATATAAGGGGGTATAGCCGAAGCAACTCCAACTAAAGTTTATTTTGTGTTGCCTTAGTATTTCCCCTACAAGCCACTAGTACCACATACTGTATCTACATTAACAGTAAGTACGAATTTAGTATAGTAAGGCTACAACTTGTGAAAACAGAAACAACTTTTACTTTTACTTATGCCACTTTTTATTTATTTTTTGTTGTTCCTACACCAAGCATCTTTCGTCGCCCCAATAATAAACAACATTTTTATTAGCATACTAGCTGTGTACCCGTCCTTCGTACGGGTTGTATATAAATGGTAGATTAACTAAAAAAATTAACAACCCACATAATTTTACAATATTAAAATTACATTTTACACTTTTAAAGTAGAATTAAATTAAAGTTAACGAAATATACTATGGCAGATAGTTCGGGTACTGTTGCCAAGTTGAGAACTCTGTCGGGTAGTGAACGGTGTGGTTTTTGCAACTCCAAATCGGTACACGTAACACTTTGGATTCGATTTTAGAAATAAAAGAACTCAAGTACAACAAAATATTTACCCTGTTTAATTCAACATTTTAAATACTTTGATACATTAATCTTTACGTTCCAATAAATTAATAGTAATGTAACGAAACATTAAAATTTAAAAACATTGACAAACCACTTTTAAAATCACCATTCTTGCCAGGTCCTGTTTTCATTATAATTGTAAATAAACAATTTAAACTTGGAAAAATCATGTGTTTTAAAAACATATGACTACTTGATTTTATTTAAATAAATGTAAATCAATATATACAAACTGTTCTAACAGTGGTCATGGTTAAATAAACGGTATTAAATATTGTTTATATGTTCGTTCCTCCCTTTGGAATAGACCTACATTTGTGTTGATCTCCATTGCTTGTTCATTGGTGGACGTGAGGATGGCACAATCACAGAGCCAGGCACTTTCCAGATTAAACTGTTTATGAACCTCGGTATAACAAACTGTCAATCAATAAATACTGTGATTCATCGATAGTGCCGAGTGAAGGATAGATGTTTCTGAGACTTAATTTGTTTTTCAATGTCTCAATCTCAACTTTTAAAAGTGCACAAGAAAACTGCTCATCCCCTTAATCTTCCCAAAAATACATTTTCATATTTACTGTTAAGTTCAGACGCTCAGTGGTCGGCTACATAAAATATATTTTTAGAGAGGCGTAGACTCGTCCACTCATGTCTCACTTACGACAAAGGGTCTGTGTGAAATCTCCAGAGAACAACACCGTGACTCCCCATGATGTTGTTTCTTATTTCCTTTAAGGCATCAAATTTCAGCTCTACTGGTTGAGTAGTTGGTGTGTTATGACATTATTAAAGGCCATTGGGCCAGAGTCCTTGAGTATATTTGTATCTGGAGTAGGTAAATGTCTGCACTGAGCTATCAGCTACATTCCTACCGAATTTCAGATCCATCAGTACAAGAGTATGTGCAAGATTGTTAAAATATTGTATTTTGAAATTCCGGGGAGCGAAGCCCTTAAAAAGTTTCGTAACAGGAATAGGCTTGCGTTTTTTTCTGATGAATTAGTTATGTTCCTACCGAAAAGTAACTTAGAAAGGTCCAGTAAATACTAATACTCATAAAATTGTCATAAAAGTAAATTAGCGAAGAACCCTATAGGACTTTTTTAAACGTATTCTTATTGTGAATCTGCAGCATAAGGGGAACCACCATCCAAAATGTTATCTTCAATAGACATTGTCGTTTCTTATATAAAGTGATCACTATGTCAGTGAGTGCATGAGTCTGACAAATATAGATTTAGATCATATATCCACTTATGTTATTTATTACCAATCTTCACTCAACGTTTTAAAAAATAACTAAAAAACCTATTTATAGAATAACTATGCCATCATCTGGTTCAATATAAATAAACGCTTTGTCCATAAGAATAGCATAGGATCTTTAAACCCCTATGGGGCAGTGTCCTCAGGTAATTTAAAACAATCCAGTTAGCCTAAAACCTTCTAACGCACATATAGAACATAGAAAAAAAGTTGCATCAAAATCGGTGCACCCGTTTTCCTGTGAAAAGTGAACAAAACATGACCAAAACCGCACAAAATCACGGTTTTGAGCGGCCGCCATTAATTTTTTTAAAAGGCGTATGCCAGTTTATAGTGCCCTAAAACCTTCTCACGCATATATAGAACAAAGAAACAAAGTTTCATTAATGTCAGTGCACCCGTTTTCCAGTGAAAAGCGAACAAAAACCCGTCCTTGAGCGTTACCGGTAGACAGACAGACAGACATAAATTGAGATAAGATTTGTTTTGGTTTCCCTAGTGTGTAAAACGTGAAAATATGCAAACATTTCATAATTCCAACAATGTACAGACAAAACTCTAATTTTATTTATATAGATTAATTATACGGTATATTGAAATACATATATATATATACTTGAAGTACACGTTTTTCACACAGGGGTTTTCCTTACCCGTTCTATAGTCAATGCAAATTGCATTTTAGTTAGCTTGAAACAGCTGTTGTTCTTGCTTCTGCTCTTTAAGCTGTCAAATGTAAGTGCCCTCAGCTGTTCGCATTACAGTTTCTGAATATTTACTTTCTTATGAAATGTAAACATTGAAACTTAGAACGTTCACGGGGCGTAGCCCGAGGGGATTTTAAGGAAGTGAATAGGCCTATATGTTGCATGGGTTCAAGATCTACCTTTGTGTAAAGTTTCAGCCCAGTCGGTTTAGTAGTTTTTGCGTTCACCCGGAACATCAGACAGACAGACAGACAGACAGACAGACAGAAACCACCTCTTCTTTATAATATTATAGATTACGTGTTGTTATTACTTACGGGATGTAATAAAAGACGTCTTACAACACTTAAGATATATTTACACTTATACTGATTCACATACAGACGGTAAAAATATATAAAAGATGGTACTAGGCTATCAATTTCGACCAGTCACACCAGTCATCATCAGGCCAATGATGATGATGATTGGCCTGATACCCCCCTTAACAAATAACATGGCAACTTAGTATTACCACTGGGGCGGAGTCCTAAAATGTATCCATACTAACAACTGGGTTTGGAAAACTTTATTTAATATAGGCAAGGGTCGGACACTAGTATAGGCCAAAGAGGAAATTTGTGAAGGCCGGGTTCGGGCAAGAGTTCAAAAACTGAACCCCATAAGAATGACATGGGGAAAAGTGCCGATTACGGGGTTTCTTTCTTAGTTAGCCTCTACTTACATTAAACTGATAGTAGTGTAATAAGGACATGTTGGGAATGGTTATTGTTGATTATGATACTTTTGACAATGTAACATGTAATTTAAGCAATATTACTACTTTTTGCCTGATTTTGAAAATATATTTTTAATGTGGGGGCGGGCGTTTTGGGAGATGTTATTTAATATGGGCATGGATCGGATACTAGTATAGGGTGGGATCGGGTGTCGGTGCAAGAACTGATCCCCATAAGAATAACATGGAAAAAAGCGTCGAAAGTGACGTAAAAGCCCCCTATTTCCACTACTTATATTTGCAATAGATGATCTTGTTCTTGAGCAGTATTTGTTGTGCCAGTATCCTAACCCCATAAAATGTTAAATATCCGCCATACTTTGCCGTACTTGGAAGTTGCAGATTCCGTTCAAGCCGATGTAAGTTATTTTGTTTGTTTTTGTTGCACAAAACTAAATATGATATATTGTAAAACATTAGAAACAAACAGCCAAACAAAACAAAATTATAGTAATTCAACAATAATAGTATCAAAATTATAATTGGTTACGAAGGTCAGTTATTGTGTGGAACAGTTAAAGGTTTGAGGTTATCTTTGATATGATAATCTATATAAATAAACAGGGGAGCCCCCCTGTCCTAACTTCTTTTACTTTTTTTATGTCTGTGTGAGGATCGCCGTGACATTTTCAGGGTCGATTCCTTTAGGTTACAACTGTTGTACCGACTCTCAGTTTCCTCTAAATCCTCTAGGGCTACTACCCGTGGGTCATCCAAAATTCCAGAGTTAATCAAATGAGACCATAGGGTTAAAGTTTTCTGCTATTTATTTAATGTTATTCAAATAAACTGCTGACATCAGTAAGTACCCGGTTGAAACCGGTATAATCAGCTAGTTAATAATAAAGATGGTAATAGTAAAGTAATAGATTGTAGCCTTTTTTGTCATTTTGTATTTTCGTATCATATTTCTGGATTTTATAATAGTTTCTGAAGGTAAAGATATGTTTATTAGTGAATTTCCTTTGGAAAGTGAACTATTAGCATGACCCGCACGGTGAAACTTAAGCCCGGGACCACCATAGAAGTTCCTAACGTGACCCCCTGAACACGTTTTGGGGGGTCGTTCAAAATTATATATATATATATATATATGTATATGTATATATATTATATATATGTATATATATATATATATATATATGTGTGTGTGTGTGTGTGTGTGTGTGTGTGTGTATGCACTCTAGAGGTCGCATTTTTTGTCCGATTTACTTCAAATTTTGTAGGGACGTTCCTTTCTATAATCTGTTGGACAAGTTCGTTGGGCAAAACAATCGGAAAACTCTAAACCCATTTTTTGGGGATTAATCTTTCAAATTTCGAGTTTTTGGGCCCAAAAAGGGTCAGAAAAGCCCCAGATGTAAAATTAATGCATGTAAAAAGATGGGAATTAGAAAGGCGAAAGTTTTAAGCCCTCTCTCGTCATTCTAGCATAAATATTTACCGATTTATTAAAGAAAACGTGTATCGGCTAAACACAGTACGTTCTCTTATGGGGGTTTTACACTAGAAAAGCCTGTTATTCCTTTGTTAGAGTACTTTTATTACCCCCAGCAACCTCACGCCTACTTTCAAGCTTGTCTGGACCTTCTCCTAACCTTATAATGCGCAAAATTGTATTCCCAGCTTTGCAAGTAAATGAAACCAGGAGTATCAGAACAGCCAAAAAATCAAAGTTTTCAGATTTCGATAAAAATTGGACAAATGTATGTTTTTACACTGATTTTGAGTTTTAAAAGTTTTTATGTGGAAATTCACTTCCCTCACGTCAGCGTGCTGCGTGCAATCTCGTTTTGAATCAATTTATACTTAATACGATCAGCACTGCCCCAGTCTCAGCTGATGGTTGCGGGACAGCGACCAAAGAATAACATAGACTGTCAATTCCTATCCACTATACATTACTGTAGTTGAAGCTGTTTTTCCACCACTCAGGCTTAAACGCATCAGCCCCTGGCCGATACTGGCACAAATTTTCATTCGCCGCGTCTCATTAACACTGTCGAAATCAGCACTTTTAGTTAAGATACCATTTTGATATTTTTGTATAATCATTAAGTTATTATTACTATGACTATGGGACCAAAAAAAATATAAACATTTATTGTAAGACTTTGTAAAATATCGTATACAAAACAAAAACAGTTTACGTTTAAACGTTTGAAGTGAAAAAGTAAGCCGGCTACTACTTTTTTTATTTTTTGGTCAGGTGAGTTTCGTCCGTGATAAAGTTTGACGCAATGAAACGGACAATATTAGTATATTTTTTTTTACTAGGGCGATCAGTTCATTCAGAATCGAGGTGGGAAAGAAATCAAGATTTCGTCGCGCGCAATAGAAATGAACACATCACTGAACCGTGGGTCGCGACCACGGGATGTATGCTTATTGTTGTTACCAACACTGAATTCTCCGTTTACCCACCCCCCACATCCAGTTTAAAATAACGAAGAAAGAGACGAGAGCCAATGATGAAGATAACATTTCATTCTGTTATCATCACGTAAACTTAACATGAAAAACAAGGTACACAAAATATCAACAATATAACTGACTTTACTACATTTCCAAATATTTAAATCTCTTTGAGAACATTTTTGTGTGGGATAATATCAAATGCATCCTCAAAAAGATTTTTTAAAGTTTAAACATGTAAAAATTTACCTTTGTATTAGCATTAAACCAAATTGATTAAAAGTTTTATCATCCTGAGTACCGAAAATTATAGTCTGCGTTACCTTGACTTTGAACATAAAATTAATTATTTGTCAGCCAATAAATGCAGAAAGAAGGAATTATTACTGTCTATACTGCATGAAATAACATTTAAGTCTATCCATCAGTATGTAGATAAACTATTTCTTTCAAATATGCTATTTTTGTTTGTTTTAATTATCTTACTTATATTTGTGGTCAAACAATTACACAAGATTGTTTTTTTATTTATAAATTTCTGTTGTTATTTTAACTAGTCACAATATTTTAGTGATTACGGATGGATGGGTACCAAAATTTCTGGAAATTGTTGGGAAAAAATAATCCCGTTTTTTGGATGGAATTGTAATTGAAACGGTCATATGCGGTGCAATCACCTTTATGGACATGATTACGGAATGCGTTCGTCATTCACGGGCGATATTATGTGGTCCGATCGTCTGTTTCGGCGGAGAGCGGCGCGATCGTTATTAGCGAATTTCCCTTATAGGGAAGAAGCTATTACCGTAGTCGGCATGGGACCTAGGCCCGGGACCATGATAACTTTTAGTTTTGAGGTCCCCAGACCCCAAAAACACCATTCGTTCGAAACTGTATATAGTGTGTGTGTGTGTGTGTGTGTGTGTGTGTGTGTGTGTGTGTGTGTGTGTGTGTGTGTGTGTGTGTGTGTCCGTGGGTGCGATAACCCTCGTAAAAAATGTCCGATTTTGATGAAATTTGGTAAAAACGTGTAAAGCAGCATTTATGACTTTAAGTTCGAAAACCAGACGGATCGAGCTATCCGAAGGGGTATTTTAGGAGGGTTTTGTACCCCAAAAATGGGTTTTTTGAGTTTTTTACATACAATCTTTGAAAAAGTAAAATTTTATTTTTCCCCATTGGAATCAGCTTAAAAATACGCAGAATTTGATGTTTTAATCATTGCTCTACGTCAATTTGTTACTGAGATATTGAAAGTGCTAAACACAGTACGTTGTCCAATGTTATTCTTATGGAGGATAAGAAAAATTGTATATCTTGCTTATTTATCAACTTATCCTGACGAAACTTGGTATATTGCTTCATTTCATTGTGGTCTATTGATATTTGCACAAAAACCCATTTTTTGGCCGATAGTTCCCGTAGCAGCAAACCTGCATACTCAGCCCCATGTTATTCTTATGGAGAATAATTAACGTGTTATCTCCTTTAATTATGAACATAAATTAATAGAACTTGGTATGTGGCTTTACCTAGTTGAGTTATATTGATATTTGTATAAAAGCCCATTTTTAGTGTTCCTTATTTCAGCAAACCTGCATACTCAGCCGCCATGTTATTCTTATGGAGAATAATTAAAATGTCATAAGTCGTTTATTTATGAATGTATATCGATGAAACTTGGTATGTGGTTTTATGTGGTATTAAGATAAATTAATATGCATTGGAAATTCGCTGAGTATGCAGGTTTGCTGCTACGGGGGTATTTGTTTTTTAAGTGCGGTGCGATCGTCATTTATGGCCGAAGGCACACGTTGCAATAATCAATTACGGCAACTTATCACGTGGTTCAGCCATCTGTTACATTGATGGTGTATGGTCCTGCCGTCTCTTCCGGCCAATATTACGTGGTGCGATCGTCATTTACGGCCAAGATATACGATGGAACTGGAACCGAGAAATTTAGGTTCTCAAATTCGGGTTTCCCCGTAAACAAAAAGAATTATTGAGAACCGAAACTGACAAATGCCGAAATACTTTTAAGTTTTGAATCCTTTTCCTGGTAGATTTTTCTCTTTTTGTGGGGGGGGGGGGGGTGCAAAACCAATTCAAGCCTACAGGCGCCACACCTCTTAATCAGGCCCTGAGTGGGAGGAGTCTTTTTCGCAATCAACTGGAGTACTACTCTATTAGTACAGACCTTTCCTCCATAAGATCCAACATGAAAACGTTTAAGCCAGTGGGACGAACCCGTAAGATTGGAGTTATAAAAGGTCTTTACATTTTATGGATGAATGAGAATTGGCTAAAATCATGTATAAATACGGAAAGAATAACATGACAACTTTGCCGGGGCAGAGCCCTAGGGTTAGTGGGGAGACGTATCCAATAAGGGGGAATTATTCAAAGAGATGCGGCTTTATAAAACAAATCCAAATAACCATCACACGTCATAATTGGACGCCGGGAAGTATAGATGAAGCCAGTGGGGCAGAGCCCTAAGGTCGGGAAAAAAGTAGGCGAAGTTTTCAAGTCCCCCCACAACTTGGTATGGTCCGGGATAATATTTGAGGAGCCGTTTTCGAGCCATTTAGAAAGAATTTTTCTCCATAAGAAAACATGGCAGCTTTTGATGCCAGTGGGGTGGAGCCCTGAGGTCTGGGGAAAAACAAAAAACATATCTTAAACTTATTGGTACTCTACAACGTGGTATGGTCCAGGAGCAGTTTTGAGGAACCGTTTTTGAAATCACCTGGACACAAATAATGTAGAAACAAAGATCTACAACTAACAAAAGCAAAAGCGTGTTTTATTATACGATGAATTTCTAAGGTCAACGACTAAACGTAAATGCTGCTTCCGCGGCCATCAGGTCTACCGTCTGTCTACCCAGCTTGCGGCATTCGCTGAGCCCCGCCAAGGTTTTACAGCTAATATAAATCTCTTCTTTAAGTCTGCCACTTTAAAACATGGCCACTGAAACTTAACCGCTTTTGTACAGAAGGATTTAAAAATGTCTAAAGAACCATTAAATATCCATAACGAAGGTAATGGCTATTCTGACGAATTTACTGATTTTAGGCAAAGTTAACTGGATGCGTACGGAGTACTAAAAGTTGATAAACAACTGTACTTTTTAGCGTAAGTCTACAGGTTACTTGACAGCGTCTCCAGCCCAATTACTATTTTAATGTTTTAAGAAAAAAAAACATATTTGTTCGTTCATAACGGCGTATGTTATATGAGCTCAAATCACAAAAAAAGGGCGAACTCTTAGTCTAGTAATTCGAGTACACACGTTACATGTAACCCTCTGCTGTAAAAACAGCAGGAGATTGAGATTTCAAAGCTAGAGTTTGAAGACAGTATATAACAGAAGTTAGAGCATCTACGGGTCGCGCCTGTGTTTATGCAAAATGCGATCACGCGCGCGTTCGTTTAGTATTTGCGCCGCGCGACCAACGTGCCAAATGAAAACTGCAACAAATGAGACCTTTGTTATTTATAATATACTAGCTGTTACCCGCAGCTTCGCTCGCGACAAATTAAAACACATTAAAAATATTAACCTGTCCACCACAATCAATTTTTGTTTAGTTTTACAATATGATTTCCTTTGCCTTAATTGACAAAACACCACAGCTGGTAATTTTGTAAATGATATCCTCCCATAAGATTTGCATTAGAACTTACAGGATCCGTGGGGAGGAGCCCTAAGGTTGGATGCGGTCATTATAAGGTCTATATGTTATGTAACCTACGTTCATGCAAAATAATCGGTCCAGCAGTTTATCCGTGATGGAACTCCAAATATCCACACATACATCCAAACAAACATCCAAACTTTCACATTTATAATATTAGTAGGATGGTGATAATAGTGCACGTTATAAAATGACATTGGATTTGTCAGCTGTAAAATAAACTATATCTTGATTAAAATGTTTTCACAGATAATATATAAAGCAATAGATAATACATAAAGTTTTAATTTATCGTATTTATGTATCAACAAAGTCAGCAAAAGCAAATAGAGTTGAGTGTTACTAAAAATAAAACGCATTTTCTATTTGTTTACGGAGCGCGCGAACGCATAAACACTCGGATTCACGGAGGGGAATAAACGAGTTTTGGCTGTTTGTTCACGCCACCAGTCAGTCATCTACAAAATATAGCCTAGTAGTAGGGTGCGTTATTGGCACTAATTACAACTTTAGAGTGTTTATTAATGGAAGGTTGTAAAATAGTATCCTCGTAACATTGAAATGCAATTAACAAGCTTATTAAATGTGGCGAGCTCATTAAAGATAACCAGTGAGTGCACTTAAACTGTGCAATTAGGTATTTTCACGATTATTTTTCCCCTCCAGTTTCATCATACCGTAAACCAAAATTCATTATTCTTTATTTGTCCATCAACAGGTTAAAATTTGTTTGATTATTTTTTTCCTTCCAGTTTCATCATACCGTAAAACAAAATTCATAATTCTTTATTTGTCCATCAACAGGTTAAAATTTGTTTGTCTAGTAAACAAATCAGAAGTTTTAATAAATCTATTCTAAACTTATTCGTTTATTTTCATGTTTTTAATCTTACTAATGGAGTTTTCAAAACTGCACAAAAATCTGTAACGGACCGACGGACTAGTTACCAAGGGCCCAATTAACTAAATCAAGAATTTCACGCTAATTGAAACATTTATTTCTACTGAGAAATGGGGGGGAGGGGAGCGATTCCCTACAATATTCTCTAATAAATGCTGTATTCCTTACTTAATTGGAGTCCTTTTGGAGTTTTTTTGTCACACTTTCAGTGTGTTGTTGGGACGCTCAACTCTATTTGTTTTTGCTGACTTTGTTGATACACAAATACGAATCAATTAAAACTTTATCTTTAAAGAAAACCAGAGAGCATTCCTCGACAGTTAACCTGTATTTCGCGGCGTGGTTTCTGAAGTGTCTCGCAGTAAACATATATTGATTATTTGACCTCGCGGCAAAAATGCAATCTTGTCTATCCCAAAGCACTGAGCACATGGTTTTTCAAGATGTCAATACTTGCTTGGGTTTAACAATTGGGAACAATGTGTGCCTCGATTCCATCATTCCATCAATTAGTTTCAGGGGTGTAATAAACATCCCAAGCTAGCAACTTAGGTTTCCTGCGAAACAATTCAGAAACTGCGCCGTGCAATACAGAATAAACGTCCAGTAATGCTATTAAAAGGTATAGTTTTCTTTCACGACAACGCCCAACCACTCACTGCACAACAAAAATTCTAAAAGACAAGGCTGGAACGTATTAGACCATCCTCCAGACAGCCCTGACCTCGCCTCGAAAACTCGCCTCTTAAATGTTTCCTTGGTGGTCAACACTTCAACAACGATGATGAGCTAAAAGAACATGTTACATATGGTTGACACAGGTTGCAAACTCCTATGAGGTGGGCATACAAAAACTTGTGCAACGGCACGAAAAATGCCCAGAAAATCATAAGGGCTATGTCGAAAAATATAGTAAGAGTTTTAGATATTTGTAAAATAAATGATTTTCCTGTATGTGTACAGTAATTGATTTTTGTTGCTATCAAACGGAACTTACTTTCTACCCGTATTTGCAAAATTTCAGCCCAAACATTTAGAGGTTGTTGCTTGATTCATAAACAGATATGGAGACTGACAGGTACCAGCTTCCTGTAATACTATTTTGGATGTATATGCAGTGGCGGATCCAAGGGGGTAAGGCGAGGGGGGCGATCGCCCTTCCCTCTCAAGCTCAGAAATGTTTGTTATATACTGCATAAAAATAGTGCATTTATGTAATTTGCATCTGGTTAAATGTGTTCTTTATCGCCAATCCAATTTATGCATTGCCTACCATAGATTGTTTTTCCAAACGGTCTGTATGCGTACTAAAGTTGCGGAACTAAGCGTTAACAGTTAGTGGGAGTGATAATTTCGTTATGATGACGCCTTACAGTTGGCTGCACTGACGCAATGACGCGACTGCCCTTACACCCTGCCTCCTTTTTTACCCGCGAAACCACGGACGCGTACTTGGGTGTAGGTGCCGCCAAACTTCAAGATTCAACGTTGTGTAGTTATCAGAAGATCTCAGATACAACAGCAGTAGCTCGAGCGGGCGAGGTGCAGGCAGAGTGGTGCGTACGTCACATCAATGAATACAGAGTACCATGGCAACGGGAGTTTGACCGCACATCCACTGTGTCCACGTGATAATAGTTAGTCATCACACCCTTACACTGCGCATGAACGCTGTTCTGCCTTTTCACCTTTACTGTATTAGTTCAGTTCACTTTAGTGTATGTTGGGTTTAACTGTTATTTTTAGTATTTGATTGCTATTACAAGTATTATCTGTAACAATAAAAATCGGGGGGGGGTATTCCACCACTAAGTTCGCCCCCCCTGACTCTAAAGCTGGATACGCCACTGTTTATATGCGTTTGCGTGTTAGGGATTAATCTAGCTCAATGGTACAGGCACGCCCATGGGGGCAATTCTTGAGGCTGTCGAGTAAGTGAGTAGCGAGTCGCAACTCGATCCGCAACTCACCGCCTTTTGTCAATTCTTGAACATACATCGATTTCGCCACTGTCGAGACGATTGTCGTAACGAGTTGCGATTGAGCGATATGGCAACGTTGCAAACTCCCGAAATTATCTTTCGCCAACCAATCAGAATTCTTGCCAAGGGGAAAACCTGAAAACCAAAACATCTGCAATGTTTTGAATTCAGTATTTTAGGTTATTATTATTGGTTTGCTCCAACGATTGCTCAACGTCTTGATTATGAGATTTTGAGCTTCATGACATAACCTAACATTGGGTTAACCTACAACATTATAACATTGTGAAGTTAGGTAAGTTTAATCACACAGTTTTGTCTTACATTTATCATCAGCATTACACTTGGTAGCCTAACAGTAATATTATACTGATGTTATGGGCTGTGATATGTATTTCTCACTCAAATCTTGTTGAGCTTTTAGCCCTTGTAAAATAATTGGGAATAAGTCCTTGGACAACTTTGAGTTTGTTATTAGTGCTATTGAAGTTTTCAAACGGTATGACTTCTACCATTTATAACTGTACATGTTTGGGGAAAACAATAGCCTATTATTGAGGCCGATTCAGTTCAAGTTTGGGATATTAAAAATTTGTTTAGTTTTATAGTTTTAACATTGAAAGGTTGGAGCTATTTTGACTAGGCATCTAGGCCTATTATTAATTACATTTTACACTGCCTGTTTACTCATGTTATGGTTAAGCTTAATTCAAAACTAGGCCTACATCAACTTGAAGCTTGTTATTGAGCTATCAGTACAGTTGTGGCTCCTAATCAATTGGGTTTGATATATAATTCCTTTTTGCAACATTGTAGCCGCCTATTTATCACATTGTGTCTGTCAGCGTGCTGAAGCTGTTAACCCTAGTGTGCAGGCTCAGAGTAAATGTTCTCCCGAGGCGTAGGCTATTCTCAAATTGTGTAAAAGTACACAAGGGCTAGTAAGAGCGTATTTCTCCCTTTCAGTAACTTCAAACTGGGGTTCACTTTCCTTTAGTTTTTGTATGAAGTCAGAGCTGCGTTGATTTTGAAACAATGACCCCGCGCCACCTCTTATGCTTCATTAAAGTATGATATTAGCGCTTAAGATTATTTTGTGTATTAGGCTAGATAATTAATTAGTGCTAGGAATTGAAAATTGTTTTATTTTGTGAGTAGGTACAATACAAAATATTTATATATTGCTTGCTCTAATTTAAGTTTATTTTTATAATGGCGGGTTTGAGGCATTTTTGTAAATCGTAATTCAAATTTAAAGGACAAATAGGCCCTATCAAATTAAATATTGTAGGTATACCTGTTGCACAAATTTAATTTATTTTATCTAAAATTCATGTTGCCTCCTCCAGTATTGTGTTGTGACTGTCAGACTATTCTGATTTGTATCTACGGTATTTGCACTGCATTTACTACCAAATGGTTACAGAGTCTATCGCCTTTGACCACTATGTCAATGAGTCACACAATCATTTGCATCTCTCATGTGCGCTACCAAAAACTAAGTGGAAGTCTTTAAATTGTGCCTAGCAAAATTGATATTAAAGAGTGAATGAAGTGAGAACATTTTCTTAACTATAATTTAGTGGTACCTATTACTAACATCTAATTGAATTTTCAGTATCTCTTGAAACAGATAAATGGCACTTATTTTTTTGTATACCAACCTTAAAATCTGATAACTACAGAAACTCTGACTTTCAGGAATGCATAGATGAGCATAGCCCAAAACTTAAAAAAGATAATTGCGGGCCAGTTTACAAAGTCTTTTTCTAATGAACTTGGGCATAAGTACCAGTAAGTTAAAGCTATGTTGTTGTGCCTCCTAGTTAGAGGTTTTACAAAACAATAGTGTTATATTTGGATTTCCCTTATTAAAAATAATTCAAATGTCATTTTAGCATTCATTATAATTTTGAAACTTTTTAGAGATGTTTACTATGCATTAAAGATAATTTATATAAACTGATCAAATTGGTATATGTTTCAGGTGTAATTTTCTCAAAGTTTGGCGGGCGAAATATGGGGTGTTGTGTGAGGGACCTTATGTGACGAATTCTGGCAGAAGTGGTAGCAGTCCTCTCCAATGACAATGACAAGTTGTTTGTGCTTATGCTGTGATTTATGTAATTGCATAAGATATTATTTTGAGAACTTATAGCTTCTTATCTATCAGTGTCACAAATCTTTTTCAATTAGAAATAAAAAGCACTAACTTTATATATGTATTTTGTAATACAATCATGTTATCCTTTCACCTTGTGTCATTATTCATGCTCTAAACGGTATAATTTAGGCAAAATTCATGGTTTCTTCAGATGCGTAATACCCGTTACTGTACATTTTTGCAAGTAGATTAGTTAGTATTTTTTTAGTAAAATATTCGATTACTCAAATTTATTTACAAAAATAATTATACACAAAGATAATTATGTTTGTGATATTCTTTGAATATATCTTTGAGAAACTCCTTAGAATATTACACACAAATTAAAAGTATGTTCTAAGGATGTTCCTTGAACTTCATCGATTCTTCATCGAATGTTCTATAAACAGTCAAGAATATTAGAATGTTCACGAGGATCATACACAGAACATCGAAAAAGATCATTCTACTCCGTTTCAAATTTGGGACATAGGTTTATTCTGGGTATAAAAAATTGACAAACATGCACATTTTGGGATTATCTTAGAATATTCCGAATGTGCGAGCGGAATTTTACTGGAACGTTCCTAGAATAATCTTGTGCTGTTGGGCTTCACCATTGTGACAGATGGTGGGCCAAATCGGCCTACAAATTAAACTCAGGAGGGGCATGCAATGAAGGAAGTAAAGATATCATTGTTCAGTATTATTGTCTGTTGTTTTTATAATATGTCTACATATTCATTTATCAGAGAACTAAATTGTTGTTAATTATTTTAATAGTCAAGGGATATGTTTTGTATGTCTAAGTGGAGCTAAAAAATTGGGGAATTGAAAACGGGAACTGATAAAAGGGATTAGGGGTTTTATCCCTACATTTTAAATTCTAATAATCTTTTTGCAAATGGTTATAGGATCTCGGAGGAATTGTAAATTCTAGCAAACCAATCATAGAGACGACCACCAGACATATACCAGACTTGCCACCATAATATGGTTCTAGGTATAGTCTGGTTACAGGCCTATGGTATAGGTTAGGCCAGTTTTCTTCAGATTCACAGTGTTCTTTTTATAGTTTGTATAGTTATTCAATATAATAAATAAGTAATATATAACATTATAATATATCGAATAACTATACAAATTATAAAAAGAACATTGATTCTGAAGAAAACTGGCCTAACCTATACCATAGGCCTATAACCAGACTATACCTAGAACCTTTTATGTTTTTTCCCCATAAATTGGTGAAATTATCGCATATACATTAGTAAGTTATTAATCATGTCTTAGTAAAATCTTCAAGTTGTATTATTAAATAATACGTTGTGATTATAAAAAATATTGTTATCTACATTCAGAGGGTATAAACTATTTATTTCTGAAGGTTCGCAATAAATAATAAGTTAGTCTTTATATTGGTGTATTGCTCACTCCTTAACCACATCTTTTCCTTGTGGTACATGGAAAAATATAATATTAATCAGCGAAAGGATCCGAGCTGTCTTTTCCAGGCTATAGATAAGGCCACACTAATGGATGGCAAATTGAAAAAAGTCAGTTATAAGTATGGGTGAAATATTTTAGTGTTTAGTTAGGAATAAAAGTTCAATGGCCTCTGGTTTATTCAGTCTAAATAATTTAATGAATTTATTATTCCTCAATTCCCAAGGATTTTAGCGCACATTGAATTGAACTTGAGCACCATATTCATCATTAGCTATGCCAAATATTTCCCCAAAGAAATACCTTGGCCCAAAAGGAAACTCATCAATGCTTTGCTAATGTTTTAACGAATAAACCTATCTAAATATTATTTGTATATCTACTATCGCTCCAAACACTTGCGTTTCCTCAGGTTTTAATTAACTATTCTTAGGGAAATAATAAACTAATGACTAATAATAATATAATTTAAAAGACTGGCGCCAAAAGATGCAGACGATACGGTAAGAGGATAGAGGAAGAATAACGAGTATCAAGAAATAAGTATGAAGAAGAAAAAGAGTTGCGACTTCCATCAGTCGTACTCGATAGCCACTCACTTTGTTAATTCTTGAAGTATGATTTGCGGTAACGGATACGTATCGAGTAGCGAGTTACCAATTTCAAGAGTTGAAGTTGTCGTGTGAGTTGGAAATCTGGCAACGCTGCAACATCTGTGACTTATAATTTTACAATGGTTTTGCTCCTTGTAAATTAAATTTATACAATTTATAATTTATGTTATGTTTGTGTTTACACTTTGTAGTTTCCGATGACAAAGGGCATTAATATTCAGAATTGAATTTTAAAAAGAATGAGTATATATACCTTAAAACTCTCGTGTCACTTAAGGTACTTTAAAACCCTCTCAGTTGACTTTAGGTTTTAGCGAATTTCCCCTATAGGGAAGAAGCTATTACCGTAGTAATACTTAAGCCTGAGACCATGACAACTTTTCGTTATGAGGTCCCCAGATGCCAAAAACACTATTCGTTCAAATTTATATATATGTGTGTGTGTGTGTGTGTGTGTGTGTGTGTGTCCGTTACCACGATAACTTTTGAAAGAAGCGCCCGATTTTTATGAAATTTGGCGCAAATGTGGCGCAAATGATTTATGACTTTAAGTTCGAAAACCATATCGATCGGTTTATGGGAAGGGGGTTTTATGGGGGTTTGAAATTTTCCAAAAATCAGTTTTTTTAAACTTTTTACCCTAAAATTTTAAAAACGCTAGATTTTGGTTACAACCATTTTATAGAGCTTAAAAAAACAAACAATTTAGTATTTTGAATCATTAGGCTAGGTTTAGTGGTTGTGGAGAAAAGTCAAAAAATGTTTCCATAAAATTTCCCATGTTAATCTTATGGGAATACGGTTTTTAGATTTTCCTCAGATAATTTCACTAAAAACTCCACATTTCTGTCTACCAATTAGTTTAACTCTACAAAACAATCATTTTGGCGTTTTAATTGTTTTTTTACGTCCAACCGTTGCTGTGATATTCAAAGTGCTAAACACAGTACGTTGTCCAATGTTATCCTTATGGAGAATGAATAAAATGTTATATTTTGATTATTTATGTATGTATATTGTTGAAACTTGGTATGTGGCTTCAACTAGTTGTGGTATATTGATATTAGCACAAAAAAAGGTTTTTGTTGATTTTTCCCGGTAGCAGCAAACCTGCATACTCGGCCCCCATGTTATTCATATGGAGAATAAGTAAAGCTTTATTTCCCTTAGTTATGGACCTAAATTAATAAAACTTGGTATGTAGCTTCATCTGGTTGAGTTATATTGATAATTGCAAAAAAAACACATTTCTTATCTTCCTTGTTGCAGCAAACCTGCGTACTCAATGGTAATGTTATTCTTATGGAGAATAAATAAAATACTATATATCACTTATTAATGAATGTATTTTTGTGAAACTTGGTAAGTGGCTCTAGGTAGTAGTGATACCCATATATATGCATTGGAAATTCGCTGAGTACGCAGGTTTTCTGCGACGGGGGTATTTTAAATTGTTACGACATACCGGTACCCAATAATTAGGATGTTGTTTGTAAAATTACCTACCGTCTAATTTTATAAAACATTGTCTGTTTCCATTTACTTTTATTTTGTTATTGCTTCACACTTAAACGTTATAAAAAAAAATGCTGTGACCTCTAACAGTCCTTACGAGAGTGTTGGAGGCTTTTCACAGGAGTCTGTTCAACCTCACCTTTTTTGCCTTTGGTGGACCTTCCCTTGCACTTAATTATCACGTGTTACGCTCCATGCTGAGTAGCCTACTTCAAATTAACAACATTTGTTATTGTAATTTTGATTAAAAGCCCTAGGCCAATTAGTTTACAAAGATCCAAGTAGCCAATAGCTGAAGAATTTCGTACATTTTGATGTATGTTATATTCAGTTTCTTTACATATGTAAAACCAAGCAATTTTAATATAAAATTTCCACAGAAGTTGCCTACACAAGGACTAAGAAGGATTACTTTGGCAGTATCATTGTATTAAAATCACAGCCTCTTTTTTCTCAAGAGCTTAAAACTTTAATTATTTAACATCACCTTAGACTGAAAAAGACATTACGTATGGGTTTAGAGCAATTTTTATTGGACTGTAATTTGTCTGAGGACTTTCAACATGTCAAGATTTCTCTAGACATCCGCTTAGTGATTGTCCGTTGATAATGGTAAGTAAATTGTCTTGGATAATGCAATGAGCGTCCACTATCAATTTGTGGTTTTAGAGTTTACATATACAATTTGCCATTTGAGGCAACACTACATATCTTAAGTATGATCTTTTGATATGGGTACCTATCTTACCTATATTGGCTGACAGGCCTAACACTCATGCTCTAAGTGTAATCGCTTTACTCATGCACTTAGAACATATAGTATAATGAACTTAGGAATGGATGGAATTAAAGGTTTGGGGAAATATGACATGGCATCTTCAGGGCAAAAGTTTGTATTTAAATTAGACATAATTATTTTTTAAATAGGCTACATTTTTTAACATGCTTTTCTCTTGTGGGAATTAAGTTTTGGTTATCTGGTACATAGGCCTAAGACCATAAAATACACAGTTCTTGTGGGGTTTGTTTCTCATTGTGATCTTACGCTAAAATGTATTTCACTAATGCTACACAGCTTAGGTAGCCATACACATCAATCCCTTAGAGTGAAACATCTATGTCATTTCCATTAAAATAATTAAAATGTAAATAAATAAACGGTATCAGGAAACTGACACATACTTTCTCCCTTTTAGCCAAACTTTAATGACAAAAATATTTGTTATTTACTAAATATAGAATATGAAGTATAGATAAATGTACAGAAAATTGTCTAAAATAGTTGTTTTCAGAAATATCCATCCAAATTGCTTTTTTGGAGCCACTATAGAGTCCGTTGCTACACACAGTAGTTTTGAGAGGGGAAATGCCCCCTTGCCCCCCCAGGGTTAAATAGCAACACATTTCGAACATCATCTGTTGGTCAATGCTAACTTGACCTGCATATCAACTTTTAATGAAATTGATCAGTAAATAAGAGAGAAATAGTTATTTTTGTATTCCCCATAAGAATAACATTGGACAACGTACTGTGTTTACAGCTAAATGAAAATTTCAATTTTATCCGCAACTAGCAATCGTAGAATAGTAATTAAAAATACTAATTTATTTAGTTTTTTGAGCTCTTTTTAACGGTGAATAGTAATCTTTTTTAACATTTATGATTTTTTATGAAAAATCCAAAAAACTGAATTTTTGATGTTTTAAGTCCTGTAATTTCTGAACCCGAATTTTTCCAGAAATGCGGGTGGTGTCATTTTGTTGGAAACCTAAAGTTCTACAAACCACGAAATTTTAATCAAAATCGTTAGAGCCGTTTTTGAGAAATTTGGATTTTTCATGTTTTTTGGTGGTTTTTGGGGGATAATTACCCTTAAAAATCAAAAATTCAAAAAAATGAAAAAACGCCTGGGGATATCGTGGATTAGTACCTACATACCAAATTTCATCAAAATCGGCCCATTGGTTAGGGCTCTAGCTCTGTAAACATCCACACACACACACACACACACACACACACACACACACACACACACACACACACACACACACACACACACACACACACACGGACACACACACACAGACAGACATCACGTAAAAACCACTTTTTTGGGTTCAGGGAGCACCAAAACGAATATTTCCACTAACAACTCAAATTCGAAAATTCTGACGAAAACAATACTTTCTCCATATACTAAGTATAAGGGGGAGAAAGTAAAAATAATAAAAAATCAGTCGTCTACTATTTAATTTTATTAACTTTTCATTTTAGATAAAAACTAATTCACATTTTTCAACTGATGATATTGAAATATATAACCTCAGTCTTGAGTAACAACAAACATGCAAAACATAACCTTCACATGTAAACAAACAATAATAATAGCAGAATGACAGTATAAAATCGAAATGGCTACAGTTGAAAGAATCATTTTATTTTGAAAAATAAAAGGTGACATTATCGATTACGTTTTACCTTAGGTTTCTCTATGTTTTCAAGATAACCTCTCTGAATTCCACTCACTCGATAGGTTTAGTCGTCATCAAAAGACATGCCGAGTGATTTCTGTCGAGTAACGAGAGGATTTCGACAGTTCAGTCGCTACTCGAAAGGTTCAAGAATAATGTTTTGCGGAATTACTGGTGACTCGCTAATCAACTCGCTCAGTCGCAAGCCGACTCGCAAGAGACAACAATGAAAAGTGGTAGATGCAGTCGCAAGCGATCTCGTCACGTCAGGTTCAAGAATAGGTAGGTGACGGAATTGGTTGCGACTCGCTACTCGACAGCCTCAAGAATTGCCCCCCATGTGCGTAGGTGTAGGTGAGCACTGAAAGTGTGTGAACAACAGCCTTTGACTTAGTGCTTTATGATCAGGTGGTAGCGCTGTTAGCCACGGGTGCCTCGATCACTGCCATCGTCGTCGCCGCAACTCTATATCATCATACTATATATGCAGCAACTAGGCCGCACGGTCCATATTTTATTCATAACAATAATGCTACTTCAGCGGCCGAAGATCAGAATCCGCCCACTTGTTTTCACGCTACATTGTTTGGTGTAATTCGATCAGGAGAAACCCGCGAGGATATTGTTGTTTTTGCTCTTCGGTTTTAAAATAACAGATTTTAACATTGGTTTATTTAAAGCTAGGTCTACTATTCCATATTAAAGATATTTTCGATATATTGAGTAAACAGTATAGTTCTTACCAATATTTTCAATAGTTTCATGGTTTCCATCATTACAGTTTAGGCACTGTGGGGAATCAATTCTTTTAAGTAGGAAAAGTCTTTCTGCTGAAAAACAGTGTCCAAATCTACTTAAGTATGCAGATCGTAGAGGCATTTTCTGACGCGTCTTCTGAATTTGGTTGATTCAAACTATGGGACGGTCGGATAGGTATTTTTAATTATTTTATACGAAATATTTCATCAGCTTTAGCTTTTATTCTCTTCTTCAAATCAAAAGAGATATCGGAATATCGCAAAGGGAACTTGCAGTCTACAACTAAGGCATTACCATGAGCTGCACATTTCGGCAGAGAATCCGCCTTTTCATTACCCGGAACACCGACGACCAGGAATCCATTGTATCACAATTTCTTTAGAACATTTCATAATGTCTTGGGCAATTGCTAAAGTTAGTTAATCGTTGTTAAAGCCAAGTATATTATTTTAAATGTTGTAAAGTGATACAAGAGAACCTGTAGCAATAGCAAATTTGCTAGCGGTGGCAATTGTTCGCTATATATATTGGATAGAGGTCACAGCCGTTTCAGCAGACTTCCGATGTTCCGGAATAATGTTATTAAAATATTATTTATAGACCAGCCATTTTAAGGGGCAAAATAATTGTATGTTTTTAACACTTTTGCTTCCTGGCGGGGAACTAAGTTGCTTGACAACACAGATTCAACAATTCCATTACGTTGCT
Source organism: Allygus modestus (assembly GCA_963675035.1). Classification (NCBI taxonomy): domain Eukaryota; kingdom Metazoa; phylum Arthropoda; class Insecta; order Hemiptera; family Cicadellidae; genus Allygus; species Allygus modestus. Next base: position 137,249,333 of record OY776111.1, read on the forward strand.
TGGAGCTCAAAGGGTTGTAAGCAGTTTAATTATTTATTTAAGTTACAGCTTATGTAATTTTAAAGAGGAGGCATCGGGTACGATGTGTACTAAGTTCCCCACCGGAAAGCCAATTTTTTAAATATTTTTGACTGATCTATTAGCTCTTTCCACGTCAAAATATGACGAGTTTACTTTGAAAACAACACTCTCTCGATTAAATAGTTAACAAATTCGTTTCTTTAACAAAGCCCCCTGCGATTCCCCATTAGTACGATACGGGGTCTTGTGTTTGTAAATATCAGGCTGTCACTGTTGTTTTCAGCAGACCTGGAGCCCGGCCCTCCCCGCAGTTGGCCGTCCAACCTGACCTCGGGTTTTAAAACCCGTCTCACCTGGGCCCGGACCGGCCGCTTCCATTTTTTGCTTGATCCCAGAAGACCGAGGGTCGAGACTTGCCCTGGTTTCAGATAGGGGGTTTTGTTTTTGGGTTTTTTCCAAACCAGTTTATGAGGAACAAACTTGCATCCCTTTCAAACAATGATTTGGCTCTAACAAACCTTGACCACTTCGCTCCTGCAACTACACATAAGTTTTGCCTTCCGTAAAGCAATCGTACAGAAGTTCTGCACCCAAAGGCAATTTAATTAAAATATGGTAAGCTTCGTAACCACAAACAAACTTTTTTTAATAGTCAAATTAATTTTTCAGTACAGTAATTGGTAGTTTAGATACCTAAATAGTAGTCGTAGGGTGGAAATGTATATATTTCTTGACATGTGTGCATAACTAAGTAGGCTAACTACAAATATTTGAATGTTTGAATTCTATAATTCATAATTAGAGGATGGAAAATTATGTTTGAACACATTGTGTAAATAGGCTCCGATTAACAATAATACTAAATTGGCTGGGTATAGCACTGTGGTTAGCGTGCTCGCTTCATAATCTCAAGTTCGCCAGATCGATCCTGAGCAAAATCCTGAAACAATTTTGAGAAGGTTCGACACTGGATCGAGCTGCCATTGCCCATTGGGCTATTAATTAATGGTCCTGGCTAAAGAACCAGTCGACCTTAGTCAGTAACAAGGCTACATAAGGCATCTCACCCATTCTACACTAATCATTCATTCATATTTGTCTTAAAATACGCCCTAGTTGCGTTGGCGTCTTAGACAATGATTTAATGATTTCCTGCCTAAGTTATTTAATGGTACATTTCCTGGCGGTTTCTTGGCTGGTAGGTAGTCACAAACAGTAATGATGTATGGCAGTTAATCACTATCATTTAATGCGATCTCTCTCTAGATTAAGCATAAGAAAATGTATTATTTTCATTTTTTTATTGGCTTGGCTAATGCAATTTGTATTTTGTTGATCTGGCTGAATAAAGACTTATGACTTCTAACTGGCCCGGCCAACTTTGCAAATTAAAGTTTCAACTAAACCAGAAGTTAAAAATAGGTTAGTAGCAGTAGTAGTAGTAGTAGTACAGTTACTTCCCGAAAATGAAAGCTAGTACCATAAGCAAAACGAATGGCAGGGCTAGAAAAATGGGAGTCCGCAGCTACATCATACAAATTTAAATATCAATTAGGCTATACCAGAAATTAATACTAGGTTTATACTGTCAGAATCAGAACCATATTTATTTTCAATCATTAAGATTACAAAAATAATGTCAAGAATTCATACATTAATACGTTAATGTAAATTCAATTTGTAAAGAGAGGTTAGTTCTGGAAGTTTCCTTGTAGAAATTCCTAAGTGAGTAGAAAGGTCGGTCCATAAGTAATTTTTTCAGCAATGATTGTAGTGGGTTCGCTCTCTTGTGATGAAGTTCTTGTGGTAGTGAGCTGTAGAGTTTCCTACTGACGTAGGATTATTTAGTTTCGTACAGCTTCAGATGATGTACTGGGAGGATGTATAGTTCACCATTTCTTATATTGTGTTGGTGAGTGACCCTGTTTCTTTGCAGTTTTTTTCATCCACATACATCATATACGTCTTGCATGTACAGTGAAACTACTGTTATAATTCTTAGGGACCTCAAAGCATCCCTACAGCTTTCCAAACGATGAATGCTTGCTAGCGTTCTAATGGATTTTTTCTTAAGGACCAGAATTCTTTTAAAGTTTGTTTTTGTTGCACCACCCCATACCGCAAGGCGATATCTTAGCTGAGATTCAAAAAGGGAGAAATAGGCTGATTTTTCTGTTTCATTGTTACTGAGGGTTTAATTTATTTTAACATTTTTAAGATGGTGTTAAGTTTCTTACAGTGTGTGTAAGAGCGGAATTCAGGTCATATTTTCATCTATAGTTAATTCTTGTGGCTCCATTTATATATTAGGAATGATTTGAACTTCTGCTGCTCGTCTTCCTAATGCTATCCGGCTGGTTTTGGTTGGATTACAACTAGGTCATTCACGTTACAATATTGATATGCCATGTTAAGGACAATGTAGGATGACATTACGAGATTGTCTTTGATAGAAAGGTGGTGTCATCAGCGTACATAAGGGTGGGTGCAGAGTTATCCCAAATATAGTGGCAAGTCATTTACAAACAAGATGAAAAATACTAGCCCTAACACCGACCCTTGGGGCACAATAGTTTATAGTACCCAAATATTAATGTCGGTATGGTAGAGCTCTAGGTTTAGTTAATTGTTTTAAAATATCTCCAATTTATCAGTGGTGGCTGCAAGTGCATTTCTAACGAGTTTCCTATCTATTTTTAAATGAAACATTTGATTTTTTTACCCCATAACAGATACACAGAAGTACAATTTTTTAATATCTGCACCGGCAGAGGTTTCCAATGAATCATCTATTATAAAAATTGACCCGGTGGAACTCTAGATTTAGTTTACAAAGTACAAAAAAAGTGCTTAGTAGGTCGTCTAATAGCAACAAAGCCCGTTGTAACAACAAATACAACGGTCTCTAGACAAACTTATTGTGAACGTTAGTACTATTTTAACTAACGTTAACATAGGATTTATTATATACTGGATAACTGGATTATTCAAGCAACAAATTATCACTTTCGGTTTAAAAACTAAAAATAAGTTGGTAAAATTAATGTCTAGTGTATTTCTTAAAACTTCATATTTTACGTTTTTCTCTATACATTATAATATATTCCAGAATTTCATATTGATTTGACAATCTACACAACTAAACGATTCCAACATGGGGTTAAATATTAAAATCCGTCCGCTGAAACTTAAGATTTAGTTGTGACAAAGATACCCCCTTTAGTCTCATTATGCCCACCAAAGATAGACACATTTTGAGGTTCTTGTATGTCCGCTATAAATAGATTGAACAGAAACGGAAACAAGATTGAACCTAGAGATAATATTCTGGTTTCTATTTGACGGACTGAAGAAAATCTTGAATTTATCCTTACAGAAGAGTGCGTTTTAACAGAAATAGTAGAATTATCTTTTTTAGATAAAAAGGAAAACCAAAATTGTGAAGTTTGTACAAAAATCCATCATGCCTTGCCATACCTACTAGTAATCAAAGGCTTGAGCGATGTCAATGAATGCTGCTGTCTTTACTTCCTTCTTTTCAAAGGCGCTAATCATCAGTTCAGATAGACGCAAAACTTGGTGTGTTGATCCGTGTGAAGGTCGAAATCCAAATTGATGGCTTATTAGGATGTTAGATCTTGAATAAATTTGAACATTCTTTTTTAATTACCTTTTCAAAAACTTTAAAAATACTGGAGAGCAAACTGATTGGTCTGTAACTTGCAGGAGACTTTGCCGGCTTCCCTGGTTTATGTATAACTACAATGTCAGCGTGCTTCCACGATTAAGTAATGTAGCGATCGGCAGTACAAATATTCATTAGGATTGATTTCAACCTTAACGTTGCCTTTAGAGTGAGATTTATCAAAACAGTATTTGGTATGAAATCACTTCCTGGTGATTTCTTTCAAGGACGTTTACCGACTACGTTCTTAATTTCAGAAGGTGAGGTCGGTATGAAAGGAAATTCGGCAGCAGCACAGGTTTCATTAAGAAATTCGGTAACATCAATGCCAACTTCATATTTAGTGATGGCATTTGGTTTGAAAGCACTCTCATAATCATTAGCAAGTGCGTTACATTTTTGCTCATCACTCTCATATTTAATGTTATCTTAACAATGAAGCGAATTTGCTCGTCGCGGGATGGGGCGTTAAAACACTATTGCACAGAATGGCACAAATTCTTGAATAAGCCTATTAAGAGAAAAAAACATAATGTAGATACAATACGAATATAAACAAAGTAATATACCCTAAATAAAATATGCAAATATAGGCTAATTAATTCGCTTCGGTAACTAATATTGACAATGATATTATAACATTTCTTGTAAACTACGTAACTATACCAAATTTATGCAATTGCATTTTTTACAAATCAATCAAATATCACCGATCATGTTTCGATTCCTCGATACTTAGTTCAATATAAAAAATGTATTTACCCGTTACCAGGTATGATTTGTATGTTGTACGTTTTTCAAAATGCTTGTAAAATTAAATCCTAGGGATATCCTTACACTATACCTGTAAACTAATAATGTTCATCAACGTATAGTTTGCATGTAGGGTATTGGTTTAAAATATGGCATTTTTCTTTTGATATACTCAAGTGACTACAACTAATAAAGCTGCCTAGGTGTGTTAATTTGATAATTTGATCGATAGTCTAAGTAAGTGACTTACCTGTCAATTCCAGATATCCTTCCCATTATCTCACTTTTACACACACAACAACCAGAAAACCGCTGCGAAATATAAATTAATAATAACATTTTTACTGACTAACGTCACACAAAAGTAAGATTATATTCACCCCAAATATCCATCCTTGTCTCAACGAACACAACATTAAACTGAAGCCAAAGCAAAGGCCGGAGAGTAGGAGGGGAGTCAGAATGCTGCAGGATTCAACAGGAAAGCCTGAGATCTCTTGATGACGTAGTGCACGCGGCAGTCTCATCACAATTTTATGAGAACAAATCACTATTATTTCGTGTTCTAAGTTAGAAATCACAATTAAAGTAATAATAAATATAGATGTGCAATATCTTTTAATCATAGTCTTTAAATAATTGTTCTTTTACTTACGCAACTTGTAACACAATGAGCAATCATTAAGTCGCAGAGAGTTAACTATGGGTTGTAGAGACGAGTTGAAGAGACTCACATGCCTGGTGATCGTTTGAACTAATTATTCGGTAAAGTGTGGAGCATAACAAAGCAAATTGAAAATGTCGTCCCTCGTTTAGGATAGAAACAATGGCCTCAATCAAATTATTATTTTAAAAATAATCTAATAATAAAATATCACCATCACAGGAACCCTGGGATTCTTAGTGAATTTACAATCCAACCTCACTAATAGAAGAAGCATCTTATTATGATTCATCAAAATATTATATTCATTAAAGCGAGATATCTATTTATTCCATAAGAATAACTTTGGGCTGAATAAACAGTTTTGCTGCAACCGAGATTTCAAAAAATGATATTAAATATTAATAGACCTCCACCAAATGATGCAACAAATAAAGTTTCATTAAACTATATTTTAATAAGGGGGATTAAAAATCCTTAAGAATACAATTGGACAACGTACTTCCAATATCTCAGTAGGACTAGAGAGCGATAATTCAGATTACTCAATTGTTAGTTATAATGCAAATTAATGTTTGATTTTTTTAATATATTTGAAAAATAACAAAATAAACATATTTGCGGCACGTCATTTGTATTCGTTTCCGCGATATGTCGGTTTATAAAACACTGTTTTAGGTTCGTTAGATATAGAATGCCGTTATCGTAAAAGCCCAACCCTACATGTGTATCCCATTTCAGACCGATTTATATTCTTCAAGCAATGTCCAAAATTAGGTTAGTGTCGTTTCTTGAATGAAGGAAGATGTATTCACTGAAACCCAATCAGGTTTCCGGTGGGGTTTCAGTACTAGTTCGGCTCTTTAAAATATTGTGGATGAACAGTATTGTGCTAAGGATAACAATTGGGGAGTATCGATACCATTTATTTAACTGTATCTATATCTATAAAAGGCAAAGCCCTCACTCACTGACTGACTGACTCACTCATTACGAATTCTCCTAATTCCCATTTGCCTAGAGAGTTGAAATGTTGTACACTGATTCTTTAGGCATGAATACAAAACCTAAATGGTTTTTATCCTGATCTGACCTTCGAGCTCCGCCAGAGACCCCGACAAAGTTCCCATGTTTTCATTATGGACACTAATTTTTGTTTGAGCTGATGAAAATACAAACACCTGATCTCCATTCGTAGTAGTTCCACGGGCTAACCACAGAATGCAAGTACACACAACTGTCATAATTAAAAACAAATTATTTTCGGGGCAAAGCCTGCGGGCAACATCTAATTTAATTTATACAATTATTAATACAATTGTTACTGGCTTGGATTATTCACAGGCTTTTGATTCGGTTAACTTCGAAACTTTGATGACCACGGTAAGGTTTTACCGCTTTGACGACATTTCAGTGACCTGGGTTTCTTCTTACCTGTATAATAGGTCACAAAAAACTAGAGTCAACATTTTTGTTTGTTTACAATTATTTATTTGTGTGTAGTTCAATGTTACATCGTATTATCACAGTATTGTTAACATACAATTATTTTACGAACAAATATTTACATTATCGGGTTCGTCCTAGTCAGGATCACCCTGGAACATGAAAAAAGAAGAAATATGTGATAAAAAACATCAGGCATGAACTAAACAAATACAAAAGAAAACATAACAATATTCTTAATCTATTCTGGACAGAATATCTTGAGGAAGTCTCGCTCGTAGCCTCCTGTTTATGGTAATTTGTCCAATGTTGAAACTCACAGCACCAGGAACAAGGTCCAAAGTTTCAAGGAGTTTTTGAGAAGATTTGTCTATAACACTGGTTTGACTCCGAGCTCTTCATGAATGTGGTTATTTCTAACGAACCAGGGAGCATTCACTGCAATTCTGAGAATTTTGTTTTGTAGAACTTGAATTTTGTTAAGTTTACTATGAGATATAGCCAAACCCCAGACAGGAGAGGTATACACAACTAAAGGCCGAATTATTGTTTTATAGATTAATTTTGCACACTCTTGTTTTAAAGTTTATTTTCTGTTTATTAAGGGAAAAATTTTAGCCAGGCGAGTATAGCCCTGAGTTAATTTTTTGTTAACATGAAAGTTCCAATTCATTTTCTTGTCAAGGCAGACTCCTGGATATTTTACAGCCTGGTCGTCAGGATTCCATGGTAAAAATTGTCCATAAATTTGGATTTGTTGAGGTAACACATGTTTTGTAGAGAAAATATGTTGCCTCACATTTTGTAGAGTTAAGTTTAAATTTCCACCGGAAAACCCAATCAGTTAGAATATTAATGGACGACTGAAGAGAATAAGCAACCTCATAGATGTCAGAGTTTTGACATATTATAGCAGTGTCATCTGCATAAAAAGCTAGTGAAGCATTTTCAGGAAGAGGAATGTCAGCCATATATTGATTGAATAGTACAGAGCCGAGTAGGGATCCTTGTGGGACACCTGCCTCAATCGGTCTATATGTTGATAGAGAGGAATTTATCTTCACAGAGAATGTTCTTTGATGAATAAATTTAATGATATTTACGATGTACATTGGGAAACCAACATTTATTAGTTTTAACACAAGACCATCGTGCCATACTGTGTCGAATGCTTGTGCAATATCAAGGAAAGCCGCCACTGTATGTTTTTTCTTTTGAACCCGTGCATTAATGTTTCATATATTCGTAGAATTTGATGAACCGTTGAATGTTTTGGTCGAAATCCGAATTGATGTGGAGGGATTATATTTGCAGCGTTTATAAGCCATAACATTCGTTTTAAAATTATTTTTTCAAAGACTTTTGATAATGTCGAGAGTAAGCTGATGGGTCTGTAACTTGATGGAGATGAATTAGGCTTGTTGGGTTTATGAATGACAGTTATTTCTGCATGTATCCAAATGACTGGAAAGTAAGTTTTAGACAAGCATGCATTAATTATAGAAGTAAATCTTGAAAGTCCTTTATTAGTAAGATGTTGTAAGACAATATTCGGGATAAGATCGTGGCCGGGTGATTTTCGAAAATGTTTTTGAATTACCGTCTTTACAGGTAACTTTACAGGTAGCTCAGCTGACAAAATTTTTGCACTCACTGTCTCTTTTACCATCTCCTTGCATTCATGATCAACCACGTCATTAGATTGAAAAGCAGTTTCAAAATTATCTGCAAACAGTTCGCACTTTTGTAAATCACTTTCATATACTAGGACATCGTGTTTTAAGGTAGGAATAACAGAACGGGTTTTAAAAGGCGTTTTTCGCCTTCCACATGTTTGAATCACTCGGGTGAATATCAGAAACATATTTCTTGTATGAATCTATCCTGTATTCTTCAAGTTCTGATTTAACTCGCCTGCTAAATTTATTTAATTGCCTCTTTAGATGGGGTAGCCTGTGCCGCTGCCAACGTCGTCTAATTTTGTGTTTTTCTTTAATGAGGCGCATGATTCTCATTGGTGGATAATTAAAGTCATTAGATTTTGAATTTGACGGTTTTTCAATAGCTTTCTTAATACAAAGTTTATAGTCTCCGTAAAGTTTTGGATGGAATTTTCAATTTCACGACAAGACGTTAAGGTTTGTTTATTTTATAAACATTTATCCAATTCGGAACTAAATACTTTCCAATTAACTTTCCCATTAATCAGTCGTTGAGGATGTAAATTCATTTGAGGTCGCGTGAAAAAGGATACAGTATTATTACAGGCGAATGGTCGGAATCTAGCTCAGGTAAGACTTCCTGAATGATGAGTGCTGGGAAATTTTTGTGTAATACCAAATCAGATACGTTGGGTTGGTAATGTGGTTGCCATGGATAATGGGAAGGTTCATCTGGGGCTGAAATCATTATATTTGAATCATTAGTGTGTTGGGATAGTCTTCAGTTCATAACAGATTGGTAGGTCATTCGTTTAAATATCGACTATCGAATGATGAACTATCGATTCTAACTCTTTGTTTTGTAACATAATACTGTAAAAATGGATTTACGTGTACATAATAACAACTTTTGCTACAGTTCACGACAAAATTATAGTAACCTAACCTAACTCCACAGAGCGCTGTATGGTGGCTCTTCGTTATGTAACATATTACAAATTAATTAATTTGAATTAAAAAAAATACAAAGTACATTTTAACAATAAACCTAGACCTTAAAAATTAAAGGATTAAAACAAGACTTGAACACGAACAAATTAACGTAAAATTTAATAAAAATGCAAACCCCTAAAAGTAATTAACAAAGGCAAGAATTCAACCCGGGACCGCATGATGGTCAGTCCGATACGTATCCACTAGTCCACCGAAGCATGTGTGATACAGCGAAAGTTACATTTTAACAAGCTGTAAAAGCTGTGGATCCCCTCTAGACGCTAGTTGAGTAGTCGACTACGACAATCGATAGTTCATAATACGATAGTCGACATTTAACCGAATGACCTACCCATCTGTTGTGAACTGAAGACTATCCAGTGTACTGAAGTAGACGATTCCCATTTGGATTAGTTTTACGGCAGCCCCATACCTGATGTTTACAGTTTAAGTCACCTACAACAACGGTTGAACAGTCTTCTTGAAAAATAATCTGCAAGTCGTTGAAGTGGAGCCGTCTGTTAGGGGATTTGTACACAGATATAACACGAAAGTTTGTACCATTGTTCAAATTAATTTTAACACCAACCGATTCTAAAGAAGCGAGAGTAGGCAAAAATATATGGTGATAGTCTAAAGTTATTTGTACGAAAATTGCAACACCACCTGATGCTACTGGATCCGGTCTGTCTTCCCTGTATACAGAATACCCACTTGCTTTAAAACTTTCAACAGCAGTTAAATGCGTTTCACTGATACATGCAATGTCAATGTTATGTCTAGCCATAAACGAAACAAAAGTAGCTCTTTTGTCTCGAAGTCCATGAGCATTCCAGTTAAAGAGGGTTAAACCGTGCACTTGGAAATGATTAAACTGATCTATTAGAGAGAACAGAGCTAATATCGTTACTCATTATTTTTCTAAGAGCAGGAATAAGAAATTTAACTGTGTCTAAAATTAATTAATCTAAACTTTGTGACAGAGATACGTCAGTATTATTATAACCAGTTGATCCTGATGAAATAGAACCAGTGTCACGTTGCTTAGAAGCGGCAGCTTTAGCAAACGGAACTCTAAACTTAGGAGGAGTCTTAACTGAGTCTTTGTCACAGATTGTAGGGAAATGAGCAAACGAATCTAAATCAGGTAGGCGTAGATTAGGAGTATCATTTCTATCATTTTAGTTTTGTGATCGATTTAAAGGACTTTTGTTATGCTCTTTTGTTTTAAGGATTTCCTGATACACTTGGCATCCTCTGTAATTAGCAGTGTGATTTTCTCCACAGTTAATACACTGAGGAGTTTCAGTTTTACTTTGTAGGCACTCAGAATAATGGTGCTGTCCAGTGCACCGAACAAATCTAGGATCTAATTTACAAAAGTTTTTTGTATGCCTGTTTCTTTGACAGCGGTGCATTGAGGGATTTGCCTGGGTTTTCTCTTACCTCGACGCTTACAACTGCATAAAAAAGTGTATTAAGTTTAAAAATAGCTTTGCCGCCATCATTGTTTTCCAAGTCTATGGCATACAATGGAAGTGGAAGTTTATTTTTATTTAGTAATCTAGTTACCCTAAGAACGGGATGGTTCTGATCGATGAGTTCAGTTTTGATTTCATTTTCTGGCAAAGAAGTGGGCACGTTTCTAACAATTACCTCTAGCTTTTTGTCATGCGAAGTGTGGTACTTGATGCCAGACTTGTCATAAAACGCTGTTAATTTTTTTAAATCATCGATATTGGAGAGATTAACTTTAAGAGACTGGCCACGTACTTGAGTTGAAAAAGAGGCTTTTGCTACATTTTGCACATCTTTAATAAATTCCTCATGGTCGTTTACATTAAATAGAAAGATAGGAGGGATTTTTAACTTAAGGATTGTTTGTTTGGTTATTGGGGACAGAATCATCCATATCTTCGGTATGATTTTCATTACTACTGGGGGAAGCACATGAATGTTCCGAGAGAACCTGATATTTATTGTCCTTGCATAATTGACTCGAATCAATGCTCGAAACTAAAACATACTGTTTAGGTTGAGAAACCGAACTTGCAATAAGCTCCCGTTTGTTAGGAAAAACAAAATTGTCATTGGGTTCATTGAGATTCTCGTTGGACTTACCAAGCGATTCTGACATTTTACCTTGTTTTATATCACATTTAAACTTTACTTTGTTTACAACAGATGTCATTCCATGAACTGAAGGTATGTAGTTGTAGGTTACTTTTCTTTTTGAACAAAGATGTTTTGTTAAATTTGACAATAACTATAAAAATTAAACGAGTTCGCACGCAGCACACTGGCGTGAGGGAAGTGAATTTCCACTTAAAAACTTTTAAGAGTCAAAATCAGTGTAAAAACATACATTTATTCCAATTTTTATTAAAATCTGAAAACAGTGATTTTTTTGCTGTTTTGATGCTCATGGTTTCATTTACCTGCAAAGCTGTGAATACAATTTTACGCTTTATAATGTTAGGAGAAGGTCCAGACAGGCTTGAAAGTATGCGTGAGGTTGCTGGGGATGATAAAAGTACTCCAACAAAGGAATAACAGGCGTTTATAGTGTAAAACCCCCTTAAGACAACGTACTGTGTTTAGTCGAAACACATGTTCTTTAATAACTCGGTAAATATGTATGCTATAATGACGAGAGAGGGCTTAAAACTTTTGCTTCAATAATTCCCATCTTTTTACATGCATTAATTTTACATACGGGGCTTTCCTGACCCTTTTTGGGCCCAAAAACTCGAAATTTGAAAGATTAATCCCCAAAAAAGGGGTTTAGAGTTTTTCGATTGTTTTGTCCAACGAACTTGTCCAATTGATTACAGAAAGGAACGTCCCTACCAAATCTGAAGTAAATCGGACAAAAAATGCGACCGCTAGAGTGCAAACACACACACACACACACACATACACACACACACACACACACACACACATATATATATATATATATATACATACACATATAGACTACATACATACACACATACATACATACATTTTTATATATATATATAATTTTGAACGACCCTCCAAAACGTGTTCAGGGGGTCACGTTAGGAACTTCTATGGTGGTCCCGGGCTTAAGTTTCACCGTGTGGGTCATGCTAATAGTTCACTTTTCAAAGGAAATTCACTAATAACATGAAAAGAAGCAACTAAACAAATAAAGTTCGTAACTAATGTAGCGAGTAACATAAAACAATAACGTTTTAACTTTGGAAAATTCACAGAGAAAAACAAACACAAAGTCACTGTAATATTTCACCAACTGAACCCAGAGTCAACAATCAGGTCTCAGACTCAGGCATACTGCCCAAAGTTACTGGTGTTCCACAGGGTATTAGTTTCGAGCCATTACTTCTTATCAAATCAAATAACACATTATTCCTTCCTGACAATAATAAACGTTTTACAAGAAGTGAAATCCAAATACAGGAGTGAAAATAATCCCCAAGAAGACTTTCCGTCTGTGTTTGGTGATGAGTCCTTTTTCTTGTCAGCAGATTGTCACTTCACTCACTTTATCAATAAGCTTAATAGGAACACTCGTTACCAGAAATTAATTATACATTATTAAAACTAACGTAAAATGTAAAAACTAAAATATAATAGAATAATATGTTACAGTGTACCTTGCACTAAAACATTTGCAGAATCTCAAGCAAGCAGTGGCGTAATTTATTTTTTCACCACACTACGCTGTAATCACCTGTTTTCGGAACGTCATTTGAATACCGAAAGTAGAGTTTTTCCGCCCAAGGGCCGAACATTTTCGGCCCTAGGGCCGAAAGTCAGCTGATCTATTTAGCCAGTGTTGCCAACTTGTTTTCAAGCGTACACTAATACATGCATACTATTTTGTGTTCTTTGTTTGAAACACTGGAACAAATAACAGTAAAATTCAAAACATTGTACCATCGATGATTGGTTTATTGGTTAAATGTTTTTAGTCCGAGATTGCATGAGACCGCTCGTGTTTTATGACCGATCACATTTAACCCGTTAATAATTGTAGTATGGTGAAAAATAGCGTTCACACCTCTGCCGAAAGGGTTTTGCATAGCCCTCGAACGATTTATGACCTCGACATCGTCTCGGTCATAAAACACGATCTCGGGCCAGCAAAACCCCACTTTCGGCCCTTGGTGCGAAATATACTATTTTGGGCCCCCCGCAACATTATTTTCAGGCCCCCCCATTTATCATAATCATACAGGTTCACCCTATCCCTATCCATTATTCTAGATTCTGGGATAAGGTTGCATTACCCAGGCGTTTTCTAACCTCCAAATACATAACTTCAGTCATTTCCAGCCTGCAGCATTGTACAGTTTATTGATTTAATAACGCCCAAAAGGTTCTCATTAAGGCTAGCTATACATTTTTTAATAGTTTCATCACGTCAATGTAGCATAAAATACCTACAAATTAAGCCGACAAGAGTCGAGTCAAAACGTGAAGCCAGACGTCCAGATCCAAGGTCAACAATTCGTTCTGTTCCTGTCCAAATGTGGAAAAGGTATTTGGAGTGGATTTATTATGTAAAATAAGTAAATAAGTTTCAGTGTAAAATTATGAAATATTTGTTAAAAATAGCTCACTTTAAATTTTACTTTTAAAGTAACTAGAATTGAGGAAAATTAAAATAATAAACCTTATTGCAGTTTTAAAGTGTGTAATTTATTAAACACTAATCACAACGAATGAAAGATCTACTAGGCTAAAAATAAATAAATTCTTAAAGTTTGACTAAAATTATTGCTATTTTGAAAATTAAATATAATAATTTAATTCCATTTTAGGGCCCTCCCCAGCTTTTACCTCGGGCTGCGCGGCCCGCCACTTCGGTTTGCGGGCCCCTTAAGGGGTCCATACACGATCCAACCGGTTGGGAGTTCTTCCCAACCCGGTCGGGAGCGAATCGTGTAAGGCGACGACAGTTCCCAACAATTGTTGGGACGGACCAGATTCTCCCAACATTTGTTGGGAGTCTGGGCCGTAAACTTCTCCCAACCTGGTCCCAACGCGGTCGGGACGGACCAAGTTCGATCGTGTATGGCCGTTCCCAACATCGGTGTGCGACTCTATAATACTTTAAAAACTAATCAAGACATTCTTACTTACTATTTACGTGTATGGCGAAGTCCACATCCCAACATTTGTCCGTCCCAACATCCTCCCAACTTGGTTGGGAAACGACTTCCCAACCGGGTTGGATCGTGTATGGGTACCTTTACGGCCGAGACTCCCAACAAATGTTGGGAGAATCTGGTCCGTCCCAACAATTGTTGGGAACTCCCAACCGGGTTGGGAAGAACTCCCAACCGGGTTGGATCGTGTATGGGCCCCTTTAGATCTGTGGGCCCGGCAGTTACGCCGTTACGCCACTGCATTTTAGAATTGAACCATTGACTAAACACACTACGTGAGTCCTACTGTGTACTATACACACTACGACTCACGTAGTGTGTTTAGTCAATGATAGAACTCTTTGATGATTTTAACCGAGTCCAAGTGACATTTAAACTGCTAAATGACTAATGCCTCTTGTTGCATCATTTTCGAACCACCCTAACATGTTACGGACATAAGCTTTCGTCTAAAGTCCCTTTTGGTGACACAATGCGGGCTGGGCCACAGACTACACGATGGGAAACAATGTGTGTAGTTATTCAACACGCCTCTGGACTACCGAAGAGGAAGGAACCTCTGATTTCTCTTTAATGTATGATCGTGCGTACGGCGGAGTGTATAATCTGTAGAAAGTATGCGGCCAGTCGGTGTCGGTGGGGAGACGGAAGTCTGGGTACAGGTGCCCAAGTGGGACGCCACACGGCTAGAGGCTGGTGGTGGTACTATACACTCCGTTACCGCCGGGGGCCACACATTCCGGGACTCGCACATACGAGGGTCCATTCATGGGACGGGGAACCGGACAGTCCGGTCGACATTTCACTGACATATCCAGGTTGACGGCAACGCTGCGACGCGCCCAGACGCGGGAACTTGCGCCTCGTGGGAAACACCGCCTAATAGGGAAAGTCGATCGCATTTCCGGTAGAAAACAAGCTCGTTTGCATTCTGAAAGGCCATTTGCATCTTTGCATATGGTTTATTGGCAGCAATTAGAACAAACGTATTTCCACTTACGCTACAATGAATTTGCGTTAGTAGCAAATCATATATGTATAATATTGTAAAACATTTAAGTGGAACTCCACTTTTATTATTTCAACACCAGCGGCATTTTTGTTAGGAGAGCACAACAAACTGTCCAAGAAAACTGAGTGAAGAAAGCTGTCCAAACCCCTCAAATATTTGTGGACACCCCTGGATTTGAACCCGTGACCCCGATGAACTACATTACCCACACCTTACCACAACACCACTTAAAAAATAAACAGTCATGCTTCACCATAATATAACTTTTTCATGCGTTAGCCTTAGATATGCAATTCAATATGGAGTCAGATGTGAGAAGGTTACTCAGAGACCAATTAGAATTATTTTTAATCCCTGAAGGATACTGCGGCGTTCAGAAGTTTATAAATGACAAGAACAATTTTTAGTTGTGAGCTGTTTTCATTTTCTTTTTAAGTATTAATTCGTCCTCAATTTTTACCTTTGTTATTTGTAACAACAGACGATTGTCAATGCTACTTGTATAGTTACATGACAAATACGAATTCTTTATTCTTGAACTGAAGTTGAAGACGCTAACCTGTTAGGCTAGCGAGATACCCAACTTTGCAGCCAACTAATATCAATATCCGCTCCAGTTACAACACTATAAAGACTATAGTCCTTATGCACCTTAGGCTTTGCATAAGGATCCAAAATTCAATATTTCTGTAAGCGCTAAGTACACTTGCTTGTTATCATCATAGATTACATATTTGAGGACAGGCCAAACTAATTCAAAATCACAAAACAACTATTCATACAATTTGGCTCATATCGGTCCTTAGATTACATTTGTAGTCTAAGCCATGAGGAATAAAATTAATACATTGTATACAACGTGGAGTCGTAGAGTTGGAACACTGCAGTCGTAATGATCTGGGTCAGGAACATTAGCTTTGACCGCCTTGATAGTAGTGCCACAGCTAGGTCGGGGACACTTGATGTTGTGAGAGGTTTTGTAATAATCACAAACCTCTCTCTCGGTCCTGAAGCTATTATTAGTGAATTGAAACGCCAACAACCAAAACAAAATAATCTGACTCCCAACTGAATATTTTAATTCTGTAACACATTAGCTCAGGAGC
The DNA here is from genome assembly GCA_963675035.1 of Allygus modestus. NCBI lineage: Eukaryota > Metazoa > Arthropoda > Insecta > Hemiptera > Cicadellidae > Allygus > Allygus modestus. The sequence goes on from OY776111.1 coordinate 137,265,836, forward strand.
AACAATGTTGTACGTTTGGTAGATCAGACCTAAGTCCTCTATACCTGAAAACGTAAACCTAAAACTGGAACAAGATATTTGGAAGGTGAAGTAGTTGATTTTTGAATTCTGAAATATACAAGGTAGACTGTGAGTAAACCACTCTCCCGAATAAAAAAAACATGTTTGGTTATTTCAGAAGCGTGTTCTAACGCTATTTGCAATTCCACAGTAACACAACTAAAGTCCTCGTACAGTACGATTTTTAACACATTCCTCGGAAATAACAGTGATTACCATAGGTAGCCAGTTGGGACCCCACCTTCTCTCGAAGACGTTTTGCTCGTAGCGCCTAATGGACGCTTGACAGCACTACCGCGGGTCTGCATGACAACAAAACGAGGGGGCGAGGTGGGGGAGGGGGAGATATATGGGAGATGCAGGGAGAGCGCCCGAGGGGCTTCACGTGCGGGGCGACCAGCGACTCCCGCCATCGTCACTACCAGCTGTGCCAAGGTTGTGCCACAGAGGTCAACAGTCAGACAACAAAGAGTAAGAAGTGTGCGTGACCTCTGCGCTCTGTGCTGATCCGCGACTGCTGACGCTAACGACTTTGATGCTGATTGTTCTGATCCTTGTTAGTGCTTCCATGATGGAGACTGACAAGAAGAGAACTGAAACGATTACAAATGGTGTGTGAAATTCTACCAGACATTCAGGATTTATGATAAGGAATTAATTTTTAATTTCGAAGGGATAGCGAAGCTCTTACTCAGAGGCTAAACAATGAACCCTTTAAAACAGCGCAAGGAATAATTAATCGTTGGTACAGTTCTATTTTATTTTCATTATTGGATTTGACCATCAGATGAACGGGCGTGAAAAAGCCTGTTAACGGTACAGTATTATTATCCATACATCATAAACACAGTAAAACATAGGATTCCTAGAAATAACACAACAATAGTTAACAGATACCCCCGTCGCAGCAAACCTGCATACTCAGCGAATTTCCAATGAATATATAAAATATCACATTAAAACACTTAACAGGATTCATAAGAAATGTATTCCCAAACAAGCGATATTTAAAATATTAATTATTCTCCATAAGAATAACATTGGGGATGAGTACGCAGGTTTTCTGCTAAAAGGAACACAAAATAATGGGTTTTGATGCAAATATCAATAGAACTTATCTTAGTGAAGTCACATACCAAGTTTCATCCATATACATTAAAAAATAAGCGATATATAACATTTTAATTATTTTCAATAAGAATAACATGGGGACCAAATACCTAGGTTTGCTGCTACGGGAACCATAGGCGAAAAATTGTTTTTTTGTACAAACAACAATAAAACCCAACCAGATGAAGTCATATACCAAATTTCGTCAGTTTATGTTCATAAATAAGCAAGATACATAATTTTTCTTTCTCCATAAAAATAACATTAGACAACGGACTGTGTTTAGCACTTTCAATATCTCAGTAACCAATTGACGTAGAGCAATGATCAAAATACCAAATTGTTTGTTTTTTATGCTGAATTCAATGGTAAAAATTAAAATTTGATTTAAATAAAAATTACATGTGGAAACTTTTGGGGTACAAAACCCCCCCAAAAACCCCCTTGGGATGGTGCGATTCGTCTGGTTTTCGAACTCGTTCAAATAAATGGTGCTTTACACATTTGTACTAAATTTCATTAAGATTGGACCTTTTTTACGAGAATTATCGTGCTTACGGACACACACACACACATATATATATATATATATATATATATATATATATACATATATACAAATTTGAACGAATGGTGTTTTGGCATCTGGGGACCTCAAAATGAAAAGTTATCATTGTCTCGGGCTTAAGTCTTACCATGAGACCTATGGTAATAGCTTCTTCCCTATAGGGGAAATTCGCTAAAAAAAGATCGCCAAACAGCATGTTGACAAGAGAGAAGCAACTTACACCGTTTTGCGCAATTCCTATGCGAATAACTTCTGTCAATCGTAATAGACAATATGTTGTTATCATGATGGTCGATCTTAGCTCTCCAATTCTTATGAAATGAAATAAATATGTGCATTAGGTTGATTATTATAAAGGTAAAGATATAAACATGTACAGTAGTAGATGAAAGGATACTCAATTTATAATAATTAGTTATGTTTATATAGCGAGTTAAAAAAGGGATTGACCAGTATGTTATAGTTGATTGGCACAAATTTGTAATTAACAGTTCAAATGTTCACGCAGTATTTATGAACCGTCTGAAGTGGTTTTCTGCATTTACCATACGACATACTAATAGGCTCTTAGTAACATTAAATACCCCCGTTGCAGCAAACCTGCATACTCAGCGAATTTCCAATGAATATATAACATAACACATTAAAACACTTAACAGGATTCATAAGAAATATATTCACAAACAAGCGATATTTAAAATATTAATTATTCTCCACGAGAATAACGTTGGGGATGAGTACGCAGTTTTGCTGCAACAAGGAACACAAAATAATGGGTTTTTATGAAAATATCAATAGAACCAATCTTAGTGAAGTCACATATACATGCATAAATAAGCGATATATAACATTTTAATTATTTTCCATAAGTATAACATGGGGACCATGTACCTAGGTTTGCTGCTACGGGAACCACAGGCGAAATGTTTTTGCAAAGAACAATAAACCACAACCAGATGAAGCCATATACCAAATTTCGTCAGTTTATATGTTCATAAATAAGCGAGATGTACAATTGTTCTTTTTCTCCATAAGAATAACATTAGACAACGTACTGTGTTTAGCACTTTCAATATCTCAGTAACCAATTGATGTAGAGTAATGATAAAAATACCAAATTGTTTGTTTTTTTTCGCTGAATTCAATGGTAAGAATTAAAATTTGATTTAAACTAGGTGTACGCTCATTCCTCGCGTATAAGGACAATCGAAACACATGATCAAACTTAAATCGAGTCTCATACAAAATTCAAGATCTGATTTGAGTATCATCATCAGAATACATTCCGGTATCATTTAACTGCCACCAGGACCCGGGTTTTACGTCTATATATCTAGTCATAGTCACTTCTCCCCTAAGAGCCACTTATCGTGGTAGCTCAGTGGGTATCACACTGGCTCTCAGAGCGAAAGGTCGTAGGTCCGGATCCCGTCGCAGACCTAACCTTTTATCTGTAAAAAAATATCCATACATTTATCACTTGTTTTTATCAAAGGAAATGTTGTTTAAATCCGTAAATTTATTTATTTTTAAAATAAATTGTAGGATTCAGGCATGGTTTGTTTTTAGGATTGGAATTGTTGTTACGATTGGGTGCGTTATCGTAGTACAAACAGAGTATTTTGGGCTAGGCAGAGACTTTAGCAGTATGATTAATTTAACTTTTAAGAGAACAGCGAGTTTCCTTAATGACCTAATGTTACAATTTCTATAGGCCTAGTCAAAATATCCTTAAGGATTAACAATAAGTCGTCAGGTCTAGTTATTTAGATAACAAAATTAAATTTCAATATGTTGTTTCAAAAGCCTAGGCTATCATGAAATTAAATGCTATAAACATGGGTTGGTCCAAGACCGTACATGAAACTTCTGAAATGGCAAGTAGCCTAAGTATATAGGCCTACATTTCATAGCCATAGATAGGTCCAAGTTTATGATGAAAACAGGTCACTGTAATCGTAATCCAAACCTAGTACATGTCAAATCATTTCAGATAACCTCTAAAAAAGGCTTAGTTTGATTAGAATAGTTTAAAGCTTTTGTTTTGGTTCGCTACAACATTTCTGGTAATGTGTTTAAAGTATTTTACAACAGTTGTATTACCAGTTTAATGTCGGCTTATTCTTACTGTAATCCAACCCTAGGTTATGACAAATCATACAAGATAACCTTCCGAAAAAGGCTGTTTGGTTAGAATAGTCTATAACTTTTATTGTGGTTAGCTACAACATTACTGGTAATGTATTTTAGGCAATGTAGACATTTTTTATTATTAATTTAGTGAAAATATAACATAGCAAATAATTGTGATAAAAAAAATTAAGGTTGGTCGCTTACTGTGACTAACTTGATCAAAGCTTTCTAGACAAATTGAGACTTTGTACTTTTTACACATGACAATCACAATATTACCAATAATTGTCTAAGGCAAGGCAATGTAATAAAACAAACTGTTCCTCGTCGCCTCCGACGACACAACGACTGACGATATTTACACAGAGTAAGCATACTAAGGGATTATTAACTGTATGGATATTTTTTTTAATAATGTACACTTAATAATTTTATAAAATAAGAAATATGCTCACAACTTAAAAATATACATAAAAAAATGTACTTCGATTTATCTCTCTTGCGTTTTTTTTGTGAAAACCCTTTTGTTATCCGGTATAAAAAAGTACTGTATACTTTATTGTTACAGTAGAACCTCGATAACACGACTCTCAAGGGGATCTCTAAAATAGTCTTCTTATCGAGGTGCACTTGTAATTGAGGGTCGTGCTATCAAGGTGGTTTTCACAACAAGACGTGTTATCGAGGTCACTGACTTTTCGCTTTACCAAGCAAATTTTTTATGAAACATTTCTTATAATTTGTCTTTTAAGTAGAAAATTACTGTATAAATCAGTAATACATAAAAAAACACACGTACAAGTAAAACAAAATTCTTTTTACTCTAATTACAGTAGCAAAATTACAATTACAGTAATTAAAACAAGTATTAAAATTGATTGAAGAATAATAATAGGCCTAGTAAATTTTATAATTAGGCTGCAATATTCATTTTACAAAATTCATGTTACCGTGAATAATTGTTCATTGTAGGCCTACTACTGTGATAAGTTTTCTTACTCAATACTCTGTTGTTGAAACATAGACGTCGGCTAAATTTTACCGATTCAAGTACCACTAAAATGGCTTCCAATGTTATTCTTATGTAGAAAAAAATAAATTTGGTTTTAGGATAATTTTATTAATACTGAACGAAATTATTTGAATAACGAACTCGACTGAGATTTTGTACTTTTAAGTTTATCTGGAAAATTTGAAGTTTAACTGTGGAGGCTTTCTCGAGTTATTTTGGTCACAGACACGCCAGTTCAGTTGATTCTCTTACCAGTCTAAGCAGTAAAGTTAAGTGTAATGATAAACTTCACTTCGTTCGATCATCCAATCAAAATTACATTAGGAAACCACCCCAAAAAAACATTGTTGGGGTACAAAACCCCCCAAAACCCCCCTTCGGATGGTGTGATTTGTCCGGTTTTCGAACTCGTTCAAATAAATGGTACTTTACACATTTGTTCCAAAGTGCATTAAGATCAGACCTTTTTTACGAGAGTTATCGTGCTTACGGACGGACACACACACACACACACACACACACACACACACACACACACACACACACACACACACACACACACACACACACACACACACATATATATATATATATATGTGTATGTGTGTGTGTATACACATATACATACATATATAACAATTTGAACGAATGGTGTTTTTGGCATCTGGGGACCTCAAAATGAAAAGTTATCATGGTCTCGGTCTTACCATGAGAACTACGGTAATAGCTTCTTCCCTATAGGGAAAATTCGCTAAAATGTTCTACCTTCTTTCTGACTATCATATCTCAGGAACTGTCTATTCTAGTATGCCGTGATATTGTAGCCCACTTTATATGCACCTAAACTTGTCAGTGCTTTGTACCAATTATTAACATCTTACTATGTGGTCCATGTCTATGCTCATGCGCGCAATCGTCTGCAGGCGTCGCGTCGCAGTCGGCCCAAGTTGCCTTTGTCTCAAAGGTTGCACCACGAGACATTACATATGCCAACGATATAGTTCAGGGCTGGCCACGCCTGTCCCACAATGGTCTCGCTGAATACAATACAATGGCCCGCCTCATTTTCGCGACTAATTCTATCGCCGCGTCTACCCCCATGTCATTGTTGAGAGACCCTTATTGCGAGTTATTCAAAACAGACGGCTTGTTCTTAGTATTTCGGCGTTATAGATAATAGATCGGATGTGGGTGGGAAGTTGAGCAGCTCAAAGGATGGTTCGACCTTACTGAACTAGACTGTGACGATTCCCTTGAGGTGGCGTTGTAGCCTGTAACTATGTAATGTATTGTTTCCTGACAAGACTAATACGATCCCGAATTTATGAAGCCTCGTTCAATGTGACTATCTAATATATTTAATTTATTTTTGGGGAAATAGACTTGTGCCACAACGTGCTTACAAATACTTTAAATTCGTATTTCAACAAGATATTGTAATCTTATTAAAACAATAAATTGTAAGTAGTTGTACAAGTGTTTATAATGTTATATCATGTGAGACTAACAATTCTTGATATTTATCTACAAGATAAGCAATGAACCTAGAATCTGGAATTTGTGCATACCCGTTACATTTGGCTTATCCAGTGGCCTCATGATTGATTAATTTATGGCAATGGATATTTATGATTATAATTTTAAACTAGAGAAATATACCATAGAGTATACAGAAGTTTAAAAAACTATCACAAATATACCACTCATGTAGAAAACAATATGTACATAAAAAGGGGGCGCATCGGTTAAAGAGCGCTCGCACCCTCATAATGCACGATCCTGGACAAAAATATTAAAGATGTTGGGTTTAAATCTACGTTAAACTGATATTTCTCAATGGGCCATGCACTAATTAATCACTTTTTTTAAGATTGATTCGGCCTTAGATGCTAACATCAAGGTTTGTACTATTTCCGGTTAAAACCTTGACATTGCAAATGATGTTGAAAGACAAGAGAATAAAAGAAAACCATTGAATATAATCTCTGCCTTAAAAATTACGTATAATTGCATCGGTTTATCTGCTGTTGTCGTAGTCATAGGCATTTCCTTGTGTGTTATAATTATATAATCTCAACGCAAAATCTCAATATGAACTAAAATAAAAATTAAAACCATACATTTAAACGACAAGCAAGGTTATGATTTCTGTGAAGATCAGGATTAGATATTGTGCTTTGCAGAAGCAAAGCTCTGGCAGAAGCGAGCGCGAGCCGCACGTCGGGGACTACGGAGCAACACTGTTTTTGTCACAAGCTCATTAATCATGACCGATCGCAGTGTAACGGCAAATTAATGAACTCACTGAAACCAGAACACTAGCAGTCATTAGCTTTAATTAAAACCTTTCAACTAGTTCAAACTTAAACGAATTAATGTCAGTGTGTATCTTCTTTTAGTTGTATTTGTTTATTCAACTTGTGGGGTTACCACTAGACTACCTTCATAACGTTTATGAATATAAACCAAAAATAAATAGTTAAAGGGGATTTAAAGCTTACCTTTTTAGGTCGGTGAAATTCTTCTAAACAAACTACTGAAGGATCTATGCAACATGGGAGGTGTACGAGCCTTCATACAGAACCTGAAGCTTCTCTCGGTATCATAGACTCCGTTACTACTCATTATGGTTCTTATCATGGACTCCTATTACTACTTATGGTATACTAGACGCCACTACTTGGTTGAGGAATTTCTCAACGACCAAAAATATACAAAACGAGTTCGCACGCAGCACGCTGATGTGAGGGAAGTGAATTTCCAAATAAAAACTTTTAAAACTCAAAATCAGTGTAAAAACATACATTTGTCCAATTTTTATTGAAATATGAAAACATTGATTTTTTGGCTGTTCTGATACTCCTGGTTTGATTTACTTGCAAAGCTGGGAATACAATTTTGCCCAATATAAGGTTAGGAGAAGGTCCAGACAGGCTTGAAAGTAGGTGTGAGGTTGCTGGGGATGATAAAAGTACTCTAACAAAGGAATAACAGGCTTTTCTCGTGTAAAACCCCCACAAGACAACGTACTGTGTTTAGTCAATACACATTTTCTTTAATAACTCGGTACATATTTATGCTAGAATAATGAGAGAGGGCTTAAAACTTTTGCCTCTCTAATTCCCATCTTTTTGCATGCATTTATTTTACATCTGGGGCTTTTATGCCCATTTTTGGGCCCAAAAACTCGAAATTTGAAAGATTAATCCCCCAAAAAAGGGGTTTAGAGTTTTCCGATTGTTTTGCCCAACGAACTTGTCCAACTGATTACAGAAAGGAACGTCCCTACCAAATTTGAAGTAAATCGGACAAAAATTGCGACCGCTAGAGTGCAAACACATATATATAGGGAAATTCACTAATAAGGGATGACTTAATTACAATTTGGCTTCGATTTTTCAAACTCCTATTACTTTCATCAAATAGTGTTGTTTTACTGAATCACGTTGACGAGTGCGACAACGGTTAAATCCCTGCAGTCTGCCTCGTGATCCTTGATTTATTCTTTACTGTATTACGCGTTCCGACGAGTGTATTCGCTATCCTCTGACCTGAAATATTTGAAATTTACTAGAACACGTTTTAAGGGTCGCGTCACAGTTTAAAAAATACAAACATAGAAACATGAACACACGGAACGAATAAATACACTAAATACATTTGTCAATGACATCAAAGTGGTATTTCATTCCAAATACTTCAAGATGGAAAAGATTCATTACTAAAACGTAAAACGACGGCAATGAATCCATTACAGCATCGTTTATGAGCCTTGAACCAATTGTAAATATCTCGACTCGAGTGAAATTATCCTGAATGAGTTGAGTTTATGAAGAATGAACAATGAAGGGAAGTTGTTTAGTTTTGCGAGTTGACGCCGCGCCGGGAGCTCGAGGCGTTCGTTGCACCCGGTTGCACCGCTGAGGTTGTGGGAACACTCGTGATAATTGATGTAATTAGTCTATTGAAGTAAACATGTCGAAGTGTGGGAGCCGCTACCACCTCCGAGCTTCTGCTTTGTTGTACCGTGATATTATCAGCGCCCACTACACACTGAGGAGTTGACTAGCCCAAGGTCTTGGACGCTTCGGACCTTCTGCTCTAATACAAGTATATCAAAATCCCTTCATTGTCAGCTACAGAACACGTTGTGGGGGAGAGTTGATTTGCTCACAGTACTGGCTGCTCTTTAGTATAGATGATTCATAGAAGTAAGCAAGGTTAGACACTGACATATTTCAAAAAATAATGTCAGCTTTGGAATCATGGTGCAAGAGCAACTCAATGTCAACATCATGAAGAGCTTTGTAAAAAAAACTGCTGTAGCAAATCTGCTATCACTATAAATTTCCGGTGAAACTTTAACCATTCGTTTAGTCATTCGTGACCTAGGAGTGATTTATTGACATCAGACCTGTCTCTCGGAGTGCAGATCAATGATGTCTTAGCAAGAGTATTCTCAATTTTATTTTACATTCTGTCAGAGGAATCTCTAATCCCATAGCTTTTAAGGCAATTTACTGCTCTTTTGATTGGAAAAACTTTACAATGTTCAATACGTCAGGGTTACCAGATATTTATGAGGCCAACCCGGGACAGTTAGAGGTACAGTCGATCAACATATCCCCAGTCACTCAATGCAGCAAAACAGAATAAAGAAAAAATATGTTTTTTTAACTAAGGTTTTGTACAGTTTCCTTTACATAATGATAGTTAATTTCTACCTGGTAAAAATGTTGCAGTGTTTTATTAGCGAATTTCCCCTATAGGGAAGGAGCTATTACCGTAGGTGGCATGGTAAGACTTAAGCCCGAGACCATGATAACTTTTTGTTTTGAGGTCCCCACATGCCAAAAACACTATTCGTTCAATATATGTATATATATATATATATATATACATATATATATATATATATATATATATATATATATATATATATATATATATATATATATGTGTGTGTGTGTGTGTGTGTGTGTGTGTGTGTGTGTGTGTCCATTACCACGATATCTTTTAAAAGAAGTCCCCGATTTTGATGAAATTTGGTACAATGTGGAGAAAACATTTATTCGACAATCGAGTGTCTTTAGTTCGACAATCAGATCGATCGGTCTATGGGAAGGAAGTTTTATGGGGGTTTAAAATTTTCCAAAAATCAGTTTTTTGAACTTATACCCTAAAATTTAAAAAATACTAGATTTTGGTTATAGCCATTTTATAGAGCTTAAAAAACAAACAATTTAGTATTTTGAATCATTAAGCTAGGTTTAGTGGTTGTGGTAAGTCAAAAAATGTGTCCATAAAATTTCCCATATTAATCTTATGGGAATACGGTTTTTAGATTTTCCTCAGATAATTTCACTAAAAACTCCACATTTCTTTCTACCAATCAGTTTAGCTCTACAAAACAATCATTTTGGCGTTTTAATTATTGTTTTACATCCAGCCGTTGCAGAGTGATATTCAAAGTGCTAAACACAGTACGTTGTACAATGTTATCCTTAGGGAGAATAAATAAAATGTTATATTTTAATTATTAATGTATGTATATTGATGAAACTTGGTATGTGGCTTCAACTAGTTGTAGTATATTGACATTAGCACAACAAAAATGGTTTTTGTTGATGTTTCCCAGTGGCAGCAAACCTGCATTCTCGGGCCCTATGTTATTCATATGGATAATAAGTAAAGTTGTATATCTCCCTTAATTATGAACCTAAATTAATAAAACTTGGCATGTAGCTTCACCTGGTTGAGTTACATTGATAATTGCAAAAAAACATATTTCTTATCTTCCTTGTTGCAGAAAACCTGCGTACTCAATTATAATGTTATTCTTATGGAGAATAAATAAAATGCTATATATCAGTTATTAATGAATGTATTTTTGTGAAACTTGGTAAGTGGCTCTAGGTAGGAGTGATACCCATATATATGCATTGGAAATTCGTTGAGTACGCAGGTTTGCTGCGATGGGGATATTTTTGTCTCAACTTGTTCTTACAGAATTTGAAAAACAGTATTAATTAATTAGTAACTAGCCGATGGCAGTGTAGCTTATATGTACAGTGTTGCCTGTTCATGTATTTGATTATTATTGTAAAAATAGTAAAACCATTGGACATAAAATAAAATAAATAAATTGATATCCGTTCTATACTGTCTCCCTCTCTCCCAACTAGGAAGGAGTTGAAGCTTGAGGTCTCGGAACTTTCGCCATGTGTACTACCAAAATTTAGAAAACAAACTTCCTCATACAATACGAACTACCGAGCAGTTGACCTTATTAGCTCAGTGTCAAAACATAAGGCCGTTCTTCAATGCCCTCTTAATAGGCCCTTCTGTTCTTCAGTTGTTTTGTGACAGGAAGATAAACTACAAAACTTTCACATTTACATAATCTTTACATTTTTAGAAACACATTAAAAGTCATTATTCAATAAGGAAAGAAAACCTAATACAGTGAAGAGTTTCGCACTCACCTATAGTAATTGCTCCTGATTTATCATTATGCGCGGTTTAAAGACACTCGCCATGGCGTTTATTGTCGGAGTTCGGTATAAACAACAGGATTGTCAGGTTCTCAAGCGTTGTCCCCTTTTGTGATGATCAACACAACAGTTAACCTTTCAGAACTTAAAATTGGTTAGAGCTTTCAGCGTTACCGAGTGTCCTGACCTGTGAAGGCAAACTATATATTGGAGACGGTTCATTTGAAGACCTGCCTTCAATTTCATGCGGTAACGAAGAAAATAAAAGATTGCGTGGTTACTATGGAGCAGGTAGGCCTATAATAAGGCTTTTCATAGCTGCTCACGTGGACCTGGCTACAATTAGCCTTCTTTACCACAACAAAATGGCGGCTGCATTGTTATTGAGATCACCTGTGCACGATCCTCTATTCACAGGTGATACAAATAGAGAACACGCCGCTGGTACAGTCCTGCCGACAAAGTGGCAGGAAGGCCCACCGCCACTGTGTGTCACTACTCCTACTGCTGACACGGAACGCCCCTCTCTCCTTTCCACTATAGTACGACGGGCGTTATATTAGACATTTCAATTTATTGTAGCGAATTTCCCCTATAGGGAAGAAGCTACTACCGTAATTGGTATGGTAAGACCTAGGCCCCGGACCATGATAACTTTTAGTTTTGAGGTACCCAGATGCCAAAAACACCATTCGTTCAAAACTTTATATATATATATATATATACATACATATATACATATATATGTGCCCGTGGGTGCACTAACTCTCGCAAAAATGGTCCGATTTTGATGAAATTTGTTACAAACAAGTAAAGCAACGTTTATGACTAAGTTCGAAAACCAGCCAGATCACTCTATCCAAAGGGGTATTTTGGGGGGGTTTTATACCCCAAACCAAAAATGGGTTTTTTGAGTTTGTTACATATAATATTTTAGTAGATCAGCTCAGTAATGGTATAATATTTTACCATTGAATTCAGCTTTAAAAAAAACAATTTGGTGTTTTGATCATTGCTCTACGTCAATTGGCAATGTATAAATATGTATGCAATGCAGTTGGTTACAGAGATATTGAAAGTGCTTGACGCAGTACTTTGTCCAGTGTTATTTATTCTTATGGAGAATAAGACAATTGTATATCTCGCTTATTTATCAACTTATCCTGGCGAAACTTGCTATATTCCTTCATATCGTTGTGGTCTATTGATATTTGCACAAAAAACTATTTTTTTGACGATAGTTCCCGTACCAGCAAACCTGGGTACTCAGCCCCATGTTATTCTTGTGGAGAATAAATCAAATGTTATTTCCCTTAATTATAAACATAAATCAATAATACTTGGTATGTGGCTTTACCTAGTTGAGATATATTAATATTTGTATAAAACCCATTCCTTCTTTTCCTTACTTCAGCAAACCTGCATACTCAGCCGCCATGTTATTCTTATGGAAAATAATTAAAATGTAATAAAAATGGTTTATTTATGAATGTTCATTGATGAAAATTTGTATGTGGCTTTATATGGTATTAACATACATATATATGCATTGGAAATTCGCTGAGTATGCAGGTTTGCTGCTACGCAGGTATTAAATATGTTTCATTTTTTCATACAGTTCGGGTCACAGCTTTACCCCACGGGCCCTGCAAGTTCCAATGCAAGTCTTATGGGAGTCTTATGGGTCTTACTAATATATAAATACCCCCGTCGCAGCAACCCTGTGTACTCAGCGAATTTCCAATGCATAATATATGTTTTAATACCATATAAAGCCGCATACCAAGTGTCATAAAAATATATTCATATATATAAGCGATATATATACAACTGTAATTATTCTCCATAAGAATAAGATTGGTGATGAGTACGTAGTTTTGCTGTAACAAGGAACACAAACAATTGGTTTTTATGCAAATATAAATAGAATTTAACTAGGTGAAGCCAGATAACAAGTTTCATCAATATTCAATCATAAATAAGCGCTATATAACATTTTAATTATTCTCCGTAAGAATAACATGGGGCTGAGTAAGCAGGCTTGCTGCAACAAGGATAAAAAAATGTGTTTTTATGCAAATATCAATATAACTCGACAAGGTGAAGCCACATACCAATTTTTATTAATTATGTTCATAAGTAAGGGATTCTTTACATTTTATGTTTTCTCCATAAGAATAACATGGGGGCTGGATACGCAGGTTTGCTGCTACGGGGATAGTCAACAAAAAATCAATTTTTTGTGCAAATACCAATCTACCAGTACTATGTGAAGCCAAGTTTCATCAATATACATTCATAAATAATCGAGATATCAAATTTGATTTATTCTCTATAAGGATAACATCGGACAACGTACTGTGTGTAGCACTTTTTTTTGTTGCAGAGATCTCTGCAACGGTTGGGTGTAGAATCACAATTTAAACACCAAAATGATTTTTTTTGTGGAGCTGAACTGATTGGTAAAAAGCTAATGTGAAGTTTACATTAAAATGAACTGAGGAAAAGCCAAAAACCTTTTCGCCATAGGATTAACATGGGAGATTTCATGAGTAGGTTTTTTTGGATTTTCTCAGCAACCACTTAACCTAGGTTAATAATTCAAAATACTGTATTATTTGTTTTTTAAGATCTATAACATGGTCAAAACCAAAATTAAGTTTTATATATATATATATATTTTGCTTAGTTTTAGTTTGTGTGTGTGTGTGTGTGTGTGTGTGTGTGTGTGTGTGTGTGTGTGTGTGTGTGTGTGTGTGTGTGTGTGTGTGTGTGTGTGTGTGTGTGTGTGTGTGTGTGTGTGTGTGTGTGTGTGTGTGTGTGTGTGTGTGTGTGTGTGTGTGTGTGTGTGTGTGTGTGCACTCTAGCGGTCACATTTTTTGTCCAGTTTACTTCAAATTTGGTAGGGACTCCTTTCTGTAATCTGTTGGACAAGTTCGTTGGGAAAAACAATCGGAAAACTCTAAACCCCTTTTTTTGGGATTATTCTTTCAAATTTCGAGTTTTTGGGCCCAAAAAGGGTCAGAAAAGCCCCGGACGTACAATTAATGCATGTATTAAGATGGGAATTAGTGAAGCGGAATTTTTAAGCCCTCTCTCGTCATTCTAGCATAAATATTTACCAAGTTATTAAAGAAGATGTGTATCGGCTAAACATAGTACGTTGTCTTATGGGGTTTTACATTGGAAAAGCATGTTATTCATTTGTTGGTGTATTTGTTTTATCCCCAGCAACCTCGCACCTACTTTAAAGCCTGACTGGACCTTCTCCTAACCTTTTAATGCGCAAAATTGTATTCCTAACATTGCAGGTAAATTAAACCAGGAGCATCAGAACAGCCAAAAAATCAATGTTTTCAGATTTCAATAAAATTGGCATAAATGTATGTTTTTACACTGGGTTTGAGTTTTAAAAGTTTTGTATGTGGAAATTCACTTTCCTCACATCAGCGTGCTGCGTGCAAACTCCTTTTTGTCTGAGCTGATGCTGATGGAAATACAAACAGCTTATCATGATTCGTAGTAGTTCCACGGTTAAATACAGAATGCAGCACACACAACTGTTATAGTTTTTATAAATCATTTGCGGGGCGAAGCCTACGGGAAACAGCTAGTAATTTATCAAATTACCGGCTCTAGATAAAATATTTGTCAGTTACTGCAAAAGAATTATTCTGGTAAAACATAAATAAAGATTTGATAGTGCTAGTCAGGTTAATATTTTTGTATGTATTTTAACTTTCGCGAGCGAATCGGCGGATAGCAAAAAGTTATATATAACATTTTCCTATTAAGTAAATGTAAGATTTTATCAAATTAAACGTTTTAATCAAATGTGGTTTTTAGATACTGGAAGTGATAAAGTAGCTTCACTAATAATTAATGCCCCGGAGCCCGGGCCCCCTAGTGATATACTTAGTTATGACCCTAGCACAAGGCACAGTTTTGGAAAAAAAAATCTTTATATATACATATAATTATAGATTTAATATAACTGAGTAAAAATGTTTCAAAGTGTGGTTTAAGTTATGTGTCAAGTTTCATACAAATGGATCACAACAGCAAATGGTGATCTATTTGTATGAAACTTGACACATAACTTAAACCACACTTTGAAACATTTTTACTCAGTTATATTAAATCTATAATTATATGTATATATAAAGATTTTTTTTTTCCAAAACTGTGCCTTGTGCTAGGGTCATAACTAAGTATATCACTAGGGGGCCCGGGCTCCGGGGCATTAATTATTAGTGAAGCTACTTTATCACTTCCAGTATCTAAAAACCACATTTGATTAAAACGTTTAATTTGATAAAATCTTACATTTACTTAATAAGAAAATGTTATATATAACTTTTTGCTATCCGCCGATTCGCTCGCGAAAGTTAAAATACATACAAAAATATTAACCTGACTAGCACTATCAAATCTTTATTTATGTTTTACCAGAATAATTCTTTTGCAATAACTGACAAATATTTTATCTAGAGCCGGTAATTTGATAAATTACTAGCTGTTTCCCGTAGGCTTCGCCCCGCAAATGATTTATAAAAACTATAACAGTTGTGTGTGCTGCATTCTGTATTTAACCGTGGAACTACTACGAATCATGATAAGCTGTTTGTATTTCCATCAGCTCAGACAAAAAGGAGTTTGCACGCAGCACGCTGATGTGAGGGAAGTGAATTTCCACATACAAAACTTGTAAAACTCAAACCCAGTGTAAAAACATACATTTATGCCAATTTTATTGAAATCTGAAAACATTGATTTTTTGGCTGTTCTGATGCTCCTGGTTTAATTTACCTGCAATGTTAGGAATACAATTTTGCGCATTAAAAGGTTAGGAGAAGGTCCAGTCAGGCTTTAAAGTAGGCGCGAGGTTGCTGGGGATAAAACAAATACACCAACAAATGAATAACATGCTTTTCCAATGTAAAACCCCATAAGACAACGTACTATGTTTAGCCGATACACATCTTCTTTAATAACTTGGTAAATATTTATGCTAGAATGACGAGAGAGGGCTTAAAAATTTCGCTTCACTAATTCCCATCTTAATACATGCATTAATTGTACGTCCGGGGCTTTTCTGACCCTTTTTGGGCCCAAAAACTCGAAATTTGAAAGAATAATCCCCAAAAAAGGGGTTTAGAGTTTTCCGATTGTTTTTCCCAACGAACTTGTCCAACAGATTACAGAAAGGAGTCCCTACCAAATTTGAAGTAAATTGGACAAAAAATGTGACCGCTAGAGTGCACACACACACACACACACACACACACACACACACACACACACACACACACACACACACACACACACACACACACACACACACACACACACACACACACACACACACACACACACACACACACACACACACACACACACACACACACACACACACACACACACACACACACACACACACACAGACACACACACAC
This sequence comes from Allygus modestus, assembly GCA_963675035.1. Lineage (NCBI taxonomy): Eukaryota > Metazoa > Arthropoda > Insecta > Hemiptera > Cicadellidae > Allygus > Allygus modestus. Next base: position 137,282,669 of record OY776111.1, read on the forward strand.
ACACACACACACACACAACTAAAATTAAGCAATATATATATATATATATATATATATATATATATATATATATATATAACTTAATTTTGGTTTTGACCATGTTATAGATCTTAAAAAACAAATAATACAGTATTTTGAATCATTAACCTAGGTTAAGTGGTTGCGGAGAAAATCCAAAAAAACCTACTCATAAAATCTCCCATGTTAATCCTATGGCGAAAAGGTTTTTGGCTTTTCCTCAGTTCATTTTAATGTAAACTTCACATTAGCTTTTACCAATCAGTTCAGCTCCACAAAAAAAATCATTTTGGTGTTTAAATTGTGATTCTACACCCAACCGTTGCAGAGATCTCTGCAACAAAAAAAAGTGCTACACACAGTACGTTGTCCGATGTTATCCTTATAGAGAATAAATCAAATTTGATATCTCGATTATTTATGAATGTATATTGATGAAACTTGGCTTCACATAGTACTGGTAGATTGGTATTTGCACAAAAAATTGATTTTTTGTTGACTATCCCCGTAGCAGCAAACCTGCGTATCCAGCCCCCATGTTATTCTTATGGAGAAAACATAAAATGTAAAGAATCCCTTACTTATGAACATAATTAATAAAAATTGGTATGTGGCTTCACCTTGTCGAGTTATATTGATATTTGCATAAAAACACATTTTTTTATCCTTGTTGCAGCAAGCCTGCTTACTCAGCCCCATGTTATTCTTACGGAGAATAATTAAAATGTTATATAGCGCTTATTTATGATTGAATATTGATGAAACTTGTTATCTGGCTTCACCTAGTTAAATTCTATTTATATTTGCATAAAAACCAATTGTTTGTGTTCCTTGTTACAGCAAAACTACGTACTCATCACCAATCTTATTCTTATGGAGAATAATTACAGTTGTATATATATCGCTTATATATATGAATATATTTTTATGACACTTGGTATGCGGCTTTATATGGTATTAAAACATATATTATGCATTGGAAATTCGCTGAGTACACAGAGTTGCTGCGACGGGGGTATTTATATATTAGTAAGTATATCCTCCCATAAGACTTGCATTGGAAATTGCAGGGCCCGTGGGGTAAAGCCATAATATTGGATGTAAACATTTTCAGATCTATATATGAATGTGATACATAAGATATGTTTATGCAGAATTTTAGCTTAATAGGTCCAGTAGTTTTTGCAAGATGGAACTCCAAAAATCCAATCCATCCATCCATACGTACATACATACAAACTTTCACATTTATAATATTTAGTAGGATGTAAACACGCCTCCATTTACTTTAGTAAAACATTACAGTTTAATATAGATAACAATTTATATATAATTTCAAATCATTATAAATGAGATCACAAACAAAGCGAATGTGAACAAATGTATGTCATAAATAAAATCATACATAATACAACAGCAAAACATGATATTAAACTAATTCGTTATAGAATCACAACCTTAATGGATATTACTTTTCCAGACATCTAGTGAAATTTGTTTTTATAAAAATAGTACCTAAACCGAGCACCTTTTGTTGCTCCAAGAATAATCTTTTTACCTTAACAATAAAATGGCAACTTAATAAAAATACCATTAAGTCCACTGGGGCGGAGTCCTCAGGATGGGACAACTTATCCATACTAACAACATGATCCAGGAGCAGGTTTGAGGAGCCGTTTTTGAGCCATTTGGATAACGTATTTTCTCCATTAGTGGCAACGGCAACTTTTAGGATGGAGCCCTGAGATGTGGGGTTATAAAACAAACAACTTCAAATGTTATGGATCAATGAGAATTGGCTTAAATCACACAAAAAACATGTGGGGTGGAGCTCTGAGGTCAGTAAAAAAATAATCCAAAGACTTTTAGTCCCGCAACATGGAATGGTCCGGGAGCAGATTTTAAAACCATTCCAGCCATTTAGAACTAAAATCTTTCTCCATAAGAATAACATGACAGTTTTTGATGCCAGTAGGGCGAAGCCTTCAGGTCTAGGAGAAAACAAAAAGGTGTCTAAAATTGTTTGGTCACCTAAAATGTGGTATATGGTCCACGAGCAGCTTTGACGGGCCTTTTTTAAATAACCTGGAGTACTCTTTTCTCTGTAAGAATAACATGGCAACTTTTAGCCAGTGGGGCGGAGCGCTAAGTTAGGGTTTACAAAAAAAAAACATATCCAAATGTTATAGATCAGTGACAACTGGTTAAAATAATGCAACAAAACTTAAATCAAATCTTGCCAGGGGGCAGAGCTCTAATGTTGGTTGGGGGGGAGGGAGGGGGTGACATATTCAATGTGGGGCATCATTCAAGAGAATTGGACGTCAGGAACTGTGCAGTGGCCCTGAGGTCAGGACAAAAATTATCTGAAGACTTTTAGTTCCCCAACAACGTGATTTGGGGCCATACACATATGATGTAACACATTTTTTTTGTCATTTCAGACCCCCCCCCTCTCCCCTATGTAACATGCCATAACGCTTGGCCATACCCCTCCCACCATTGTGTTACATAACTCAATCATAGTAGGCTTTAAAACAGCTTAAAACTTTTAAACATCATTTTATTAGCAATTTGGAATCTGGATTCAAAACACGTTATGTATTTATTAACATGTTTATTTGTTTAATTTTTAAAGATTTATTACTATGGTTCAAAAAGATCTGACACTATTGCCATCATCAGAAAATATAATAATAATAATAATACCAAGGATTATAAAGGACCAACTGAAAATTTCATAATATGTATAATAATTATTATTTTATGATAATAATATTTATTCCATGACTATGATGTACAATGTATCAGAATTTCCAAAAACATTATTTTATAGGAAAATCTTAAAAGCAGATAAGGTAGGCCTGAGTCATATCTTCCCCTTCCTGGCAGGGTTTGGTCCTTTTTAGCGAATTTCCCCAAAATTGAAGAAGCTATTACCGTAGGTGGCATGGTAAGACTTAAGCCCGAGACCATGATAACTTTTCGTTTTGAGGTCCCCAGATACCTAAAACACTCCTCGTTCAAATTTATATGTGTCCGTTACGTCAAATTTATATGTGTCCGTTACCACGATAACTTTTGAAAGAAACGCCCGATTTTGATGAAATTTGGCTCAAATGTGCAGAGTAACATTTATGACTTTAAGTTCGAAAACCAGATCGATCGGACCATGGGAAGGGGGTTTTAAATTTTCCAAAAATCAGTGTTTTGAATTTTTCCCCTTAAAATAAAAAAAAAACACTTAATTTTGGTTATAGCCATTTTATAGACCTTAAAAAACAAATAATTTAGTGTTTTGAATCATTAACCTAGGTTAATTGGTTGCCCAAGTAGCAGAACAATATTGTTAAAATATTGAAACAATGTTGAGCAATATTGCTGACAATATTGTCAAAGTAATATTGTTACGATATTGAAACAATATTTTCTCAATATTTATAAATATTTCTTGATCAATATTGTTCGGTAACATAGAACAATGTTAGAAAAATATTTTCAATATTACGACAATATTAATTTGAAATGTAGAAATGCTAAGGTTTAAAAATATTGAGAAAATGTTTTCAGACATTTTCACCTTGAAAAATACGGTATTACAATAAAATTGTAATCGTTAAAGTAATTACAATTTTGGAAGTGTGAAGTGTTAAACTGAGGAGAAAATACAAAAATTTCACGCGTGTGTTTCAGTTTACACGCGCTGAAACAAGTCAATTAATACTGTACGAATTATTCCGATCTTCCAATATATAGCACGGCAGAATGCGCGCGCAAGCTTTAAGCTTCTGCCTACGGCCGCACGCAGCGCTTTTGCTATGTTATTGTTATTATTGCGTTGTTCCTTGTTTGCGTTTCCCGGCACGGACGTCTCTGCTATTGTGCTATTAAACATTTTCATTATCTTTTTATTTCGTTATCGAGCCGTGTTTGTTAATTAATTAATTATTTATTTCGTTAGTAGTCGTAGGGCTAAGTTATTTGTTTGAACGAATATCAACTTGAGTACTCAACTGGATAACTAGGTAAGTGAATCATGGAGAAATGTTAGAGTATTTAACCTATATGCCATTGACCCAATGTTATTGATAAAAGTAACACGTTGTAAATTAAGTTATTGGTCAATTGGTTTTATACGTTAGTTTAGTGTCTAATTGAAGACTATCAATCCCATCCCCCTGGTAAACCTATGGAGTTAAAGATTAACTTATCCTTAATAATTAACCTAGTTGTAGGCTCCAGGTAATCATGTCCTAGAAAGTTAGGAGATCATGAGCGATAGTGAGACTGTTTGCTTAAACCAACATTGGGTTGCTTTGAAGGTTTGTTTTAAGCTACATTCTACAGATTCACAAAGCATAGGCCTAGTAGAAATATTTAAATTGTCTGATAAATATGCTCAATATAGGCCTAGGTAGATTGTTTAGGCTGTGATGTCTAGTATAAGATGTGGATGTGGTTTAGTTTGGCCAGTAAAAAGGTAAATCATTCATTTGGTTGAAATACATGACCCCTCTTACTTTTAAGTGTAACAACTAACATACAGATTATTATATTATTTTGCAATCGATAACAAAATTGACCTAATGATATACCGTAGGTATCGAATAATTTCATTCGGTTATTTATATCATTCTGCTTATGAAAGTCTATCCGAAACATCAAAATTAGGCCTACATTCATGGTGGAAGGAAAAAATATGTGCTACTCCAGTGTCTAAAACAGGACAATCCTGCGCATTTACGTCACGCAGGATGCAAGCTCCACTTCGCTGACATAAAATTTTTTTACATTAAGCTGACAGTCCACCTGATGTGCATCCCGAATTACGTCACAAACCTGCGCAATAGCACACCTATTTTTTCCTTCCACCATAGCCTGCATTAATATTGATAGGCTACCGATATTTAGAATTTTATCGGTATTTTGAGGTTTTGATATCCTATATTGTGGGTCAAACATAAAGTTGTATAAAAGTTAGGCGTTGGCTACTAAAGCAGAATTCAAGTAGGTGCGGGTGCCAGTTCAGAGTGTATTAAGGTCGTTGTTGATTGATGTGATAACATACAGCATTTTTGGTAGACATATATAAATAAAGATTTTATTCTAACTTACTATCAAAGTTTGTATACTGAACTGACTTTTGTCATTGAATTTTTTTTGTTTAGTACGACACTAAATATTTTTTACTTTGACTTAAGTAGCCTATACGAACCAGTACTACTCCGCCACATTAGTTCTGAAAAACCAGGTAGTACAATATTAAATATTTTTGACTTTGACTTAAGTAACCTAGCCTATACGAACCAGTACTAGTCCGCCACGTTAGTTCTGATAAACCAGGCATTACTGTCTTATGCCCATTAACTTGCTTGGTAATATGTAAATTGTCTTTTAATTCTAGTGTTAAATTTTAAATTTACTTAATAATTACTGGTATGGTAAATAAACTTAACCTAACCTTATCAGTGTTCTGAAAACAACTGGCACTCCTGTAGCCTACATCTACACCAATTGACTCTAAATGAAAATAAACACGCGAACATCACCTGTCTTTTTAAATTTTTCATTGCTACTGTGACCAAAAACGGGATGTTTGGATGTTTGGACAATTTATATGTGATAGTAAAGTTCATAATTTGAAGTATGTAATTTTAAACACAGAACTATGTAGCTATTTGTGTGCTGTAATAATGCCCCTTTTTAAAGTCCGATGTGATTGGTCAAATCTGCAATACAATTTAATTTTGGTACCTCTATTACAAAAATCAGATAAATGGTTGTCGATTTAGACAATAAAATCAGTCACTTCAAGGTATATAGTTTATGAATAAATATTTTTAGTTTACTTTTAAGGTGTCTGTAATGTTTCAGCCGCCACAAGAAAATGTTGGGTCGATGCGGAGCTTAGCAAAATAAATGTTTCGGCTGCAACCTGGTTGGCGCAGTCGCAGGCGAAGTTGGATAAAATGTAAGAATTAAATTAAATTTTATCATCGTTGAGTTCATAGTTACAGTCTTTTGAACAGAGTAGCCTACCCATCATTTAAAATGTATTGATCAGCAACATATTAACGCGTTAAAGCAAATAAAGAGTATAATAATATAGATTGGTATCAAATGAAAACTGCAGTAAAAAGTTAAATGTCTGCAATAAAACGTATTTTATTTAATTTTGTCGTTGGCTTTCATTAAGGAGATTAAAGGAATTGAGTTTCTACTTTTGAATAAGTAAGGAAATATTTAATACCAGTGAAACAAAATTATCAATGAAACAAAAGTGAAAGTTCTTAAACGTTCTTAATTTCCTCACTTTTAAACTGTTGTTGTTTCAGCAGTGCCCAATGTCTGCTACATTAGCCTAATCTTTTAAATAATTTTTGTATTAGCATGATACGTTTTGTTACAACTAAACAGGATAAATAAAATAGTCTTACAACACTAAAGTATATTTACACTTATACTGTACTTACATACAAGACGGTAAAATATACACAAAAGATGATACAAGGCAATCGATTTCAACCAATACCTAATCCTTTTGGGGCGTAAAGAGTCTACAGAATTCCCACCATTTTGGATTTTAGTCCTATGAGACCAATGTTTAAATCGCTAACAGTCAAACACTCGGTGCCTTTTGTCCTAAAATTTCTAGCTTCATGTGTATTTTAAAAGGAAACAACAATAACTAGGCTTTTGTGTGGTTGGATGCTGTTCATATCTGTTTTATTTTGAATAAAAAATAATACTTGATAAACAAGAACAATTTTCGTGAATGATAATAGACTTCTGGACAATTGAACCTCACAGATCCCTAAGAGTATTACTTATAACAGTATACACAGGTTTCAAATTAATCCGATTAAAGAAACGTACTACTCGTGTTTAAAAATAGACATTTTTAAGGAATTTAACATTTTGGCCTTATAGGACTAAAATACAAATTGGCGGGAGGTACTTCAGACTCTTTTAACACCTTGTGGACTGGACTTGAATAGGGACCAACAAGTGGTAACTTAATTATTTTTCAGTACTCCAATAGAAAATGAAATACTGTTCTTAATGTATGAAATAACACCATCAAGAAAACTAACGGGTTGTCTTCGCGTAGCACCTGGCTTTGCGACGGACTTTCCCCTCGCCATAAGGATGATTGCCGAAATTGATCCGCTAATACTTTGATAGCCTATTAATTTGAATTATCAGAGACCTTGCTAAATTAAACAATTAAAACATTTATTTCTAATAATAATATGTGAATGATCCAAACTTGAGCTATCCGATGTGAATTAAAATTGTACCAACCACACACCTCAAGAAGTATAAATATAGTTGTAAATATATCAAAAATACCTCAGTATTTGCCGACATATCCTTAACTCTTGTACTTACATATAATTTAAAAAATAAAATTATAACATAAAAGTAAATTAAAATATGATTCAATATGTGTCAAATTACATAGGTATATATATATATTTTTTTTCAGGAAAGGAAAGACAGCTCTTCGAGAAGCATTAAAATTGCAGAGCATTGTTGGAATTAGAAAAAAGCAGTACGACACTTTTATTTTTGTTTTAAAAATGTTCAAAAGAATGTTCACTGGTGTTCCAAACTGCTTCCCGATGTACACTTTTTGATTTCCTGTGTCAACAGCCTCAAATAATCTTCAACTTCTCCTCAAAGGGTAGAGTTTTGCCATACTGCAAACAACCTAAAAACTAGGTTACACGCACTACATCCTGGACCTCTATACTCACACTAACTAACGACACCGGACACAAATCGAATAAAATCAAAACCATTTTAATTAAGAAAATACATAATTTACAACAGAATGAGACTGTTCCTTATTTAAGAAATGAAATCCGGACATAGGTGAAACCCGTGTGTGGGGATGAGTGTGTTTATATGCGTGTTGTTCATCAAAATCAATTTGTCGGTTGTTTTACCGAGACCAGGAACACCCGGGAAAGAGTAGATGTATAGTCATCATCATCAGAAGGGGCGGACATAGGTCCCAAGGCACATCAGCCACACTGGGCTTATTGCGCACCCCCGAAAAAGAAAGAAATGAGAAGGTTTCAGTACTCCTCCAGGTTCAAGAGCCTGATGAACTGCATCATCCTATCGGCGACCTCCTCAGGAGGCAGGTATCCACCCCTGACCATAGATCCCAGAGTTGAAGCCCTTACCTCTTCAATCGAAGAGCAGATGATCTGCAATCTCCTCGTACTGCCCACATTTCCTGTATTCAGGGTCACCATTGAAGACGCCCATTCGAGAGAGGTGTTTCCTTAGGTGACCATGGCCCGTAATCATACGTGTGATTCGCTTAATGTCCAGCCTGCTGAGACCCAGGAGCTTTCTTGTGAACTGCTGGGATGGTCCCTGGAGGTTGAGATTGCTGACCCTGTGGAGAGGGAGCTTTACCCATCTCCTTCTGTGACAATCCCGAGCCCAAGCGCCGATCACCTGCGAAGCACAAGAACGAGATATCCCACAAAAAGGGGGGGACCCATGGGAGCCAGCCGCGTTAGCCAGCCTGTCTGCCACCTCATTACCCACAATCCCCGAGTGACCAGGCACCCAACAAAGAGTGACCATGTTGTGTCTACCAGCACAATACACTGTTTTGTAGCAATCCCACACAACCCTAGACCTGAACTCACAAGAGTCCAGCGCCCTCAGAGCAGCCTGGCTATCACAAAAGATAGAGAGGCCCTCTTCTCCCCTCCTCAGAATCTCCCCCGCACACTCCATGATGGCGGTAATCTCCGTCTGGAACACAGTGGGAAAAGAACCCATTGGCACCCCGAGACTGACACCATCCTGCACCCCGTGGATGCCAGCAACCGAACCCGACCCTAGACTTGGAACCATCCATGAACCACACTCGGTCACCAGGAGGGAGCGGACAAACACCTTCGCTCCAGTCATCCCTGCTGGGAATGCGCATCCGGAATGACCTGCTGAAGGAAAAAGTTATGGGAAGATGATCAGAGGGCATGTCCAAGACCTCACTCTGAACCACCTGAATGATCTTTGTGAGACCAAGTGGTTCGCCCGGCAACACCCAGAGATTCTCACACTGGAGACGGTACGCACCCATTCTAGCCACCATCTTGATATGAATGTCTATGGGCAAAAGATCAAGGAGACACTCCAAAGTGGCACCCGGGCTGCTACTGAGAGCTCCAGTGACGAGTAGGCTTGCGAGCCTTTGAACGCCCACAAGCCTCCGCATCGCCATGCCAGCTTCCAGCTTCGTTCACCAAACGATGGATCCGAACGTCATCGCCGGTCTTACTAGTGCAACATAAAGCCAAGCATTAGTTTGGGCTTGAGCCCCCAGGTCGATCCTATCATCCGCCTGCAGGCAAATAGGGACCACTTGCCTCGATCAATGACCCTTTGCAACTGCGGCCCCCATTGAAGGGTCCTGTCCAGAATGACCCCTAGATACTTCACCTGGTCCTGAGGAACAATGGTGGACCCCTGCAACCTAAACGGCCCGATCCCCGCAATGTTCCTTCTCCTCGTGAAGGGAACCACAACAACCTTTGAAGGGTTGACGGAGAGCCCAACCTCTCCACACCAACCGCCCACCACCCTCAATGCAGAATTCATGAGGTCTGTGACCGTGTTATTGAATTTACCTATCACCAGGATAGAGATGTCATCAGCGTACCCTTGGGCAAAAACGCCACTGTCATTGAAACTCCGGATTAGATCATCAAGAACCAAGTTCCACAACACGGGGGACAAAACTCCCCCTGAGGACAGCCTCTGGTCGTCTTTACCTCGACCGTCTCACCGTGAAGCGAAAGCTTAGCACTCCTACCTCTAAGGAGAGCCTCGATCCACCTACAGATCACCTCACCCAGGCCCCGCACCCTAACGGCACGCAAAACTGCCACTGTTGCAGTGTTGTCAAAGGCCCCCTGGATGTCAAGAAAAGCACCCACTGCGACCTCCTTACAGCCTATGGCCTTCTCTATCCTGCCCACAAGGTGATGCAAGACAGAGTCACATGACCTACCTTGAATGTAGGCATGCTGGTTGCAATGAATAGGCGATATCCGCAAGGCTGTGTCCCAAGCATGCCTTAACACTAATTTCTCCAGTGTCTTCAAAAGGAAAGACGCCAGGGAGATGGGTCGGAAGGACTTAGGATCTGTATACCTTTCCTTACCTTATAAGCAGTATGACACTTATTTTTGTTTTAAAAATGTTCAAAAGAATGTTCACTGGTGTTCCAAACTGCTTCCCGATGTACACTTTTTGATTTCCTGTGTCAACAGCCTCAAATAATCCTCAACTTCTCCTCAAAGGGTAGAGTTTTGCCATACTGCAAACAACCTAAAAACTAGGTTACACACACTACATCCTGGACCTCTATACTCACAGTAACTAACGACACCGGACACAAATCGATACAAATCAAATTTTATTTAAGAAAATACATAATTTACAACAGAATGAGACTGTTCCTTATTTATGAAATGAAATCCTAACATAGGTGAAACCCGTGTGTGGGGATGAGTGTGTTTATATGCGTTTTGTTCATCAAAATCAATTTGTCGGTTGTTTTACCGACACTAGGAACACCTGGGAAAGAGTAGATGTAGTGGGGAGGGAGGGTTGGAATTTCTGGCTGCAAAGTGACCGGAGGTTTGGTGAATGAACAACATCGAGTTACAGAGGTTCCCAAGTCAATACTTTGACTTATAGAGGTACAGCGATTGTACAGATTCGAGTTATAGAGGTTCTACAGCTAAAACTTCCGAGTTATAGAGGTGCGGCGACAGAATAAGAACACTGCAATTATTTTTTTTTTGAGGTGTTTCCTGCTAACCCTTTGACTTATAGAGGTAAAATAACATAGTATTAGGTAGGCAAATTCAAGGAGAATGACAACAATTCGAGTTATCAAGGAATTCGAGTTATTGAGGTTCGAGTTATCGAGGTTCCACTGTAAATTGAAGCACGTAAAATTTTACTAAATGCATGATTTTATAATTTTAAATGCTTAATAATGTCCTATAATAATAGTTTCAGTAGCAGAAAATCGCCGATCAAAAATCAAGAAATTAAAAAAATGTAAATTGTTCTGTGCCAATAATATAATAAAATAAAAATTTTATCTCCCTTATTCATGCACATAGTTAAGTCCAGTATCCTTATAACCAATTCATTCCGAAACAAACACACAATGGAGACAGTAAGCTAACCCTCCTTAGTTAGGAAGCGCACATAGGGTAATGATTTGCTGTATGTATGTCTCATACTTTGGTAATCGACCCTGCAATCTGCAGCAGAATTGTTCCAGGAGCTTTCCATGTTTGGCTTTTCAAAAGTTGCGACCATAAACAACAGTGTACAATATGTATTGTGCAGTCCAAAGATCATATACAGTCTTATGGCACTTACTTAGTTGATGTTTCCATCTGCCATCTAAAGATGGCTTGTGGATAGTCAAGTCGACGTTTGGTCAACTAGAGTGCAAAGAATCATGCAGCATATATACTTTTGTCATTTTAAATTAAAAAACTCTTCCACATCTAAAAAACCTGTTCTCCCATGAGAAGTCTTAGTTGATTCTTAAATTTTCTAAGTCTACAACAAGATAATGTGAGAGGACAATTTTGGTAATACGGCAATAGTGGTTTGGGCACTAAGATGTGACTTCAGCCACAGATGTCTCTTCAAAGATTCAGCTCAGGCCGATAAAAGTTTTCACCCATTTAGGTGGTGGGTGACCAACTCTGGTGGGATATATTGCAAGATGAGCCAGTTGGGAGCAAACACAATATTTTTATATTCAACTAGCTGATGTACCCGTTCTTCGCACAGGGGTTTTCTTTACCCGTTCTGTAGTCAAAGCAATTTGCATTTTAGTTAGCTTGAAACAGCTGTTCTTGTTTCTGCTGTCAAGAAAGTATCCACAGCTGTTCGCATTACAGTTCCACTGTAAACGTGAGACGTTCACGGGGCGTAGCCCGAGGGGATTTTAAGGAAGTGAGTAGGCCTATGTGTTGCATGGGTTCATGATCTACCTTTGTGTAAAGTTTCAGCCAAGTCAGTTCAGTAGTTTTTGCATTCACCTGGAACATCAGAGAGACAGAAACCACCTCTTCTTTATAATATTATAGATAGATTAAAAGACCTCCTTCACAAATCTCTGGAGGGCAATGTTACAAAATATTTCAAGCCTGGGAAGTGGTATTGCTATTATGGTATTACTGGTTGTTGCTCTCTGGCCCTCATTAGTTGACCATCCATGTCCACTCCAGACAAACAGTCTACAATACCCTAAACCAAAGAAACAAATGTAGTAAAATATAGTATTAGAGTGGGAACTCTTAAATTTGGCTTGACATACAATTATTTTAAACTGTATGTACAAATCATTTAATTTTGAAGTTAACAGTTAACAAATATTTTTGGGAGCTTCTGTCTTTATAACATGTTCATTGTTATGTGTGTTATAGTAATTTTGTTTATATATATCTCAACACAAACAGAGCCAAATCAAACATCATTGGATTTTTTAAAACAGGAATAGGAGAATTGAATCTAATCTGTTGTCATAGTAGATGTGGATGATGGCCTCTTAGATGAATCTGGAATCTGATTCTGCGAAGGACCTAGGGCTGCACCTTGATAAATGCTGAAGCCCCCCCTGGATGCAACTTGGGTACATCTGTTAAAAATCTGTACTGCTAATGGTTTACTTTGGCCTAAACCTTCCCCTCTTTTCCAACGGAATATGATTCTGATTTCTGGAATATGGATATAAATACAGGGAAGAAGTATTGTTTAATTGCAGAAAAAGGTAGTAAGGACAATTTGCAAATTTCAGTCAACATAATCATGTAGACACCTTTAGGGAGCTAGGTTTGTTTACATTACTCTGACCTACAAATGCAAATGCTAACTGATTCAAGGCAGTTCAATTCACCAGCATGATATTAAGGGTAGGGTAGACCTATGATATCTCAGAGCTGAGGTGTTTGAGAATTTACCGTCTCAGACTGGGATTGGGGTCCTTAACACATTGAGTGCTGACATCATCAATTGATGATTTTTGTTAACATTGAAACATATGTGTTTTCATGTTTGAACATGTTTGTCCGCACCCAACGTGTTAACTCCCAGAGAGAAGGTAACAGACAATCTAAAATCCAAAATCAATTGAAATTTTGATTAAAATGCCTTTTGATATCTCAAATTCTCTACCTGGTTGTCGAGTTAATGATGAGCCACTGGGAAAATTAAATTACAGGTTATTGTGAATTAAATTTTGGCACTGATGTTAGTTAGCCGTGAAGACAAACAGAAATATATTGGCACTTGACATTGTTTGCATTTATAAATTGTAATTTTGGCATTGACTATTTCAATATAATAATTATTGTCGACTGCAATAAAGATACTATACACCAGGCAAATTAGACAAAGCAATTGAAACAATTCCGAATAAGCTGATTTTTGGTATACACATTAGTATGACCCTTGTAAACAAAACTACAAAAGTCCTAAAAAGTCCAGGCCTGGCAACGGCCGCCATCTTAAAAATAGCATTTCCGGTCCATGTTTTTCTTCACATTTACTTAGTTTATGGCAAAACCATACAAGATACGAAAAGGGTGCACAGGACCTTTCTTATGGAGGATAAAATTTCAAATAAAATAAGTATAAATACAATAACAGTATAATAGAACCAGCGTTATTTAGTTTTTCCCGAATTTATACTTTTACAGTTTTGTTAATTTTGCAATGTTATCTTTGGTTTTGCCAAGTCTTTTACTCTAATTTCTGCTCAAAAGAATTTCTCAAGAGCTATTTTGATTGATGTAATATTTTACTATTAGTAGTGCAAGTTTAGACACTTTTAGGTTTTAAAATAAGAGTTCTAGACTTGTAAAATACAGTCTCTGTGGAATGGGAAATCATTGGCTTTTAGCCTCGCCTAAACAAGTCAACCTCAGCCTGCATGTTGCATTGCACAAGCCTTTATTTAAGCGGCAGAAACAGCTCTTCCTAATGATGCTGTGGCAAATATTTTTTATGTGAACTATGTAACTATGTAAAGAATACAAATTATATACATAGTCAGTCAGATCAAACATTGAGCAAGCATAACAGGAGAATGGTTTAATCTAAAATCACCCATTAGAATTCCTTTCCCCAAAATCGCACATTGGAGATAAATTTAAAATATTTTTATCATAATCTATTTTCAGGCTGTTCTAAAACTTTAGTTCTTGGGGTCAAATTTCAAAATTTTCTTTTTTGAATCCATGGAAAAATTATATGTGATTTTAAAGTCCTTGTCAAGAAAAAGAAACATGTTGTCGATTTATATATTTTCTTCTCCGTTTAAAAATAATGGCATGTTTTGCTGACACAATTTACATTTTCGGAATACCCTTAATTTTCTGAATCACTACACGTATATTTGCTCCTATTTTAATTTCTTACTCGAACACCTCATACCTCATGGTTTTAACTTTTAATATGTCCGATTTCTATTACTATAACAATAAAAGGAATTTTCTGCTAAACTGGGCTCAAGACGTATACGATTTATCATTTGAAGGCACATAGATAAAGATGTTCTTAGTTCTGTTGTTTCAAGTTCGGAATTCCACGTTTAATAGCTATGGTTTCACTCCGGTTTGATTAATCCTACTACAGTATATTAAAAATGTAACCAAAAAACAGTTTTTTAGAGCAATGATCAATAATGTTTTTAAGGATATGTTCCTGAAGGGGGATACGATATGACAACCGTAATCGTAAGATAAAACATTCTTATACTTAAACCTTGCAAAATAATCGATGTAATGTTACTAATTAAAATGAAAATAACAGGCTACTCATAGCTAATATTCTAATAATGATAAGAACAACAGCAACAACCATAGTGGTGATAACAATAATAATCTTAATTTATAAAAATGAAACCCTATTTCCCTTGGTCACGCCATAACTTTAGAATGAGTGCACCAAATTAAATAATTATTTTTTTGTTGTGTTCGTTAATGTCAGGACAAGGTTTTTATAAAAGCAAATTTTTAATCCGACATAAGGGCTCTGTTCCACTGGCCTTCAAAATTCCCATTGATTTGATCAAAGTTCAGTTAGTTACACCAAACAGCTGTTAACAAGGATTATACCTAAACATATTTGAAAGGCATAAACATATGTTCATTACAGACATAACAAATCTACTTGAATGGTAACTCAAACTCTTTTTTCGATGCTGAACTTAGCACTATATAAAACAAGCTCTTCCAAGAGGCGAGTGAGCGAAGTGAATGAGCTCATCTTGAAAATGAACGTGTATTTGACATAAAACAAATTCAATGACATTAGGAGAGGACGTCTGTCGGGCCAGCTAGTCATTTATAATAATAGCAATAATAATACAACTAATGATAATGTAATAATACAAATAATAATATTATTGATGATGATAACAATGATGATAATAAAGTCAATAATACAGCTCAATGTTATTTAATTTTCAAAAGACTAAATTTCAAAACTCAAATAGTAGTATATGCCAAAAAGCATAACATCAGAAAGGTCTTGTAAATCCTAGAAATGTCTTTATTTACACCAACTAAGTATCTTTCTTTGTTGTTTGCAGTGAGCAAAAAAAAACAATTTTCCCAAATAAAGTGCATGTCATTGAGGTCAAATAATACAAAGAGGCAGGGCCGTACTCAGCTTTCACGGGCCCCTGGGCAGGCCTCGTGGTGTGGGCCCTTGTTGCTGTACGGATCCAAGTTGGTGACCTTTTTTTAGACAACAGTGTCCTGAATCAGACACCGGCCCGGCCGCCAGGCCCCTCCGACGAGCCCGAGCCCCCCTGACAGGCCTGGGCCCCGGGGGAGTTGTCCCCCCTGAGTACGGCCCTTCAAGGAGGTTTTATGCACAAGTAGCATGCATTTCATATGGAAAATTGACATTTTTACTGATGGGTAAAAAACAAAAAATTGATGAGATACAGTTCAAGGTTGGTGTAAACAAGAAAGTTCCTAGGATTTACACGACCGTTACCATCAACGAGTTGAATACATCTCAAGCTCTCGTCTGAGGCAAAGTGAAGCCTCCACTGGATATTTTTTTTTTAAATTAACCACAGAGAACAATGATTCCAGCAATCATATAATCGCACATATGTTTGACATAACAGTTGGATTGATTATTTCATTTTATAGCTCATGGTTAGTTGTGATGCCATGAGAACGGTGAGGCAGAGGGGAAAATGGCGACACCATGTCAGCTTCCCTTTTGCTTGGAGACTAACATGTGGCCAATAAATGTACTAAGCAAGTAGTTTACAATGGTATGTTACAATACTACAGTTTGACTTTTTAAAATTTAAAGCATACAAGAATTTAAAAAAATCCTTTTTTTGTAATAAAAGCTGTCAAGTATCATCTATATAAATAAAATTAAAGTTTTGTCTGTACATTGGTTGGAATTATGACATTTTTACATATTTTTACGTTTCATATCATAAGAAAGCAGAAACGCGTCTTATCTCAATTTCTTTCTGTCTGTCGGTGACGCTCAAAATGGCATTTTACGCAGCCTCTCCGGGAAAATGGGTGCACTGACATTGATTCTATACATGCGTGAGAAGGTTTTAGGCCACTTTAAACCGGCATACGCATTTTGGAAAAATAATGGCGGCCGCTCATTAGACGCATTTTGTTCGCTTCTCACAAGGAAACGGGTGCACTGATTTCGATGAATCTTTTTTTCTATGTTCTATATGTGCGTTAGAAGGTTTTAGGTTAATTGGATTTTTGGAAATCACCTTAGGACTCTGCCCTAGGGGTTTTAAAGATTCTATGTTATTCTTATGGACGTATTGATGGACATATTATTCTATGTTATTTATTTATATTGAACCAGATGATGACTAAATAGTTATATCTATAACTTAAAATATTTTTGTAATCAGCTGTTTATCATTATGGAAATAAAAAACCTACTTGAATGGCAACTCTCATAATGGAAATAAAAAAACTACTTGAATGGCAACTCAAACTCTTTTTTCGATAGGCGAGAGTAGGGATATTGGGTAACTCTGCACGATCCCTCCGCCGATTTTATATTTTTATTGTAATTATAATATTGTAAAATCATGTGGATTTTTATTTGCTTTAGTTAATCTACCATTTATATACAAGGACGGGTACACAGCTAGTATTATATTAAAGCTGAATTTATTAACAGTAAGTGATATTTGATTAGTTTCGTGGGTGAACATCTATCTATATGAGATCTTTATTCGATGGTTCTAGTTACTGTTTTCAAGAAATCATATGTTGATACTTTACCTTAAGTAAGTGCTTACTTTGACAGTTTACTGGTTAATGTATTCACATCTGTTATGATTCTTTTGTTTTGATTTGAAACTCCATTAACCCTAAATTAAAATTTCCAATTGAGATTTCCAGATTTTCAACGAAATATAATTTTTTTTAGGGTTAAGGATTTTACCAATCGTATTTTTGGTCCCAAAGCACCTAATTGCAAAGTTTTAACCAAATCGTTCAGCTGGATTCTGAGATAAATTTTGCTGATAGACAATGCTTGTATTGGAATAGAATTAGGATTCAGATTTCGACAAAATTTTTCACGGGGACTAAAATTACATATGATTTTTCCTTAAAATAAGAAAATTTAATAACAAAATTTTTTTAATAAGAAAATTTTAAAATTTGACCCCATGACTTTTAGTTTTAGAACCGCCTGAACATAGATTATGATACGAATATTTTAAATTTATCTCCAATGTACGATTTCGGGGAAAGGAATTTTACCGAGTGATTTTAGACTAAGCCGTTCTCCTGTTATACATGCTTTATGGTTGATCTGACAAGGTATATAATTTTTATTCTTTACATGATTATATAGTTCACATTACAACTAAATACGCCAAAGCAGCATTAGGAAGAGCTTTTCCTCCCGCCTAAGTGAAGGCTTGCGCAATGCAACGTGCAAGCTGAGGTTGACTTGTTTGGGCGAGTCTAAAAGCCAATGACTTCCCATTCTACAGAGACTCTCTTTTACAAGTCTAGAACTCTTATTTTAAAACCTAAAAGGATCTAAACTTGCGATACGAATAGTAAATTATTACATTAATCAAAAAAGCTCTAAGATCGCAGAAATTAGGGTAAGAGACTTGGCAAAACCAAAGATAACATTCCAAAACTAACAAAACTGCAAAAAGTAGAAATTCGGGAAAACTAAATAACGCTGGTTGGTTCTATTATACTGTTAATGTATTTATACTTATTTCATTTGAAATTTTATCCTCTAAAAAAAAGGTCCTGTGCATCTTTTTCGTATCTTGCATGGTTTTGCCATAAATTAAGTAAATGTGAAGAAAAACATGGACCGGAAATGCTGTTTTCAAGATGGCGGCCGTTGCCAGGCCTGGACTTTTGTAGTTTTGTTTACAAGAGCCATATTAACATGTTTACAAAAAATCAGCTTGTTCGGAATTTTTCCTATTGCTCACCCTATATTCTTACTCTAATTTGCCTGGTCTACTATATGACAGGCTGTGTCCAGATGGTTTCTATTTTGAAACAGGGCTTAAGATCCGATATTGTAAACTATATGCAGCCCATTGTTATCTTATCAAGCCCTGTACAGATTTACAAAACCATTTAACTAAACACATAATTTTTTCTGTTGTCAAAATCATCTTTGGCCCACACCAGCATGGCAGGAGGTTTATTTTGTCTTACCTTGTGGAACTTTAAAAATTTTGCTCGTAAGTACTGACCATGGGCCAGGCAGATATAATTTACAGAGATTGATGCCTACATTTTTACATATTTTTGGCTAGAATAGTGATACTAAAACTAAAAGATACTTGCTTTTTGAAGGGCCACCATTCTATCCCAGAAGTCGAAATTCATCAAAAGATTATTCTACATAAACCCAAAGCAGCACATACAAATAATGACTGTTTACATGAATGTTTTGCGTGAGCAGTTAAATAAAATGCATTTGAACCAGTGTCCTTATGCTGAACTTATGCACGAATAACCTCTCTTTCTTCCTCTCCCGCTCAACCCTCCCCCTCTCACACCCAGGTTTAATTTTGTTAATACGGAGTTAAAACACACTAGTGCTTACAGGGGCTATAGCCCCTAACATATGGTTTTTGTGTAAGTGGATAATCACAGCTGATCATTAGTTCATTTTGCTTATTAATAAAAACACTGCAGTGATATTTCTATAAGAAAATCATTGGATCCTTGAAGTCCAGTGGGGCGTAGCCCACGTAATTTTTGACATTTCTGATATTTTTCCCACCGTCCTTGCCCATCAAGCTTTAAAATGAATCATCATAACCTAACTTCTTCCTAGCTCGAGATATTTCGGTATAGCTCGGTGGGGACCGATGCGCTTACGGAATTAAATATATAGATAAGAGAAGGGTGTTACCAATTCAGTAGTCAGTAGTACTTTGTCATTAGTCCTGAAACATCTGTTCTTGCTTTCTGAGACAAAGTTTTCTGAGATTCAATACTGCCAACTTTAATAAAGTAAATGCACAAAGCATTTTGAACATTAATAAACCTGCACCATTTTTCACTTTTGAACCAGTATCCAAGACAAAATCATCAAAAGTCATAATATCATTAAAAAACAAAATGTCTGCAGGATGGGAGGAAATTCTGATTAAGTTGTTTAAAAAAACAGTAATATTGTGGCTGACCCTCTAAGTTTGATAATTAACCAGTCCTTTCAAAGTGGAATTTTCCCTTATCAACTCAAATATGCTGGACAAACCAATTTTTAAAAAGGGTAGTAGAACAAGCTCTGATAATTATTGCCCTATATAAATTCTACCAGCATTTTCTAAAGTTGTTGAAAGAATTGCTTCTGAACAACCGTCTTTTTTCTTTGAGAGTAACCATATTCTTGTGGGGGAACAATATGGGTTTAGATCTGGACGTAATACAATTCAAGCTTTATCTGACTTTTCCTACGGGAGGTAAACTGTGGCTTGGACAGGTCGCAGAATGTAGCGGGTTTGTTTTGTGATCCGTCCAAAGCCTTTAATTGTGTGGTACATGACATTTTACAATAAAAACTAAAAAATTTTACAATCTTTCTCAAATTGCTTTAAAATGGATAACATCTTACTTATCTAATAGATTTAGAACCGTTATTTTAGAATAACTGTTCTAATAGAATAGAACAGTTATTTTTTAAAACAATACTTTCAATTAATTGGGAAGATAGCTCTTGTGGTATCGCCCAAGGGTCTATATTAGGACCTCTTTTGTTTTTGATTTATATAAATGACCTACCTTCCAATTTAAATAGCAAACTTATTCTTTATGCCGATGATACCACAGCCATTCTTAAAGCCAACAATCCTAATATTTTACAAAACTCAATAAATAATGCTTTTAAAGAATTAAATAAATGGTTCACAACAAATGGTCTTAAGCTAAATTGTTCCAAAACTCAAATAATTCAATTTAAAACCTCACGTAACAGGGAAAATTTTGATTAACAGATTGACTTTGAAGGGGAAATTATAAAGCAGATGAACTGCACAAAATTGTTGGGAATGCAAGTAAAAAATAATTTAAAATGGGATGATTATATGCAAATTTTGGCAAAGAAACTGAATACAGTCTGCTTTCAAATATCAGTTCTACAAAATGTTACTGACTTAAAAACCAAAATGATTGTGTACCATGCATTATTTGTCTCACTAATACAATATGGAATAGAATTTTGGGGTAGTTTTTGAAATTCAGAATCAATTTTTAAAATACAGAAAAATATCCTTAGAATTATGACTTTTTCAAGTGCAAGAAATTCTTGTAAAACATTATTTACAGAATTGCAAATTTTAACAATGCCATCAGTGTACATTTTACACAGTTTGATGATCATAAAAAGAAATTAAATTTTGTCATGAATGAAACCATCAGCATTACTATTTAACAATACACCGAGGAAATTTCTAGCTGCCCATCCACAGACTTACTTCATTAGAAAAACTGCCACAGTATCTAGAAAAAATATGTTATAATAGATTGCCTGATTCTTTAAAATCAATTGAAAACATTAAAATGTTTAAAAGAGAAACCTCAAAGTTATTAATAAATAAAGCATATTATAGAGCCAATGCTTATTTAAGTGTTATTTTAGTTTGACTCCATGTACAGTAAATTAGTTTTGTATATTTTAGCCTGACAATTTCACCTGTTTGTATTGCTGGTGGTGTATGTAAACGTAATATGAAATACACTATTGTCTATTGCTGTTGTGCTAGCATTTGTTGTTATTCAGCTGTCACATATGAAATTCAATTGATTACAGTTCTTCTATAAGATTAACAATGAAACTTTAAAAGCCCGTGATGAGCCCTGAGGGCCGATTTAAATTATAAGGGGTTTCTGCACAGCTACACAACAATTTAATTCTAACGGCATGCGTGAATTTCTCCAACAATGCACACATGCTGAGAAAAAAAGGAGGGACAGTTTTGGGCTTGCCTATAAATATAATGATGATTGGTTTCAGTATTAACTTTTAAGGAAGTGGTGTGCTTGCATTTTAAATTGCAACAAAAATTGTTTAAACAAATTTAAAAAATGTATAGATGTTTACCCTAAAACAGGTAAAAATCATAAGTTTTAGTTTGTTGGCCAACATAAGAAAAGAAAAGTCATCAAACTAAAAGTATAATTTGCAAAATGCATTATTCTTGTACATAACGTTTTAAACAGTTGGGGGAAGGTTTGCAAATTATGACGGGGATGGGTACGAAAAATGGGGTGTAGGGTGACAAGCCTTAGAGCATATCATTAGCGACGGTTGATTGATTTCCTAGTTTTATGATACCCCTATGCGAGGGCAACATGCCATAGCTGCGGAGGTGACTCACAGACAGGGAGGTAAGGGGAAGAGATATGGGTGAGAGAGCCAAGCGGTACAGGAAACCAAGATCCAAGAACCAGTTAGTGAGCCATCGCCAATCAATTATTAGTTCCCAATTGAATGCAGTAGTTTATGGCACTGCCTAAACTGTTGGTAATGTAACTTAATACCCCCGTCGCAGCAAACCTGCATAATCAGCGAATTTCCAATGAATATATAACATAACACATTATAACACTTAACAGGATTCATAAGAAATGTATTCACAAACAAGCGATATTTAAAATATTAATTATTCTCCATAAGAATAACATTGGGGATGAGTACGCAGGTTTGCTGCAACAAGGCACACAAAATAATGGGTTTTTATGCAAATATCAATAGAACTCATCTTAGTGAAGTCACATACCAAGTTTCATCCATATACATTCATAAATAAGCGATATATAACATTTGCAGTATTTTCCATAAGAATATATGGGGACCAAGTACCTAGGTTTGCTGCTACAGGAACCATAGGCGAAAAATTGTTTTTTTGTGCAAACAACAATAAACCATAACCAGATCAAGCCATATACCAAATTTCGCCAGTTTATGTTCATAAATAAGCGAGATATACAATTTTTCTTTTTCTCCATAAGAATAACATTAGACAACGTACTGTGTTTAGCACTTTCAATATCTCGGTAACCAATTGACGTAGAGCAATGATCAAAATACCAAATTGTTTGTTTTTTTTAAGCTGAATTCAATGGTATAAAATTTTATTTAAATTTAAATTAAATGTGAAAACTCCAAAAAACACATTTTTGGGGTACAAAACCCTTCTTCGGATGGTGCAATTCATCTGGTTTTCGAACTCGTTCAAATAAATGGTACTTTACACATTTTTACCAAATTTCATTAAGATCGGACCTTTTTTACGAGAGTTATCGTGCTTACGGACACACATATATATATATATAAATATATATATACATATATAAAAATTTGAATAAATGGTGTTTTTGGCATCTGGAGACCTCAAAATGAAAAGTTATCATGGTCTCGGGCTTAAGTCTTACCATGAGACCTACGGTAATAGCTTCTTCCCTACAGGGGAAATCCGCTAAAAGCAAATGCGAAGCAGCTGCAATGGTATATGGTAGCAATCAAAATTTAAACTAATAATGTTACTATAGAAAATGTTATGAATATAGCATTTACTCGAATATCTGAATCACTGTTCTTTGTAAAAACAGTCTTCCTGCTTTTTGGACTGTGACTACGAGGCTTGTCCAGAAAGTAAGTACCGTTTCGTTCTACCGCCGGCACAGCGCTAGCGACGATGTTCCGCACATGTGCATTAGTCTCCTTGGTTCATTTTTGAACAGCTGATGCAATTCCGGCAAAATTGTGTTGTGTTTACATTAGTTAGTGTGCACTCAAAATGTTTGAAACAATTTCTGATCCTGCGGACTGAGAAGTGCATTCTGTAATACGATTTTTGAACGCAAGGAACGTGAAGCATGCTGAAATTTATCGCCAACATACAGAAGTTTATGGAGAAAAAGTTATCAGTGATGGAATGGTAAGAAAATGGGTTCGGCAATTCAATGGTGGGCGAACTAATGTTCATGACGAGGCTCGCAGCGGGCGGCCATCTGTTGTGAGTGATGAATTGGTTGAAAAAGTGAATGATAATATTCGTGAAAACAGACGTTTCACCATAAGAATGCTTTCTGATGAATTTCCACAAATTTCAAAATCTCTTTTGCATGATATTGTGGTTAATCGCTTGAATTATCGCAAGTTGTGTTCCCGTTGGGTTCCGAAAATGCTTACGGATGAACACAAAAAGAAGCGACTTGGCAGTGCATTGACATTTCTCACCCGTTACAGTGATGAAGGAGAAGAATTCTTAAACAAGATTGTTACAGGTGATGAAACTTGGGTTTGTCATGTTACTCCAGAGTCCAAACAAAAGTCAATGGAATGGATACACTCACGATCCCCCAAAAATCAAAAGTTCAAAACAACTTTGTCGAAAAGAAAAATCATGTGCACTGTGTTCTGGGACAGAAAGGGGAATCAACATTCTGCTTGTTGATTTTCTACCCAAAGGGGAAACAATCAATGCGGAACGATATTGTGAAATGCTGAGAAAACTTCAGCGTGCGATTCAGAACAAAAGACGTGGAATGCTTAGTGAAGGCATTGTGTTGATCCATGACAACGCACGTCCCCATTCTGCTGGTGCCACTCAAAACAAACCTTATTCACGGATTTGGTTGGGAACAGTTTGACCATCCGCCGTACAGCCCTGTTCTGGCACCTTCTGATTTCCACTTGTTTTTGCACTTGAAACGGGATTTCGGAGGTCACCGCTTTGACAGCAATGACGACGCTCAAGACGGTGTTCGGCAATGGCTCTCGTCAATGGCAGCATCTTTCTATGAAGAGGGTATAGAAAAGTTGGTTCCTCGCTATGACAAACGTCTAAACAATGGTGGAAAATATGTAGAAAAATAGTTTAAGATATCCTCTTTCTTGTAGAAATTAATTTTGTTGAAAAAATAATTATTTGTATGTTTTTTTCCAAAATGGTACTTACTTTCTGGACAAGCCTCGTATTTACTTTTAGGTTCCTTAGATTTCGAAACAAGATGTACAACAAGCTTAGATGGTGGGTAGATTTTTATACTTTAATTTTAACTTGCCTTTTAAACATTGAAAATGTAAAATTATTTCATTTTAAATTTCACAACCTTTTCCCTTCCTTTTCTACAAGCTGGATATGCACAATCAAACATTAAGCTTATTTTAATTTCCCTCATGATTTTTTTTTTCAAAATTACTGTCTATTAATATTCTTTTGCAATAGTGATGACACTAATTTCAAGTTAAAACGCAGTTTTGGTGGAGGAAAATGTGATGTACAAAATTCACTGACAAAATTTAAATTTAACACGTTACACCTCAGTTCAAATTTCACCAAAAATGAAACATTTCCGACCCGTTTTTCACCCACGCCTTTAACGGCTGGCTCTCCGCTCTTCCTTCCCCTTTCTCTCTTGCCCTAACCATCATGGGCCTTGGTGTATGGCAGGTCGCCCCCCCCCCCCCCCCGGCGGCCTTAGGTCATAAAATAGTCATTATTATCAGTTAATTGAGCAGGGTATCTGGGTTTGTCCATGGCACAAAATCTGTCTCCCATGAAAAATGGGAAAATTGACTATGGAAATAATGGATTATTTGTAAATTTATTTCTTGTGATACAGTATAAAATCATCAAAGAGACAAGATGATTGTTGCCCAAAAATGACAAGAAGTCAAAAGCAATCTACTTTATGGTTTCAAAAGGAATAGGAAGAAATAGGTTTACTTCAGGTCCTCTAACCAACTAGGCTACTAATAAATATTCCACTGAAGGCAAATTTACAATTTATTTCTATGTGTCTTACATTAGTTAAAACACAAGAATCAACAACTAATTCTTGATTTATAATCAAGAATTTATAAATAATAAATCTTTGTACAGTATCAAAAACTGAATAATTTTTGTAGTAAGATAAAAAATCACTTAGAATCTCAAACTGAAGAATTGGTGACCGTACTTGATAGTATACACATTCAAAAAGGAATAAAATGAACATACATTAACCTAATATTGGTAATAAAGCTGAAAAATCACAAAAATTAAAAAACAAAATAACTGATAAGTGAGGTAATTATTACAATCACATGTTTCACATTTGTACAACAGAAGCTCAAAGTAATTTGCCAACAAAATGGTAGACAAAAAACCACAGGAGGAGAGTATTGCTACATCAGATGCAAATAAATATGAGAAGGTTCAAGTCATGGAAGATGTTATAGTTTTATGCAACTACAATTTTACTTCTTCTTAAAAGAAATGTTTTTTGGATTCTGTGAAAAATGTTTTTTTTAGAATCTGAAAAAAATTATCATGATACATGAGCAATAAATTGTAACACCATCAAAGTAGCTACATTAGTGAGTAATAGGGAACTGAGCTTCATTTAACACCTGGAATGACACTAAATGCAGTACTTTTATCTAAATGTTACTTTGAGTTCTACATGTTACATAAATTTATTATGGAATGCTTTTTCATACTTTAAAATCAATTTTAAATCTTCAACTGGGTTTGCAAATGATAAAAAATACTACAGAATACACACAAAAGTTAATACGGTTTTACATAAAACAATTTCCTTTTTTACCACAAAAACTGTTTATAAAATTTACATTATATACCGTCCATTTTGCTTATTATTAGTATTCAAAATATAAAATAATGTATTTAAAATGGTTTATTGTAAACAAATTGTTGTTTGGTTACTAGTACCTGATGGTGAACAATGCAAAATCATCTTATAAAAACATAATAATTATAAAACAAACTGAATAACAAAATGGTAACTGTCTAAACATAACTAAAGAGCCTAGTCACATTAATAATCTTATCATGAACACATATTTCATGGAAAAAGCTATACACCATTTGTAACATTTTCACATTTCAGGATTACCAAGTTTTTACAAGCACGTCTAAATACAACACTTTTTAATTTATTTTGAAAAAAACATAGGCTTTGTTTCTTGTTACAATTAAAAAAAAAAAAACAGTCGAGCACTGTAGAAAATGGTTGTTATTGCCGGTAGTTGTGCGTGGCTTGGCAGAATGTTAAACATTCACTGCCGGGCCTATGCGCTTGTGGTCCAGCAACTGCCAGGGTAGAGTTCCTCGGATTTTCCCTTCGAGACTCTCGACATAAATGTCAGCAGTTAGTTCGTCCATTCCTATCTCAGAGTCTGATTTGGAGATTTTCACAGCAGCATCAACTTCAGCCTTGATTTCTCCATCTAATTTCTAAAAATGACAAACAAATTTTAATGTAGTTATGAATTTTAGTTGTACAACTGAAAATTGCATATATTGTGTAATATCAAAAGGTCCCCCCTCTAATAATTACAGAATTCTCCCATTACACATTATTTATTAGTGATTCTCAACATTCTCATTCTTGGCCTCACTTGGCTCCTGTCTAATAAATTATAGACACCTTTCAGGCCAACTCTAAATTTTAAATTAATAACCGTCAAATTGCACCTGTTCAACAACCCTTGTGAGATGTGCCTTGAGCGAGTCTGAGTTTGTTAAAGTGATCTTAGATTATAAAAAAACCCAGATTACATTTCAGTCCCATTTAAAAAACATTCATCAGCTTATTTTACCTTGAATGAAAATTAATCTCATAAGCCAGTTGCAATATTGTCTATTACCACACCAGAAGCAGTGATGAGGCCTGTGGTCATCTCTAGATTCGGCAATGACTAAATTAGTTACTGGTAATTAATTCTCCATGAATTGCTTACAACTAATAATAGTTATTCATACTGATAGTTTTTTAAATCGACATTTGACCATCGGTTCTCGGTTTCGGTTTTTTACAAACTTCTCAGACTTTAAGAGCCAACACATCCCTAATTTAGACAATGACGCTGCTATTTGTCCCAGATTTTCACAAGATAATCAAACACTTATTTATGGTATAACTTTGTGGGGAAATAGGTCATTCTCAAATCAAATTCTAAAGTGGCAAAAAAGGCTATAAGAACTATTAAAAATCTAAATCAATGAGATTCATGCAAAGAAGTTTTTAAAGTGTTGGGCATAATGACTTTTTCATGATTATATATATTTAATTGTCTGGTAAAAGTAAAAGAGAATTTGCACAAATATGATATAAGATCAGACTTTCCTCATTATAGCACTAGACTCAATTATAAACTTGAAACCAAAAGAGTAAGACTAGAGAAAACAAACAAAAGCTCTGACGACTGAATGGAAATAAGACTTTTTAATAAGTTACCTAAAAGTGCTCAATATATGAAACTTGACAAGTTTAAGAAAATAATGGAGAAATGGTTAAAAGATAGAGCTTTTTCTTCAGTCACTGCATACTTGGAATCTAACATGAGTGATTTGCACATTTTTCTTTGAGTAGAAGAGTCTGAATCGTGTCTTTGTTTGTTATAGGCTAAGAAATGTACCTATATTAACTTAAACAGGGTTACCACCAAAGTTGCAATTCAAACTTCATGCATAATTCCAGGTTTTCCAGGTCAAAATCTCAAAATTCAACGTAAACTCGCGTGGCATTTTTTTATGTATTTGCGACACCTATAACGATTTACATTTTAAATTAAAGTGCTAACTTTTTACGAAGTATATATATATTTTTTTATTTAAGTTATATCTCATATTTGTTATGCTTTGTAAAAAAATGGGTACCTATATGCTGGGCCAATTATTTATAGTAATGAACTTGATTTTTCTCTCTATATAAAAACATTACAGTATTTAATTGATAGGAGGGGGAAATTATGTCAACAGATACACCCAATTATATAAAATTCCATCTAACCTTTGGTAATATCTATTATAAGAATAATAAAATAGAATATACAAATCTTTTATTGTGTATCTATCGATGACAAAGGCATTTTTAAATGTTGTTGGTAGGGAGTGGGCCCAAACCCTGATCTCATTACTAAACATTTTCTTATAAAGTGTTAATATGGCAGCTGTATCCAGTTTTGAACTTTCCAAACATTTTCAAGATTTTTGTTAGGAATCAATCTGACAACAAACCTCAGATTATGAAGCGACCAACCTGACCACTTATACACTACCCAGTAAATTACGCTTTAAAAACAAAACAAAACACCAGCAAATTATCTAGCGACTCCAAAGACTTCATATTAGAAACTGAGCTCCTTATCAACGATTAACAATTTTGACCAGACAACAATTAATTACAAATGAGCCACTTCTATTACCCACTGTTTGTAACAACATAAAATTAATCTTATTGATCTTAATAAAAAATGTAGCCGACAATCGCGACTGAATTTCATAAAGTTTCCTCAACAATAGCTCTCACACTCACATGGCTAACGTCGCCGCCTATCGGGAACGAATCGCTAATGTCACCAACTATCGGGAACATATCGCTAACATTGCCAACCACCGGGAACGTATCGCTAACGTCACCGACCATCGGGAACGCATCGTTAACGTGGCTGACCAATGGGAACGTATTGCTAACGTCACTGACCATCGAGAACAAATCGCCAACGTTGCCGACCATTGGGAACGCATTGCTAACTTCACCGATCATCTAGAACGTATTGCTAACTTCGCCGATCATCGAGAACGTATCGCTAACTTCGCCTATTCAATTCAATTAACCCATTGGCGTAGACATACGAGCTGGTCTCTCGTTCCTTACTTGTAATTTTATTAACCTGTGAATTGGAGTATATAAATGGTGTTTTTAAATGGATTAATGGCGTATTTTAATTAAAATATTGTTTTCTTTCAGTTTAGAGAGCCGCATTGGCACACACACAGTAGACATAATTAAAAGTTAGCAAAATCAGTGATGACCATGTGCAAGTGTCAAAGAATTAACCGACCCCGTCAACTTCCAAGCAAACCTGCCACCGTTTATTTTACTTGGGCCCTCCCACCAACATCGCCACAGACCGGTTAACTCACTGAGAGTTGCACAACTTGTCAGTTTTGGTCGTGTGCGGGAATCGAACCCACGAACATCGTATCACCACCTGGCAAAGGTGTTTCCATGACGTAGCCAACTCAGCTAACACGACCAAAGGCCTGGCGGCGATATTAAGGTTTTTCAGTCAGTCCGCGCCCCTAGCGGATAGAACCGTAGACGCCCGCGGTCATTAGTTATATATTTTGCTACTAGAGTGCAGCACCAATCAATTCCCGTTACAGGCTGCTGCAAATAGAATAAAATTACTACCTCAATGGGTTAAATTCAAAACATCTTTATTCAGTTATGTACATTTCAAATATATACAAGAATGGTGTCAAATTATAAATGTCATTTAGTTACTTATTCTAATACAAGTTTGGTTACAACAAGGTTGTATGCCATTAAGAATATAGTTCCTCTAAAGAGTATAAAGCTTTGTTAATGAGAAATATTTTTAGTTTTTTCTTGAATCCTGAAAGACAAACTGTAGATCTGATATCTTCTGGGAGTTTGTTATAGAATTTCGACCCTATATATTTTGGCTTCTTGGAGTACAGTTCTAATCTGTGAGATTCAGGGCAATTTCCCCTCTACTTCTGGTATTATAATTATGGTTATCCCCAACTAAGTCTAACAAATTTGACCTTGTTTTTACTGACAGAATAGTTTCATAGACATAGAGCCCATAAACTGTCATTATTTTGAATGAAACAAAGTGTTCTCTTACTGATGTCCTTGGTTTAAGATTAAGAATCATTCTTATTGCTTTTTTCTGTAACTTTAGAATATAATTTAAATTATTTGTAGATGATGCTCCACAAAGAGATATACCTAAAGAGATAATTGAATGAATGATAATGAATGATGAATTGTAAGAATGATACACTGCTTTTAAAGACTCAGTCACAACATTTTTTCAAGCTTGATAAAGCAAATAATCCGGAAGAGATTCTAGAAGCTACTTTTCCAGCATGTGAATTCCATGAAAGATTTTTGTCTATTTATAATCCTAAGAATTTTACGCAATTACTTCATTGATGGAACTGTTATTAATTCCAATTGATGGTTTGATGGGGAATTTTATTTGGTGAGTTTTAAGTGTAACAAAATTAGTTTTATCAGGAAGTAACAGTTGCTTATCATTAAACTATTTTGATAAAAGAGTCAAATCAGTTTTTGATACCAATTCTACATCATTCTCAGAAGAAGCTGATATTTTAAGATTGGCATAAAGATATAATTGGCTATTGTTGGTCAGTTTTGGGAGATTGCCTGTGTAGCAGATAAATAATAGAGGGCCTAAGACAGACCCCTGTGGTACCCCATGTTTCACAGTTCTAATTTTAGATTGTTGAGAAATTTTCATATTATTTGAATTACAGTGAATTGTTTCCTATTGCAGAGGTATGATTTCAGCCAATTAAGTGAATTTTTTCTTATTCCAAGATTAAATAATGTACTGAGAAGATTTTCATGGATTTTCAGATAGAGTCAAAAGCTTTAGTAATGTCCATGAATATACCAATTACTTTTTGTTTACTACCTAAGCTGTCAATAACAGATTGAGTAAATTTGGTAGCTGCTGTCAACACAGATCTTTCACCGCGAAAACCATGTTGGCAGTGCTCGAAGAGATTGCAGCTTTCCAGGAAATCGGCTAAACGGTTAAATATAGCTTTTTAAAAAATTTTGATATTGATGGAAGTAGTGCAATGGGTCGGTAGTTTTTTATGTCAGATTTATCACCATTTTTAAATAGTGGTTTCAATTTTGAGATTTTTAACTTATCGGGAAAATGTCCAGATATAAATGATGAATTTATTAAATGTGTCAAAGGTTTTATTAGAACAGATTTTGCTGCTTTCATGAGCACCACAGGTATCTCATCATAACCAGAACTAAATGAATTTTTGAGGTTACTAATTATACTGTCTATTTCTTTCTCATCAACAGGCTTACATCAGAAAATACTATTACACACTTCCTTTTCTGAAATCTTATCACTATCTATAGTTGACAAACATAAATTAGGAATGACACTAGTATCAACTAAATCTGTAAAATGGTCATTGTAAAGGTTGCTAAATAATGAAAGGGTCAGAGCACAAATCTTAATGTTTAGAGTCATGTTTTGATTTTTTACCTTCATTTCTGCCTACTATTCAGAACGTGTTATGCAATTGCTGACGATCGCGATCTGAAATTTCCGGTTCGGCCGAAAATTCCCACATTTTTTCCCGGTCACCAAAGTTCACGCAAAATTTCCGGTTTCCAGGTCGGTGGCAACCCCTGTTAAGAATACTATGTTCATGTAATTTTTAAAAGTCTCTATTGTTTAAAATTCTACATAGTTTATACATATAATGTACTAGTTTTTAGATATTTTTATTATGTTTGGAAATGGCAAAACTTTCAATTGTTTGCTTCCGTTTTGTTTGGGTAGAAGAGGCTGAATTATGCCTTTGTCTATATTAGGCAAACAGATATTGGAACGGTTAGGCTTAAATAAGCTGATAATGAAAATAATTATATTCTTCTATAGTTATGTAATTTTAAAGGTCATTGTGAATTCTATATAGTTTATACTCGTTATGTAATTTATTGCTGTTGAGAGATTTTATTTATATTTAAATATTGGCAAAACAGTTAATTCTGTTGAATTTGGATTATATGCACACTTTGGATGTGAATGAACTGTTATGCTGTCTTTTTGTTTTAATTTGATTTTAAATACAGTAGAACCTCGATAGATCGACACTCGATAGTTCGACAGTCTGTATACTTCGACACAAGCCGTGATGACATGACATGACAGTAGCGGCAACCGATAGTGTCCTTGACAGGTTCGCCGGTCAGTGATGGGAGCCCGCTTATTGTTTTCGCGAACGTGCGCTACCGCCTTTTCTATAAATAACTTCCTTCCTACCCCCTATCCCGTCCTATTCACCCCCTTCCCAGTAAGTAGGTCAATTCAGTTCGCTCAAGACGCTGTAGGAGTTAAACACGACTTTGATACTTTTGTGATACGCTATTGTTTTTCTGATCATAATACTCCCTGTGTTAAAATGTTCCATATCCTCCCTATAGTTCGAAATTTCGATAGTTCGACATCCCTTTAATCCACAAAGTGTCGAACTATCGAGGTTCTACTGTAGTATTAAGATTTTACATATACAACACATTTCATGAATGTATATGCAATCGTAAGTTACTTTTATGACGCTGTCTAATCCATCAATTTTGTATGCTAAGCGACCAATACAAATTTTGAATCTTGAATCTCAAATCTTGAACACTTTGAAGTAAGACATTTATGATAGAAGTTCTTGATGGTAGTAAAGTAGACGCTCGCTAATCTGGCATATTCGGGGCTTCGGCAGTCCCGGATTACTGAGCGTCATCTAAAGATAGCCGTTATTGCAAGAATAGCGGAAATATAAATAAATGATTTGTCATCACTGCCAAGCGCGCCCCCATTCCTCCAAGTCTGATTGACCTTTGCTGATTGCCTGCGAACTCTGCCGATCGCGCCCAAAAGGCTTATACACAGGGCCGTACTCCGGGGGGGGACAACTACCCTGGGGCCCGGCCCAGCCGGTGTCCCCCCAGACATTGTATATATACACACACATTATATCCCCACACCACCAGGAGTACTGCCCAGGGGCCTGTGAAAGCTGAGTACGACCCTGCTTATACAGTGTGCAACAAAATTTGTTTGAACCGATGCCGGATTATTGAAAGTCCAGACCATCGGATGCCGGATTAGCAGGCTTTTACTGGATAACATTACTGGACAACATTGTATCAGACCATTGGAAGCCGGATTAGCAGGTGTATAATATTATAAGAACATTGTATGTCTCAACTAAGAATCAGATTGCAAACATACTGAGGAAACCCCATGGAGCTGGAAGATTTCAATATCAGTAACTAGGGGTGTACGAGTATTCAAACTTCGAGGTTTTTCAAGCTGAATATTGCAGTATTCGGCTCGACTTGAGATTTGAA
This sequence comes from Allygus modestus, assembly GCA_963675035.1. Classification (NCBI taxonomy): domain Eukaryota; kingdom Metazoa; phylum Arthropoda; class Insecta; order Hemiptera; family Cicadellidae; genus Allygus; species Allygus modestus. The sequence goes on from OY776111.1 coordinate 137,316,223, forward strand.
AAAAGTTTGAAGTTCGAGCCGAATATTTAAAACGCTGACTAGTGAAAAGAGTTGTCTACAAAAGTAAATTTAAAGCAAAAACTTTCCAGAATCAATATGTTAGAATTCTCTAGTTTGCGTTGGTAGAGCTCCATAACAAATATAATTCAGCAATGGTAATGCTTTCGGTCCTTTGTTTAAAAAATAACTAGGGGTGTGCAAGTACTCGAAACTTTGAGTTTTCGGCCGAGTATTTTAATACTCAAACTCGACTCGGAAGTTTTGAAAACTACTCGAAAGTTTGAGCGAGTATTTCCTGTCGATTGCTAATGATTGCGACCGGCCAAAACGCGTAGTAACGGCCGCAAAAGGCAATCGCATGACGTAAAATCGGCCGAGAATGACGATCGCGAACAATTGTGACCGGCCAAAACGCTTAGTACCGGCCGCAAAAAGCGATCGCATCACGTAAAATCGGCTGAAAATGACAACCGTGAACGATTGCAACCGGTCAAAACGCGTATTAACGGTCGCTAAAGGCGATCGCTTTAATTGGACCGCGTAATTACGGCCGTAACTAACGATTTCGTCATTTAATATAGCAATGTCTGGACCAGGTGAAATTGGCCAAATGACAACCGGGCCCTGTTTCATCGGCCGGAAACGAATGTCAAACCGTGTTTTGTTTGTCAATACGTAATCCAGTTTGATTGTACTGGCCAAAACTTTGTTTTGCTACTCATGTATTAGTTAGAAACCATGTTTAGATTATCAAATCTAAGGTGGTATTCGAATCCTATTACACTATTTTAAACTACCAACTGATGGCAAATACTCGCTCGAAAATACTCAAAACTCGAAAATAATTGGCACTACTCGACTCGATTTAAAAAATCACTACTCGCACACCCCTAAAAATAACCAAATAAATATTAAAGTACTGTAACACTGTAAACTGCCGACCTGATCAACCAATGGCAATGGAGCTAATTTCACTATGCTCATTCACATCAAGTGGACATATCACACTATTCTGTTTGCAGTGCAGTGCTGCCGTTGCCCAGTTGAGTTGTGCAATATTTCACGGTTAATAATAACTAATACAACAATTAATTTTACTGCTCCCGAAAAAGTACCACAGCAAAATACTAAAATCCATGAAAACACTTTTTCTAGCTGCTGTATCGGTACAATTTATTCTGCAACTTACATCTTCGTACATTACACAATAATTATAATTCCCTGGAGTCTGAAATTACTTCTGGCAACACTGTTAGCGTACCCAACCACTTTGCAAACTGCCTTAAGACGTTGAGTGAAGATGGTTATAATGTAAAAATGATTTAGCGTAACCAATAGCTAGGGAAAAGGTTGTAGGCGTTGAACGCTTAATCATCATGATGGCATTTTAATGTGCAGCCGAAATAGCATTCTCCAAAGATTGGATTGTTAAAAAATCTATTAATTTCTAGGTTCACAAAATCTAAGGATTTTATAAAAACTCTGAATGATTACGTAACGCATGTTTATAATACCGGTGGTCATATTATTTAAAAGGATGATTATATTCTATGTTCGCCGAAGGCCCTAACCAAGAGCAAGACGCGATCAAAATGGTGCAGTGTTTTGTTACGCTACAGCTGTGCGATTAAAATCATATTGCTAACTCCGCGGAATTTTTTTGAATTTGTGAATAAATGTCAGTAGAAAGCATATCATTTTGTAATTGTATGCTATCAAATTGTTAAAGCAGTGATGGAAGAAGAATGCGTTGACAATCCTCTTCCACCTTCTGCTTCTGAAACCTTCTGTATCTGTTTCAGAAGCAGATATAATAGGTTAAGTCTATTAGGTAATAGGTTAGATACAACATTAGCTAGGCCTACATTTTTGGATAACTTATTTATGTGAGTACAATAAGACATAAATACCGGTTTAACTAACTTATATTTATAAAAGGATAACCTAAAATTTACTATTTACAAACAGTTGAATGAGAGATAGGCTATTGGGTTTTGGCAATTCCCAAGGCTAGGGCCTAAGTCTTTGGTTACATGGAGTGTACATATTGACATATAAGTTTAATCATTATGATTATTATGGTTATTAATAAATACAGTAATAACTGCATTAGTTAACTAGTGGGCTTATCAGTCTAGTTAAAAATGTGTAGTTCTCTTCCGTTACGTTATTTTATTACCTACCTACGTTATATTATTGAAAGAAAAATTGCTCATTACTATCAACAAGTGGACTCAATAAATTTGATAATTTAGTAGCCTACATATTTTGTAATTTTCACACTGTCGGCCTTTATTTATTGAATGTAGGAATAATGAATCTAGAAGAAGTAAATAAAGGATGACAAATATTGAAAGTTATAAAATATTTTACATTACCATAATAAATAAAACGTTTGTTATTTTAAACATAGCCTATTATAAATAGAGAATAGGTACATATAGGCCTAATCAAAAATGTTCAAAGCTCGAGAACTTTTAAAAAATTCTGCCCGGCTTGGCTCGAAAATCAGAAAATCACTGCGTGTATTGCACATCCCTAGGGAATATTTCCATCAAAAAAGCTCGGCTCGAGAACTTAGAAAAAAGCTCGGCTCGGCTCGAGCCAGAAATCACTATTCGCACACCCCTTATCAGTAACATACAATTTGATTACCTTAAAAAAAATTATTTTTATCTAAACAAAAGAGGATGGGGCTGAAATATGCTATTATACTAGAAAACAATCATAGAAGTATTTTATGATCATTATTTAATACATAATATTGATTAAATAAAATAATTGGTTTAGGCCTACTGTCATAAGTTATTAAAAATAACAGAAAGTACCTTAAGTTCCTCAGCAGTAACAAGACCAGAGTTGAGAATCTTATCCTTGAAGGAAGTGATGGGGTCACGAGTTTGGCGCACCTCCTGAATCTCATCTCTAGTACGGTACGAGGTGCCAGGGTCACTCATGGAGTGGCCACTGTAGCGGTATGTCATAGTCTCCATCACCAGGGGACCTTTGCCTGCCTTGCAGTAGTCCACTGCGAACTGGCTGGCTGACTTGACGGCTAGCACATCCATGCCGTCAACCTACACAACAACACAACTAGTCAGTCCTTGGTAGTGGAAGTGTACAAGTGTTATTCATGGAGTGAGCAGCTGTAGAGGGGTTGCAAAAACTTTAAGTTAAAAATAATATGCCTTGTCCCTTAAAGGCCTGTGACATGTTTTATGAAGGTACAATTCCTATCTTGACTCTAGATGCTATAAAGCAATTGTATTGACACAAAATGTTTCAATTAACAACGATAATGACAATTAAAACTTCATTGGTTAGAGTAACAACAGGACAAAAAGAGCTTGCTGAGGTAAGAACTGTTATTTTTCAGGAGGAGCTAATCAATAAGCTCCACTTAAGCTGCACTTCATCAATAGTCAAATAGTCAATAGTCGTCAATAGTCAAATATCTTTATTCATTCAGAAGTACAGTGTACAACATTTGAACAGTGTCAATATATTATAAGTGATACAATAAGTTCAAGCCTTTCTAAACATAGATATATATCTTTTACTCTTAGCCTGGAAGAGTGAGGTGGAAAATTTCATCCAGTGTGTAAATGGCTGCATCTATCAAATACTCCTTCAGTTGTTTTTTTAAATTTTGTGTGATTGTTTTCATTCAAAATATGTTGTGGTATCTTTTTCAAAAATTTGCCTCCCGCATACGATGGCCTTTTCTCATAAAATTGTAATCTATGGTGACTACAAACGGCCTCATTCTTTTTCCTTGTATTATATTGATGAATGGGATGAATAGAAACATTATTTGCCAATTTATTTCTTGCTACTAAAATTGAGTCAAAAATATATTGCCCACATTCAGAAAGTATTTTTAACTGTTTAAAATATTCTCTAGCCAAATCATTATGTTTAAGTTTAAGGATTATTCTTATAGCTTTCTTCTGCAATTTTAATATCCTATCGAGATTTTCTTTGTTTGTTGCACCATATAGGCAAATTCCAAAATAAATATGAGAATGAATATGTGCAAAATAAATATTCTTGAGGGTTATTAAATTGCAATCAAAGGACATTTTTGAAAGAGCATAGATTCCAGAATTTATTTTGGTCAGTACTTTACTTACATGCTCATTCCAATTTAAGTGTTGATCTATTGTTAGTCCTAAAAAATTTGTACTTTCTTTCTGTAAAATGAAATTACAGTCATACATTATTACTGGTTCATTACCACTTTTATTTTGTGCTGTTTTAAATGTAACAAAATTTGTTTTTTCATGGTTTAGTATTAAATTTTGATTTAGTAAATAATTGCCTAAATTCCCAAGTTCTATGAAAGCTGTCAATTCCGTTTGTTCAAGAGTTGGGGATGATATCATTAAACTAGAATCATCAGCATAAAGGCACAGTTTACTGCTCGGTTTACATGTCAGTGTGTTATCTATGTCCTTCAAATAGCATAAGAATAGCAAAGGCCCCAAAATCATCAGGTTCCCAGTATCTTGAAAGATTCTGAACCCACATTTAATGGGGAGCAGAAACCAATAGCCATGTCTGTGTGCAAAGTCTGCAATATTTTATGACGTCCAAGACACAAACAATACGTCTCATTAATTCTGTTGTGACCATTGTAATATTCATTATGGTTAAAATTCAAATTCAACTCAAACAAAAATGTATTTTGATAGAAAAAATATTAAACTTATCCACAAATATTCCTTTAAACACCTACTGTAAGTAGGTGTTTTACGTATTTACTTATATTGGTTAATAATTATCATAGTATTTTTTTCTCAAAAAATGGGAGAATGCCATCATATTCTTTTTAAAAACTTTCTGAAGAAAATATTAAATAAAGTATTTGTAATATCATTACATTTCTTACCCTTTACTGACTTTTCTGACCAGTAAGTTTCTTGAGTCTATTTCATTTAAATTTTACTAAATGACTACCGGTATGCAAGATGCCGTCGTAAGATAGCGTTGTTACTGACTAAGACTAACTGATTAATTAGTAGCCCAACAACCAATGGGAGCTGAATACAGTTTTGAACCTTCACTAAATGTTTTGATTCTGCTCAGGATCGATCCAGCGAAGCTCAGCTACCTAGCCATTTGATGTAAAATGAAATAAAAATAAAACAGTAGTACTGGTAGGAGTACTAACCACTCATTATGTTTACATTACTGGGATATTTTTAAAATTAAATACTAATAAATTATAGACTCAGCAAATACCGACCCATATGCCTGGAACGTAGTCTCCACGAGTGTAGTAGGCCGTGCTAGCAGATGCTCGCTCCGCGCTAGTGCCCATACCGTAGCCATTGTTCTCACACACAAAGATGCACGGGATATCCCACAGCTTAGCGATGTTGTACACCTCGAACAGCTGGCCCTGGTTGGCAGCCCCGTCACCGTACAGAGCGAAACACACTCCATCCTTGCCCTGGTACTTGGATGCAAACGCCACCCCCGCTCCCAGAGGGACCTATCACAAGATTACTCAAGACTAAGTGATTCTTGAGAACATCCATAAATACATTAATACATCTTAATATCTCTGTGAAACGTCGACGCAACTAGGGCCTATTTTGAGGTGAATATGAATGATGAGTGTAGAATGGGTGAGACGCCTTGAGTAGCCATTTAATGACTAAGACCGACTGATTCTTTAGCCAGGATCATTAATTAATAGCCCAATGACCGATGGAAGCTGGATCCAGTATCAAACCTTCACAAACTTTGCTCAGGATCAATCTGATGAACTTCAGATTGTGAAGAGAGCTCGCTAACCAATGTGCTACTCAGCCAATTAAAAAAAGACTAGAATTTCCTATGTGCAGCTTACACATCCCGTTCTAAGAAGCGAGAATTGTAAATAGTTAAATAGTGAACAAAAATACCCCCGTCGCAGCAAACCTGCATACTCAGCGAATTTCCAATGAATATATAACATAACACATTAAAACATTTAACAGGATTCATAATAAATATATTCACAAACAAGCGATATTTAAAATATTAATTATTCTCCATAAGAATAACATTGGGGATGAGTACGCAAGTTTGCAGCATCAAGGAACACAAAATAATGGGTTTTTATGCAATATATCAATAGAACTCATCTTAGTGAAGTCACATACCAAGTTTCATCCATATACATTCATAAATAAGCGATATATAACATCGATAGAGCCGTTTTTAGGAGAAATTTTGATTTTACATGTTTTTTGGCGATTTTTGGAGGATAATTACCCTTAAAAATCAAAAATTCAAAAAAATGAAAAACGCCTGGATTAGGATACCAAATTTCATAAAAATCGGTCCATTGGTTGGGGCTCTAGTTCTGTACACATCCAAACACACACACACACACACACACACACACACACACACACACACACCACGTAAAAACCACTTTTTTGGGTTCAGGGAGCACCAAAACGAATATTTCCACTAACAACTCAAATTCGAAAATTTTGACGAAAACAATACTTTCTCCATATGTATAGGGGGAGAAAGTAAAAATTTAAATTTGATTTAAATAAAAATTACATGTGGAAACCCCAAAAAAAACATTTTTGGGGTACAAAACCCCCCAAAAACCCCCCTTCAGATGGTCTGATTCGTCTGGTTTTCGAACTCGTTCAAATAAATGGTACTCTACACGTTTGTACCAAATATCATTAAGATTGGACCTTTTTTAAGAGAATTAGCGTGTTTACGGAGACACACACACACACACACACACACACACACACACACATATATATATATATATATATATACGTATATACAAATTTGAACGAATGGTGTTTTTGGCATCTGGGGACCTCAAAATGAAACGTTATCATGGTCTCGGGCTTAAGTCTTACCATGAGACCTCATGAGACGTACGGTAATAGCTTCTTCCCTATAGGGGAAATTCGCTAAAAATATAGCCTGTAGTTAGATATAATATATAATACCCCCGTCACAGCAAACCTGCATACTCAGCGAATTTCCAATGAATATATAACATAACACATTAAAACACTTAACAGGACTCATAAGAAATATATTCACAAACAAGCAATATTTAAAATATTCTCTATAAGAATTACATTGGGGATGAGTACGCAGGTTTGCTGCAACAAGGAACATAAAATAATGGGTTTTTATGCAATATATCAATAGAACTCATCTTAGTGAAGTCACATACCAAGTTTCATCCATATACATTCATAAATAAGCGATATATAACATCGATAGAGCCGTTTTTGAGAAATTTTGATTTTACATGTTTTCTGGCGATTTTTGGAGGATAATTACCCTTAAAAATCAAAAATTCAAAAAAATAAAAAACGCCTGGATTAGTAACTACATACCAAATTTCATAAAAATCGGTCCATTGGTTGGGGCTCTAGTTCTGTACACATCCAAACACACACACACACACACACACACACACACACACACACACACACATACACACACACACACACACCCCACGTAAAAACCACTTTTTTGGGTTCAGGGAGCACCAAAACGAATATTTCCACTAACAACTCAAATTCGAAAATTTTGACGAAAACAATACTTTCTCCATATGTATAGGGGGAGAAAGTAAAAATTTAAATTTGATTTAAATAAAAATTACATGTGGAAACCCCAAAAAAAAACATTTTTGGGGTACAAAACCCCCCTTCAGATGGTCTGATTCGTCTGGTTTTCGAACTCGTTCAAATAAATGGTACTCTACACGTTTGTACCAAATATCATTAAGATTGGACCTTTTTTAAGAGAGTTAGCGTGCTTACGGAGACACACACACACACACACACACACACATATATATATATATATATATATATATACGTATATACAAATTTGAACGAATGGTGTTTTTGGCATCTGGGGACCTCAAAATGAAACGTTATCATGGTCTCGGGCTTAAGTCTTACCATGAGACCTCATGAGACCTACGGTAATAGCTTCTTCCCTATAGGGGAAATTCGCTAAAAATATAGCCTGTAGTTAGATATAATATATAATACCCCCGTCACAGCAAACCTGCATACTCAGCGAATTTCCAATGAATATATAACATAACACATTAAAACACTTAACAGGACTCATAAGAAATATATTCACAAACAAGCAATATTTAAAATATTCTCTATAAGAATTACATTGGGGATGAGTACGCAGGTTTGCTGCAACAAGGAACATAAAATAATGGGTTTTTATGCAATATATCAATAGAACTCATCTTAGTGAAGTCACATACCAAGTTTCATCCATATACATTCATAAATAAGCGATATATAACATTTTAATTTTTTTCCATAATAATAACATGGGGATCAAGTACCTAGGTTTGCTGCAATGGGAACCATAGGCGAAAAATAGTTTTTTTGTACAAACAACAATAAACCACAACCAGATGAAGCCATATACCAAATTTTGTCAGTTTATGTTCATAAATAAGCGAGATACATAATTTTTCTTTCTCCACAAGAATAACATTAGACAACGTACTGTGTTTAGCACTTTCAATATCTCAGTAACCAAGTGACGTAGAGCAATGATCAAAATAGCAAATTGTTTTTTTTTTATGCTGAATTCAATGGTAAAAATTAAAATTTTATTTAAATTTAAATTATATGTGGAAACCCCAAAAAACCCATTTTTGGGGTACAAAACCCCCCAAAAGCCCCCTTTGGATGGTGCGATTCGTCTGGTTTTCAAACTCGTTCAAATAAATGGTACTTTACACATTTGTACCAAATTTCATTAAGATCGGACCTTTTTTACGAGAGTTATCGTGCTTACTGACATATATAAAAATTTGAACGAATGGTGTTTTTGGCATCTGGGGACCTCAAAATGAAAAGTTATCATGGTCTTGGGCTTAAGTCTTACCATGAGACCTACGGTAATAGCTTCTTCCCTATAGGGGAAATTCGCTAATAAGATGACAGCTGATTATTTAATTAAATTAAATTAAGAAAAACATAAGTGACTTTAAACCAATAAAACTCTCCACCATAAGAATAACATGGGGTCTTGGAAGTCCCGTGGGGCGGAGCCCTGAGGTCTAAATCGAAAATTTAAAGCCAGTTTGCACATCTGCACATCTAGATGCAGGTTTTAGTGTATAATATATGGAGGTAAACCTTGAAACAATAAAGCCTTACGGTTAACAAAGTTTGCATGTAGCGAATTAATAATATATAGTTATCAAACAAACAACAATGTTTTAATAGCCCAATCCTGCAAAATTGTTGAAAGTCTTTAATAAAAATGAATTGAAATGCCAACCTTCCCTCTATTTAAAATCCTGTGCGGTTAGGGTTCATTTACGCTACAGATCGTTGACACAACGACCCTCCTAAATATTTAATAAAATATATCATGGGTTCATTTACTCTACAGATCGTTGACACAATGACCCTTCTAAAATAACTAAACAAAAATAAAGGTTCATTTGCTCTACAGCTCGTTGGCACTATGACCCTATCTAAATAATAAAATAATAATTCAAGGTCCATTTACACTACAGATCGTTGAGTCAACGGCCTTAAAATGTAATATTTTAAATAAATATGAAATAAGGTCGTTGATACAACGAACCGTTTAGTTTAACATATTTGTTATTTCAACTTTAGGGCCGTAGGCACAACGAGCCATTTCATATATTTTAAAGTGAAAATATAAATAGTAGGTTCGTTTACACTACAGATCATCGTTCTACATGGTGCGCAAAAAGTATCTTTAAACGGAAGGCGCTCATCCATTCCCACTGATAACGCGGCCGACACGACGCGACGGACGAAATTAATTTGCGCATATTATTACTAAAAACCATACGCATATATTTATATAAATTCCTTTTAACAAATAAAAGTCAACTATTTTTAATGCAGTACAAAATATATTGCCGTAAAACAATGCTAATGCTAGAAGTTAATTTGATAGCACTATTATACTATATTTAATATTATAATTCAGAAGCTTTGACAAATTCTAACCATTATTAAAAGGTGAACCTTTAAAGTGAGAACTAAGACAAAAATATAAGGTAAGTAAAATGGAGTAAATTGAACCAAGTAAATATATTCAACGGAACTGCTGTATAAAACAACTAACTTACCACAGTAAAACGCCGTGTTTTAATAGACGTTTATTTTGAAGACGTAGAAGCTTAAGGTATTGCCTAGGCGTATTTCGTCCAGGAAGTAATCGAATTCAGCCTGTACGTTTTTAATGTTTGACTACATGTGTGTATGAACATGACAATAATAATAGGTACTGTCCTACAAGTAGTAGAATCATAAGGAGCTTTAATGCCACAGTACATATAATTTTAAATTTAAAATTAGCCTATGTATTACGGAAATTGATAATTGTCCTCGGAAATGATAATCAAGGAATTTGTCGTGACTGTAGTCCCTAGTTGGGTACTCCGTATGGAAGACAAAAATTATTGGCCCGGTTTTTCCATTCCTGATATTGACACGGTCTTAACCGGTTGGCCATTTTAACTTAAAAGACTCCTAAATGTGTTTTAAAATATGTAAATGCAAAGTTCTTTTGGCCAATTTACCTTTCCCAATACAGTAATCGTTTTCTTTGTATATATTAGTTTTGAAAATATGTATGATTGTATCAATCCGATGGACCTTTGGTTCCATTTAAAATAAAACATTATTTTTGTAATTTGAAGTTTGGTTTTACAACGAGCGGTTACATAAATTTGCTTGTTTTAAGTAACTGATTATTTCCACGTTTTGTGACTGGGCGTATCTGTGGGAGATTTCTTGCAGAACTGGTACAACTTAGAGTACTTTATTTACCACATCGAATATACATTTTATATGATATGTATATACATTTTATGAGTTTGTTACTCTGCTGTTTTGAATACAAACAGAGAACAAAATTGATATTATATTATTATGTTAATTTAGTCTACAGTTTTGTTATACATTAAAAATTTGAGATTATATAACATACTCTTTAAAATAACCATAAAATAGTAGTTTTAATCACAAGGAGCAAATGTGGTTGTTTTTGGTGCGCAATCGCTCGGAAAACGTTAAATACTAAAAACACACGTTTGCTCCATGTGATAAACAACTTTTTTTGTCATACTGCTTATATATCACAAACATTTAACTTAAAAATTAATTCAATAGAGCATACCTCTTAAGCGTTGTTGCTTCATGCGCTGATGCATGCGTCTAGTGCACGGAAAAGTGCATAAGTCAAGTGTGCGGACAGGCTTAAAACATTGAAACTTTTAAGGCCTGTGGGATATAGTCTTGAGGGCCTATATAACTAATGAGGGACAAAGGGTGCAAATCTACACGACAAAACGTTTATAACGGTATGCGTGAATTTCTCCTACGATGCAAATATCCTTAAAAAAGGAGTCAAATTGTTGTGCTTGATTATTAAAATAATTATCGAATGGGATTATTAAAGCGTGATGTTAACCTCTGTATCCTATTTTTAGGGAATAATTAAAACTCATCTTCATTTCATTGGTTGAATCTTTCACAGCTGTTTACTCCTTATAATCTGAAAGTACTTCTTTAAAATACACTTAAAATGTAAGAATAAGCAGCTAGACATTTTTTAAACTAACATCGAGTGTTTCTAAAATATTAGAACCCTTAATTTGAATTCTGGCTTCAAAATTCTCTTCTACTTAGACTTGTATTTACGTTAGTTATAAAAAAGTCGAGGGATTCTCTTAGATTCTTACAAAAAACACCAACAAACAAACATAAACAATAGTTTATTTTAATATCATGATTATATGTTATATATTATTCTATATCTAATCCTACTGGGTGTTGAGGGAGATGACACATTCTGAATGAACCCCACAATGCGTAGAGTGTCCATGACGTAAGTAAGTATAATAGGAGGCAATTACAAAATAATCTAGAATTTTGGGTACTTACGTTACCACCCTTTACACTTTTTTCTGTTACTGATTTTATAACGGAGATGTATAAAGTGTAAACGTGGACGTATGGTTAAACTTGTATAGTTCTGGTCTTACCAGATCGCCTACCTTTCGCATAGAATGATATAGTTTTATGGCTTAGTGAGTTTCAGTTTTGGCTTAATCAAAGTTTTATAATTCTTTTAAGTTGTTTTCATACGCACGTCGTCAGCTTTCATCGTAGTATAAAAAAGGCAATCATACAGAATCCTAAACTTATCTTCTACAAAATATTTGTAACACGTCCAGTATATATGTAATCTTCATTCGACGGTTCTACTCACAATGAAATAGGTTGTTACAACTTAGCATGTCTGTTTATTTTTCAGTTCACTCGTTATTTCATCTTAGCTGTTATGATTCTTTTGTTTTGAGTTGAAACTCTATAAGCCTAATATCTATATCTATAAAAGGCAAAGCCATCACTCACTCACTCACTCACTCAGTCACTCACTCACTCACTCACACACTCATCACGAATTCTCCTACTTTCCATCTACCTAGAGAGTTTAAATTGGGCACACTGATTCTTTAGGCATACAATATGAAAACTAAATGGTTGTTATCCTGATCTGACCTTAGGGATCCGCCAGAGACCCTGATAAAGTTACCTAGGGCCTAGTTAATTATTTATATTATAATTACATAGACGAACAGCAGTCAACAACATATTTCTCGATATACATAAATTAGTGTACTAGGTAGTTTAAAACCATAGGTAAGAGTAAGGAATGTTAATGATTAAAACCGACCGTTCAGAAAACGGGGCACTGTAACCGCGTGAAGTTGGTACTGCAGGCAACGCGTATTATATGCCAATCAGGATGCCAGCTGAGAGACTAAATAAGTCCCGCACGCCCCTAGAAAGTGTTTCTCCAGCTTTAGTACACTGGTAACAGCTCAGATAGCAGATTACCAAGACATTGAATGGGATTATATTAGTTTATTTTATATAAAGCTCATCATAAATAACTTTTTTGCAGTTAAAAATTTATTCCCTTGATGTATTGCGTAATGTTAGTGTATAACGTTTCCTTCTTTGCTTCAGATACGTAAATTAATTACATCATTACGATTAAGATTTACATATATAGGGTATTTCCTATTTCGCTAACATAACAGTTGTTTCACAAACGATTAATTTTGTGTACAAATAAATAGGCATACCATAACAATCTTATCTTAAAAGCAATTTATTACAAAATAATTTGTATTATTATACTGCTTGAAAAAAACACTACAATTATATACAATCAATTTCAAATACATTTTACACAATAATACCAATAATGGTTATTACCCTTATTGCAGCATTAAGGGGCGTATTCGCGAGTAATGTGGGTCAGGCTTTAGAGCGGGTAGTGTAAACCTAAACCACTTCAACAATGGAACTTGCTGAACGTACAACGGCCATGTTTGTGTCAAAGGTTATTCCTTGGCTCAAAAATTTAGAATAGTACAGTATAATACATTAAACCGTAAAATATTTGTAAATCGCAAAATCAACGTTTTTTTATATTTTTAATTTTGTATTGTTTTGTTTAACGTGCTTGGTGATTCTTTCACTGCATTTGAACGCACCACCACAATTTGGGCTAGGCTGTTTGTGTAAACAAGCAGACAACACACCTACGGTTTGAGTCTTTGGGTACACATTTGCAGACAGTAAGGAACACAACATTGATTTTTATGGGTTATAAAGTTTGTATTTTAGTTACTGTAAGCGATTTAGCGTAAAACTGAGATTTTAAATTTTATTTGGCAACAGTACTGCACTGCAATTTATCTCTAATGTTGAATTCAATATGCCGAGCAGCTGGTTTGAATCATGATTTCCGAAATTAATAATCACAGTTCAAATTGTAGTGTTTTTGTCCACTACATGTTTCACCGTAAATACGGCATTTTCAAGTGGTATATACAACCACTCTCACCAGTGCCGTGGCGTGATTGAAGATATGCGTGTGGTAGGCCTACCGGTATTTATTCGTAAATGTGTTTGTGATTGTGTTTGTGACTGTGGATTTTTTTAAATTTTGACATATCCTATTTGGATAATTCGTTCTTGTATATACCACTTGAAAATGCCGTATTTACGGTGAAACATGTAGTGGACAAAAACACTACAATTTGAACTGTTGACGACAAGATATGTACCTATTTAGTCTATTACGCACAGTTCAGGGGCTACAACTATGAATTTTAATTATTTACCTATTTCAAAGTGAATGCTCATCTATTAAGTTGTACAATTAAACAATAACATTAGCAAGTTAAAAGCGATGAAAAATTATTTGTGAATATAACAACGGAGGAAGTGTTGTAATGTTTGTTTCAAAATGATCAGTAAGATAATCTAAGAAGATAACAATAACATGTAAATCGCTAAACGAGTTCGCACGCAGCACGCTGACGTGAGGGAGTGAATTTCCACATAAAAACTTGTAAAACTCAAAATAAGTGTAAAAACATACATTTGTCCAATTTTTATTGAAATCTGAAAACATTGATATTTTGGCTGTTCTGATACTCCTGGTTTCATTTACTTGTAAAGCTGGGAATACAATTTTGCGCATTATAAGGTTAGGAGAAGGTCCAGACAGGCTTGAAAGTAGGTGTGAGGTTGCTGGAGATTATAAAAGTACTCTAACAAAGGAGTAATAGGCTTTTCTAGTGTAAAACCCCCATAAGACAACGTACTGTGTTTAGTCGATACACATTTTCTTTAATAACTCGGTAAATAGTTATACTAGAATGACGAGAGAGGGCTTAAAACTCTTGCCTCTCTAATTGCCATCTTTTTACATGCATTGATTTTACATCTAGAGCTTTTATGACCCTTATTGGGCCCAAAAACTCGAAATTTGAAAGATTAATCCCCAAAAAAAGGGGGTTAGAGTTTTCCGATTGTTTTGCCCAACGAACTTGTCCAACTGATTACAGAAAGGAACGTCCCTACCAAATTTGAAGTAAATTGGACAAAAAATGCGACCGCTAGAGTGCAAACACACACACACACACACACACACATATATAAAATTTTGAACGACCCCCCAAAACGTGTTCAGGGGGTCACGTTAGGAACTTCTATGGTGGTCCCGGGCTTAAGTTTCACCGTGCGGGCCATGCTAATAGTTCACTTTCCAAAGGAAATTCACTAACAATAACTGAATATAATCAGAAGTTTTTGAGTGAACCAAATCAAAACCATATACCGTAGTCATTCTAGTTTTTAAAATCGTGCAATACTTCTGTTTGCTCTTATCACAGTGGAAAACGGCAAAGGTTGGCACAACTGATTTGGAGAATGCATTTTGTCTGTGTGCGTCTCTACAGTTTATACGGTCTGTATAAACTGTCGCAACGCTCACGGCAAAAATGAACGGAGAGTTCAATCGCGCATTATTGCTGGATGCGTATATCCCGCTGACAATCGTGCATTTT
Organism: Allygus modestus; assembly: GCA_963675035.1. Lineage (NCBI taxonomy): Eukaryota > Metazoa > Arthropoda > Insecta > Hemiptera > Cicadellidae > Allygus > Allygus modestus. The sequence continues at coordinate 137,331,674 of OY776111.1, forward strand.
GTCTTTGAGCTAAAAGCTATATATATATATATATACATATATATATATAAGTTTGAACGAATAGTGTTTTTGGCATCTGGGGACCTCAAAACGAAAAGTTATCATGGTCTCGGGCTTAAGTCTTACCATGCCACCTACGGTAATAGCTTCTTCCCTATAGGGGAAATTCGCTAAAATAAAAAAAAAAACTAACAGCTGTTCAAAAGCAACCATTCAATTGTAAAAATAACACTTACCTGGTAAAGTATCATGTGATTTTCTTGAGAATTGTGATTATTGCCTATGCGTACATAACTTTAAATGTACATGATTAGGTTATGTATAAATTGTGAGAACCATTCAAACTAAAGATTGAACATAAAACAGGCATGCCCAAGTAATCGAGGAAATAAGCAAAGCAAATACGCTAGCCTTGGAGTGGAACCGTGAATATAAGTCTCTAGGCATTTTTTTTAAAACTAACTGGCTTTTCGAGCAAAAGCTCGGTCCCCCAGGTGCTTTAAAAAATGTAACGATTTTCTCAAACATACCATTGTACAGTGATCGCGAGCGAAGCCGTGACGGGATACTAGTATTAAGTAACCATGTGTCTTATAAAATAATAGCGTGTAGTGGCGAAGTGTAACCCTCTATTCAGAGCAAACTATTCAACGTAAAGAGGCCAGGGTTGTGTAAAAAAATGTCCCTTAGCCCAAGGACAAAATAGAGTTTTGATAATGGAACCAGAAGTAGATGATTTTCCTTTGATAAATCCTGGGTCTCAAAAAATATGACAGCAGAACGGCATTCTAGTGGTTTACAGCTGGAATTGTAGTTTGATTTGCAATTTATGCAGTTGTTGTAGTTTTGTGTGAGCAAAATCAACAGTTTTTGGAAAAAAATACAGTAGTGACTATCCTTCCTAAAGTTCGATTTGTGTATCAGTATAAAAAAACCATGATTAAAGACACAAAAAAATCTGACAAAACGTATATAGGAGGAGTTATGTTATGTTTATAATGAATAAAAATGTGAAGATACAAAAAAAATGTGTTAATGCAATTGATATAATTCAGTAAACTATATTTTGGTTAAACATTTAAAGTCTAAAATTCCGATTTAGTTCTTTTATCTGAAAATTTTGTTTGATTTCACAGAGTATGCTTTATTTGATGAAATTTGATGAAAATATGGTAAGAAGTTTTAAAAATATTGATGAGAAAACTAAAGGAGTAATGGACCTATCCCACTATTAGCATTGAATACATAAATATTTATACTAGCTGTCACCATACCCGGTTTCGCCAGGGAATAAACATCGTGTGGTGTGCGCTGCATTGTGTGGTTAACCATGGAACTACTACGAATCATGATCAGCTGTTTTAATTATAATAAGCTCAAACCATAAGAGCTTATAATAAAGTGAATGTCCATAAGAATAACATTAACTAGTGATTAAATTATCACAAGTAGACTTGGTGAGATCTTGCTGTATTTTAGGCCAAAAGACAAACCTCAGAATTTCATTAGCAAATGTTACCTCAAGATTTAATAAATTATTTATTTATAAACTTTGACTTTATAATAGACTATAACTTTTATAGACAACGAGAAGTAATAAATAACAAATTCTACGATAAATAAGAAATTTAAATCACAGCCTTAGAGGTTGTGTCTATTATTCACCATCTTTAATTTAGAGCTTGTGAAGAACTACAACAGTGACATTAATTAACTAACTAGAGATTTTTAATTGGATATTTATTCAATTTGAAAAATATTTTTATTGGTTTTTAATTTAATTTTAGTTAATTTGCTAGTATTTTATTATATATTACTCAGAGATTTGTAGAGCTTGTCAGCTCGGTCAACCAATGCCTTGAGATTAAAATATATACCTTTGTGTAAACCAAAACTAACTAGGCCACCATTATTATATTTAAATCACCTACTAAAAAATTTATTTAATTGAAATCTAGCAAATTTGTAACATCAGTTTGTGATTCCCTTGAATCAGTTAATCAAAACCGAATACACATGTAAAGTCACAATAAAGTAAATCTGTTCATATAACTAGCTGATTTATTTCACTACTGTAGATAAGCTAAACATAAGGTAAACCAGCTGAACAAATAGGGACAGATAAAGTAATTTAACAGTTTATCTAGTAATTTTTATTAGGTTTATCTTATTAGCGTAATTTTCAAATAATCTCAGATTTATTTTGGAAGTTTAATTAAATAATATTATAATAATATTATTAAACCCTCTGGAATCCAAACAAACATCGGTATTGCGTGTTGATTTTATTTTTATTTATTATCTTATACTATTCAGATTATGGCGGGTTAGTAGATTCTACCAAATATTATATGTGATTTGCAGGAGGGAATATCTGTTATTTGTTTAATTATGAGGATGTATTTAAAGAGATAAATATAAATGCAAAGGTTGTGTATGCATTTGTTTTTAAGGTATCTACAAAACGGATCTACAAATAACATAATCTGTTGAACAAAAGTACGACACGGCGCGGCAGAACACATCGTACAGCCGAAGTTGGTATAGGCTGCTAAATTAAACTCGTTACGTGTTCAGTTATCTCAGGCTGTATCTGTGTATAAACAGAGCATGAGATACGATTTTACTAATTAGCCTTTTATAAATGTAATATATTTTTTTTAACCACAAATAAGTATTTTATTTACAATTACTTTATAACACATCGTGAAATTTTACGTAATCCAAATAAGTAACTTAATAAATAGTCCGTAAGTTATCCTGTATTTAACTATGGTGCAGTAAAAATTACAAAACTAAATGTGGACTTATTAGTTCCGATACCATTTAAAAATTAGATAAATTCTTATATCTTATAAAATAAAAAAATGCCATCAAAGAGAAACTAATTTACGCTACTGTTATTTAAAATGTTAAAATCAAATATATGTTTAAACTAATTTGACTATAAATTTAGATTTCACAAATTTATTTATTTTGCAAAATAGAACATTTTAAATTAATTTACTCCGCTAAACAACATCATTTACTGTTTCAATTGAATGAAATCATAAATACTGTAACGCTACATAATAGTAATTTTTTACTGACTTTTTAACAACTTTTAAAATGGAAGCTGAGAACGTTAAAACAGTTAATGGTTTATTTTAACTTTACCTATCGCTTTAAGTGGGGCTTTAAGAGCCACTGGGGCAAAGCCCAATGAAGATATATTAGTTTGTATAAGTGATCTAGACATAATAAGCTATCAATAAAAAATTAATGATTAAAATAGGCCCAGTAGATCAGCCCGTTGGACTGGTCAAAGTTTTAATTATTTTGAAATATATATAGTGATATCCACTTACACAAAACCCCGATTTTAGGGAACATATCCCCTAACTTTGCCTGCTGAGTTTCTACCAATTATTTGTTCAATTGGTCTAGTAAATATATGATTAACATGGAAATTTTGAAGGTCATTAATAGGAACGAGTCTCATTGGAATTGAAATAAGCCCTTAACTGTTTTTGTGATGGACCTATCTTCTTCCAAATATTTACTCAATAACTCATGTAGTTTGTGCATGATAGGCTTAAAAAACACATAACAAATTCAGTATTATAATCACAATGACTATCTAGATAAATTAAGCTTTCAATACTATGTTGCAAGGTCTTATGTGCTCCCAACCCAATGTTTAGTTGCCGCGCCTTGATTTTATATTGTTTAGTACACCGTTGTGAAGTAGTTAGTAAATCACGTGTTTTTTCCATTCTGTGGTAAAAGATAAACGATCTGACTAAATGCTCATTAGAACAAACATGGTGCATTGTACGGTGAAATGTTGAGTAATCTGTACCCATAAACTCTTCTATGGGGTAGTGACGGACCAATGGGCATAACCCTAATGACCTACGTAATGATTTGCAGAAGCCTAGACGTTTCCTGCCCCACACGAAAATGGGCAACATATTTTATTTAATTAGGTTCAGTATTTTTTTGAGAAACACTGAACAAATCTGTTTCATAAACGAACAGACAGGTGAACAAAATTTAAATATCTCCGCTGCATACAATATTTCAATGCTCAAAGCGATGTAGGAAAAAATTTATTTTATTTACATAGATAAATACATTCCTTATGTGTAACATCTGTTATTGCCTGTCCATAATGTGTGAACAGCTACAATTCAAATCAAATTATTCCCCATGTTATTATTATGGGCAAAAAACTAACTATGAGGTCAGCCCGTGCCCCTGAGATTATAAATATCGAAAATTAAAAACCTTATTGCAAAACTACGAACTGAGACGAATTGTTTTGACACTTCAATCATTAAAATTGGCCAAGAAATAAGGGAGAAGTTGTGTTTACAAAAAACGGCTTAACGTATTATATACATGGATACTGGAAATTTACCGATCATACACATTTGTCATTTGACTTTCGTAATAAGTCGGCAAAGGGCAACGCTAAGCGCAAGCGTCACAAGGCAAAGCGCCTTCAGTTTGACAGATACTATTACCGCGCAGTGTAGAACGATGATCTGTAGAGTAAACTGACCGTTCATTTCAGTTTAAATTTAGTTCACATGAAATGGCTCGTTGTGTCAACGGTCTTATTTTATAAAATTATAAAAATATATCGATGAAGGTCCGTTATCGCAACGAGCCTGTAGACGCTTTGGACCGTTTTGCTTATATTAAATGGGTTTATTGGCTCTATGACCCTCTTTAAAAATATAATAATAATATAAGGGGCCGTTGTATCAACGATCTGTAGAGTAAATGGACCTTCTTTTTTAAAATTAAATATAACGGAGGGTCATAGTATCAACGAGCTGTAGTGTAAATGGACCTCATATTAAATTAAATATTATTAAATAGGTCCGTTGTGCCAATGATCTGTAGAGTAAGTGAGCTGTCCCCTCCTGTGCATACCACTGAAATAACTTGATATTATTTATCTTGAGGCCCCCAAATAGTTGTCTTATTTGGTCTTTATGTCACTCAGCTTTCTTTATTGTTAATTAACACTAAAGACCAACAAATATAATGTAACGCTGCAATTTTGCAATTTTAGCGAATTTCCCCTATAGGGAAGAAGCTATTACCGTAGGTCTCATGGTAAGACTTAAGCCCGAGACCATGATAACTTTTCATTTTGAGGTCCCCAGATGCCAAAAACACCGTTCGTTCAAATTTTTATATATGTATATATATATATAACTCTCGTAAAAGAGGTCCGATCTTAATGAAATTTGGTACAAATGTGTAAAGTACTATTTATTTGAACGAGTTCGAAAACCAGACGAATAGCACCATCCAAAGGGAGGTTTTGGGGGGGTTTTGTACCCCAAAAATGTGTTTTTTGGGGTTTCCTCATATAATTTTTATTTAAATAAAATTTTAATTTTTACCATTGTATTCAGCATAAAAAACAAACAATTTATTATTTTGATCATTGCTCTATGTCAATTGGTTACTGAGATATTGAAAGTGCTAAACACAGTACGTTGTCTAATGTTATTCTTATGGAGAAAGAAAAATTGTATGTATCTCGCTTATTTATGAATATAAACTGACGAAATTTGGTATATGACTTCATCTGGTTGTGGTTTATTATTGTTTGCACAAAAAACTATTTTTCGCCTATGGTTCCCGTTGCAGCAAACCTAGGTACTTGATCCCCATGTTATTCTTATGGGAAAAATTAAAATGATATATATCACTTATTTATGAATGTATATGGATGAAACTTGGTATGTGACTTCACTAAGACGAGTTTTATTGATATATTGCATAAAAACCATTATTTTGTGTTCCTTGTTGCAGCAAACCTGCGTACTCATCCCCAATGTTATTCTTATGGAGAATAATTAATATTTTAAATATCGCTTGTTTGTGAATATATTTCTTATGAATCCTGTTAAGTGTTTTAATGTGTTATGTTATATATTCATTGGAAATTCGCTGAGTATGCAGGTTTGCTCCGACGGGGGTATTTTGATGTAATGTGGCTGTGGTATATTTATATTTTCTTAAGATTCCCAGCTTTAGTCATCCTCAAATATGTGTAATATGTTTAATGTTATTGTTATTGAGGATAAATTTAATGTTATACTGTATATCTCATTAATTTATCAATATATTTTGATGAAACAAAGTAATCTGGTTAGTGTGTTGGTGAGCTAAATATGTACGCAGGTTTGCTGCAACGGGGGTATTATGGGTTCAGTGAGAACCAAAACCAATACTTCCACGTAACTCAAATTCGAAACGTGTGATGAAAACAAAACTGTTTCCAAAAATACTATGTATAAGAAGACAAAATAAACACCAATTGCTTTAATAAAATTAAGGTATTGAAGTTCCACCAAGACATCCCCAGGTCACCAGTGATCATACCTGGGCACCGACTATCCCGTTGCCTCCATAGAAGTTGGGAGCGTACATGTGCATGGAGCCACCCTTGCCCCGGGCACACCCGGACTTGCGGCCAGTCAGTTCAGCCAACACTCCCACCACCGACACACCCATCAGATACGTCCAGCCGTGCACTCGGTACGCGGAGATGATCGAGTCGTGGTCCCGCATCGCCGATTTCATCCCCACCGCACACGCTTCCTGTTACACAGTTAGCCTTTATTTGTTTTCAAGACTTTGGACACATATGGATCATATCCAAAAACAGGAGGGGTTAGCCGTTACAGTATTAGTTGATCTGGCCTGCGACATTCAGGCCTTAAAACGAGTCACAAAAAACCCTTAAAATGGGTGATTTCTTTTATCTTCCTATGACAGTCCGTAAAGGTCACAGAAAGTAATTTTGAAACAAATTCAAACCTTGACCTTGAAAAATTCAAACCTTGAAATGGGACTAAATCTTGAGATAAATTCACACTGACATAAATTTTAGGCTAGATTACTATAACACCTATTTTGAAGTAACAACATTATCTAATATATGTCATACTTAGCAATTGTAACGCTGGAAATTAAACTAAGTTATTTACTTTGAAAATAAGATATCATCAAGTCACAAGTAGTTCAGTAGTAGTCAACCTTGTTTACATACTGCAACCGAATTTACTAAACATTTTAATACTAATTTGCAAACTAAATTTCAGTTCAAACCCATATCAGTCTTAGAAGTTAAACAAACTATTACAAATTTGAACAATAAAAAATCTTTAGGCTGGGATGAAATACCCAAAGAAGTAATTAAGAAAACAGTGGATTTTATTGCATATCCACTATGTTTAATAATTAATCAATGTTTTGAGGAAGGCATTTTCCCCTATCAATTAAAAAATGCTGAACTGAAGCCTCTATTTAAAAAGGGTGTGGCCGAGGATCCCGATAACTATCGTCCAATATCAATATTACCTTCTTTGTCTAAAATCTTTGAAAAGATTGCTTATCATCAAATATATTCCTTTTTTGAAAGTAATTATTTATTCATGGATCAACAGTTTGGTTTCAGATCTGGCCGGAACACAGTTTCAGCTGTTTCGGACTTAATAAATCAGGTGTCTGGTGGCTTGGATGGATCATGATAGCAGCTGTGTTCTGTGATCTAACCAAGGCTTTTGACTGTGTAAATTATGATATTCTATTGGACAAACTTAAGTACTATAAGTTTTCTAACCTGGCATTGTCTTGGGTACTCAAACACATTCAAACACATTGGGTTACTTAACAAATAGGCAACAGCGAACAATAATTAAGAAAAATGGCACTAAATTTACTTCAGAATGGCAAGAAATTAAATGTGGAGTCCCACAAGGGTCTATTTTAGGCCCTTTGTTATTTTTAATATTCATGAATGATATTTCTAAAAATGTGTGATCAAATCTTATTCTATAGGCCGATGATACCATAGTTCAATCAAAACATTCTGATGGTTTAAAAGTGAAACTCGATCAGTCACTTTTAGAACTCTCTACTTGGTTTATAATGCCAATGGGTTAAAACTAAATAGTTCTAAAACACAAATCATAAAATTTCAAACACTTCAAAATAGGCAAAATTTAACATTTGAATTATTTTATGATAACAATGTCAGTTATACTATTTAATACTAAATTTTTAGGATTGAACATTGATCAAAATTTAACATGGAAACCTCATATTGAAATGGTCATCAAGAAATTGAACACTGCTTGCTTTCAAATGTATGTCTTAAGAAATATTATTGATTTAAAAACCAAGCTTATGGGTTATTATGCAATGTTATTTTCAATTTTACAATATGGCATTGAATTAAAGGGCTCAACTTAAAATGTTACAACAGTTTTTAAAATCCAAAAGAAATATTTGAAAATTCTGTCTTTTGCACAAAAAAGAACATCTTGTAAACCACTATTTCAAAAGGATGAAATATTAACAATGCCTTCCCTTTACATATTTAAAACGTTGGTGTTCTTGAAAAGTAATTACCAGTCCTACAGCAAAAAGCAGTTTGTTCATCAGTATCCCACCCGCTTCGAAAATAACTTTCAGTATCCTAGACATCGCCTTAGCCTTTTTGAAAAATCCCCATATTATATGAGTCTTAAACTTTTCAACAGTTTACCTGCCAATTTCAAGGAGATTGACGATTTGTATAACGATTTAAAATTGTATTTGCTGACAACAAATTATTATTCAATTGCAAAATATCTAAATGAGATCACACAGATGTAAACTAGCATTGTATTGCATTGATTTATGGCAATGTTCTATAGGTATTAAGTTTTAGTTTTTATGACAATGTCACCTGTTTTCTCAGCTACGCTGGGAAGATGAAAATGTATTTGTGACAATAAAGGACTATTTCATTTCATTTCAGATTAAAAGTTAGTTTATATACAATTTAAGATTGTAATGGTTGAAATTTATACGTTATTTTGACAACACACATTAGTAGGTGATACAACACTCACAAAATAGAAATATATTAATATCTATTTTATAACGGTGATTACTTTTTCACCTATGCTGAGATGAGGTTATTGTTTGTTACGATATCGAAGAATTTCATAAACCGATTGTTTATCGAATAAATTTATAATCGTTGCTCACTGCCTGATGAATTGTAACTTTCTTGTGTCCGTGAATCGGCAGGCTTCGGTAGCCAAGTGGAAATGACGTCAGATCCATTATCATGCAGTCCCATGTGCAAATCTTACATTTGATATTTACTTTTTGAAATCTGAAATTGTTTAGAGTTGATTGTAATTTGTTCGGGGTTAAATCTTCCTTTTCTTGTTTACTTTTTTAGGTCTGGCATTTCTGTTTAATTTTACTTTTGTTTATTTATACTAATCCCTTTATTTGTAATTATGTTGCACAACGAACAGCCACCATACAGCGCTCTGCGGAGTTAGGTTAGGTTAATATGATTTTGTCGTGAACTGCAACCTAGTTGTTTGTTATTTTGTTCACGCAAATCCATCTGTAGATCCAATTTAACATTGTATCCACAACTTCTGACTTAACTTATCTTGACTTTGAATCCAATCACCATTTATGCTTTTCCACCACAAAACAACAATCGTAATCGAAAGTTCATTAACACAAACAAGCAATCGGTTGGTTAAATTGTTCGATATCGAAACGATAACCTCATCTCAGCGTAGGCGAAAAAGTGCTCACCAAAGCAATATCAGCGACATTACACATTGAGAGTACAGCAACAGCTGTTTTATTATTCAAATACTCCCTTCAGATTTTATTATTTACAATCAATCTCAAAACTAAAGGATCCGCTTTCGGTACCCAAGGTCCTGAACACCTCAGGTGACTTTACAATAGTGTGGCTCTTAAACAAATTAAAACTTTCTGCTATCACACATGATGTATCTGCAGATAATATTTTTGGGATAAGAAGTTTAACAAACCTGGCCAGAATAAAGGTGACAGAATCCTCTGATGATTTTCTCCTTGTATAAGTTTCCAGCGGCAGTTTCTATTCGACGGATGGTTTGCATTTGCCTGTAGAATTTGATGGCCTCATCCCTTGAAACGCTTACACTAGTTGATGGCCCTTGTTCCAGTTTGTGTAGTTTAAATGGCTAAAATATAAGATCCAAATTAAATACTCTACTGGCTGTAATAACCAATATTTAAATGTTAAAAAGTATGATTTTTCATAACATTTTTACAATAACCTTTGGATGTAAGGATTTTTTCTGGATAAAGTGGGTTTTGGATAATGACAAAGTAGTAAGGGGAACAACTTGATAACTCCAGATATATATATGAAAGAAAAGTAGACGCTCAGGGGATTAAATTGATTGAATTGAATTCCCAGTCATTCCGAGGAATATTCAAATTCAATCATCTTTATTCATCAAATACAGTGTGTAAATTAAGTATTGAAACAAACCTGTATTTTTCCAGCCGAAATAGATGGAAATATTTTGTTCGTGGCATTGATTGTTAACAAACGTTCCGGAATTTTTGACAAGAAATTTTTTTTTGCCCCCCTAACAGGGTGGGGGGTAGGGGGTAACTTATTTTTTCAAATAGCAACCCCTACTGAGTGACCCCTCAAATTTAATTACTTGAACAAAAATTGTACTGTTTCATGAGTACTATATGGACATTATATGTATATTTTCCCATAATTCATTCATAACATTTCCAAATTGTGAACTTAGACATTGAGGCATGAAGACAGTGAGCGAGAGGAAAAATAACACACCAATTGTTCTTTTTCAAACATTTATTTTTATGTCATTATTTTATTTCAAAAAATATCATGTTTACAGGTATCTTACCACTATTTCTATGAAAAACAAATTTTTTAGTGATTTTTTCCTGCGGAGACTCAAATTGGCCATTAATTTTATAATGGCCCATAACAAAATATCTGTGTTTTGGTAAGCATGAACTACTGGCATTGACGGCATGATCAACGTATAATTGGAGTGGGCTCCTTAAAAAACTCATAGAGTAATGGATATTGTTTGAGTAAAAATAAACCCAAATACAGTATTCCACAATTATTTAATGACAAAGTTTGTTTCATGACGTTAACTTAACATTCTTTGGTCATTTGTGACTATGAACGATACACTTTGGTTTGAAATAGCAAATTAATATAGATCAGACAACTACAAGTGTGACAAATCTAAATAATGACGATCGCGCCGCTATCTGCCGAAACGACAACCGGACGATATCAGCCATTAATGACGACAGCATCGCGTAATGAAGGCCGTAAATTGACAATCGCACCTCGTGATATAGGCCGCAAATGACGATCGTACCGCATAACATCGGCCATAATTGCCGATTGCACCTCATAACTCGGCCGTTAACCCTAGCAGTGGCCAACCATAAACTGTAGAATGGCCAACCAATTTTGGCGATTTTGCAGACCTTTTTTTGAAAATTCGTATAAATTTGAAATGAGAACACTAAACATAGCCAACCACATATTAATTTTGTTCAGAAAGAACAGGGGAATCTGAAAATAGTAAAATAAAAAAGATCTAAGAGGTAGTTTTTTCAGCAAAGTAAAAAAATACAAATAAATTTAAATTTCTTTTTGAAATTTCAAAAGCAGCCTCGGTAAAACTTTTTCGTCAGATTTTTTATGGAAAATTCATTATATACATTTTGTAGACAATTCAATTCCCTACATAGAAATGTATAATATGTTGGGGAAAAAATTTTATTTGTAAGTATATACGGAAAACCGCAAAATGTGAAAAACTGTACAGTGTTAGTGAGTACTGTAAAAAGGTAATGTAAATATGTATATGCTAATAATAATATGTATATATTTGTAAAGATAATGAAATAAGAAATGTAAAAAAGTCATAAAGTTGATGGTAAAAAATTGTTATCACTTATGATTAGATGAATTTTGGAAATTTTAGGGTATTCGAAAAAAATAATTATACGGTATTTAGTATATAACTTTTTTTTAGAAATTTATTCCTCCAAATACTATGTATACATTTAGTAGGAAATTCAATTCCCTACATAGAAATGTATAATATGTTAGGGAAAGAATTTTATTTGTAAGTATTATGTAAGTATATACGGAAAACCGCAAAATTTGAAAATTGTACAGTGTTATTACTGTAAAAAGGTAATATAAATATGTATATGCTGATAATAATATGTATATATTTGTAAAGCTAATGAATAAGAAATGTAAAAAAGTCATAAAATTGATGGTAACAAATTTTTATCACTTATGATTAGAAGAATTTTGGAAATATTAGGGTATTTGGAGAAAAAATTTATACAGATTTTAGTATATAACTTTTTTTTAGAAATTTATTCCTCCAAATACTATATATACATTTTGTAGGAAATTCAATTCCCTACACATAAATGTATAACATAATGGGGGAAAAAATTTGGTGTAGGTGTTATGAAAGAATATATGGAAAACTGCAAAATGTGTAATTTTTACAGTATTTAGTAATAACTTTTTTTAGACATTTTTTCACCCCAAAACAATATAAACATGTAGAATTTCCCATTCAAAAATATACATAACATTCATAATAAATTGTATGTTTTTATATGTGTTATGTAACAATAAAAATAATCGCGGACTTATAAAATCACGGTTTATATCGCACTCGTATTTTCGTGATATGGTGCTAAAGAAAAACACAACTTTTTACAAACACTATTTCACACACTTCAGTAATATTTATGCATAATAAAATGTATAAAGATTACTGTTATACACACACACACACTTCACTAACACTAACACTACGAAATAATAAAGGATTTAGCAATAATTCGCGGATAACACGAGAGCGCAAACTCACCGACAACAACACGAAATGGCTGCAACGTCGCCACTACGCATTAGATGTGAGAGGAGTGACGCATTTCCTTCGTCTTCGAGAGAGCAGCCGGAAATAACCATGGGCAAGGCTGCCAATCTCAAAAGCTAAATTTCTTCCTCTTCAAAATGACATATTATATGACTAGTATATAAACTTGCATTGGATGTAATTCGTATTTTCCATACCAGCTTATTACGCCGGTTGGCCATTTGTTATAAATTCAGAAAACAGCTGTGTTCATAAAATCGTAACTGTTGTCCTATCAATATTTCGTTCTAAAAATCAATACCACAGTGAAACTAAACTCTTTGGCTATGCAGTGGTACCACCCGCAACATCCTAAGACAAAAATTACCCGAGCAGGGTAATTCCAAAGTAGTCGTGTTTTTACATTTTCCGAGCGTCGACTGCAGGAATGGCGTAGCGGCAAAATTTCATTGTAATTATAATCGTCGTGACATTGTTATACAACTTGTAAACGGTTCATTTATGTAATACCCCCGTCGCAGCAAACCTGCATACTCAGCGAATTTCCAATGAATATATAACATAACACTTAACAGGATTCATAAGAAATGTATTCACAAACAAGCGATATTTAAAATATTAATTATTCTCCATAAGAATAACATTGGGGATGAGTACGCAGGTTTGCTGCAACAAGGCACACAAAATAATGGGTTTTTATGCAAATATCAATAGAACTCATCTTAGTGAAGTCACATACCAAGTTTCATCCATATACATTCATAAATAAGCGATATATAACATTTTAAGTATTTTCCATAAGAATAACATGGGGACCAAGTACCTAGGTTTGCTGCTACAGAAACCATAGGCGAAAAATTGTTTTTTTGTGCAAAAAACAATAAACCATAACCAGATCAAGCCATATACCAAATTTTGCCAGTTTATGTTCATAAATAAGCGAGATATACAATTTTTCTTTTTCTCCATAAGAATAACATTAGACAACGTACTGTGTTTAGCACTTTCAACATCTCGGTAACCAATTGACGTAGAGCAATGATCAAAATACCAAATTGTTTGTTTTTTTAAGCTGAATTCAATGGTATAGATTAAAATTTGATTTAAATTAAAATTACATGTGAAAACCCCAAAAAACACATTTTTGGGGTACAAAACCCCCCAAAAACCCCCCTTCGGATGGTGCGATTCATCTGGTTTTCGAACTTGTTCAAATAAATGGTACTTTACACATTTGTACCAAATTACATTAAGATCGGACCTTTTTTACGAGAGTTATCGTGCTTACGGACACATATATATATAAATATATATATATATACATATATAAAAATTTGAACAAATGGTGTTTTTGGCATCTGGGGACCTCAAAATGAAAAGTTATCATGGTCTCGGGCTTAAGTCTTACCATGAGACCTACGGTAATAGCTTCTTCCCTATAGGGGAAATTCGCTAATAAAATGAAAGTTCAGAATGTGATCTTTCGAATGGTATAAATATTGTTCACTTCTGAGTTGACTATTAATGTTTTTTTTACCGTTACAAAAATTTCGACCCGTACCAGCGTATTACGCTGGTGGCCAATTCAGGCATCATGGGAACCCAGCGTATTACGCTGGTTGGCCACTGCTAGGGTTAACGACGATCGCACGGTGTAATCACGGTCTTAACAGTACCGCAGATGACCATTTCGAGGAAATAATCCGTTCCGAAATAATTCCAAGGTAAAATAAAACCTGACCGAAAAGCGGGATTATTTTTTCCCGATATGCCACATCATTCCCGTGAACGATTGGCAAATCTGAGCTAAAATCTAAGCTAACAAAAGTTGCATTGTTTAAGTTGGCTGCCTATTTCAGGTTAGGTTAAAGTCCAACAAACATTGTCAGAATATGCGCAATGCTCTTTACTGTAGACTACAAAGTTTTTGAATTATTGAAGTGAACGACTGGCAACCTAATTAAGGTACTATGTGTTCTGATCTGTTTATCAATGTATTTCTCAAAACTTTCTTAATAAATCACAAATATAACAACTGTGCCTAGTACTCAACATATATTACAAGCACTGGGTTGAGTTTTGGCGCCAGTTTTTACATTGCCTCTTTCGCCTCGCACAATTTTCACTTGAGACGTCTTTGACAAGCTGTACCTTGGGGACGACCTTTAAACAGTGCAAAAATAGATCTCCGATGTATTTTATATTTTTTCTGTTGTTTGTTATTGAGAGCAGACGAACTCCCGTTGTTTATAATTCCATTATTATGTGAAATTATGAGGTTATGAAGTATTTATTTTTGAGTGAACATTACAACAACAGGCAACACAGTGACACTACTGGCAAATTAAGATAAAATATGCTATTTTTTTTATTGAATAAATTATGATTATGATCTAAAACTATGTTTGGTGGAAAGGCAAGGGGTTAGATAGTAACAAGAACACATTATTAATAACAATAGTCTTTTTATTTCACGTTCCTGCCAAAAGGATTCAAAATGCCACATTTTGTGAGATTCACCCTTAAAGTATATTTTTTACACAATGTCATAAAGAGGCACAATGTCTTAATTAAAATGAGTTTAAAATCAATAATTTTACTATCCAAGCAATATTTAAATATTCTAAATTATCAGTCTATCAATTTATTAAATACGGTACCTTGGTTTCAAATGTTGCCTCTGTTGCATAGTTGTTTTTTGATAACCCAAACAATTGCACCGCTCGCTGAAAACATAAAATAATCAATAACCATAATAGATAAATATGAGATGCAACATTATTTGAAAGACCTTAAATTTGACCTGGAAACTGACTGCATAATGTATTTTAGTTCAAAATTTAAACAAAAAAATTAAAGACCTTTCTTCATTTAAATTCTTATCCACAAAAGTGAGTTTATGACCTATTAAACTGGTCGATTTTGATATTTTTTAAGTCTTTCAACTTTCCACACAAAAAAGATAATCGTATTGGTTGAGATAAAAATTTTAAGTAAAATCTTCAAGGACTACCTATGTAGGCTACATACTATGGAATAAGAGAAAATCATGAAGTACAATGCCTTAAACTTAAATATTTAGGTAGCAATTATGTAATAATGGCTGAGACCTCCAAATAAGTATCTCCAGGTCACTATTTTGAATATGTAGGCCTACTTAAGAGATTACCTTCTTTTTAAGTCCAGAATTACAGATAGCCTAATTAATACTAATCTTTGTAGGGCCTTATAAGTTCCTACTGGACCATTATTTCATTCTTGATTAAGGAGAAAGTAAAGTTGGCATTTCAGGAAATTTATCACGTTCACAGGAGACCATGAACTTAAAATGATGTTTGCTTTTAAAATATCCAGATTAGATCAATAGAGTGGGACTAAACCCAAAGGGGATCCAGTAGGCTAGGCTTGTTAAACCCAAAACTAAACATAAGGTAAAGGACGGACTTATAAAATAAAGCCGATTTGGAAAGGTTAAGCCTAGAGCCTGTATTGTTTTAGAACTTCAGTTAATGAGTTTAGAAATATGAATTATTAGAAAAGCCTAATTTAACTGTAACAATCACCGTGCTAGCAGTGCAGGCTCAGACTCACTGGAAGAGTGTCTGCTATCAGTGCCATGTCCATCATGACAGGGGCTATCGGAAATGTTTTCAGCGAATTTCCCCTATAGCTATTACCGTAGTCGGCATGGTAAGACCTAGGCCCGGGACCATGATAACTTTTCGTTTTGAGGTCCCCAGACCCCAAAAACACCATTCGTTCGAAACTGTATATATATATATGTGTCCGTGGGTGCGATAACTCTCGTAAAAATAATCCGATTTTGACGAAATTTGGTATAAGCGTGTAAAGCAGCATTTATGACTTTAAGTTCGAAAACCAGACAGATCGGACTATCCGAAGGGGTATTTTGGGGGGGGTTTTGTACCCCAAAAATGGGTTTTTTGAGTTTTCTACATATAATTTTTGAAAAAGTCAAATTTTAGTTTCCTCCATTGGAATCAGCTTAAAAAGACGCACAATTTGGTGTTTTGACCATTGCTCTACGTCAAATGGTTACAGAGATATTGAAAGTGCTAAACACAGTACGTTGTCCAATGCTATTCTTATGGAGAATAAGAAAAAAAATTATAGCTCGCTTATTTATGAACGTGTTCTAACAAAACTTGGTATATGGTTTCATCTGGTTGTGGTCTATTGTTATTTTCACAAAAAACCCGATTTTTACCAATAATTCCCGTAGCAGCAAACCTGCGTCCTCAGCCCCCATGTTATTCTTATGGAGAATAAGTAAAATGTAATGTATCCCTTAATTATGAACATAAATTAATAAAACTTGGAATGTTGGTTCACCTAGTTGAGTTATATTGATATTTTCATAAAAACCCATTTTTTTTGTTCCTTATTGCAGCAAACCTGCGTACTCATCTCCCATGTTATTCTTATGGAGAATAATCAAAATGGCATATATCGCTTATTTATGAACTTATATTGATGAAACTTGGTATGTGGCTTCACCTAGTTGAGTAATATTGATATTTACAAGAAACCCTATATTTGTTGTTTTTTGTAGCAGCAAACCTGCGTACTCATCCCCAATGTTATTGTTATAGAGAATAATTCAAATTTGATATATCGCTTATTTTTGAATATATTTTTATGAAACTTGGTTTGCGGCTTTATGTGGTTTTAAGACTTATATCTTGCATTGGAAATTCGCTGAGTACGCAGGTTTGCTGCGACGGGGGTATTATTATTATTTTTTTCATATCGGTGTTCGTGTTTCTGTGCTGACAGTTTTTTAATTTTATGTTTTTGGCGAAGTGCAAGCTTTGATAATGTTGCGCTTGCAACGAAGCATGTCAACATAATTGGTTTGACACATTGTGACTATTAACGGAGGTAAAATAACCTATTTATGTCATAAATATAGTCCAGGGGCTTCAACATGAATTTTGAATAAAAAATGCAAAAATAGTTTTAAGAGAGGGGAGGACAAAAATTGAGTCCTAAGTTAAACAAAGACGTGGGCATGGTGAGGAGTAAATCAAATGTTTTGTAATAAGTAAGTTAGTCTAATTTACAAAATTAAAAATAGCTATCAAGGTGGTAGTTTCTCCGACTGACAGACTGATTCAGTGAAATAAATTATGAGGCACTTTCCGTAATCAGACCTTTCTTAACCCCATTCTTGAATTAAAGCTCTTGACGAGCTATTGTTAGAAAAAATGCCAAAAGTTAACATTTTTGAGGCGGGAAAGATCCTACTTTTTCAAATTTTTGACTTTGAGCGTGTTTTGTAAGAAAACAGTAAGAGATGGCAAAAAATGTTAAATACAAAAGTTGTAGAAAATTTGATTCCAAACTAGCGATTTCCTATCATATTTAGGATACGATCATCTGTTAAGCCAGGAAGGAGGTGTTTTCATCCAAGAAGGAGTAGGCTAATTTTGAGTGTTTAGGTTCATTAAATACCCCCGTAGCAGCAAACCTGCGTACTCAGCGAATTTCCAATGCATATATATGTATCTTAATACCACATAAAGCCACATACCAAGTTTCATCAATATACATTCATAAATAAACGATTTATGACATTTTAATTATTCTCCATAAGAATAACATGGCGGCTGAGTATGCAGGTTTGCTGAAGGAAGGAACACAAAAAAATTGGGGTTTTATACAAATATCAATATATCTCATTTAGGCAAAGCCACATACCAAATTTCATTAATTTATTTTCATAATTAAGGGAGATAACACGTTACTTGTCCTCCATAAGAATAACATGGGGCTGAGTACGCAGGTTTGCTGCTACGGGTGCCGTTGACAAAAAATTGTTTTTTTGAGCAAATATCAATGGTCCACAACCAGATGAAGCCGTATACCAAGATTCGTCAGTATACGTTCATAAACAAGCGAGATATAAAATTTTTCTTTTTCTCCATAAGAATAACATTAGACAACGTACTGTGTTTAGCACTTTCAATATCTCGGTAACCAATTGACGTAGAGAAATGATCAAAATACCAAATTGTGTGTTTTTTTAAGCCAAATCCAATGGTAAAACCAAAATTTGACT
Organism: Allygus modestus; assembly: GCA_963675035.1. NCBI lineage: Eukaryota > Metazoa > Arthropoda > Insecta > Hemiptera > Cicadellidae > Allygus > Allygus modestus. Next base: position 137,350,535 of record OY776111.1, read on the forward strand.
TTTTCCAAAATTATATGTAAAAAATTCAAAAAACCCATTTTTGGGGTACAAAACCCCCCCAAAATACCCCTTCGGATGGAGCGATCTGGCTGGTTTTCAAACTTAAAGTCATAAATGTTGCTTTACACGTTTATACCAAATTTCATAAAAATCGGATAATTTTTACGAGAGTTATCGTGCTCACGGACACACATATATATATATATATATATATATATATATATATATATATATATATATATACAGTTTCGAACGAATGGTGTTTTTGGGGTCTGGGGACCTCAAAACGAAAAGTTATCATGGTCCCGGGCCTAGGTCTTACCATGCCGACTACGGTAATAGCTTCTTCCCTATAGGGGAAATTCGCTAAAAGTGTACAAATTGTTGGATGTTTTATTAAAGTAGTATATACATGTAATATACCTTTGGCTGATACTACTTGTTTGTAACACCTGATTCATACAAAGCTTAATGTTTTTGTTCTTTTCTGGTGACCACATTATCGCCAAAACTAGGGTGACCAAATCATAAACTTGAAAGAACGGGACACACCAAAGGAGGGGCTTAAAGGGCAATACCCTCCAGCTAAAGAGGAGTCCGAGGGGCCTCCCTCGGGACGTAATCACTGAAACATGCTCTTTTTAGCTATTTTGAGACCAATAAATCTTTTTAAATTTAACTTACCTTTACTTTTATAGTTTAATTTAAATTCTGAGGCATATAATTCCAGCTCCTGGCTACTCGACTATTGGCACAGGCTACCTACATTAACTTACACCAGTGGTTCCCAAATGACAGTCGGTCGTGGACCCCCAAGTAAATAAATTAAACCATCGGGGACCCCTGAAACCTGTGTTAGATTGAAATCACACTTTTTATACTCTGTTACTTTATTAATTACCAAAAGTGTTAGTAGTAAGTAATATAACCTCCAGTTGGGTATATAACCATTTTCATTAAAAAAAAAATTACTAACTACTGTCTATGAATATTTTCAAACAAATGGAATCATTTGGTTATATTAGAATAGTCTATGGAATAATATCTATTGGAATTTTTAAAGGTACTTTTTGTGGAAAAATAACTTCCAAAGTTGTTCTATAAAACTCAAATTATTTTTATTTTACAAAGCATATTATGAGCGAGTTATATTTGTTGACAAAGCAGTTGAAATTAGTAAGCAGGTACAAATTAGTATGTGGACGTAAAGAAATGTTATTTTGTTCAGTGTGAATGATGAAATCAATCCTTTTTCTCAAAATGTCTTCAATATTAGGACACAGTTTGGTGAAATTCACATAGAAACCATCATGCATGTTGAGAAGATTTCTATATTTATTCTTCATGTAAAACCTATTCACATGTTTAGGTTGTACAAAATGGTGTTCGGAAATCTAATAATTTCAAAACGTCAAGGCAAATTATACATTGAGGTTCCCAAAAATGGGAAATTTCCCCCGTAATGGGGAATGTTTTCCTGTTTTTAAAATATTCCTCTTAAACGTGAATCCCACTTACACAGCGCTCTGCAGAGTTAGGTTATGATAAATATTCACAAAATATTGAAACCTGATCCAGCAAATTTGTATTTATTTATTTATCATAACCTAACCTATCCTAACTCTGCAGAGCGCTGTATGGGAAATTTTCCCAAAAACGGGATTTTTCCCCGAAACGGAATTTTTTCCCAAAACGGAATTTCCCCTTAAACGGGAATTCCACTGTACAGCGCTCTGCGCAGTTAGGTACGTTAAGATAAACACACTACACAAACTATTTACCTGATTTTCATTTAAGCAAATTTGTATTCATTAATCATATCATAACATAACCTAACCTAACTCCGCAGAGCTCTGTATAGCGGAATTCCTGTTTTTGGGAAAATTTCCCGTATTGGAAAGATTTCCTGTTTTTAATAAACATTTCCTCTCAATAAATTTAACCTAGTCTAAAGGAAATTTCCCAACCAATTAACTTATCCCGAACTCCCAACGCGCCCCCTAGATTGTGTGGATTTGACACGTTGTTGACAATAGCTTGCTTAACACTTATACAATTGCAAAACAGGTTTCATATTCGTGTTCAGGATGAAATTCAGCACAATTTGAGTACCCACAACCTAAATAATATTTTTTTTAACTGTCAAAGATTTTCCCAGTTATCCAGTTCAAACATTATCAGATTCAAAAGATATTTACATAATCGTGTTCAGGACGGAATTCCGCACCTTTTGAGTACCCATAACCTAATATTTAAAAATAAATATATTTCGGTCATTTTCCCGAAAAATGAGCACCATTTTCGAAATGAAGATATTATTTTGAACATTACAAAAAAATGTAAAAATCATTGGAGTCTGGAGGTTGATATAATTACCCAATTGATTCAATATCAGTGATATCGCACTGGTCGAATTAACCTGTCCTCACAGATTAAAACACTGTCAAAGGCCAACGTGCCGACCCGACCGGGTTGGTATTACATTTCAGCCGACCATGCTATGCTAACACGGTGAGGTTTGCGGCAGTAAGCTGATTTAGGGGCCTATCTAAAATGTAACAGTAAACTAAGTAGCCTATGTTACACCTAGGTAGGTACAAATATCTTATTATGTCATTCATTAAATGCCTCAGATTGCTTTATATATATATATATATATATATATATATATATATGTATATTTTGAGAAATCTTACCTTAGCAATCTATTTAACTTAACTAGATTGCTAAGGTAAGATTTCTCAAAATATAAGCCTACATCCTTATTATGTGACAAAACCACTGAGCATAGGCTATTTTTAATGATAGTTAACATAAAGAGTATGTAATCATGCTTCAATTAATATTTACCAACAAATCCCTGCAATTTAAACTGAACTAAATCAATAGGACCTAGGCCATAGCCCATTGAAATATTTAACATAGGTACCTGAGTTTCAGCTTTTCTCAAGAAGGATTTTAAGCAGTTATTTAACATTTTTCCAGATAATTGATTGATGTAGTAAAATAAATATTTATTGAACCCAAGGCGTGCTGTGTTCTAGTCCTGTAAGATTGACCGTGTGAAGGTTAAAGGTTATCGCAACCACCTTGACTTGGACTTCACTTAACTTTCGACGTTCAACGTCATTCAACACTTTCAACTTCAACAACAATCAGTGTTGCCAACAGTGTTTCCAACCAAGGAAAAAATAAATCCCTCCTCGAAGGTCAAATAATCCCTCTTTATCCCTCACCCATATGTCAAAATTCCCTTTCTATCCCTCTTCCTCAAATTTAATGCAACGTACACCTACCATATATCAATTCATCAAAAATTCCTCTAAAACTCCATTTAATAAGTTATTTGAGATAAATAAGTTACACAAGTAAAAACAATATAAACAAAATAACCCCCTAATATTAACATTGAAACTTAAACCCCTCCCAAGTCAAAAGGGGTGTATATCCTTAACACTAAGGATGCAAATTATCATGAAAACCCAATTAGCTGGATTTTTGTAAGTTGAAAAATACTCCTACCGTGTTAAACTCTTCAAGCTTTTTAGTTGTGGGATATAAAACATAGCATGTTAAATTGATAATATTAAAATATTGGTCTTAATTTTTCATGAATATTTTTCTTAGTTTAATACTGTCTGTAATGGTTGTTGAAACATTAGTAAACAATTATTTGAGTTTTCGATACCATTCGATACAATACTGCAGGTATCGATAATTTGGATCCAATAGTATCGGGTATCAATACTTTGGTTTCTATATTGTATTGATACCAAATATCGGGTCCAAGCCAATATCGGAACGTCCCTAGGGGTCTTGGCTCACATCGCGAATCAGTCAGCCAGCGCGGAGCATGGGCGTGCGGATGCGCGTGTGTAAGCGGCTGGGCGAGAGTGTTGTGTGGGTGCTGGCGCGGGTGCGCAGGGCGTGTGGACGCGTGTCACGCGTGTGTGTGAGCGGCTATCCGGTCAGAGTGTGTTTGTGTTGAACGGCGAGACCTCTAGTGCCCCTAGCTTAACCGTACAGAACTAAGTGGGCTAGCAAGTACGCCGTACAATCAGACAGAGCATACCGTTCCCTATGCCGTGAAGGATCTACTTGTGGTGGTATTCTTAATCCATGGTTAAACCAAGTGTTGGGTAATGGTGGGTAATTTTCTCAGGAACGGTGGGTAAACGGTGGGTTCAGGGACAGTGGGGTTAGAGGCCCAAACTAGATTGGCAACACTGACTGCTTGTGAGAAAGAGTTGTTGTCAGTGTAGCCAATTGGCGGGTAATTACCCGATTGTTGGGTAATTTGGGTGTTGTAGGGTAATAGAGAGGGTAATGGCACCCAGGGGGGTAAAAGAGGGTAATTTACCAAATTTTGAAAAACATTACTTTTTAGCGAATTTCCCCTATAGGGAAGAAGCTATTACCGTAGGTCTCATATTAAGACTTAAGCCCGAGACCATGATAACTTTTTGTTTTGAGGTCCCTAGATGCCAAAAACACCATTCGTTCAAATTTTTATATATGTATATATATATATATGTGTGTGTGTGTGTGTGTGTGTGTGTGTGTGTGTGTGTGTGTGTGTGTGTGTGTATGTGTGTGTGTGTGTGTGTGTGTGTGTGTGTGTGTGTGTGTGTGTCCGTAAGCACGATAACTCTCGTAAAAAAGGTCCAATCTTAATGAAATTTGGTACAAATATGTAAAGTACCATTTATTTGAACAAGTTCGAAAACCAGACAAATCGCACCATCCTAAGGGGGGTTTTATACCCCAAAAATGGTTTTTTTGGGTTTTAATATGTAATTGTTTTTTAAATCAAACTTTAATTTATACCATTGAATTCAGCTTAAAAAACAAACAATTTGGTATCTTGATCATTGCTCTACGTCAATTGGTTACTGAGATATTGAAAGTGCTAAACACAGTACGTTGTCCAATGTTATTCTTATGGAGAAAAAGAACAATTTTATATCTTGGTTATTTATGAACATAAACTGACGAAACTTGGTATATCGCTTCATCTGGTTGTGGTTTGTTGTTGTTTGTACAAAAAAATAAATTTTTCGCCTATGGTTCCCGTAGTAGCAAACCTACCCTAGTGGAAGTGATCAATAGAAATCAATAGAAATATTTTTAGTGATACGTAGTGATATCACTACGTAACTGGATCAATACGTATCACTAGACATCAATACGTATCACTAGAGATCAATAGAAAATTGTTTCTATTGATGTCTAGAGATACGTATTGATCTCTATTGATATGTAGTGATATCACTACGTAATTGGGTCACTAGTCATCATTACGTATCAATAGACATCAATAAGAAATTCTATTGAGTCTTTAACTGGTATTTTGTAATTAAAACACAACAAATTAATGTACTAACAGGTATATTAAAAAAATAATAAAACAGTAATTTTATGACCTAGGACTAATGTTTACCTACTTACTCCTTGAAACTAATTTTTTTTAAATGCACCAAAAAACACTAAAATCAGGGCCTATATTAATTTACTTGTTCACATAAGTAAAATACACAGCCAACACTAAAATTTGGGCCTATATACTATTCACTGATTTCCTTGATCTTCTTGTTTAGTGTGGCAATTTTCTGAGTGATGTACTGGCTGATACTGCCACTTCCAAGCTCAATTTCTCAATTTCTTCTTTTGATGTCCCACACAGCACAAGATTGTCCCCAGGACATCCCAAGGACATCACAGTGGGATATGCAGTATATCCCAGGATCATCCCTATCTCATCCCATGATATCCTCAAGATACCCTCAGGATGTCCCCAGGACACAAAAATGTCCTCTCCCCACGACATCCTGGGGACATCCTTCAGGATGACCATGGGATGTCCCTTGGACCTAATCAGGACATCATAATGAAAGCCATAGGACATCCCCAGGATGTCCCACAGGATTATCTGGGGATATCCCTCGGACCACAAAAGGATATTGTATTTTGAAGCCCTAGGACATCCCCAGGATGTACTGGGGACATCCCTCGGTCCACAAAGGGATATTGTACTCTGAAGCCCTAGGACATCCCCAGGATGTCCCACAGGATTTACTGGAGACATGCCTTTGACATGTATTGAAAGGTGTCCCATTATTCTATCAGTATGAATCGCATAACCCCACAGATATCCCTGCCTCCCCATGATAATTCTGTGGTCATCCTTAGGAGGCCATAAGGCTCCTAGTAATAGGTAGTGTGTACCCTGAAGCCATATCACCTCCTAAGGATGACTGCAGAATTATCATGGAGTAGGCAGGGATATCTGTGGGGTTAGGGGATTCAAACTGATAGAATAATGGGACACCTTTCAATATGGTCACACAATATGATAGGAAGACAGTTCTAAAATAAGTTACAGGACAACTTTAAATTATTCTTTTATAAAAACAATACTATAATTGTCCATGCCCAGCTTGCACACCCACACAGCACACGACGTCCCCAGGATATCCCATTTGTGTCCCACACATCCCATTGCCATCCCAGGATAAACAGGACATCCCTAGGATATCCTGATATGTCCCGGGACATTTGTGGACGTCCCAGGGATGTCCACGAAATCCCGGGATAACGTGGATATCTTGGGGACATCCCACCGACATCCTCTATATCCCAGACCAATTTTAGTAATAATTAAAAATTGTATTTAGAGCTTTAGTATTCAAACCAAATTGAATAACAAGGATAATGATTAGATATCTAAAATAACACATGTATAAAGAAAGAATGAATTTACAGTTTATACATCGATGAAATATGCATAGAATTCTGACAATTTATAAGAAAAGAAAAGAAAAATTGCATACTTTTTACCGGTACACCATTAAATTAACGGCCAATCCGATCTCCCATAATCCCCTTTAGAGAAAAGAGAAAAAATCTGACGTGGCGCCTCGCGTCTGCGCAGAATCGCAGCATCCCAACCAAAACAAACTCTATGTCTACAGAGGACAGACCAGATAGACGTGCCTTATAATAACGGTCAATCCGTATTTGGCTTGGTAAATTATGTTTCAGTTACTTTCTACTTAGGCTAGCAAGTTTTAAGTTTTGGAGGTTTGAATTGAGAAAAAATATATCTTCATTCAAGAGTTACTTTAGGTGTTTTGAATACTGTACTGTTTCTTGGTAAGTAACATACTTTTTTAAAACAGATTTACAGGTTAACTATAGTTAATTTTTCTTCATAATGTAATAAAGAGTTATTCCACTAGGATGGTTTGTTTATAGACAGTACCCGTACCTACTGAATCAGTTTAGTCAGTCTCTCATACTAAGAACTACCATAACCTCAAAACTATCTAGGCCTATAAAGTGTATTGCACGAATGAAAAAACTAGGCTTTCCATACTTCCATAAGGCCAATGTTACAATTAACACTAGTCTTATGGGCAGCCTGGATTTACATTTATTTAATCGTAAGAACACTGAAGACTTTTTAGCTTAAAGTTGTTTTCCTTACAAAATATATAATTCTTATCCATATGTGTTGTATTATATTAACTCTGATAGTAGGTAACAGCCTTTTATTTTTATTATTCACCCAAATTTGCAATTAGGCTATACCGGTACTGCGCACAGTTACCTTACCCAATGCGCACAGTGACACACCAGTCGGGGAACTGGGCGCTTTTGCATACTTTGACATTAATTTCTGTACAAATAATGGTTGAATCGATTAAATTGGAATTTCCTCCTAAGAAACGAATAAGCTAAACGGGGAGCAGTTATATGTATTCGTTTGAAGTTTAACTCAAAATGAAACAGTTTTACATACCTTTCCGTCGTCAGTCCTTTGGTTTACTAGCATATGACTAGTTTCGGGACTGCTGTTCCATTATCAAATCTGTCGTCGATAAATTAAAATATGAACACATAGTCACAATATATACACTAACACAAGCCAAGGACAAGTCCAAACAGCGGGATACGAACACGCGGAATGCTACAATGTGACAAGGTACATTGGTAGGAGGTAAGTTAGTCATGTAGGCCTAGGTATTGGAGGTAGCCATGTCACAGCCATCCGCGTGTTCTTGTCCCGCTGTCTGGACTTGTCCTTAGTCGACCAAACCAATAAATATTTGTTTTAATCGTAGCGTCCGTTTGTGTTGTGTTGGTGTATATATTGTGACAAAGTTATGTGTTCATATTTTAATTTAGCGACGCCAGATTTAATAATGGGACAGTAGTCCCAAAATTAGTTATCTGCTAGTAAACCAGGGGATTGATTGACGATAGGGTATAAAAACCTGTTTTATTTTGAGTCAAACTTCGATCCTAGAGGCAATATGAATAAATTGAAGTTTAACTATAAAAATCTTTGAGTACGGTATAATGGATTTAACTTAGGTGTGCCCAGTTTCCCCACTTGCCCCTAAATAGGCCTTAGGTACGATACATAAAGTAATAATGGTTTCTTAATGATTATTTGTTAGCGCCTAAAAATTATGAAAATTTTGAAGAGAATATTGAAGAACATATTGAATTTTATCATCCGGTTAACTGACGTGTGGTAAATCAACTCTTTATTTTAAGATACTATAATCTTGATGCTAGGTGGAAAGAAAAATAAGCTTCATCGTGTACTTTAGTTACTATTGAATTAATAAAAAGCGTATGACGTACGATTAGGTAAATAAATCAAATCTTAAAAAACTCAACCTAAATTGCCGTATGAACTGAAACTTACAGTGCCTGATGAGTGGATATGGTACATTAAAAGTAGGCATATGACGTAACTATGTGCTTTCAGGAAATTTTTAGGCCTAGTTTGTTTGCTAATCAATTAGGTATTTAAATTAGCATGTGTCTCTGTTTAGGAGCTGATCAGAATCAGTTTGCTGAGGCCAAAGTAAAACATATTGATTTCATGGATTGGCTAAAACCCCAAATAAATCAACTCTTCATAAGAAGAGAAATCCAGGTAAAACTATAAAAACAATTCTGTATATTAAATAAGGTAGGTTAGAAAACTATGATTAGGTAACGTAGGCTACTTCATTCGATTATGCAAGGTCTATGATAGCCTTAACACCTATCAAAATGATCACAATTTAGTTACTTACACAATTGCCTGAATAAGGTGTCATAAGTTAAAATCAATAATAAGGGCCTATATGTAATAACCATTTTACATTCAAAGTTAACAGGATCGGTTGATTTTTTTGTGTGTTACATGGTCAACACTGAATTTTCTATTTTTTACTTATGTCTATTCTGTGTGTATGCCAATTTCAATATTTAAACTGAAAGAAAACAATATTTTAACTAAAATACACCATTAATCCATTTAAAAAAATGATTTTTCTATTCCATTTCAAAGGTTTTAAAAATTACAGGTCAGGAACGGCACCAGTACGTCATTCTAAGCCAATGGGTTAAGAGTTAAGTCTTTATATCTATTACCTGATTGTATATTGATGAAACTTTGTATGTTGCTTGGTTGTGGTTTATTGATATTTACACAAAAAGATTTTTTACTGACCGCGAAGCCGCAAACTTGCTTACTTAGCCCTAATGTTATTTTAATGAAGAATACGGTATGTAAAGTTTGATATATCTCCCTCAATTATGAACTTAAATTAATAAAACTTGGTATATAGCTTCATCTGGTTGAGTTTTACTGATAATTCCATAACAACACATTTCTCATCCTCCTTGACTCAGCGTTAATATGGAGAGTGAATAAAATGTTATTTATCACTTATATTTATGAAAGTATTTTCATGAAAATTGGCAAGTGGCTTTATGTGGTAGATATATAAATTAGCATTGGAAATTCGCTGATAATGCTGGTTTTCTGTGTGCGGGGTATTATTTGTTATCCTTTTTGTCTTGATTTTATTTTTTAGAATACGTTAGGCTACTGGCTACCGCATTTATCATTTTATTTTTTCCGCATAATTAATTATTAATACAATTATTTGCTCATCATCTTCATGCACTACGGTACAAATTTGAGGGTGGCCAAGGGGTCAGGTCTACTGGAAACTAGGGGTGAATAGACTCTGCAACTGATTTGCCAAAATTGAAGACCACTTATGCTTTTTGATGTTTCTTTAAGCACTTAAACTGTACCTTATAAACACATGGCTACACAAAATATTCAATGACATATTTACCAAATATAATGTTAAGGGGAGATTAAATTTGCAATATTGCTGACAATTTTCTTTTACATTTTTCAACATTAATATTCATAACATTATATTTCATTTTAGTGTGGATGATTGGTGGTTACCAGTAACTGTAATATAATCATTAACAAGGCGACTGAAATGGCAGCAGCAGAAATAAAATGAGTTTTCACCCTGTGACGGGGGTATTTTATTACTAGAGAAGACATTTTTAATGTTTGGTCTTGTTTACTTCCAGTTCATTTCTATATTTTTTCCTCTATAGGGAAAAAGCTATTACAGTAGGTAGCATGGTAAGACTTAGCCGAGACCATGATCACTTTTTGTTTTGAGGTCCCCATATGCCAAACACATAAGTTATTTAGATTTATATATATGCGTCCATTACCTCGATAAATTTTGAAATAAATGCCCAATTTTGATTAAATTTGGCCTAAATGTGGAGAGTAACATTTATGACTTTAGTTCGAAAACCAGATCGATCAGGCTATGGAAAGAGAGTTCAAAATAGGTAAAAACCACCTAGTACTGGTATATTGATATTTGCACAAAAATTTGTTTTTTATTGATTATCCCCGTAACAGCAAACCTGCATACTCAGCCATGTGTTATTTTTATGGAGAATAAGTAAAGTTTTATATCTATCTCCCGTAATTATGAACATAAATTATTAAAACTTGGTATGTAGCTTCACCTGATTGAGTTATATTGATAATTGCTTAAAAACACATTTCTTATATTTCTTATTGCTGCAAACCTGCTTACTCAGCCTTTATGTTATTCTTATAGAGAATAACTCAAATGCTATATATCACTTATTTATAAATGTATTTTTATGAAACTTGGTAAGTGGCTTTCTGTGGTAGTAAGAAACATATAGGGCTATATGCATTAGAAATTTGCTGCGTACGCAGGTTTGTTGCGACAGGGGTATTATTCATATGGAGAGTAAGTAAAGTTTGATATCTCCCTTAGTTATGAACTTAAATTAATAAAACTTGGTATTTAGCTTCACCTGTTTGAGTTATATTGATTATCGCAAAAAAAATACATTTCTTTCCTTCCTTTTTTTAGCAAATCTGCGTGCACAGCCTTAATGTTATTCTTATGGAGAATAAATAAAATGTTATAGGCCTTTATCACTTATTTATGAATTTATTTTTGTGAAACTTGGTAAGTGGCTCTATGTAGTAGTGAGACACATTTATATGAATTGGAAATTCGCTTAGTACGCATGTTTGCTGCGACGGGGGTATTTTTAGATAAAATGTTACCCAAGGCTATATGCAGTATTAGCTTAATTTTTTTATTTACAGGAAGCGAGCCCATGATGAAGATGAAAATAGAGAAGGAATTTAATCAACTACCAATACTTACTGTGTGTTTATACAGCCTGGTTTATATGACTTACATTTTTTTATGTACTTATTTTTACTGCAATTATACTGCCATTTTGTTTGAATTCATTACTGTATTATTTTTAAAAAATCCTTAATTGTTTTTATCACATCACCGAACAATTATAAATTAGAATCCATCCTTAATTTTTTTAAATCTGTATTTATTAATTCAACTTTTGTTCTGAAAAATGTTTAGGCCTACACATGCATATATTCATTTTATTATAAACTTGTTAAAACAACTATTTTTTTAAAGATTTGAGTAAATTTTAATAAAAAGTCCTAAGTTGTGTATATATTTTCAGTGTCAATCCAATTAAGTACATATAATCAGGACATTAGTGACACTTTTACAAATAAATCATGTGATAGTAATGATAAAAATTAGCATAAAATATGACAATGGTAACCAATATAAAGTTGTAAAACATGATTTTAAAGGATTTTTGCTTTTGGACTGTGATGTGACAATTTAAAGTTTTGTATGGGTCTAAAGATGACAAAATTACTTTTGACAAAACGTGTCATCCATTAAAAAGATATCCTAGGATCACAAGGAAGATTACAGGTATTTAACGTTTATACACTAGTCAACCTGTTTAAAAAATAACACCAATATGAAGTTAAAACTTTGTTTTCTATGTGCAAGCTGGGCATGGACAATTATAGTATTATTTTTATAAAAGAATAATTTAAAGTTGCCCTGTAATTTATTTTAGAACTGTCTTCCTATCAGATTGTGTGACCATATTGAAAGGTGTCCCATTATTCTATCAGTTTGAATCCCCTAACCCCACAGATATCCCTGCCTACTCCATGATAATTCTGCAGTCATCCTTAGGAGGTGATATGGCTTCAGGGTACACACTACCTATTACTAGGAGCCTTATGGCCTCCTAAGGATGACCTCAGAATTATCATGGGGAGGCAGGGATATCTGTGGGGTTATGCGATTCATACTGATAGAATAATGGGACACCTTTCAATACATATCAAAGGCATGTCTCCAGTAAATCCTGTGGGACATCCTGGGGATGTCCTAGGGCTTCAGAGTACAATATCCCTTTGTGGACCGAGGGATGTCCCCAGTACATCCTGGGGATGTCCTAGGGCTTCAAAATACAATATCCTTTTGTGGTCCGAGGGATATCCCCAGATAATCCTGTGGGACATCCTGAGGATGTCCTATGGCTTTCATTATGATGTCCTGATTAGGTCCAAGGGACATCCCATGGCCATCCTGAAGGATGTCCCCAGGATGTCGTGGGGAGAGGACATTTTTGTGTCCTGGGGACATCCTGAGGGTATCTTGAGGATATCATGGGATGAGATAGGGATGATCCTGGGATATCCTGCATATCCCACTGTGATGTCCTTGGGATGTCCTGGGGACAATTTTGTGCTGTGTGGGCATAGAAAACAAAGTTTTAACTTCATATTGGTGTTATTTTTTTAAACAGGTTGACTAGTGTATAAACGTTAAATACCTGTAATCTTCCTTGTGATCCTAGGATATCTTTTTAATGGATGACACGTTTTGTCAAAAGTAATTTTGTCATCTTTAGACCCATACAAAACTTTAAATTGTCACATCACAGTCCAAAAGCAAAAATCCTTTAAAATCATGTTTTAAAACTTTATATTGGTTACCATTGTCATATTTTATGCTAATTTTTATCATTACTATCACATGATTTATTTGTAAGTGTCACTAATGTCCTGATTATATGTACTTAATTGGATTGACACTGAAAATATATACACAACTTAGGACTTTTTGTTAAAATTTACTCAAATCTTAAAAATATAGTTGTTTTAACAAGTTTATAATAAAATGAATATATGCATGTGTAGGCCTAAACATTTCTCAGAACAAAAGTTGAATTAATAAAGACAGATTTAAAAAATTTAAGGTTGGATTCCAATTTATAATTGTTTGGTGATGTGATACAAACAATTAAGGATTTTTTTAAATAATACAGTAATGAATTCAAGCAAAATGGCAGTATAATTGCAGTAAAAATAAGTACATACAAAATGTAAGTCATATAAACCAGGCTGTATAAACACACAGTAAGTATTGGTAGTTGATTAAATTCCTTCTCTGTTTTCATCTTCATCATGGCCTCGCTTCCTGTAAATAAAAAAATTAAGCTAACACTGCATATAGCCTTGGGTAATATTTTATCTAAAAATACCCCCGTCGCAGCAAACATGCGTACTAAGCGAATTTCCAATGCATATAAATGTGTCTCACTACTACATAGAGCCACTTACCAAGTTTCACAAAAATAAATTCATAAATAAGTGATAAAGGCCTATAACATTTTATTTATTCTCCATAAGAATAACATTAAGGCTGTGCACGCAGATTTGCTAAAAAAAGGAAGGAAAGAAATGTATTTTTTTGCGATAATCAATATAACTCAAACAGGTGAAGCTAAATACCAAGTTTTATTAATTTAAGTTCATAACTAAGGGAGATATCAAACTTTACTTACTCTCCATATGAATAATACCCCTGTCGCAACAAACCTGCATACGCAGAAAATTTCTAATGCATATAGCCCTATATGTTTCTTACTACCACAGAAAGCCACTTACCAAGTTTCATAAAAATACATTTATAAATAAGTGATATATAGCATTTGAGTTATTCTCTATAAGAATAACATAAAGGCTGAGTACGCAGGTTTGCAGCAATAAGAAATATAAGAAATGTGTTTTTAAGCAATTATCAATATAACTCAATCAGGTGAAGCTACATACCAAGTTTTAATAATTTATGTTCATAATTACAGGAGATAGATATAAAACTTTACTTATTCTCCATAAAAATAACACATGGCTGAGTATGCAGGTTTGCTGTTACGGGGATAATCAACAAAATACAATTTTTTGTGCAAATATCAATATACCAGTACTAGGTGGTTTTTACCTATTTTGAACTCTCTTTCCATAGCCTGATCGATCTGGTTTTCGAACTAAAGTCATAAATGTTACTCTACACATTTAGGCCAAATTTAATCAAAATTGGGCATTTATTTCAAAATTTATCGAGGTAATGGACGCATATATATAAATCTAAACAACTTATGTGTTTGCACATGGGGACCTCAAAACAAAAAGTGATCATGGTCTCGGCGTTAAGTCTTACCATGCTACCTACTGTAATAGCTTTTTCCCTATAGAAACAATTCGCTAAAAAAAGATAGAAATGAACTGAGAAGTAAACAAGACCAAACATTAAAAATGTCTTCTCTAGTAATAAAATACCCCCGTCACAGCGTGAAAACTCATTTTATTTCTGCTGCTGCCATTTCAGTCGCCTTGTTAATGATTATATTACAGTTACTGGTAACCACCAATCATTCACACTAAAATGAAATATAATGTTATGAATATTAATGTTGAAAAATGTAAAAGAAAATTGTCAGCAATATTGCAAATTTAATCTCCCCTTAACATTATATTTGGTAAATATGTCATTGAATATTTTGTGTAGCCATGTGTTTATAAGGTACAGTTTAAGTGCTTAAAGAAACATCAAAAAGCATAAGTGGTCTTCAATTTTGGCAAATCAGTTGCAGAGTCTATTCACCCCTAGTTTCCAGTAGACCTGACCCCTTGGCCACCCTCAAATTTGTACCGTAGTGCATGAAGATGATGAGCAAATAATTGTATTAATAATTAATTATGCGGAAAAAATAAAATGATAAATGCGGTAGCCAGTAGCCTAACGTATTCTAAAAAATAAAATCAAGACAAAAAGGATAACAAATAATACCCCGCACACAGAAAACCAGCATTATCAGCGAATTTCCAATGCCAATTTATATATCTACCACATAAAGCCACTTGCCAATTTTCATGAAAATTCTTTCATAAATATAAGTGATAAATAACATTTTATTCACTCTCCATATTAACGCTGAGTCAAGGAGGATGAGAAATGTGTTGTTATGGAATTATCAGTAAAACTCAACCAGATGAAGCTATATACCAAGTTTTATTAATTTAAGTTCATAATTGAGGGAGATATATCAAACTTTACATACCGAATTCTTCATTAAAATAACATTAGGGCTAAGTAAGCAAGTTTGCGGCTTCGCGGACAGTAAAATATCTTTTTGTGTAAATATCAATAAACCACAACCAAGCAACATACAAAGTTTCATCAATATACAATCAGGTAATAGATATAAAGACTTAACTCTTAATCCATTGGCTTAGAATGACGTACTGGTGCCGTTCCTGACCTGTAATTTTTAAAACCTTTGAAATGGAATCGAAAAATCATGTTTTTAAATGGATTAATGGTGTATTTTAGTTAAAATATTGTTTTCTTTCAGTTTAAATATTGATATTGGCATACACACAGAATAGACATAAGTAAAAAATAGCAAATTCAGTGTTGACCATGTAACACACAAAAAAATCAACCGATCCTGTTAACTTTGAATGTAAAATGGTTATTATATATAGGCCCTTATTATTGATTTTAACTTATGACACCTTATTCAGGCAATTGTGTAAGTACCTAAATTGTGATCATTTTGATAGGTGTTAAGGCTATCAAGACCTTGCATAATCGAATGAAGTAGCCTACGTTACCTAATCATAGTTTTCTAACCTACCTTATTTAATATACAGAATTGTTTTTATAGTTTTACCTGGATTTCTCTTCTTATGAAGAGTTGATTTATTTGGGGTTTTAGCCAATCCATGAAATCAATATGTTTTACTTTGGCCTCAGCAAACTGATTCTGATCAGCTCCTAAACAGAGACACATGCTAATTTAAATACCTAATTGATTAGCAAACAAACTAGGCCTAAAAATTTCCTGAAAGCACATAGTTACGTCATATGCCTACTTTTAATGTACCATATCCACTCATAAGGCACTGTAAGTTTCAGTTCATACGGCAATTTAGGTTGAGTTTTTAAAGATTTGATTTATTTATCTAATCGTACGTCATACGCTTTTTATTAATTCAATAGTAACTAAAGTACACGATGAAGCTGATTTTTCTTTCCACCTAGCATCAAGATTATAGTATCTTAAAATAAAGATTTGATTTACCACACTTCAGTTAACCGAATGATAAAATTCAATATGTTCTTCAATATTCTCTTCAAAATTTTCATAATTTTTAGGCGCTAACAAATAATCATTAAGAAACCATTATTACTTTATGTATCGTACCTAAGGCCTATTTAGGGGCAAGTGGGGAAACTGGGCACACCTAAGTTAAATCCATTATACCGTACTCAAAGATTTTTATAGTTAAACTTCAATTTATTCATATTGCCTCTAGGATCGAAGTTTGACTCAAAATAAAACAGGTTTTTATACCCTATCGTCAATCAATCCCCTGGTTTACTAGCAGATAACTAATTTTGGGACTACTGTCCCATTATTAAATCTGGTGTCGCTAAATTAAAATATGAACACATAACTTTGTCACAATATATACACCAACACAACACAAACGGACGCTACGATTAAAACAAATATTTATTTGGTTTGGTCGACCAAGGACAAGTCCAGACAGCGGGACAAGAACACGCGGATGGCTGTGACATGACTACCTCCAATACCTAGGCCTACATGACTAACTTACCTCCTACCAATGTACCTTGTCACATTGTAGCATTCCGCGTGTTTGTATCCCGCTGTTTGGACTTGTCCTTGGCTTGTGTTAGTGTATATATTGTGACTATGTGTTCATATTTTAATTTATCGACGACAGATTTGATAATGGAACAGCAGTCCCGAAACTAGTCATATGCTAGTAAACCAAAGGACTGACGACGGAAAGGTATGTAAAACTGTTTCATTTTGAGTTAAACTTCAAACGAATACATATAACTGCTCCCCGTTTAGCTTATTCGTTTCTTAGGAGGAAATTCCAATTTAATCGATTCAACCATTATTTGTACAGAAATTAATGTCAAAGTATGCAAAAGCGCCCAGTTCCCCGACTGGTGTGTCACTGTGCGCATTGGGTAAGGTAACTGTGCGCAGTACCAGTATAGCCTAATTGCAAATTTGGGTGAATAATAAAAATAAAAGGCTGTTACCTACTATCAGAGTTAATATAATACAACACATATGGATAAGAATTATATATTTTGTAAGGAAAACGACTTTAAGCTCAAAAGTCTTCAGTGTTCTTATGATTAAATAAATGTAAATCCAGGCTGCCCATAAGACTTTTTCTCTTTTCTCTAAAGGGGATTATGGGAGATCGGATTGGCCGTTAATTTAATGGTGTACCGGTAAAAAGTATGCAATTTTTCTTTTCTTTTCTTATAAATTGTCAGAATTCTATGCATATTTCATCGATGTATAAACTGTAAATTCATTCTTTCTTTATACATGTGTTATTTTAGATA
Source organism: Allygus modestus (assembly GCA_963675035.1). NCBI lineage: Eukaryota > Metazoa > Arthropoda > Insecta > Hemiptera > Cicadellidae > Allygus > Allygus modestus. The sequence goes on from OY776111.1 coordinate 137,368,498, forward strand.
TCTAATCATTATCCTTGTTATTCAATTTGTTTTGAATACTAAAACTCTAAATACAACTTTTAATTAATTATTACAAAAATTGGTCTGGGATATGGAGGATGTCGGTGGGATGTCCCCAAGATATCCACGTTATCCCGGGATTTCGTGGACATCCCTGGGACGTCCACAAATGTCCCGGGACATATCAGGATATCCTAGGGATGTCCTGTTTATCCTCGGATGGCAATGGGATGTGTGGGACACAAATGGGATATCCTGGGGACGTCGTGTGCTGTGTGGGGTGTTAGGATTTTCTTCCAGGATTCTTTCTTTGACAATTTCTGTGAACAAATAAACATGCAATAAGTTATGTGGTAATAAAAACGTGAAATGAATGTTTAAAATTAATAATTTTACATCACTACTATATTTCTACTTTCTCCCCCTTATACATAGTATATGGAAAAAGTATTGTTTTCGTCAAAATTTTTGAATTTGAGTTGTAAGTGGAAATATTTGTTTTGGTGCTCCCTGAACCCAAAAAAAGTGATTTTTACGTGATGTCTGTGTGTCTGTCTGTCTGTCTGGATTTGTACAAAGCTAGAGCCCTAACCAATGGTCTGATTTTTATGAAATATGGTATGTAGGTACTAATCCACAATATCTCCAGGCGTTTTTTTCCATTTTTTGAACTTTTAAGGGCAATTATCGACAAAATTCATGAAAAATCAAGATTTATCAAAAACGGCTCTAACGATTTTGATTAAACTTTAGTCGTTTGTAGAACTTTAGTTTTCCAACAAAATGACACCACCCGCATTTCTGTAAAAATTCGGGTTCATAAATTACAGGACTTAAAATATCAAAAATTAAGTTTTTTGGATTTTTAATAAAAAAACATAAATATTAAAAATATTACTATTCACCATTAAAGAGCTAAAATAAAACTAAATAATTTAGTATCTTGAATTACTATTCTACGATTACTGGTTGCGGAGAACATTTAAATTTTCATTTTACGGCAAATGCAGTAGACTGTCCAATGTTATTCTTATGGGGAATACAAAAATTACTATTTCTCTTATTTATTGATCAATTTTGTTCAAACTTGATATGCTTGTCAATTTAGCATTGACCAACAGAGGAAATTCAAAATATGTTGCCCCTTAATAACATGGGCGGGATTAGGGGGCATTTCCCCTCATAAAACCACGAGCGTAGTGATGGATTCTGTAGTGCCTGCAAAACAGGGATTTGGGTGGATATTTTTGAATACAACTTGTTTACAAGATTTTCTGTACATTCGATTGTGCTTTGAATTCTATATTTAGTAAATAAAAAGTAATTTATTCACTGAAGTTGGGCTAAAAGGGAGAAAGTATGTGTCAGTTTCGTGATACAGTTTATTACTATTGTAACACATTATTATCACATTTGTTTACATGAAGCAATCATCAAGATGTCACAAGTTTTCATATGATAAAACGTTAAATAAATGCCGGTAAATGAAAAATCACATTTTTATATCATCATATTTTATAATTTTTTAACATTTTGCTACCGGTACGTTGTGAAAAAACTTACAATGATTTTCGTGTGAATCAATCATAAAAACACTAGGGCCTACTGTAAAATTTGCTGTATGAAATAAATACTTGAAAATAATTTGATACAACTCTATATTATTACCTTTTTCACATTTTATGCTAATTTTGTAAGTAGGCACAGCCATAAGGGTCTTCACAGATCTTGACTGATGGTTTGGCAAGTGTTAGTTATGGCGAGGGGAGGATATATGGGATTATTAATTTTTAATTTATTTTTCCTACATAGGCCTACAGTAAGTTCAACTGAGTAAGTTTAACTGATTACAACCTTACAATCATACACATGCATCTGTGAGTGATTCAGGGGGGACATCGAAACAGTCTGTATGGCTAGTAGTGCCAATTCATATCCGTCAAGATATGTGGCGACCATTATAATAATGATTTTGATAAGTGTCAAGGCTATTTAAAATCTTAGACCTTGGATAATCGAGTGTGAAGCCTACTATACCCAATCATAGTATTTTACCTTTATTCTTTAACATATTAACAGAACAAGTTTAAAAATAACGTCACTTGGATTTCTTCTTGGGTAGGGAGTTGATTCATTTTGGGTCCGAGACAATCCTTGATGACTCCCTCAATGTGTTTTACTTTGGTCTCAGCAAACTGAATTATATCATATCAGCACCTAATCGGACACATGATAATTAAAATAAGTTTTAATTGATTCAAAAACTAACAATCTTCTGAAAGCACATAGTTAATATGTCATACGCCTACATTAAACATAATGGTTTGATCTGGAATAACGATTATTTAGGTTATTCGGGTATGTTATGTTTCAGTTTTAGGTGTCTTGAAATCTGTCTAGATAACAAACGTTGATTCCACTATTACTTAAACATGTATTGCCAGGAATAACATTATCTTGTCATGTCATTGTCATGTTTTTTAATTTAATTGTAAGTTTAGGCCTAATTAAAAAACAAACTAAACAAAACAATCATGATGTAAGGATTAATGTACAGACTATAAAATATTTGCTATAAATACAAATATCGACCTAATCGATATAACGTATCGAACAATTTCATTCGGTTCTTTAGGCCTACATCGTCCCACCTATGAAAGTGTATCCTACACCTCCTGGAGATTGGTATAGGCCTAGTGTCAGGATTTATAATACAGAATTAACTTACTTTGGTAAAATAAAAATTAAAAAACTCACCGTAATAATGCAAATTATAAGTTATAACTTAGGTACGTTACTAAAGGCCTAGTTTCTATGCTTTCCCAAAAATATGCATGACAGGATCCTGGGATCCAGAACTAAGTTAGTCTATTTATTTATTTATCATTCCAACGGCAGTACGCATATTTAAATTTAAATTCAAATAAAATGTGTGAATTGTGTACCAAGTAGTTATTGAGGTTATGCTTATAGTTATAAACTTAAAGTGTATGTTACTTATCATGAAAAAGTACAGCTTTAATGCAAAACTGTATAACGGAAGTAACTCTTGAATGAAGATTGTGCAAATATACTCAATTAAGAAACCAACAAAGCCTGCAAAACTTAAAACTTGGTAAGAAACATAATCAGTTGACAATCACAGATTGACGGTTACAGCTTCCACCAGCAGACGTCTGTTCTGTTGGTGGCTATAGGTACTTGGTCCCCATGTTATTCTTATGGAGAGTAATAAAAATGTTATATATATATTGCTTATTTATGAATGTATATGGATGAAACTTGGTATGTGACTTCACTTAGATGAGTTCTATTGATATATGCATGAAAACCCATTATTTGGTGTTCCTTCTTGCAGCAAACCTGCGTACTCATCTCTAATGTTATTCTTATGGAGAATAATGAATATTTTAAATATCGCTTCTTTATGAATATATTTCTTATGAATCCTGGTAAGAGGCTTAATGTGGTATTAAGGCATATATATTCATTGGAAATTCGCTGAGTATGCAGGTTCGCTGCGACGGGGGGTATTACAAATTACCAAGCAGTTTAAAATATTCATAGCATTTAAAGTTAATATATTAGCTTCTGTAAGTAATGGTTTACAATGTGTCCTGCAATTCACTAAGCATTACTAGCCGGTGTTCTGATCTCCATGTGAGGATCTCACAGGCAGAACCAGATGTTTTGTGAATTTTACATTATAATCAACTGACTAAGTAAATAATATAAATCCCTAAGATTAACATTGAAACTTTGAAGGCCCATGGGGCACACCCCTGAAGGTGGATGGCTTTCAAGACGATGAGGCACAACTAGAAGGTAACATCTTCCAAGTTTAACGATTTTATAATACACCTCATGAAGCAGTATTTAGATAATACATTTTAATCATCCAATGTATTACAAATTATCTTTTGAAATTATGCCCTTACAATGTGAACATTTTTTTTACTTTCGTTAATTTGTAATTTTGGATTTTGTAGCTATGATAAATTATGTGACGATGTTAAACTGGTAATGGCAATAAAGTATTCTGATTCTGCGAGAAGTACGTTTTTACAGTGGAACCTTTGTTAAATGTCACCTTCAGGAACGGACTGTGACGGATAACTGAATAGACGGATAATAGAAACGTCATTATATAAATGTGTACAGTAACTGAATTTTAAAAAATTTAGAAGAGAAATGAAAATAAACTGTGTAAAAAGGATAATTCTTCCCAGTACTCGCATATTTATGTTGTTTTAAATCACATAATAGCTTACCCTAGTGAAAATATCAGTGAAGAAAGTCACCTGACATCAACTGGTTTTGGGTGGTATTTCGCCCACCCAACATCAGCTGACTTTTGACTGATATCAGTTGACATTCACTGATCTTCGTGATCCACTGATATCACCTGACATCATCTGACGTTTCACTGACATCCTCTGGTTTTGGGTGGTATTTCGCCCACCCAACATCAGTTGATTTTTGACTGACATCAGCTGACTTTTCACTGACATCCACTGGTTTTGGGTGGTATTTCGCCACCCAACATCAGTTGACTTTAGACTGACATCAGCTGACTTTTCACTGGTTTTGGGTGGTATTTGATTTTTAACAAAAAATCAGTGAATGTGACTGATGTTGGGTGGTTCGAATACCATTATAAACCAGTGAACATCAGTGGACTTTATTTTCATAAAAATATAGATCTTTAATAAACAAATATTTTACTAACAGTGGTAGAAAAAAAATGCTTTTTTGATTATAAGAATCCATTTTATTTACAAACACCTTAATTAATTTTGGATACTCTATTTAGGGTCATTATTTTTTCACTAATGAATTTAGAAATATTTTTCATTCGAAGATTTTGTTCGGTCTCCGCCATGTTTGGATTTTCTTCTAAAAGGCGTTCCCTGAAGACACCTACGGATATACAAATTATCTATTAGACACAGTAATACTCCAGCAGTTGTGAGTTTTAGAACATATCTAATGGCATTGTTCAAAAATTTTGTATTTTTATATTTAAAAAAACAAGAAAACACATTATGAAAATAACTAACACACCCTGTAGCGCCAAATAAAATACTGAGTAAAATAGTTATGAAATAAGTCAGCTACAAATAATTGCATAACCCATAGCAAAATTTTAAAGAACTGGCCGATTTTAAAGAGTTTGCACGCAGCACGCTGGCATGAGGGAAGTGTATTTCCACATAAGAAATACTTTAAAAATCAATAACAGTTTAAAACAATGACTTATTACAATTCTTAAGGAAATATGAAAAAAATTAATTTTTTGGCTGTTCTGATGCCGCCCTGGTTGCATTTAGGCCTACCTGCAATGCTGGAGTAACAATGTTGCATATTATAAGGTTAGGAGAAGGTCCAGTCAGGATTGAAGGTAGGCTTGGGGATACTGGGGATGATAAAACTACACCAATATATGAATAACAGCCTTTACTAATGTAAAATCCCCATAAGGCTACGTACTGTTTTTAGTTAATAATACACATTTTATTTAATAATTCCGTTAATGTTTGTGGTAGAATGATGAGAGTGGGCCTAACTTTCGCCTAACATAATTTTACATCTGAGGCTCTTCTGACCCTTTTTGGACATAAAAAAACTAAAAACGTTGAAAAATTAAAAACCCCAAAAATGGTCAATATTTTGCAAAAGTAATAATTGTTCATTTATATGTTTGACTACAAATTGAAAAATGTCATCACCAAAAAAACATAGAAAGGGAAAAAGACACATACTACGATGAGCTTGCAAACATACCTCTCAAATATTCCAATTTTGTGGGTGTAAGTCCTTTCTTTTCTTCATTACTGGCTTTCTTGGATCGCCCACTTACACTTCTACCAGAAAGGATGTGCGGCGGCCAAATCATTGCTGCCAAGTTTTTGGCATACTGTGAATCCCCTGGCATGCCAAATTTACAATTTAATTTAGCAGCAGCTAACTTTTCTTTGCTAAAAGACACAGCTTTGTCTTCATCAGGGCCAGTTTCCTAAAATATATACATAACTTCATCAAACACAGTCGAAAATAATACAAATACGGTACGGTACTACGGTACTAATAAAATGGTTAGCTTTTTGCCCGAATACAGTGGGAGAAGTAATGCCACAAACACTTACTATACATATTTTCCATGCTTCCATTTTTGAGGTTTAATTTATCCTAGCCGTTTGTTGCCCAAAGTAATAATTATTGTATGGTCATTGAACGTAGGCTTCTCTCCCCACTGTCAACAATAACTGCAGATCTGAAGAAAGTACATGCACAAATTTGCATTAACGGGTTATATAGTATTGGTTATCGATCTGTCCAAAAGTGTGTCTTAAAACCCAAGTTATCTGTCCTAATGTTTTGGTTTTAATGAGAAATATTATTATTAAGATATACTAACCGGTTTTCCCATTCTTCCCAAAGGAATGGCCAAATATTGAATGAAATTCATTACACACTTAACATTTACACAATACATAAGACAGTTTGCAGTTAAAATTAATATAAATGGGATACACTAAATTAGTTGTACAACCTCTTTAAAAATACCCGTCTAATCTGACAACCTAAAAAGCTTGAAATAAACATGTGGTAAGTCTAAAAAAAAAACTTGAGGAATCAAGAAGTAAGATTAAGGAAATGAACCATTTGATAGACAGCCAACAATGTATACCTTATTTTCCATTGAAACTGTGGCATGGTTGAAGTTTCCTCCTGTCACTAGAGCTTCATTCCTTTCACTTTCAACCATATATTTGAAAGGTGATTGTAGTGTCACATTTACTTCTTCAGGTTTAGCATTATTTGCAGATTTTTTAGCTGGTGGATTGATTATTTCAAACGGCAATTTTATTTTGCAAGACAGCAACTCAACTACTGAGGATGAGGTTTGACATGGAAGACTGGGTTTGTGGAGCGGGGGTGTCTGGTTTTAGCGAATTTCCCCTATAGGGAAGAAGCTATTACCGTAGTCGGCATGGTAAGACCTAGGCCCGGGACCATGATAACTTTTCGTTTTGAGGTCCCCAGACCCCAAAAACACCATTCGTTCGAAACTGTATATATATATATATATATATATATATATATATATATATATATATATATATATATGTGTGTCCGTGAGCACGATAACTCTCGTAAAAATTATCCGATTTTGATGAAATTTGGTATAAACGTGTAAAGCAACATTTATGACTTTAAGTTCGAAAACCAGCCAGATCGCTCTATCCGAAGGGGTATTTTTGGGGGGTTTTGTACCCCAAAAATGGGTTTTTTGAATTTTGTACATATAATTTTGGAAATAAAAAACACACAATTTGGTATTTTGATCATTTCTCTACGTCAATTGGTTACCGAGATATTGAAAGTGCTAAACACAGTACGTTGTCTAATGTTATTCTTATGGAGAAAAATAAAAATTTTATATCTCGCTTATTTATGAACCTATACTGACGAAACTTGGTATACGGCTTCATCTGGTTGTGGACCATTGATATTTGCTCAAAAAGACACTTTTTTACCCAAGGCTCCCATAGCAGCAAACCTGCGTACTCAGCCCCATGTTATTCTTATGGAGAATAAGTAACGTGTTATCTGCCTTCATTATGAAAATACATTAATGAAATTTGGTATGTGGCTTTACCTACATGAGTTATATTGATATTTGTATAAAACCCCATTTTTTGTGTTCCTTGCTTCAGCAAACCTGCATACTCAGCTGCCATGTTATTCTTATGGAGAATAATTAAAATGTCATAAATCGTTTATTTATGAATGTATATTGATGAAACTTGGTATGTGGCTTTATGTGGTATTAAGATACATATATATGCATTGGAAATTCGCTGAGTACGCAGGTTTGCTGCTACGGGGGTATTTGTTATTAGGCCTACTATTGTTTTTCTTAATTTCTTTAACAGCTGAAATAACTTCGGTCTGTAATTTTATGTTCAGTTCCTGATATTCTACTAGTTTCTTCTCCAGGTCATGACATTTGCCTTTGTAGCTGTTCCTTTCTAATTTAACTTTCTCATATTTCTTGGTTAACTCTTTATACTTAATGTTCAAACTTGCCTCTCTTGTTTTGAGCATTTTTTTAGGAATAACCTCATCATCGGTATCACTAAATAGGCTCTCTAAGTCTGACTCAAACAAAGAAAATGTTTTGCTATTGGATTTATGTGTTTTTTTAATATCACACAGTTTATTCAAATTTGACAGTTTTCCTTTTGTTGAGGATATTTTTTGTCTTTTCTTTAAATCCTAAAAATACAAGACAAATTATTAAAAACTAAACAAACACAACAAATAAAATCAGGTAGGCCGTTGTAATAAAAAGGTTTGTTGTTGTTAATGAAGAAATATATATTTTGTGTTGCAAAATAAGGACCAGGTTGAATACAACATTAATAGGTAATGTTGCAGACGTTGATTTTTGCCACATAAAAACGTGTCGATCAGATGCTTTTGGAAAAGCTTGCTTAAAACCGGTATCTGAACTTTTTGGTTTGGCATTGCTAATTAATGTTAACGGACTCAGGTATGTTTCTTTTTTTCCTAAATTAAATGAAAAGGATTAAGTAGGTTTGTTTTAGGAAATCAGAAACATCTGTACAAGTAACAGATACAAGGCTACCAATAAAACATGTATGCCTAGGCCTACCAATAAATCTAACATAACAGTTACATAAAATAACGTGTGTAGGGATGATGTGCAATTTGAAATTGTTTTATGATGGCAACAGAAGCATAATTCATAAAAAAATGTTAAATAATGTAAATATATGTATGTAATGTAACCAATTTATATTTGTATGTGTGCAGTATAACCATTCTGTTATCAATAAATTATACTTTTATCATTGTATTTTACTGGTTCTTATTTTTGTATCCATGTGTTTAAATTTAATTTTTTTACAAATCTTTATTGTCAGAAAAACACATTTTTCAACATTGTGTGTGACTAAAAGGAAATAATTAGGAAGTACCGTACACACACAAAATACTGCTGGTTAATAAAAGTAACAATGTAAAAATAAGAGTGATATGATTTTTTTTTAAATTGTTTACATCAATACTACCATCAAACTTTTAATTTCATACCAGTAATTATAAAATATCAAACAAAGTTTATAAATTCTTATTTAGAGTACTATGATCTTGAAAATGGAAATTGTTTGACAATTTTTAAAGGTTTTTTGTTATATATTGATTCTTTAGGTCACAATAATGTCTGTTAAACCAGAGATGATTGTGTATTAAATTCTGGCAGTGATGGTCAATGACCACTGACATCAGCTTATGTCAGTGAACTGTTCACTGGTATCAGCTGATGTCAGTGAACTGGTCACTGGTATCAGCTGATATCAGTGAACTGGTCACTGGTATCAACTGATGCCAGTGAAATGTTCACTGGTATCAGCTGATGTCAGTGAAAGTGATTGAATGACTTCAAATGATATCAGTGAACCTCTCACTGGTATAAACTGATATCAGCAGGTTTTTATATGATATCAGCCAAAAGTCAACTGATGTCAGGTGATATCACTTGATATCATTGAAAGTTTTCACTGATATTTTCACTAGGGTATACAGGCGCTCAGACACTGCCGTATAGCGCAAAACCTGATGCTAATAAATAGTAATATTCTCATAGACGGACAACGGATAACAGAAAGTGACCGTTGATCGAGGATTTACTGTACTCATATGAAATGAATGTCTGGAAACCCAACAAATTAATATCTAAGGTTCCCGTACAGAAAACCAAGCAACACTGAGTTGGGATCGGATCTTCAGAAAAAAAACATAGTGCTATAACTAAAGGAAAACCAATACCTTTGGCCTTTTCAGCCAAAGAATAAATAGGAAAGCCTTTTTGTAAGTAAGATTCATATTTTATATTTGGATGTCAAAACAAAATCATTTTTACACATGCGGGAGACCGGTCGAGTCCGGTTGCTACTGCGCAGTTTGTTTCTATAGAACCTGAAACAACTACGATCAGAGCAGGTACCCACCCGGCGGCCACCCGGCAGGGCCAGCTTATCACTACGACAAAAGTCAGTGGTTTCACCATTTGGGAATAAATCACAACAATGTCTTTACTAAAAATGTAACTATCAAGCAATAATGTATTTCAAATATCTTTGTGGTTTCCATGGAAAACTCTATCTTTCTCAAACCCTCCACCAACCTAACCGAACCAGCGCGCAATCTCTCATCTTCTTCATAATTCACTTGGTAAGTGATCATTTTTATTTTATAATAATATAAAACGCTTATGGAGTTATACAGGATTTCCCATACACTTTAAAGTTTTGTTGTAACAAAATCCTGTCAAGTAGCATCAAATTTGGTTTCGTGGCTCATAACTATTTAAAAAGTATTTAAAAATACTTTCGGGCTCCTCCCCATCGGCCCTCGAAGTTCAAACGTTTGTTTAAAGGATGTGACGATTTTGTTTGATGGCTTTTTGATCATATGTTCTTTTATACCGTAAATATCTAGATTCACTATATAGAATGCACAACAAATAACTGAGATTTTTAAAATTAAGTAAAAACTAATGAGCCGAACCTTCCTCAGTGTATCTGAAATCATGATTCCTTGTTGTATTGAAAGTCATAAATTAAATAGCCAGAATGAGCGCTACACAAAATATACACACATCATTCACTACACATATACTACACATCATTCCTTCGTGTCTTTGTATCACAAAAGTCACAAAGTCATCATTGATTTTCTCCAGGGATTCACGTCAGTTTTTGAAACATTCCTTAATGAATCATTACAAATTATACTACATCTTTAATCTTGATATGTCCCAAACGTTTTTTTACACGTTTAACAACCCTATTTTTACTGTTTATGTACAAAAATGTTTTGATTTGCATGCCTATTAATATTTATTTAGCTTCTTTTAATAGTAGTTTAATTATATATTTTATATAGTGTATAGTTTTCTTTAGTTTATAGCTTGTATTGATTTCCCATTAAGTTCAACATAAACTTAGTTTGCCTTTAACTCCTTTTTTATTATAAGCCCATATATTTTTTTATCTACACATTATTATTCTCATTTTTATTTCCCTTTAACTGATCCCCCTTCCTCCATTTATCCAATTTACCATTACATCAGAACAAATATCCCTTAATGTTTTTGTATTTTGCTTTGTTGTCAGTTTAAATAATGATTATTATTTAGATAACTTTGCATTGAAACATTTTAATCTATATTATGACTAATAACGCTGTGATATGTTTTTAACATTTTTCTATTTTATTTCTTAAGTACTGACACTTGGATGCTTTATACTGGAGATAATTATAGCATTGACTATTATAGTCAATGATTATAGCTTGTGAGGGGGAAGGGGTGAGGGGGAGTGTTTGTAGTGAGTATGGGTGGTGTTCGCACCTGTGGCAACAATGTGCCTAGCTAACCCCTCCCCCCCTTCCTATCAAAATGTACAGCCAATGAATAAGTTCCATTCCATCCCCTTCATTCTCCTCACCTCGCTTTAGACTCACCTGTCTGATATCAAAACGTCTGCCTTTTTTCTTGGGGTGACTTTTCTAGGGTCAAGTTGGTATTTTTGTACTTAAAAAATGTTTTTAGTTGACTGTCTGCATTTCCTAAGTATTAGTAATGCACATTTTGTTTTAATGTTGTAATTGTTTATTTATAGTTATACAAATTAATGGTTTTAATTGTTTTGGTTTATTTAATTGATGTCTGCAATACTAATCAGATAGAAAAAATACATTAAATATGTAACCTACTCTTGTGGATCAAGTCAATCTTAATCAACTAATTTCAATCAATAAACCATGATGGTTAATAATAATCAACAAACCACCAGAAATCAAGAATTAATGATTGAATAAAACGAATTACAACAAAAATTTCTTTGATAAGATTACTTTAAATTTTGGGTTTCACCTTTGAATTGAATACATTCCGATGTTGACTGAATAATCCATAAAAACATATTCTTTCAACAACAGAATTTCTTTATCATCTGCGATTTTTATTATCTATTTTAAACAGTTATTAATCCTACCTAAAGAACTGTATACGTTTATAACACACAAACACAACCCATCCCACAACCAAGCAAAAAACCTACAATGTAATTGGACGATTGAGGGTTTAGTTAACTTGACCTCGAATGATAGTTTGGTCAAACTGTTATCCTTATTATTAAAAAGGTTTCTTGATTTATAACTTACTACTCTGAACAGTTTTAACTTTACAACATATTTTTAATTTTTGGTCCAATATGTTTTTAAAGGTTTTTGGGGATTTTAAATTCTTTAGCAGTCTACCACATAGGCTTTCGAAGTAAATCTTATCTTCATTTGATTTTGATGCAATTCATTGTGCAATTTAGACTTTTAAAATAAGTTGCAAATTATTTTGCTCAGTATATAACATGTGGTTGGTTGCTGATATAAAATACAGTTCTGAACAGTTTAATATCTTGTTAGTAACTTGTGACTTTGGTTACAGAATTATTAAGAAAAGGCATAATGTGCTCCTACCTTGGGGTTGGTTTGGGCTTGGCGGTAGGCGCTCTAACTCTGGGTGGAGTTGGATACATGTGGTTCACATATTATGTAAGGCAAGCTAAAGAATACAGGGAAGCGCCAGTACAAACAGATGTTGTTAGAGTAGAGACAAGGGAAACCGGGACCCAGACAAGACAGATTAGCCTTTTTCACCGACTTTTCCTCCGTCGGAGGGCACCAAAACCTGGCCAAGCTCCGTGTGTCCAAATTTTGTTTAACCCCGTTCTCATTATACATGACGTTGACTTTCATAGGATCACTTGGGATAGGGGCGTGTCCACCCATGAAGCTTCTCCCACCCACCCACCCACAGCTTCTCAAACCGACTTCCTTGAGCTTTACTCCCAGCTACCTAGACTTCCAATTTGGCATTACCTCCGTTAGAGCATGGGTGGACCCACACAGTCGACACTATCCACAACACAAACACAACTCAACACGACACACAACATAGAAAAAAAAAATACAAACAACACAAATATCGACATACACGTAGGGTTAGGCGCGTTCAAAAAACACTAGGGAGGGGACATACAACATGGACATAACACCTTCCACATCCAGGGGGACCATCGTCTGCCAAGACAACCTTCCGCTTCAGGAGAGGTGACATATTATTAGCTGATCTCTACCGGATCCCACCGCTGGCAAGCCTGAAGCCTCGGTGACCACGGCTGGTTCTGATACTAAGGTGAGTGACTTTTAAAAATAATCTGAATTTGATAATTTTACATGATAAATTCTGCCCCATGAAAGATGATTGTTAAACCTTACACCACAGTTCATAAATGTTTGAAAAAAAAACTATGAGTAATGTATTTTGTAAAGGATTTCATGTTGTGCCTTGATATTACATATCTATAGATATTATTTTTATGAATTTATTCTAAATGTTCCATTTGCTGAAGATGGTAGGTTAATTCCTTACTTTATTTTCTAAAACTGGATCGTTTCTTGATAAAAGACTGAAACAATGCTAATGTATTTTAACACCGGCAAAGACAGAATCTAGCACATCTAGCTGCGTACAAAAACTTGTAAAATGAATTAAAAAGAATTTAGCAAAAGAACGTAACAATTTCAAAAAAAGGGATCACAGAATCAGCATTTATAATTTAGACAGAGAAAATGCCTCAAATTAAAAACTCATGGAAACAATTTGAAAACAAAGGTTTAAGCAAAGAATAAATTAATAATCATCTTATAATTTTAATCAGATGCTATTTTTGTAAACTTTTTACATGTGATAAGTTTATTATTTATCATATTTGTAAATAGCATTTACATTTTACACAACTGAAGAGGAATTTAGGTTTCAGTTCAAAATACATTGGCTTAAATTTAAATTTTTGTTTATTATGGATCGGAATACCAGAAAAAGGAATTTGTAATGTCTGGTATTGAATTGTATTGTTTTGATCAATAGCATCATCATCTTGCTGCAAATGTCTGCTGCAAGACGTCTGCTGAGCCAAAAGTCAAAGGTCAGCCACGATGCAACGAAGATGGGACTTGTGGGTGTCTAACAGCTATGGCCGCCCACCCAAGTGGATACTGCGGAAGATCACGCCGCCGTCAATCAGTGGACTTCATCCAACTTCAGGAGTCTACCATGTGAGTGTCCCATTGGTCTGGTGGAGAGAGTGTCAAACGCTCGGGGTATTCTACTACAAATCAAATGAATGCTCAAGAATAAACTCTAAACATGAGGAGAAAATACTCAAGAATTCAAGTTTTCATTTGGATGAATCTGAACCTACAAATGGATGAGAAAACTGCGTTTGACAAAGTGTGACTTAAATGAATTCAACTGTTCAATAAAATCTTCAAGAAATGTATGTTTATCATTACTCCATTATTTCTACAGCATGTGAAAATTGGTTTTAAAATATAACTACCGCCTCTTTGCTATAAATATAGTGTGCCTTTAAATTTATAATCTTATAAGTTATATTTTTATTTACTTGGAAAATAAATTTTCTCTCACTAGCAAAACAATTTCAGTACCGGTGTCCAAATATATAATAACACTGGAAAGGGAAAAGAGTGTTGATTTTGATGATCAGTTTAAATAGCTTAAATATAATGATAATATTTACTTTGCAGCAAAATAAGTTATGGATTATCCATTTTGCCGAGAATATCTTATTAGGCCTACTGTCAATTACATTCACTGCTGCTACTTTACAAATACATACAAAAAAAATACATTTACAATTCGGACTTGTACTAGGTGGAGGAACCTTAAAAAATTGAAATCATACCCAAAAACACAGTGTTGACGGGTTTCCAAGTCCTAAAATTATATGATATCAAAATGTATTCCAAATCAAAGATAGCACCTTTGATCTGACATTGTTTATCATCAAAAATTACTTAAATATGTTAAAATAAAAATGCTCGAAAGATTGTTGGTTATTTTCTATCTGTTCTTGGCCAGCAGATAATAAATTTTTATAATATTCAATTATAATTTTTAACAATACTTTATTTAGATTTTTAAAATTCAAAATAAAGATTTTGCATCAGTGAAGATGCTTACACAATGCTGCTAACACAATGATTTCTTGAAAAAATTAACTAGAGCCATTGAATAAAGAATCCGATTTTGATGAAATTTGGTATAAACATGGAAAGCAACATTTATGACTCTAAGATCGAAAACCAGCCAGATCGCTCTATCCTAAGGGGTATTTTGGGGGGGTTTTGTACCCCAAAAATGGGTTTTTCGAATTTTTTACATATCATTTTGGAAATAGTCAAATTTTAGTTTTTTCCCATTGGATTCAGCTTAAAAAAAAACACACAATTTGGTGTTTTGATCATTTCTCTACGTCAATTGGTTACCGAGATATTGAAAGTGCTAAACACAGTACGTTGTCTAATGTTATTCTTATGGAGGAAAATAAAAATGTTATTTCTCGCTTATTTATGAACGTATACTGACGAAACTTGCTATACGGCTTCATCTGGTTGTGGACCATTGATATTTGCTCAAAAAAACTATTTTTTACCGAAGGCTCCCGTAGCAGCAAACCTGCGTAATTAGCCCCATGTTATTCTTGTGGAGAGTAAGTAAGGGTTATCTCCCTTCATTATGAAAATAAATTAACGAAATTTGGTATGTGGCTTTACCTACATGAGTTATGTTGATATTTGTATAAAACCCCATTTGTTATGTTCCTTGCTTCAGCAAACCTTCATACTCAGCCGCCATGTTAATCTTATGGAGAATAATTAAAATGTCATAAAATCGTTTATTTATGAATATATATTGATGAAACTTGATATGTGGCTTTATGTGGTATTAAGATACATATATATGCATTGTAAATTCGCTGAGTACGCAGGTTTGCTGCTACGGGGGTATTTTAGAAATAAAACAAACAGGCAGCAAAATAAATTTGTTTTGACCTCAGAATTTATTTTTCGTCTGTAACTGGTCAATAGGGTTATGGAGATTTTATTTCCTAGGGCCTATTTTACTTTACTACATTAGCTGATTTTGAATTTTATTGAGTTGAGGGTAAAAAAGGGTAATACGTTGATGTTGGAGGGTAAAAGAGGATAATTTTAAGCTTCTATGAGGGTAATATGACCAAAACAGATTGGCAACCAGTATTTCCATTTGAGGGATTTCTATCCCTTTCTAGGGATATTTTGGACCTCGGAGGGATTGAGGGATAGCTAGGGATAAAACGCAACGTTGAGGGAATTTCAAGGGTTCTCTAGGGATTTTGGGTCGCCATGAAGCAACCGAAGCAACGCCAAAATTCTGGCACCATGACCATTGAACTGACCACGCTTCTGGTGGCTAGCTAGTGCAACTCTAATACTACAATCCCTGTTATTCTCAAGTAATACATAGTGTAGTATGCCCAATTTATGCATGCTAGATTTTAGGAGCGCTGGAGTCCTTTGGGGTCATGTTTCTTCAATCTCTACACATGTTGGTTTAACCGGACGAGGTAGGCCCCGGTTGAAGCAGTGTGTCCACCAGCTACTAACTTAGTACCTTTAGTACTAGATTTAAACCTTTTGGCCGATTTATTTAGAATAAAATCAAGTTTTGAGGGATGTAAAGTTTTCTCGTTATTTGTTTTTATTTAATAGGTAATATTAATAATAATATTTATTTCACATCCGTGGATGTATAAAAGTATAAAATTGTTAGTTAATTTGTACATTTATATTGGCTTGAAGGGGCCGAAGCCCATAACCTTTCTCCAATACTCTTCCTCATCTGATTTTCATGCTGAGGAAAATTTTTTTAAATTTTAAACTTTATTTTATTTACAATCTGTTCTACAAACTATTGAACATTTAGTAAATTTAATAAAATAACAAAACATTCGTCGGTCTTCATCCACTGAAAAAGCCAACACAAACACTGTATAATAAAATACAAATTTAAACTAAAAAAGAGTTAATAACTTAACAAAACGAGTACTCAAATCCAAAACATGACATCTTTTCAATCTGTACACAAAGTTGCTATTGTCCAAAAGATTTAAAGCCAGATAGTTCGGATGATTTTCTAATTTATTTAGGTACTTTTCACTATATCTTGTTATTTCGTCTCTTACGGTTGGAATACGACTGTCTCTGTGTAAGACTTCATTGCACTTACCACGATGCTTGAAGAATGTACCTTAGAACTTTTGATTGGAACCTTTGAATGATGTTTAAATTTGAATTACTGGATGTCCCCCAAAGTTGAATACCATACGTCCAGATTGGTTTCAAGATTACTTTATATAATATCAGTTTGTTTTCAGATGACGATTTAGAATTTTCATTTAATAGCCAATAACAGTTTCTGAATTTAAGATTCAATGAAAGTCTCTTATTCCATATATGACTTTTCCATGTCAGTTTTCTGTCAAGAATCATGCCTAAATACTTAACTTCATTGGTTTGAGGAATTTGAATGTTATTTAGGGATACCGGAGGACATGTACTTAATCTTGTTGTGAATTTTGTATGCGTGGATTTGTTTTCATTCACCTTTATCCTCCATTTTTGCAGCCATTTTGAGAGATCGTTCAACCCTGATTGTAACATTTGGGATGCTATCGCTAGATCCTCACTAGATGCTATTATGGCAGTATCGTCAGCGAAGGTCGCAATACTGACATTTGGATTTTCAGGAAGGTCTGCCGTATATAAGATATAGAGGACTGGGCCCAACACGCTTCCTTGAGGAACGCCTGCTTGTATTTTGTGAAGTTTTGTGACACTATCTCCAAATCTCACTCTGAAATATCTGTTGGACAAATATGATTTGATGACACTGTAAAATGTATGAGGAAGATGAAGTTTGAGTTTATAAAGCAGACCTGTATGCCAAACTTTATCAAATGCTTGACTCACGTCAATAAATACAGCTGAACAGAACTTCTTGGTGTCAAGGTCCTCTTTGATAATATTTACAACTCTATGTACCTGTTCTACTGTAGAATGTTCTTGCCGGAAACCAACTGGTGATTTGGAATCAAAAGTTTGTTTCTTCTATTACAGTTCGAAGACGATTCAAAAAGAGTTTTTCAAAAATGTTGGAAGCAATCGGGAGAAGACTAATTAATTGGTTGGTAACAACACACTTGATTTGGGGGTTTTCCTGGCTTAGCAATCATTATGATTTCGGATATTTTCCATTGGGCTGGAAAATGTTTAGTTCGCAAAATTAAATTAAAAATTAGAGTAAAAAATAAAACGACCTTTTTTGGGAGTTCTTTTAGAATTTTCCCCGTGTTCAAATCGTATCCAGGAGCTTTGTGTGAATTTAACGACTTTATTATGTTCGTAGCTTCTGAGGGTGTAAAGGGTGTAAAGGGTGTTATCGGTAATGACAGCTGATTTGGAGAATCGATAAATTCATCTATTTCCTGATAATCAATTGGACTAGGGTGTGGGGTGAATACTGTGGATAGATGGTCGGCAAATACCTCAGATTTCTTGTCATTACTTCTGGCCCATAAACCGTTGGGTTTACAGATGGGAGGTCCTGGAGTCTTAGGCTGTTTCATTGTTCTGGTAGCCTTCCACAGTGAAAACTTACTAACTTCTGTTGGTGACAAACTAGACGTATAGTCACTAAACCGTTTATTTTTAAGATTTTTCAATGCTCGTTTTAATTCTTGAGAAGCTCTATTGAAGTTGGTTTTGTCTCTTTGGTTTCGTGACTGTTGCCAAATTCTCCTCAGCCTTCTCTTCTCCGCTATTCTACGTTTTATATCAACTGGATAGTTACAGCTACTACGGTTTGTTTTTGGTGGCCATTGGGAGTTGCTTACCAGCAGGATGTTTGAATCACGGAATTAAACAGCTCGACTGCATCATCTATATCATCGGCTGACTTCAAAGGTATTTTCAGCGAGAGGTTTTCATTTACAAATGTGCGGAAGACATTCCAGTTAGTAAATTTATTAGAAAGAGTTAGTGGGCGTTCTTTAATAATAATGGACGAGCTTATTATAGTGGCAATAATTGGAGAATGATCTGACGACAGGTCCAGACACGATTTAATATCAATGTAATTTTGCGCAATTCCTTTTGTCACAAAGAAATCTAGTAGGTCTGGAATCTTTTGAGGATCTGTGGGCCAGTACGTAGGTTCACCTGTAGATAAATATTGAAAATTGTTATTACTAAGTGATGTTACAAGTTGTCGACCTCTTGGGTTAGCGAGTCTCGATCCCCACATCGGATGTTATGCGTTATAATCGCCTCCTGCCATGAACCTGGGGCCAAGAGTACTGAAAAACTCAGTGAAGTTTTGATGAGTAACATTGTGCCGAGGAGGGCTATAAATTGCAGATACAGTAAACGGCCCAGCCCAGTCCTCTACAACAATACTTGTAGCTTGAATGTGATCAAACTGATACTTTGGCAATTCATAATTTTTAATTTGGTTTTTAATCAAAATAGCACTTCCGCCATGTGCAGTATTGTCTGGATGGTTTGTGTGATAGAATAAAAAATTTGGGATTTTGAAGTAACTAAGATCTGTGAAGTGAGTTTCTGAGATGAGCATCAAATCAATTTTGTTTTGTGAAATAAAAATTTGAAGATCTTGGTTATGATTAGCCAAACCGTTAGCATTCCAGAAACCTAATAGAAAAAAAACTGATTCATTTCAATTTAGATACAACTGTTGTCAATAGGTTCAAAAGGGTTCCTATTTGTTGGGCCTGCTGAAGCATAAGTTTTTCAAACCTGTCGAAGAAAGATTGTAAAGTTTTATTTACATCGATGTGGTTAGCAGTTTCGTAACAAACGGGAACATTTCTGGAGGACACGGCTTGAGCATAAGAAAGATGAGGGGACGCTGTGGGGGATTTTTCTGTCTTTTGAAGCAGCTCTTTATCAGATTTGTTGTCATTTTGCATAGGGGGGTTTTCTTGCACCATTTTACTTCTTAAGGGTGGAAAGGTTTTGTGTTTTATGTCCCGATAAACATTACAGCCTTTGTAATTCGCAGGGTGGTTCCCTTGACAAAGTGCGCATTTAGGCGGTACTTCAATTGACTTTGTGCATGATTTTTTGTCATGTTGCTGACCACATTTAACACAGCGAGGTTGATGCCAACAATACGATTTAGTGTGACCATAGTTTTGGCATTTCGTACATTGAACAATTTCTGTTCTTTTATAAGGGGGTTCAAAAGAAACTTTGGCATTTAATAGATACTCCAAATTGAAGATATCTTTGTTGTTTGAGTTAGGCTCGAGATCAATAAAAAACATTGATAGTGGATCTTTTGTTTTGTATTGTTTGGCGTTGGTTACGTTACGGACCTTGAAACCGCGGTCTTCAATAGCAGTTTTGATGTCTATACAACGTCTGTTGAGAAGTGCATAAGTTTTAAAACAACGCGATATGCTTTATCTTGTTTTAGCTGGAAGGTGTGAAAGTTTATTTTCAGTTCAGTAAATTTATGAAATAATTTACGGTAGGCGTCAATAGTGATGGGGTTTATCTTTATATTTTATTCTGGTTGAAGCATTTGTACGTATAATCCTGTTTCAAAACAACAGATTCAACCGTGGTTATCACGTTTTTCACGTTTACAACGTCCGGGACAAATAATGGTGGAGGTTTAGGTTCACGGGAAGGAATGGTACCCGTGGTTTCATCTTCCATTTCGTCCGATTCACCAAGAGGATCAAAGCTGTTACTAGTTTTTAAAGTAAAGTAATTTGAAGTTTGGCGTGATTTTTTAGAGTGTTGGTCAATTTTAGAATTTAAACCTCGCTTGTGGGAAGTTGTTGGGATGGTTTGCCACTCACCATTTTGACTGAGCTCATGAGTTTCCAAACTAGGAACTAGATCAACATTTATTTTACTATAATTATGTTCATCATGCTGAGGAAAATGGAACATTATAAGTAGGATCACATGTTTTAATGTAAACAAAGCAGACGTTTTAAAATCCCCATGCTTTTCTTATGGGGATGTTTAACGTTATTTCTCGTTTTATGGTAATTTTTTAGAAATACTGCTATTTTTCCCAAATTCCTGGGATCGAGACCTTTAATTTGAGCCGTCTCCCATCATCCTGAAATTTGCAAACTCTAACAATTTGGACTTAACAGAATTGCTTACAGAATTATATATAAAGATGGTTGTAGTTTTCATAACAATTCTTCAAATCCATAAATACATTTTGTTATTAATTTAAACTTTACTTCTTTTTTATAATTTTCATAGGCCAATTTCCTTGTTTTCAAGTCTAATTTATCTAATACTTTTCTTGAAAACTTTCCTTAATGTGATTAGTCGATGTTTAATAAATTTGGATCTTAGGTCTTCTTTTTTTTGAGTATTGCATTTATGAATTTCTGTTTTCTTTTGCTGAAATAAATTTTCCTTGCCTGTAATGCCAATTAATATATGTATATTTATAGTAAGATCATTAAGTCCAATAAAAAATGGTTTGCAAGCCTTAATGATCTTGGATTTATAGTGCACATTATCCCTTGTTGCCCAATTCTGCAATTTAAATATTTATTTTTAATATGCCTCACCTCCCCATATTTAATTGCCATATGACTTAGTAACCACAAGGCGATTGGGATCCCGAGAAAAACATTTATTGGGGGCCCCAGAGACCCCAATATTACTATCTTGGTAATTTGTTCCTTTTTGGTCGGGGCGCCTGGAATCAGGGCCGTATATAGGCTACATAGGCGCGCGTCTATGGGCCCGCACATTAAAGGGGCCCACACCACACAGTACTACATTCAAAAGCCTGATACAAGCACAACAAAAAGGTCACAAACTTGGATCTGGACAGAAACAAGGGCCTTCACCACTGGTCGAGTCTAGGGGCCCACGGCTGCTAAATCCGGCACTGCCTGGAATTTCGGAGCCCTGGGCATAGTGCCCCGGTTGCCGCCTTCGCAGCAGCCCTGAGCTTAGGTGGCTGTGCATGTTTGCATAATATATATAGTTTTGAGTACTTCAGTCTTTATGTCGCTGGAAGGTCTTTTAGAGATTATAATCTTTTAGATGATAAAACTTTTGATAATGTCAAATTGTCTATGATTTCATAACCGAGCAGACGACGCTACAAAACCCAGCAGATTTGGAGACATATTGAAATTTAGTTTATATAAGTGTTTATTTATTTCCAACGGTAATCAATTTTAAATAAGGTGACCGGATCTGTAGAAGCCTAAAGCGGGATATAAATATTATATTTCCTGCCGGATAAACATTACCGTTTGAGGGGCGGCGGGGGAGCCCTACAAAAATTGGGTCCGTGGGCCCTCCCACCAAATTGTGAGTTTTTGGTCCAAATATTACACAATGTTGTAAACAACAGGTTTTGAAATCACATTCATAAAATTGTACAACCATTATTTTCGCTGTTGTATGCAAAACTTAGTTAATAACAGAACATACCGCACAGAATTACATACTGAAGAGGAGTGAATAGCTGTCACTAACTTTGAAATTACTTTGATCTAATTATGAAACTGAACACAACTTAAATTCATGTTACATTTCAGCAACAAAATTCATGCATTTTATTGTTTCTGCTTTTAACTGTGTCTTGTTCTGTCCTGAAATTTTTTATGAGAGTGAACACTCTCTCCACTGGGGCATTGGTACCGGAAATAAATATTGCACTAACTCAGCTAAAAGCTTAGGGCTTGAACCAAGTTCGAACATGGTACTTGATTTGCTTCAAAGTGGATAGTTCAACCTAATACTGGCTGACGAAATAGCCCGATATGCCCAAGCTATATAAAACTAGGCATATGTACTTTCACACATCACACTCTCAGCGATTATTGACCATATTGAAAAATATATATTAGCTTTATAAATAAATGAGTAATTTAATGTCAAACTACTGAAGCCACATATCAAGTTTCATCAATATACATTCATAAATAAACGATTTATGACATTTTAATTATTCTCTATAAGAATAACATGGCGGCTGAGTATGCAGGGTTGCTGAAGCAAGGAACACAAAAAATGGGGTTTCATACAAATACCAATATAACTCAAGAAGGTACAGCCAAATACAGTCAAATTGTATTAATTTATGTTCATAATTAAGGGAGATAACAAGTTACTTATTCTCCATAAGAATAACATTGGACAACGTACTGTGTTTAGCACTTTCAATATCTCTGTAACCATTTGACGTAGAACAATGATCAAAACACCATATTGTGCGTCTTTTTAAGCTGATTCCAATGAAAAAAAACTAAAATTTGACTTTTTCAAAAATGGTATGTAAAAAACTCAAAAGCCCCATTTTTGGGGTACAAACCTCCCCCAAATACCCCTTCGGATGTGTCGATATGTCTAATTTTCGAACTTAAAGTCATAAATGCTGTTTTAAACGTTTATACTAAGTGCCGTCAATGAATATATAATTAATAATAATGTAATGGTAGGATTTGGCAACAATAGCGTTTAATGGCCCAACGTCGCGTCGGCTATGGTCGGGTTTGCCAACGTGGGCTAGCCAACAATTTTTTCGTTGGCCCAACCGCGTTAATGCCAACCGACCATTTCCCTACCGTATCCTACAATGCCGACGATCGATGGCTCAACGATTTGTGCTGATGGGGTGTAAATTAACATTATATTTGTATTAGAAGAAAGAAAGAAAGAACAGTGCTTTATTAATATAAATTGATTTACATAACATACAATATAAAATTGCACAGTTTAAACAATGGTCATGTGACCGTCTGTTAGGTTGGCAAAGTCCATTTTCTTAGTACATCCCCCTCCAGCTCAGTATTGAAACAACATAAATTAACTAAATTACGCTTTAGAACTTTAAAGTCAATAAACAAAAGTAATAAACTTGGTTTAGCTAAATATTAAAGGCAAAATAATTAATACAAATTTGAACATACAAATTTAAACAAATTAAAATACCTTCATTTTGAAAGAAAACAAAAATGTAAAAATGCTTACGTTTTACAAATGTCAAACCAAGAAAACTCTGATAATATTAGTATTAATGATCTTTAAACCCTTATAAACGCTTAAAAGAGTTCAGAAATTTAACAAAACAAAATAAAACTGATCAGAAAAAGCGAAATAACACTTTACTATATCTGGAGCATCAATTTCAGAAGGTAATTATTGTAAAACACAATGTGAGGATTTCAAGTAGCGCTCTTTCAGGTAGGCTATAACTGACGTTTTCACCTATACTACTGAAAATTAAATTCAATTATTAATTCCCGTCGACGAAACCAGGCAGTTTTAACAAATTCCCCTAAACCCCGCCAATCCCTCCCGTTTAAATAAGCTAAGAAATCCTCGTAGTCAATTATTAATTTTCCAAAATAAAAACTTCTTAAGGGTGCGCCGTACCTCCCTTCCGCACGCTCAAGTAAGGGGTTTGCATCTCCCTCATTGTAGGCTAAATTGTTAACCAATTAAAAATAATTTGATGTTATTTAATTCAATAAATGTTCATCTTACGATTTAAAAATCGTGATTTTAATTCAAAATAAGTTGTAGGCCATTAGTAATGTTCTCAAATTAAGTGTTTTTCTAAAGATTCCTAACGTATGGAGAAAAATTATTTTGGAAAAAAGGAACCGTATGATCCCTAGATTGGAATCTGAAAAGTGTGAAACTGCAAATAGTTTGGTAGAAATCTGTAAAATAACAGTGCGATCGAGGAGAACAAAATGGTCTTCAAGCGTAAATATGCATGGCCCTGCTTGTTGGCGGCGCCGGCGCGGTGCTAAACAACAATGAATTCAATCTGGGTAGGGCGCACCCTTAACCGGGCACTTTGCCACGAAGTGAAAAACCGTCTCGTCTTCCTGAAAGTTGCACAATGAGCAAAAATAGTTTTTATTAATATCCCATGGCTTATAATTTAGATCCAATAATTCCCCCCTACACTTCATTATCCAAGAAATTGTAGTGATGTCCAAATTATCAGTGAGAAAGCCTCTATCGCCAAGGTCAAAGTCAACTGAGACGTATTGTGAGTGAAATACCGATGTGCGCGCCCTGCCTAAACACTCTGCCCTCCAGCTATCTCGCAACGCGTTCACTACGCTTATCAGCTGAGTCCGGACTCGACCCACTCCTTCTCCCTCCACAAAATTAAACTCTACCGTCAAATCAAATTTGACACCCAACAGTTTCCATTCCCGACACCAATAGATATTCTTCCTAATTACTTCTTCTGCCAAAAACTTTGGCAAACGCTCCGAGTCCAAACAAAGGACCTTTAATAAATATTTCAAATTCATTAAAAGAGTGTAAATATGTAATTTATCCAAGCCTGTTTCCAAGTACAAAGAATAGTTAGGCGTATTAATCGGTAAACGGAATAATTTCTTAACAAATAAGGTCTGTACTGACTCGACTTTATCACTGTTTAAATACCCCCAGACCTGACCACCATAACATAATATTGATTTAATAATTGCATTAAAACATAACAATTTTGAAGCCAAGGGTACATTAGAGTTACTTATTAAATTACTCCACGCAACGTTAATGGCTAATTTTGCAGCTGTAGATTTAATCTGAAAATGTTGCTCCCAACTTAACGTAGGCGTCAATAAGACCCCTAAATATTTGTAAGAGTTTACTATTTCAATCGGATTACCTTTATACCACCACCTATCGTGTCTCGCCAGTTTTCCCCCTTTCCGGAAAATCATAATTTTTGATTTATTAAGATTTACTTGAAGATTCCAAATATCGCAATAACTCTCTAACTTCGAAATCATTTACTGAAGCACAGTAGCAGTTGGGGCTAACAACACTACATCGTCCGCATATATTAAAATATTTACCTTCTTTCCCCCCAAAATACAACCACCCTCTAAATAATCTGGCAAATCATTAATAAATAATTAAAAAAAGATTTGGACTCATCACGCAGCCCTGTTTTAGGCCTATTTTGGGTTCAAAGCTATTTGTAATCCCACTTTCACACCATACAGATACGTTAGTCCCGTTATACAAATTTTGTAATAATTTAGAAAATTTAGAAGAAACCCCTAATACAACTAACTTATAAATTAACGAATTCCTGTCTATAGTGTCAAAAGTTGTTGTAAAATCGACAAAAAAACAATACAGTTTCCCCTTTTTTACAGATAATCTCAAATTCGCCATACAAAATAGATTAAATATGTTATCAACAGTGGAATATCCTTTTCTGAAGCCAGCTTGAAATTCTGAAACGATACTATTTTCTGTTATCCATTTATTTAGTCTACAATTTAATAAGCTTGTGAAAATGTTGCCCACACAATCAATAAAAGAAAGACCCCTGTAGTTTTCAACTGAATTGACGTCCCCCTTTTTATGCAGCGGAAATATAATCGAATTTTTTAAACTTTCAGCTACCCTCCCCATTTTGTACATACTATTATAAACACCAAGTAATTTAAAAAGAAGTGACTCCGGTGAATTTTTGAAAAACTCATAGGGCACCCTATCATGCCCGGGTGCTTTGTTATCTTTCAGGCACGCGAGAACTGATTTAAACTCTGACATGGCGAAATCCGTGTCCAATATCTCGTCCGTTATCAGTGGTTCCGCATAGCTAATACCAGCTGATAGTAAGGGCGGGTTCAATATTTTTTTTAAATGTCTAACCCATTCCTCTGTAGCGATATTGCCAACAACTCTAACACTTCCGCGTTTAAAACTATTCAAAGCTAGCCAAAACGTTTTTGCATCCGCACCGTTATTTAGATCAACAATTATTCTTTCTAAAAACATCTTTTGTTTATTTCTGCCCAAGCTTTTGAAATTTCTCCTGATCTCAATATAAACTGCTTTGGTTTCCTCGGAGTTTGTCTTACGAAATTTATTTAACAATTTGAATTTACGCCTTCTCATTGCTACACATTCATAATCAAACCACTTTTGTTTATTTTTAAAATTTGAGTTAAGCTTTGTAGATTGTTTTGAGTGGGCCGAATCAGTGATAACTTTAATGATGTTATTTATATTCTCCTGATTATCCACAGAGAGTTCCAAACAGCTGACATTCTGACTAACTTTGGCATGATAAAAAGCCTTGTAATTATTGGACCATTTTAATTTTGGAAGTAGAGGCAAAATTTGTCCGCATTTCCTCTCCTCAGAACTTTCACCGCTGATCATCAAACAAACCTCTATGGGTAAATGATCCGATCCTGTGTGATTGACAACTCTAAACCCTGGGACAAATTGTAGACAACTAAAAGACACCGCAGCTAAATCGATAACGGAACAACCCATAGCTCCAATAAAAGTATATTCTCCGCAATCATCGTCTACCGATCTACCATTTAAAATAATCAAACCCAAACTCTCACACAAATGTAAAATTTTCCTACCTTTACGATTCACCACTGCATCTTTTGAATTACGAGAATCATTAAACAATGCATTGGCCTCGCTTAGATAAAACTCTGTGAAACTTTGTTCCAAACCTACCCTTCCATTTAAATCCCTAATTAAAATTAAACCATCAAATAAGTAATCAACTAAATAGTTTGAAAGAAGCAAAAATTCGTTTTCCCATAAATTAAAATTTAAATATATTGGCAACAATATTATTTTCTTGTTATCGATTTTTGTCTCAACTTGAATTAATACTAAATCATCACTTTCAATAAACGCAATTTGATTAGCGTAGGGCGAATTTTGGTTAATTAAAATAACTGACCCCCCCATATGCCTTCCGTGGCTAGCATTTCTTTCTGCAGCTTTAATGCTTAGTTTAAAATACTTTAATTTCCGTGACAACAACTCTGAATCACTCTCTGAAACAAATGTCTCCAGAATAATAACTATGTCATAATTATTAATAAATTCTAGAAAATATAAATCATCTAACTTATTTTTAATCCCGCAAACATTGTATGAGACTATTTTTAATGAACCTGATACATTTAGACTATTTGCCGAGACTACCCAATGTTCGTCACTAGATGGATTGGCGTTGGTTCCTCAGCGTTGCAAAGCGCTCGCGTAGCTGCTCCCCGTCGCCGGCGCCGCCGTAACCTGCGTCTCTGGTCCTCTCCGACCGACGTTCATCGTCTTGAAGCTGGTCTCGGACGCTCCATTCTCCTCCGCCCCGTTACTAGTCTTCGTCCCCGTAGGCTGCTTTGTCCGCTGAATGGTATTGGTCGAAGAGCAAGATTTTGGAGGCCCGCCGCCATTTTCTGTAGCCTGCCGCTGTGGAGGATCCCTACAAAAGTAGAGAAATCATGACGAAACATAGTATTAAGTTTGTCCACGCCATCTTGTCGCCCAGCCATCAACCTCCCACGTGAACCTGCACCTGTCTATCGTGAGATGGTCGTACACGATGGGCATCCGCCGACGACCCACCACCTTCTCAACCTCCGCCCTCACAGCTGCTAGGCACGCACGTTTCACTCGAACTTCCCGCGGAAAATCACGGTACACAGCGTAGCCCGTATTTTTTAAGTCCTTCACCCTACTCATAATATAGTCTATATCTGAATCAAATGGCAAGTGCGCTATAATATTATATTTGTATTATTATATATTATATTATATTTTTATTATTATAATTATATATATTAATTTTCTCGTAGTTTTAGCGAATTTTCCCTATAGGGAAGAAGCTATTAGCGTAGTCGGCATGGTAAGATCTAGGCCCGGGACCATGATAACTTTTAGTTTTGAGGTCCCCAGACCCCAAAAACACCATTCGTTCGAAACTGTAGATATATATATAGTAGTTTTTAATATATATACTAGGCTTATCGCCGTTGGAGGCTTCGCCCCCGAACCCCATTTCGGAGTTCGCTTCGCTCACTTGCATTCCTCAGTCAACTCAAGTTTAAATCAAACTCGTGGTTCATCAACCAAAGAAAAACTGTACAGCAATGACCTTTGGTGAGCATATTAACACCTGCACAGGTGGTCCCATATCGGTTCGATATCGAAACATTTTTCCAACCGGCTGCTTGTTCGTTTTATCATAGACTAACTACAGTAATTAGTCTATGGTTTTATAGAATGAACTACCGACTACCATGGTTGTTTCGAGGTGTGTAAAAGCAAAAAATAAAGTGCTTACTCAATCAAAGTCAATCAGATATAAATAAAAAGTTGTGGTTACAATGTTAAATTGGAGTTCTACAAATGGATTTATGTGTAAAAAATAACAAAAAATTAGACTTCAGTTCACAAAAAAATTATAGTAACCTAACCTAACCTAACTCCGCAGAGCGATGTATAGTGGCTGTTCGTTGTGCAACGTAATTACAAATAAATGCATTTTTAAAAACAAAATAAAGTCAAATTAAACATAAATTGCAGACCTCAAAAAGTAAGCATCAAAAGTAGGATTCAAACCTGTGACTATATGATCTTGAATCATCTGACAACATATCCACTGGGCTACTGGGATAAATTCATTCGATAGAACAAACAATCGGTTTGATAACATTTTCCAATATCGAAACAAACGATATTCGCGATATTGGACCTCCCGTGTAGGCGATAATGTGCTCACCTTGTTTTGTAACAGCTGATTTATATAAACCTCATGTGAGCAAATTAGTATCGCCTACACGGGCGGTTTTTTTTTAAATCAGCTGATACAAACATGTGGTATTAGCCAAAGATAGTGTGCTTTCATTAAACGGCTTTCCAAAACTGTACACATTTAAATGGGCCAAAATACTCAAAATTACTTCTTCTCCGATGAATAGCGCCTAAACGGATGATCGGATCTTAAAACTGACGAAAAGTCGTCAGCTGGAAATTACATTTTCTACAACTGTTGTATTTAACATTTTTTGCCATCTCTTACCGTTTCCGTACAAAACGCGCTCAAAATGGAAAAATTGAAAAAGTGGAATTTTCCCCGCCACAAAAATGCCCTAAAAACTCAAAAATATTAACTTTTGGTAATTTTAATGGGAGTTTCTCGTCAAGAGCTTTAATTCAAGTATGGGGTCGAGGGGCGTTTGATTACGGGAAGTGCCTCATAGTTTATGTCAGTATAGTTTATGTCAGTCAGTGAGTGAGTGAGTGAACCCGTCTAGCTTTATATAAGTATATATATATATATATATATATATATATATATATATATATATATATATATATATATATATGTGTGTGTGTGTGTGTGTGTGTGTGTGTGTGTGTGTGTGTGTGTCCGTAAGCATGTTAATTCTCGTAAAAATTATTCGATTTTGATGAAATTCGGTATAAACGTATAAAGCAACATTTATGACTTTAAGTTCGAAAACCAGCCAGATCGCTTTATCCGAAGGGGAATTTTTGGGGGTTTTGTACGCCCAACATGGTTTTTTTTAATTTTTTACATACAATTTTGGAAATAGTCAATTTTAGTTTTTACCATTGTATTCAGCTTAAAAAAACACACAATTTGGTATTTTGATCATTCCTGTACGTCAATTGGTTACCGAGATATTGAAAGTGCTAAACACAGTACGTTGTCTAATGTAATTCTTATGGAGGAAAAGAAAAATTTTATATCTCGCTTATTTATGAACGTACACTGATGAAACTTGGTATACGGCTTCATCTAGTTGTGGTGCAGTGGTATTTGCTAAAAAAATTTTGTCAAAGGCTCTTGTAGCAGCAAACCTGCGTACTCAGCCCCATTTTATTCTTAAGGATAATAATTAAATGCTATGTCTCCCTTAATGATGAACATAAATAAATAATACCCCCATCGCAGCAAACCTGCATACTCAGCGCATTTCCAATGAATATATATGTCTTAATAACACATTAAGCCTCTTACCAGGATTCATAAGAAATATATTCATAAATAAGCGATATTTAAAATATTCATTATTCTCTATAATATAATATTTTTTTATAAACCTTATTTAATAAATAAACTCTTTTTTTACAATAAATCACAAATAACCTTGGTTTTATTAAGTTAGTATTAATTAAATATAGATAAAAATAGTTATCGAAGTGACAATATTGGGCAAAATGAGTTCTCTTTTATCTCAGGGTTTAAAATTCATAGGGTTCATAAGCATCTGGCTCGATCGATAATAATCAATTTTCATCAATTAATATTTAAAACAACAGATAATTAAACAGAGAATTTAATTTGAAAGAAAGTTCAAAATCTTAAAAAACAACAAAAAATACTATCAATTCTCTTCAATTAAATTTTAAAATTTCTTAATCTTGAGGTTGATTTGGAATATTATTGATATTAAATGTCCCTGAATATCAATATAATATCAGAGTCTTCAAATATGTAAATGCTGAAAGGGGGTTAGCGTGAGAAAATGGATGGGTCTCACCAGGTAGTCACCAAATATGCCTAAATAGGATAAAATAATTTATTTATGGGGAACTGCTGGGCTTTAGAGCTGGAGGAATTGATAAAAATACTTATTTAACGGGTATAAATAGTAAAATCTTGATGTTTCTCAAATTATTCCCTCCTGGGAATGAGCAACGTGGACCTAGCTCGACTGTCCTCCCTCGGCTCTACCGAAACACAACAAGCGTCACCTCGTTCCAGATTTGGAGGAGAAACACTTACACCAATGAGAGTCATTTCCAACAATATTGAGCCACTGTAATTTTTTAATTGGCTGTCAGCAGTAATAGTTAGTTGTTATTGGTCAACACTTCACTGAATTTAAATAATGTTTCTCAATTTAATTTAATTTGGAAAAGGTGAATTTTTATCAAAAACACAATAAAATTATATTTCCAATCGTTAAAGTTAATAAAAGAAGTCAAATTTAGTTTAAATCACTCATAATTGCATCTTAGTCTAACATCCTACAAACAGCTGATTTAGGTAAACAACAAATAATATCTGTATTAAATTACGTATTACTTAAGTTACACAATATATTCCTGTTATTTACACATTTCTAAAGTTTCAGATTATTTTTTAGGAATTTATGACATCATTAGTTTTTACTCAAAACATTAACTTAATTAAAATTGTAAACAACAAATATCTGAATTTGAGATCTGCCGGATGAATGACATTCCTATCGTAGTTCCATCGTTCACCGCAAGAGTTCAGTACCGGACGGCCACGTCTCTCCAAATGGTCTGCAGACAACTCTGGTGGATGCATAACGAACTAAAAATCATGATGGCGGCCTTCGTCTAGGGAGTCTTGCGTATTTTTTATAATAATGTTTACAATTTAGAGTTTTACATTTAAATTAATAAGTTTGCAAACTATATATATATATACAATATGAGTGGTTAATAAAGAGCTTATATATAAAATTATATTGTTCTGACACGCAAATATATCTGTGTCGGGGCCAATTCGATGAAATCTATCACTTTTGCAAACTTGCTTTTTGTGGGGTTAGGTCGATTTGTTAGACTTGGGTTATTATTTCACAGTGAGTACCATAGGTTAAATGTTTTTACAATACTTAGAATACAGGGATGAAACTTATCTAAATCTAATTATACCTAAAACATGCGTCTAATATGTACAAATCCTTTTTCTTTTATAACATGTTATAAGGGTATTTGAGTAGGCTAAAGTTTTTAGTTCATAGGCTGTCTCTTCTACTCTGGGCCTAGATTATCTATACTAAATGGTATTAGTGTCTTTGTTTACTAACACATATAAAATACAGTTATAAAGCCCCTTTTTTGCCTTGACGAATATTGTTTATCAGATATGAGCCAAGCAAAAAATGTACTGTACATTTAACTATTCCTAAATATTTGACATATAATGAACTTAATCTAAACATAACATAACATAAGAAAATAAATCATGAGGGAACGGGAATGGCGATTAACAATTCAAAACTTAACCTAACAAATACATGAAAATACACTATGGGATTACTTATACTAAACTATACAGGGGTTAAATATCTTCGAAGTAGGCTGGTATGGAATGGGCCTATAACACAGGAATCGGATGGTCTCTTTAGGCTATATACATTCTTCCCTAATTTTTCTTGCACAATATATGGTCCTACATATAATTCAAAAAGTTTCTTTGTGACTTTGTCTACTGATTTTGATAATTTGTTGTTCATAATGAGCACTTCTTCTCCCACTTCAAAAACAGTTGGCTTATGTTTGTTGTTGAATTTTAAGGCATTTTTCTCTCCTTTCGACTTTATCCTGAGTCTGGCTACAATGATGTTCTCTTTAGATTGGTTTGATTAGGCTGTGTTTTAGCATTGACTATAAATCCTGAGGTAGACTCCTCATTGCCATTGTAAAATGTGTCCCTAGTTTTGTGTATGCCAGGATTGAAAGAGGTCGTAGTTTACAATAATCACCAACAGAGTATACTGATGTCAACTATTACTTATCCTCTCAAGGAGGGGATAATACAACAGTTGGTGTGTCAGGAAGCAAACATAAGTTGATTATCACTTGCTTTCAGGGGTGGAGATATTTTTAAAGTTAACGTAAATAACTAAAATACAAAAGTTGACAGCAGCACAATCTGTCGGTGACCCAATCAAACTACTTCAATTTTAAATTCTAGCATACACTAAAAGTGGGACAGCTGGGCCATATGGATGGGATGTCTCCTTCAGTATTTATAGTCAATGGTTTTAGGCAATAAATTATCCCAGAATCTTTTATTACTTTTACCAAAGTGTAGTTCGTTAGGCGTTAATTTAGTTGTTTCATATGGTAATTCGTTAAGGCAGTTTTCAATCCAATTAAGGTGTTTGTTCCAATTTTGCTGATGATTATGACATAATATACACTTTGCTTTCTTTACATTTTGTATATATCTCTCATAAATATTCATTTGAGGGTGCCTAATTGGTATAAAGATTGGTTTAATGTTATTTTGGGTGAGTTTGTTTATGTACTGTTTGTTGCGGAATTGAGTGGCATTGTCGGACAATATTTTCTGTGGTTTTCCTACTGCAGGTTTGTAGTGGTTAAATAACTTTTCAATGACAGTTTTTGTGTTAGATTTTTGTGTGGCATATAACTTAGTTAATTTTGAGAAGTTGTCTGTTGCAATTAATACATACTTCGTGTTGCCTTGGCTGGTTGGTAAAGGTACTAAGAAATCAATGGAAACTGTATCGCCAATGTTTGTACTTTGCTGTCCGATAGCGAGACCGTGGTTAGGATGGGTTAGGTGTTTGCAACGCTGGCATGTATAAAATGTGATATGAATTTACGGATGATTTTAGCCATGTTTTTAAACTGAAATGTTTCCTGGAGTAAACTTAAACATTTCTGGGTACTGCAATGTATATAATATTCATGGCATTCTTTTATGAGGGGTGTTATTAAATTGTCAGGTACTACCAATTTATAGCCTAATTGAGTGACTTTGTACAGGTGTTCGTGAATGATTATGTATTTAGGAGCGGGTAGTTCTATTTCTTCAATTTCGTTATAGTGTGCTGCATTTTCCATGAGAGTGATTAATTTTGGATCTTGTTGATGAACAGAGATATTTTTTAAGATGTTCTTGAAGCGGATGTTGATTTTAGGTTTGAATCTGAAAATAATACTTTCTTGAGGATCATCAATTTGGTCATCTGTATACTTGGTTCGGCTTAGGGTATCGGCTACCTTATTACTTTTGCCAGTACAATCCTCAATTGTGTGATGGTATTCTTGGAGTGCTAGTACCCATCTAGTTAATCTGGGTGTTAATAAACGGCAGGTCCGGAGGAAAATGAGCGATTTATGATCGGTTTGTATGTATACATGGTTTCCTAATATGATGTGACAAACTTTTTATAGGCAGTGTATCATGGCTAAACATTCTAATTCTGTAGTAGTGTACTGTTTTTCGTGTGATTTTAATGTTCATGAGATAAAAGTGATAGCTGCTTCTTCCCCGTTGTCCATAATTTGGTATAAATGTCCGCCAATGGCTTGTATGGAACAATCTGTTTGGAGGTAAAATGGTTTGTCATAATTTGGATGTTTGAGTGTGGTGTGTATGAATAAATCTTTGACCTTGTTGAATACTTCTGTTTCTGTTTCTGTCCAGATGAATTTTGAGTATGGCTAAAGTTTTTAGTTCATAGACTGTCACTTCTACTCTGGGCCTAGATTATCTATACTAAATGGTATTAGTGTCTTTGTTTACTAACACATATAAAATACAGTTATAATAAGAATAACATTAGGGATGAGTACGCAGGTTTGCTGCAACAAGGAACATAAAATAATGGGTTTCTATGCAAATATCAATAGAACTCATATAAGTGAAGTCACATACCAAGTTTTATCTATATACATTCATAAATAAGCGATATATAACATTTGTATTACTCTCCATAAGAATAACATAGGGACCGAGTACCTAGGTTTGCTGCTGCGGGAACCATAGGCGAAAAATTGATTTTTTTGTACAAACTACAACAAACCATAACCAGATGAAGCGATATACCAAGTTTCGTCAGTTTATATTCATAAATAACCAAGATATAAAATTATTTTCTTTTCCTCCATAAGAATAACATTGGACAACGTACTGTATTTAGCAGTTTCAATACCTCAATAACCAATTGACGTAGAGCAATGATCGAAATACCAAATTGTTTGTTTTTAAGCTGAATTCAATGGTACAAATTAAAATTGGATTTAAATAACATTTACATGTGAAAACCCAAAAAATCCATTTTTGTTAAATTGTTAAATTGTGTTTTTGGTATCTGGGGGCCTCAAAACGAAAAGTTATCATGGTCTCGAGCCCTCCATGCCGACTATGGTAATAGCGTTTTCCCCATGGGGAAAATTGCTAAAAAATACCTCTCTAAATGGGTTGATCTTTCAGGTTTTAGAATTCATAATGCTTGCTTTACTCGTGTGTATAAAATGTCATTCAAATTGGACCACTTTTACGAAAGTTAACGCGCCCACAGAAATATACGAGTACATATATATACATTTTTGAACGAAATGAGTTTTTGGCATCTGTGACCTCAAAAGCAAACGTTCTCATGATCCCGGGCCTAGGTATTACCGTGCTTATTAGCTACTCTACGTTATTAGCTTCTTAAGTAGGCCTAAGGGAAAATGAGCTAAAAACATAACATATTGCTAAGACATATAGTTTTCTGTTCTTGTAATCGTATCTAGCACAATATTTTGTTTAATACATCATGTAAATAAATATATAACACGTCATGGAACCTTTTGAAAATTCTAAAATTTAACATTTACACTGGAATTCCATGTTAAATTATTGTATTGATGAAATAGCAACAAATAAAAAACTACAATTGTTTAAAAACAAATTAGGAAGGCAGCTTTAAAAGTTATAAGAGCCACTGAAACATGTGCTGAATAAATACGCGACCCTTCAATAGTTGAAGTTTTACAACCGTTCACTCACTGTGCCTTTGTCGGTGAAATCAGGGCAGACGACGACACTCGCCGGGTGAAATCCCATTGCCATAGCGGCCACCAAAGTTGAAGAATGCTACATTTTTCACTTCTTTATATAGCTTATTTCTTTACATTTTTAAGGCTCTCAAACATTATTTGGTTTTACCACCTGGTATAGCTAACCGACTTAAAAAATGAGGTAATAGATTCGACCCGTCAGTATGTTTTTCGTACATGTTCACGCAAAATTCTGTAGTTTGTTAACGCATTTTGATGATTTTTGTCTAGTTTTGTTTTAGTATTTAACATTAATAGAAAATGTGTTATGAAAATAAATATTTACTGTCGAATCATTTTGAAAAATGGAGTATAAAGATTATGTAAAATTAAATGTATAGAATTCTCAGTTACACTCTTTAAAAGGGAAATAATTCGTTGACATCATTTGGTTCTATCCAATGAGCTTAATTTATCTAGAGTATGTAAACACAAATTAATCTCCTAAAAACAGTATGAGTGCCTGGTTTTATCGGTAGGAATTAATTACAGAGTTTAATTTTAATGAACTAAACACATAACAAGTAAAATCAAAACTCAAACTTTCTGTCGCCCTACTTATCCCTATGAATTTGTTTATTCATGACCCCCAACGTGGGAAATATGTAATGAAGCTGAGGTATTAGATACTGTATGTTGTCTAATGTACGTTTATATTTTAGCTAAGCAAAGGAATACATGTTGTTGTCCAGTTGATTTATAATTGCTTACGAAAAACCACCTGTAGAAACAAGACAAATTATTACAAAACAAAAATAATAAAGAATCATAGAGTAGTTTAAATATTTATATTTCCGTATTTCCATGCAAATTATTTGAGTTTTGGATGTTGAATGGCTATAATTTTATTTATAATAAAAATAAACAAAATTAAAAAAAGAAAAGTTTGGTAGTTTCTAAATTTGATGGCTGCGAACTAATTTAATTTAAGTTTTAAATAAGTATAAATATTTTATTAATTTGTTTATTAAGTCTGCTATAAAACATAAAGCAAATAGTAATGAAACAACAGCTTTGTTTTGTAAAATAACTTTTTCTTTTAGGATTCATTTATTAGTTTACAAATAATGTAACCACTGCATTTTTTATTTGTATTTATTTTATTTTCGTTTATCTTTCTTTCCCTCCTATTTTATAGGGATTATGTAATTTACGGTTGAGTTATCCGGACATGTGTTAAGTACTGTTTTTAATGTTTGCAGATTAAGTACCAACCGAAACAGACAGTCTTTGACCATTGTTCCACAGTGCAATGTACAACTTGTTAATTTGTAAACATGTAACAGAAATTTAAATAAATGCAATTTTTGATTTGATTTTTGAATTGTAGTTTATTAACACATTTTGAAGATTTTGTCTTGTTTTTTATTTTAGTATTTTTTAACATCAATAAAAAAATCGTTTTGAAATGAATTGTCGAATAATTTTAGGCAATGGAGTATGAAGATTATGTAAAATTAAGTGTGTAGAACCCTCAGTTTCACTCGTTATAAGGAAGATAATTCGATGATAAAATTTGGTGCTATCCAATGAGATTAATTTGTCTAGAGTATGCAAACTCAAATTAATCTCCCAAAAAAAGTGAAGCCTACATGGTGGCCGTCAGAATTCCTCTAACCATAAACAAATCCCTCCATTGCCATGGTAACCAAACCAGTCATTGACTATAAAGTTATGTATTCTGAAATGTATGTAATCGTTATCCTTAGTGAAAACAATAAAGAGCTTTCATAAACATCAGGTATACAATTTAAACTATTTTTAAGATTAGATTGATTAATTTGTCAATTAGTATTTAACTCTAGGATAAAATAAACATCCTTAAAAATACACCATTTATGTCCAGAATATTTTCGATCATATTTTCGCTAGACTCGTTTGTTTTCCGTAGGCCCTGGAGGGTAAGATGGAAACGGGGAGAGCCAGCCGTCGGAGGCGCGTGTGAGTAACGAAGGGTTCCAGGGAGGACGGGTGTACAACCTCTTGTACCTCTTGTCAGGGGATTCAAGGGTAGTAGGCACACCCTAATGAACCGCGAAGTGCAAAGTAAAAACTTTGGAAGTCTCAAGTCATTGTTGCATTGAGTAGTGACATGATTGTCACATTTCAGAGCCAAGCGTCATGCGGACGCTGAGGTCTTAGGTACCTGTTGGGTCAGGTGCGCAACTACGGTGAGGAGATTGGGGAGTCCTTTTGGAGATTGGCTAGGTGCGAAATGTCGGTGTTCCGGATTCAATGTATTCTCTCCATTCTGGGATTGAATAAAGTATATTTTTGTTTGCATTTATAATATACCTTTATTGGCCAAATTATGTTTGTAGTTTGTGTGGTCTTGTTTTTGTTTTGTAAATATTTCGTTTGCATTTGTTACATACATAAATCTGAAATTACAATATTTATCATAATGTTAAAGTTAAAACCGACATAGTTAAGAAAAACAAACTTGTTTGAAACAAAAATGCAATGTGTGCATACGCCGAACTTCGAAAACACGGTTGTATGTGTTGCTGTAAACGCTAACTTGAAATTTCTGAAATCCGTTTACACCCACCACATTGCTACTGAATAAGAACAAAGGTGTAAATAAATAACAACTAATTGTCAACAAGCATGTATTACAACTAAACTAAACGCAAATTTTATCCTTCACATTTATTGAATATTAATACTTTGATTGCTTTGTTATTTAGTTCCTCAATTGTCTTTACAAGAAAGCCCCTTTTCTCAAAGGTTTTTTTTTTACTTTTGAGGGCCTCCTTCGAATTTAGCCACACATATGTGTCTGTCTGCATGGATTTTAAGTTCTTAGAAAATACATAAACTTTCGGATACGGTGATGAGCTTTCCTTGTTGAAATGCGAGTGAAAGCTCTCACATGCGTTGGTGGTTCGGCATAAGTATGTCGTGCGTGCAGCCCAAAATTTGAGGAGGGAAGAGGGCTTTTGTTCTATCAATAGTTTCAGTTTTAATTAGCCTTTAAAATAGGGTGACCAAGCGTCCCGTAAAAACGGGATTGTCCCGTTTTTTCACGATCGTACCCGGAGTCCCAAAGAAGTCTCCCAGGACGCCTAATGTCCAGTATTCACGTTGTTAGTACCCAACTTATTTAAACACCTTTTAAAATCGCTAAACCTTCCTAATTTATAATATGACTTCAAGTAATATTTTTCTTTTTTGCTAGTTATGTAGTCCTGTATTGTAGGTAGCCAGTGCCAGTACCATAGAAATAGCATTTACCTTTGCTTTATTAGCCAGAAGTATGCCTAAGAATTTTAATTAAATTACAAAAGCAAAGGTAAATTGAAAAATAATTATAGGTCTCAAAATAGCTAAAAAAGAGCATTTTTCAATGATTACGACACGAAGGAGGACTCCCTCGGGGGACCTCCCTTTCACTGGAGGGTATCGCCCCGAAGCCCTCCTTTGATACGTCCCGTTTTTTTTGAGTTTATGATTTTGTCACCCTACTCTAAAACTGAAACAGAACGGTAAGGTATTTTCCAAACATAAGGTAAGAAAGTCCCCTTTGAAATTCCCCGGTCATGGTCAGGTGGGTATGGGTATGGGTGAATGCAAAGGACAAATTATGGAAATCCCAAGTCAACTATGCATAAAGGAGTGACACATTCTAGAGCCATGCGTCATGCGGACGGTGAG
This sequence comes from Allygus modestus, assembly GCA_963675035.1. NCBI lineage: Eukaryota > Metazoa > Arthropoda > Insecta > Hemiptera > Cicadellidae > Allygus > Allygus modestus. Next base: position 137,408,623 of record OY776111.1, read on the forward strand.
GTCTCAGGTACCTGGGTCAGGTGCGCAATTCGGGAAATCCACTTTTGTTATTCAGAGAGAACGAATATGGATATTCTCACTAAAACCTAAAACTGTCCGTCACCATAGATCAATAGGCCTTTGCGATGATCTAAGGACAATGAGGTACCGTAACGGAAATAGTCACATGAGCAATCCTTTAGCGACCGTTCGTGAAAAATATATCAGCAGTCAGCCGGGATCGTATACCTACGTTTGACCACGGCGAGGCCAGCGCTCTACCTCTGAGCTATCGTGCCCGGTAATTTCTCCATAATCGATGGCTAAGTGGAGGAAGTAAAAATCTATAATTTAATGAATGACAAAATTAAATTACCATACACTAAAAGTCACCATTATGATTTTCTAATTTTTAGGCGTTTGCTGTGTGTTTCGTTTAGAGGAAAGGAGGACGTACGAAAGCTACAAGAGCGTGTTTGAGTGCTTGAAACAATTAACACCTGCAATAAACCCACAGACTATAATGTCTGATTTCGAATCTGGAATTATGAAGGCGGCTCATGAAGTATTCTCTGATGCTGTCATCAAGGGATGTTGGTGGCATTATGCCAACGTAAGTGTTAAGGAACGATATTGTAATTAATTATTTATTCTCTGATAAAAGCAACTTTCAATTAAATTATAAAATAATTAAATAATTGAATATGATTTATTCAAACTCTTTATTAACACTAGCTGGTCCGACAGACGTTGTCCTGTCCTATTGTCATTGAATTTGTTTTATGTCAAATACTCGTTCTGTTTCAAGATGAGCTCGTTCGCTACGCTCACTCGCCTATTTCTATATAGTGCTAACTTCGGTGTCAAAAAAAGAGTTTGAGTACATTTCAAGTACATTTGTTATTTCCATAATGAAAATATGTTTATGCCTTTCGAAAGTATATTTAGGTGTAATCCTTGTTAACAGCTGTTTGGTGTAACTAACTGAACTTTGATAAAATCAATGGGAACTTTGAAGGTCAGTGGAACAGAGTGGGACAGAGCCCTTAGGTCGTATTAAAATACTTTTTTATAAGAACCTTGTTCTGACAATAAAATATCCTCCAGTGAGGCTTCACTTTTTTTAACAAGAGACGAGAGCTCTATATCTATATACCTCGTTGCTGTTAACCGCTGCTTCGCTTGCAACAAATTAAAACACATTAAACATATCCTGGCCAGCACTATCAACTCATTGCTTGGTTTTACTATATGAATTCCTTTGCCTTAACTGACAAACAACTACAGCTGGTAATTTTGGAAATTTTATCTCCCATAATATTTGCATTGGAACTTCAGGACCCGTGGGGTGGAGCCCAAAGTTTGGATGTTGACATTAATGTAATGTGGTCTATATGTTAATGTGATATGTAAGCTATGTTCATGCACCTTTAGCGTAATCGATCCAGCAGTTTATGCATGATGGAAATGAAATCATCCGTAATCCAAAATTTCACATTTATAATATTAGTAGGATTGTGAGGATTTTTGTATTTGATGTAAATCGTATAATGCTGAAACAATCGCAGAGCAAATTATATAAATATGTTCCGTCACTAATGAAAGGCAGTACATTTTGTATTTAGGTATATAGTTAGTTAAACATTTTTGTTATGTATTCAGCACATTCTAAAAAAAAACCAAGTCATTGCGACTTCTACCAGAGATGCGAAGGAAAGAGAGGTTGAGGTTGACATTCACATTTGAATGGCTTTTCTACTGCTGCCTCCCGAGAAGATTCAACAAGGACTAGATGCCACAAAGGAGATGATTGAGCGCGAAACCTTCGCCCCTGTTATAAACAATTCGCTTCTTGCATTTTTGGCATATACATTCAGGTACAATGGATAAAAAGTAAGTTTATTTTGATATAAACGAGAGATTTCCCTTTAAGGAAATAGCTATTAAGCTATTTCCTTAATAGTTATAATTATTTCCTTATTAATATAAGCTCACGATGATCTGATCAGTGGTTTTCAGAGGCGGGACAGTGTAAACATCAAACCTGACCCTCTGAACATATCTCAGTAGTCGTTTATTTTCGTATACATAATTTTACAAGCTCCCCTCCGCTGGCTAACTCTTAGAAAAAGGGTTTGATTTTGACCACATTTATTATCTGTTTTCTCCTTGATTTACAAAAAAAAAACTATTAGGGGTGTGCCCTTTTATGTCCTAATGAATTATTAGTAATTCAGATTGTACATGGTGATTAGGAAATGGTGTGAAAAACATTTTGTGGTCAAAATATACATTAATTGCTATTTAAATATGCATATTAGACGTTTCTAACCAAATCACTGAGGCCAAGAAAAATATTTTAGAATTTTATAAGAAACGGCGTTATAATTCAATAAACACTGTTTTTAACTATGACATTCATGCTTAATAATTTATCCAACCGTATTTTCTGAAAGTACTTTAAATTTCCTATAAGATAAATATTCTCTATCGAAGATTAATTATTCATAATGAACTTAAAAACACGCTGTAAATGAAAAAAAGTTATTTTAGCATGTAAGCACGAGCGAAACTGTAATACTTATATTTTTAGATACTGTCAAACATAGTAAAAAAACTTGATACTCAAATAAGCTTTTAAGTGATATACTACAACATGTCATCTACTTCTTATTAATATGAGATAAAAACTTTAATGTGGAAAAATACTGAAATCTGGAAGAATGAAAAATACCGTATATGAAATTACTTGATACTTCAAAGTACAAGCTGATGAACAAAAGATTTGTAAACAACTTAAAACAAAATGTTTGAACTTGAACGTCCTTTTAAGTAGAGCAAGTAACAACTTGCCCATTAGTTTTACTTATTTTCAAAATGTCCTACCACAATTCTAATATTTGGTTATAATCACGTTCCTATATAATGCCTGTACTTTTGTGAAGTGGAATGAATATAAATCGTTTCTATGTCTAGTACTTATAACACTTTCCATATTGAGACACCAACCTATGGAGCAATGTGCCTACTGCAAGTTTGCGGAGTTTCTTCAGCCATACTATTGATTTGTTCTTCAAACCTAAACCCTAAATGTTTGACAGTATTTAATAGTCTCATGTAAAAAGAAAAATAATAACGAATCACTCGTGTTCACATTTCAAAAAACTTGTTTTTCATTTACAGAGTTTTTTAGGTATATTAGGAATTATTAATCTTCATTAAGGTGGTTTTACCTTATAGGGAATTTAAAGTACTTTGAGAAAATAAGGTTGGATACAAGATTAAACATTGATATTATTGGTAAAAACAGTGTTTATTGAATTATAACGCCGCGCCGTTTCTTATAAAATCCTAAATTTTTTTATTGACCTCAGTGATTTGGTAAGAAATGTTTAATATACATATTCATATATCAATTAATGTATATTTTCACCAAAACAAATTTTTCACACCAAGTCACAATCACTGTATACAAGTCACTGTATACAAATTCAGTAATTACTGTATTAATGTACTTGTTCTTGTAACACTAGAAATTGGACAGAGTCTCAGTTTACGGAGCAGTTCGACGAACCATAAACGATTTTGAGTCTTTCAATATGACACTAAAACGGTAAATTCGCCCGCCGCACCCCAACGCCTGGGCCTTTGTCGGTTAATGTCCGCAGTATATTACAAACGGGATGGTGAGGAGTGGGAGGGAGGGTTAATTGTTTTTTTTTACTAGAGATCCTGATGGCCTGGAGGGGTAAATTAAGGAAAGTAGTTTTGGTTACACTTGCTCTTGTGGAGTAAATCAGCGGGTAATAAGGCGACCTTCTCTTTTAAAACTATTTCTTCATTATTACAGAGAAATAGCATGTCAGCTGTTTCTTGAAAAGTATAACAGCTATTAAAATAAGTTAAAAGGCATTTTTAATTCTATATAATTTAGTGCTTTTAAACATTTGATTTTACCCGCCATACTTCCAAAATATCGGCAACCTTTAATTTATGTAATGTAAACTCCTTATTTTTGTAATGTTTTTGGGTAGCAAGCAAACTTTCAAAAGATATTATTGTTATTCTTATCTATTTTTTAAAGCTTTACCATATTCATGATTTAATTTGCGAACTGAATTATGCAAAATAAGATTAGATAAACATGTTACAACGCTAAGTTTGAATAACATTTAATCTTGAACAAAATGTTGTTATTTTGTATGTAAACGGATACGTAAAATACGCCCATGTGAGGAGTCCGTATCACCTTTGCACCACTCTCTATAAGGATCTCGATGAGGAGGGCATCAGTAGGGTAGCGAAAACCAGAAAGATCGGACCATCGGAAGGGGGGTTTATGGGGGTTTTAAATTTGTCAAAAATCAGTTTTTTGAATTTTTAGCGGAGAAAATCCAAAAAAACGAGTTCATAAAATTTCCTATGTTAACCTTATGGGGAAAAGGTTTTTAGCTTTTCCTCAGTTAATTTTACTGTACACTTCACATTTGCTTTTACCAATCGGTTCAGCTCTACAAAACAATCATTTTGGTGTTTAAATTGTGATTCTACGTCCAACCGTTTCAGAAATTTCAAAATGCTAAACACAGTACGTTTTCCAATGTTATCCTTATGGAGAATAAATACAATTTGTCGAATATTCGGTTATTTACGAATATATATTGATGAAACTTGTTATGTGGCTCAAATAGTACTGGTATATTGAAATTTGCACAAACAAATTATTTTTGTAGATTATCCCCTTAGCAGAAAACCTGCATGTCCCTAATGTTATTCTTATGGACAGTAAGTAAAGTTTTATATCTCCCTTGATTATGAACATAAAAGATTAAAACTTGGTACGTAGCTTCACCAGGTTGAGTTACATTGATAATTGCATAAAAACAGATTTCTTATATTAATTGTTGAAGCAAACCTGCATACTCAGCCCTAATGTTATTCTTATGGAGAATAAATAAATTGCTATATATCACTTATTATTAATGTATTTTTATGAAACTTGATAAATGGCTTTATTTGGTAGTGAGAAACATATACATGCATTGGAAATTCGCTTAATATGCAGGTTTGATGCGACGGGGGTATTTACTTCAACATTGTCAAGCAAACCCAAGTATGCCTTTTAATAAACGATATACCAAACGTTTATTGTAAGATTAAATTTTTGACAATAATTGTAAATCCGAAGGATGATATTTTCTGCAATAATTGGATTGAGTGAAACGAAATCCTTATACTCAGTTTGGAATTCGAAGTAGTGTGACGCTATCTAAATTTTGACGGTTTGATGGATTGTCATGAAATTTTTAGGATAACGTTTTTACGGTTTAATGCTTTAAATAAACTATAATTGGCGATTTATTATTACATTTTAATAATTATCAGTTTTTTCATGGAACATTATTTCAGTACATATTTTGAGCTTTGTAGTACCGTGTTGTTGAACTGTCAAAATATACATCAGCTCAGCTGCTGTCGCTGTCATTTTGTTGGTTGAAGTTTGTTTTTAGGTTAGATATGTTACGTTACGAATGAACAGTTTATTTAATTAATTTGTTATAATGACTCAGACTCTACCTACCTACACCTTTCTGTTAGGAATTCGAAACGTGGCGTTCTTTTGAGTTCAACAATAATAATAATTTCATTAATGTTGTAGCAATACCGGTAATCAAAATGGCCCTTCTGTAAGTTAGTTTCCTTTCGAGTTCCATACACCTATTATGTAAACACGACTGTGGTTTAAGTTGGATTTAATGCGTTAAAAGTGTCATCGGCGAGAATGCCAACATTATACCGCACTACTAAAAAACAACCATACCGTACATCTTTTTATTTGTGTTTTTTTCCAGATAGTTTGGGTACAGTGTCATAAGCTATAATTTGTGTGATAGTTTGTGTGAATAATACTTCAGGTTTTGTAAATTAGCCTTAAGTTTAATCCATATCATAAGATGATTATAAGATAAGATGTGAGTATATACTAACTTGTTATGTTATTAATAAACTTAAAATACTGTCCACAACGTTTAAATGGCAATAATATGAAGACAGTATCCTTTGACTATTTAAGTTTAACCCTAATATAATTTAGGTAGGCCTAGGCCAATGCTATTGTTGTTTGCCAACCATCCCTAATTGAACAATTTTACATCATATTTTACTTTTAGCCTTGCTGTTAATTTATTTATTTTAACCATAAATAGGCCTTGGTAGTGGTTGCACTTCCGCAGACACCTGGTGGAACAATCGAATGAAAATAATCAATGTAAAATATTGATATATGTACAAATAATAACTACTTTAATTTATTAATAACATTTCGCAATAACTTAAATACAAGTAAATTTATCACACGTCTCAGTGCTGGTTTTAATGCCTCCGCCTCCATGACTTGTTTCTCTCAATAAAAAATCATAATCAATAACGTTACGGTAACACTAAAGCAGTACATGAGATTGTTAATACGTTTGTTAATCCAAACTTTGCTCTTAAAAAAAAGTATTTTACAAAGCACTAACTGAAACGTTATATTTATTTACCGTTTTACAACATCGAAACAAAATTTTATTTTCTTCCTTGATTTTCAACCTGATATCGTCGTTACAAATCCTACATTTAATTGATTTTGTAATTAAACTACGATTTTCAAAACTCTACAGTATTTTCTTCATTGTTTAAAACTCTCCCACAAAGAATACTATGGTTAAGTAATTATGTAGGCCTAATTTTAATTATGTGCCATTTTCCAAACAAAATATGATGTAAATAAAATTTAAATTACCGGGATATATGATAAAAAAAATCTATTATTACGATTATATTAAGTCAGGGGTATCAATTTGATCCGATATATTTATATAAAAATATTAAAACATTAACGTATTTAGATTATTTTCATTCGATTGTTCCACTGGGCGTCTGTGGAAGTGCAACATTGGTAGTCTATAAGGGGGGAATTTGATAATAGGCCTAGCTTATATTTATGTTTGGGAGTTACAACATGTCACTAATGTCCACTTGCTTTTTGTGATAAACTTAAGTTTGCCGAGTGAAACTGTACTTGGAATGGCCAAACATACTAAAATAAATCCACCAGACCACATTGTCTTATAAACCTTACCCAACTCGAGCACATAATAAAAAAAAACAGCGTATGTTAGGCTTAAACTATTGGATCCTACTGAGTTTGGCTTCTTACGATCCCTCCAGAGGCCTGGGTTTTAAGCTGCTCAGCCTATTGCATTAATTATTAGGTAGTCAAGATTTGTATGTCCATTAAGTTTAATTAATTAATTATTTTACACAATATCAGACTTAGGCCCTACAAGCTAAATTGTAAGCCTTCTTAGTAGTTTCTACTTGGCGTGTTATTAAAATAAACATACAAACAGTTGCAGAAGGTTATTTTTAAAGAAATTTACAAACAACAGCTGAGAAAATAGGTACCGTACTATAACGTGACTGTCAAGAATTAAACACAAAACTAAATATACCTCATGGAAGGTATTCTGCTGCGCATCCCGGTACATTCAATCATAATTTATGTTGAAGGCATGTGACCTGGCAAATACCAAATAAAAATGCTTGCACGCTGCTTTAAGACTTCGGAAAAGAGCCGTCGCTGTACATATGACTCGGCCGCAACTAAGCGGCGACAGGATCCAACAGTTCTAATAACCTTTATTTTTCAGCTTACTGTTTACTTAGTTCTTTTTGATTCAATAACATGAAGTCACTGGCAGCGTACTTTGGCTGTTTGGTTAGGTTAGGTAGGTTTGATTAGGAATATTTGTTTGGCCATATACCAAAATATTACAGTTGGAAATAAGGTGGTATTCATTATTGAAGCCCAACTCTTTACCTTACATTGTTCTGATATTACCTGATGAGGCTATGCATGGAATGACTTTGAGGCTATAAAAGCTGTTTTATGATGACACATTCTGCTCCTTAACTCAATACTTGATCGGCAATGCAGCTGCAATAAGCTTAGTAACTAATCGCTTCGTACAGTAGTTGTTGTTGCTCGTATTAAATCGTGCGTTTTGCACTTCTATTTGTATCAGCGTCGGTGGAAGACACCAGGAGTCTGTCATGTATTACCACGGTAAAAACTATTAAAATCATTCTCATTATGATTTCCTTATTGTTATTTGTTGGTTTTTAGAACAATAACTGTTTGAAACTCACGTAAAATTTTACTAACGAAGTGAGGGTGGTGGGTGCCTTGCTAGCCTAACGGTTAACGTCTTGGACTTTGGTACAAGAAGTCGCTGGTTTGATTCCCATGTTGCCCACAAGACTTTGAGGGGTTTGGACCGTTGTCCTCTAACAACGTTAAATACAAAATGCCACTGCCGTAGACAAGCCAAAAAAGTTGTACTTGCAAACGTTATCATATCTCGGAGTTGTTTGTATTGTATAATAAACCAAATTTGTAATACAAAATATATCATATTATTAACAATATAATAATATAGTTGAATTTTTATATTCATAAAAGTTTAAGGATCGACATATCAACACCGAATGGGTGGTGTATGCATATTGTACTGTACAAATTCTACTCTTAACTTAACGATCTTTACCTGTATTGGACTTTTAATCAAAAAAAGTTTGTTTTACAAAGTTTTCAAAGAAAGTAATTCAGGCTTTTTTATAATGAAAACTATAGCCAGGCTATCTTTGCCGCTTCAAATAAAGGGTCTTTTAAGTCCCTTATATGAGGATATAAGTTAAATTCAAATTATACGGTGCATCTAAAATGCTACAGGATAAGTGACGCGATACACATCATATTGCCATAGCCTATCGTGATATGTGACTGTATTGCACACCAAATTTGTTAAAAATGTATTCTTAAATATTAAATCTCACATAAAAACGATTCAGTTGAGCACTTTAAGCCTGTAAGTAGATTTTTCATTTAGGCCTACATTTCTCGCTGGACTTCATTCCTGTTTTCAAGTGTAATTAACTAGGTGCTATCACTTATAGTACATGTAATACAATGGAAGTCATGCTCTAGGTGAGACAATGGAAAGTCCTCAGTCAAAAACTGTCGCAGCGACGACTACGCGCAGTAGAAATGTTTGGCAGGAGAATTGTCACAGCCCCCCACCCTGCAGCTGAGAGTACTAAACCAGCGAGCCACTCTCTTGTTCTCACTCTGCACATATTAACAGCAGATCCGCTAACTTCCAGCATACAGTTTAAAATTATGGGTCCCTTAGAAATTATGTGTTATGGACGTAAAATTAGAGTAACCTAATGTAACCCAACCGCCGCAGCGCGCTACATAAGTTTTTAGTCCTGCATAAAACTGTTATTGTTTACTTTTCATTTATAATTCAATAAGTTATGTTCAACTTTTATTCAATCAATGCTTTTCAGTTTACAAGGTCATGAAAAAAATTTAAATGTACTCTTTGAATTACTTAATTAGTTACGTAAGAACGTAAAATTATGTTCAAAGCGTCCAAAGAATGGCAAGGTTATGGTTTAAAATGGTCATATTTTATGAGTATACGACAATTTTGTTATATGTCTGTTGGCATCACTGATGGGGAGGGAGCAACCTTAGTCAAAGGGCGTGGTCTAATAGTACAGTAATGGTGGCGGCAGGGGTATGAACTCCATGAATGTACCACTCCACCAAATCTTTAGGACTGCTTGGAGTCGTCGCTGCAACACTTTCTGACGTGTCCAATTCTGCGCTCCCCTCTGGGTCATGCATGCATCGTTTTTAGAATGGAAAAGTCTCTAAACTTTTTGCATTTCTAACTGCTTCCCCCATAAGGCCAATACTTTCAAAATCCGTCCTGTGTTATTTGTGAATATATATTTTTAAAATTTAGAAGAAATGTTGTGCTGGTGGTTATCTAGCAATTTCAGTGACAACATTTTCGATTTGCATTTTAAAATTCAATAGAAAAATAGAAATAAAAAATAAATTTGAAACTTTGCTCACTGAAATCGCTTTGTTATTTTTTTTCCTCCTGAAAAAGGCTATAAATCAACAACATCCGACCACCCATTGAGGCTGGATGGAACTTGAAAGAATCATTGCTCTTATGGGTTTAGAAATATACATGGATTAACTGGTACCCCCTCTTAAAAGATCTTGAATTTGAATTGTCAATGATAGCCTTGCTGTAGTTTCCATTTTAATAAAAAACCATTGCCGCAGGCAGTGATTTGTTTTGTGGCTTACACAAAACAACTTAAAAAACTAAAGATGTGGGTAGCACTGCGCAGTACTGTATCAAGTCATGATTTTACGCTCTAAAACAACAAAAAACATAGGTTTAAAGCAAACTTACTCAAAATACGTTATGTATTTATTAGTGAATTTCCTATGGAAAGTGAGCTATTAGCATGACCCGCACGGTGAAACTTAAGCCCGGGACCACCATAGAAGTTCCTAACGTGACCCCCTGAACACGTTTTGGGGAGGTCGTTCAAAATTTTATATTTATATATATATGTATATATATATATATATATATATATTTATATATATATGTTTGCACTCTAGCGGTCACATTTTTTGTCCGATTAACTTCAAATTTGGTAGGGACGTTTCTTTCTATAATTAGTTGGACAAGTTCATTGGGCAAAACAATCGGAAAACTCTAAACCCCTTTTTTGGCGATTAATCTTTTGAATTTTGAGTTTTTGGGCCCAGAAAGGGTCAGAAAAGCCCCGGATGTAAATTTAATGCATGTAAAAAGATGGGAATTAATGAGGCAAAAGTTTAAGCCCTCTCTCGTCATTCTAGCATAAATATTTACGGAGTTATTAAAGTAAATGTGTATCGACTAAACACAGTACGTTGTCTTAAGGGGGTTTTGCATTAGAAAAGCCTGTTATTCATTTGTTGGTGTACTTTTCTCATCCCCAACAACCTCACACTACTTTCAAGCCTGACTGGATCCTCTCCTAACCTTATAATGTGCAAAATCGTATTCCCAGCATTGCAGGTAAATATAACCAGGAGCATCAGAACAGCCAAAAAAATCAACATTTTCAGATTTCAATAAAAATTGGAATAAATGTTTGTGTTTACACTGATTTTGAGTTTTAAATGTTTTTTATATGGAAATTCACATCCCTCACCTCAGCGTGCTGCGTGCGAACTCGTTTTTAGTTTTACTGTTAGTAAAATAGTATGACGGAACTAACTAACTGTAACCTTGATTAAGATATCAATTAGATTAGCTTTTAATTGTAAAAGATTTTTTACATTATCAATAGATACGGGAGTGCGCCAGCTCTTAGGGTTGATGTGTGTGAGTTACGTAACCCCTCCCCTACATAACGCTACGCCATACCCCCTCCCACCCCTTAAGTGTGTTATGTAATATATGTGTATGGCCCCCTAGCATGTTTTTAAATGTAAAAATAACTAACGTAAAATGAGTAAGTCTATAATTTAAATAGGCTACCAGTATAATCAATCCTATAAACAAATTAAAAACTGGAAAAATGATCATTTCATTGAATCATAGCCTATTTCATTAATACTTGTACTTCTCTGAAAACACATCAAACTACTTTAAAATATGTTATAGACAGGTCTCATCCCCAGGACAAATCAAATACGGTAATTAGAAAAAACTAATTTTAAAAGTTAAAAAAAATTAACATTGGGCTTATAGAGTTTAAAATCTAAACAAAGTAAATAACAGCAGTTTATAATCTGTGAGTTAATGTTCAAAGTAATACTCATGTTGTTGTTGTTGAAGTAGTACCCGAAGGCCGGGCTTTGCTCGGGGAAGGTCTGTCAGTTTGTTTAGATGACTTAATATTTCATCACATCCCGCAACTTATGAGTAGATTTTCTTAGCTCATTTGTCTCTTTTCTGGAGATATTTAAGGTCACTGCAGTTGTTATTATAGCTCAATGTCCATTTGATTAATTTTGGATATGACATTGCCATTCTAATGTAATCTTCATTTTATGATTTTAGTTTATTTTAGTCACTGCTTTGAGGTAATCACATGTTAATACTTAAACTACAATAATAGTCTAATATATATACAGCCTCATGTGTAACACACCAGACATATGAATTCTAGACCATTTCCAGACGAACTAGAAACGTGATATTTAGCAAGCAGGTAGCTTGTACCTTGAAACCCCCGGTAAAATTGCCAAAATATACAATTTTTAATTTTAAAACCACTAATTTTGATCTTGAAAATTGGATATTTTAACATTGGGCTTATGGAGTTTCAAATAAAAACAAAAGGAATCGTAACAGCTGTAAACAAATATCCAGTAAACTGTCAAAGCAACTTTCACATGGTAGAGTATAAACAAATTATAGAACTATTGAACAATGAAAACATCTAGAGTGGATTTAACCATAATGAATCTAAATAGTATACTATGTAAAAAATACTTGAAGGGTCATTGACCAATAATAACAACTGGAGCGACCCCAAGCGGGGGTCTGGGGGCGGAGCCCCCAGCGAGCAAAGCGAGTTCACTATATACTTTGACAGTTCACTTATTTATCATAAACAGCTGTTATGATTCTTTTGTTTTGATTTGAAACTCCATAAAACCAATTTTATTTTTTAAATTTTCAAATTTGTTTTTAGCGAATTTCCCCTATAGGGTAGAAGCTATTACCGTAGTCGGCATGGTAAGAACTAGGCCCGGGACTAACTAGGCCCGGTTAACTTTTCCTTTTGAGGTCCCCGGACCCCAAAAACGCCATTCGTTCAAAACTACAGTAGAACCTCGCTAATTCGAACCTCGATAATTCAAAAACCTCTATAATTAGTAATGTTTGTCTGATCCCCTAAGAAAACCTCTAAAATTTGAAAATTAATATACAGATAATTCAAAGTGATTTTTACGCTTAATGCAGCCTCTAAAATTTGAATTTGTATATACTCGAGCCTCTACAATTAAAATTTTGTTGCCGTAATTCGAACTGTTACCTCCAAAATTCGAAGTCAACCTCTACAATTCGAACTGCGTTACCGTTAGCCTCTGTAATTCGAATTCAGGACAAAAAACACGCCTGTTGAGTTTTTTGTGCAAGAGATGTGTTTGAACTGCACTATTCTGTCTAGCTTTTAAAAAATAAACATGGACCTCTATAGTTTGAATTTTATTTTGACCTCTATAATTCAATCTCTCTACACTTAAAACAGGGACCTCCATAATTCAAATTTTATTTATTATGACCTCTATAATTCAAACCCTCTTTATTTAAAACTTACCATGATTCAAAATATATTGTCTTTCCCCTGAAATTCGAATTAGCGAGGTTCTACTGTATAGATATATATATATATATATATTACAAAGGAATGAATGACAAATGAGCACGATAACTCTCGTAAGAATTGTACGATTTTGATGAAATTTGGTATACATGTCTAAAGCAAACTTTATGACTTAAGTTCGAAAACCAGACAGATCAATCTATCCGAAGGGATATTTTGGGGGGTTTTGGACCACTAAAATGGGTTTTTAGAAATGTGCACATTTAATTTTTTTAAAAGACAAATTTTAGTTTTCACCATTGGATTCAGCTTAAAAAACACATTATTTGGTCTTTTGATCATTGCCCTACGTCAATTGGTTACTGAGATATTGAAAGTGCTAAACACAGTACGTTGTCTAATGTTATTCTTATATAGGAAAAGGAACATTTTATATCTCGCTTTTTATGAATATAAACTGATGAAACTTGGTATATGGCTTCATCTGGTTGTGGGTATTGTTGTTTGCCAATCAACTTTTTTCACCTGTGGTTCCCATGGCAGCAAACAAGGTACTTGGTCCAGATGTTATTCTTATGGAGAGTAATTAAAATGTTATATATTGCTCATTTATGAATGTACGTGGATGAAACTTAGTATGTGACTTCACCTAGATGAGTTCTATTGATATTTGCATAAAAACCCATTATTGTGTTCCTTGTTACAGCAAACCTGCATACTCATCCCCAGCATTATTCTTATTGAGAATAATTAATATTTTATTCATCGCTTATTTGTGGATATATTTCTTCTGAATCCTGGATCTGCCTTATGTGTTTTTAAGACATAAATATTCATTGGAAATTCCTGAGTATGCAGGTTTACTGTGACGGGGGTGTTTGACATAATTTGAATTTTTTGGGGATTAGACCTGTCCAGAACTTATTTTTAACACATAAATTAGTTAATTACAACTTTTGAAGGAAATCGTTGTAGTCGTTTTTGAGATCAGAGTTGCATCTCAGTTGCATACAAGCAAGCAAGCAAACAAACCTTACTCATATTAGATTATATGGGGATAGGAATAACATGTGGTTTCCTAAAAGAGCAGTAACATGTGGTTTCCTAAAAGAGCAGTAACTAAAACCACTGAATGAAGATAACATACAGTGTGGTCATGTCATGTCCAAAATGAATCAAAGGAACATTGAGCTATAATAACTGTAGTGACCTTAAACAAATCTGTTTAAGGGGCAAATGACCCAAGGAACTCTGTGGATCAACTTTCATAAGCAAAATTTATAAAATACCGAATGAAATTGTTTGATATTAGAATGATTATATGATTAGGTAGATTGTAAAATATTTTACCGTCTGAATGTTAGTTATTACGTAACGTTTTCCCCCCGTTAAAGTAAAACTAAATACCCTTGTCGCAGTAAACCCGCATACTCAGCGAATTTAAAATTAATATATAACATAACACATTAAAAGACTTAAGAGGATTCACAAGAAATATATTCACAAACAAGCAAACAAGCGATATTTAAAATATTAATTATTCTCCATAAAAATAACATTGGGGATTAGTACGCAGATTTGCTGCAACAAGGAACGCAGATTTGCTGCAACAAGGAACACAAAATAATGGGTTTTTTGCAAATATCGATAGAATTCATCTTAGTGAAGCCACATACCAAGTTTCATCCATATACATTCATAAATAAGCGATATATAACATTTGAATTATTTTCCATAATAATAACATGGGGACCAAGTACTTAGGTTTGCTGCTACAGGAACCATTGGTGAAAAATTGTTTTTTGTGGAATCAACAATAAACCACAACCAGATGAAGCCATATACCAAATTGTGTCAGTTTATGTTCATAAATAAGCGAGATATACAATTTTTCTTTTAGCGAATTTCCCCTATAGGGAAGAAGCTATTACCGTAGGTCTCATGATAAGCCTTAAGCCCGAGACCATGATAACTTTTCATTTTGAGGTCCCCAGATGCCAAAAACACCATTCGTTCAAATTTATATATATAAGTGACCGTAAGCACGATAACTCTCGTAAAAAAGGTCTGATCTTAATGAAATTTAGTACAAAAATGTGGAATGGTGGTATAAAAGCACCATTTATTTGAACGAGTTCGAAAATCATATGAATTGCACCATCCGAAGGGGGTTTTCGGGGGGTTTTGTACACCAAAAATGGGTTTTTTCGGGTTTCCACATCTCATTTTATTTAAATCAAATTATAATTTGTACCGTTGAATTCAGCATAAAAAACAGACAATTTGGTATTTTGATCATTGCTCTACGTCAATTGGTTACTGAGATATTGAAAGTGCTAAACACAGTACGTTGTCTAATATTATTCTTGTGGAAAAAATAAAAATTGTATATCTCGCTTACTGATGAAATTTGGTATATGGCTTCATCTGGTTGTGGTTCATTATTTTTTGCACAAAAAAATTTACCTACTTGAGTTATATTGATATTTGTGTAAAACCCATTTTTAGAGTTCCTTGCTTCAGCAAACCTGCACACTCAGCCGCCATGTTATTCTTATGGAGAATAATTAAAATGTCATACATTGTTTATTTATGAAAGTATATTGATGAAACTTGATATGTGGCTTTATGTGGTATTAAGATACATATATATGCATATTTATGCATTGGAAATTTGCTGAGTACGCAGGTTTGATGCTACGGGGGTATTTATATATTAAGATGTATACAAAATCTTGGACCTTGACACAATGACTCGTGGATTCTAAGAAGTGGGTCAAAGAGTTTTAATTTCTTCCTAGATTATATTTAACATAAGATACTACTTTTCTTTTCTTTTTAATATGAGGCAATTTATTCTTCTTAAAAAAAATGGAATGATTTAAGCCTTATTGTTTTTTAAGTTCTGCATTTATAGGTTGCCTATGTATTTGAACAACCGTATCAAGCTACAATAACAATGGGAGGCCTGGGGGGCACAGCCCCCCTCCCCCCAGTAAGGTTAATGTGTTACATTAAAACCTCTGGATTAGAGTTTAAAATATTTTGGCATTCAAAACCAAATGACTGTTTTTAAAATGTATTGTTCATCAAGTTCTGTACTTATACTTATAGATTTTTACAGCAATATTAAGCTACAATAAAATAAATATCCTGATGGGTCCTCCAGTGGAACCAAAGTGTATAACTACTTTTAAACCTCGTGCTCTCACTGATTGGGGACCTTTATTGCCGCCAACATATTATATTTTATCAAAATCTTCAGCTAATATTATTATGAGGGCCTAGATGATACAGCCCTCAGTGAGACTGAGGGGTGAGTAACTACTTCATATGCGCTTTGTCTGACTGATTGACAGATTTCAGGCCTCATTGTTTGTCATGTTCTGGATTTGTGTGTCATTGTCAAGCTGCAGTTATAATGGAGGGCCCATGAGGTATATTGTCAATTGAAACATTTTTTTTGTATTTTACGCGATCACTCAATCCTTATACGCGATATAAGAGCGTACTCCTAGTATATGAGAAATAATCATATGAATATGAATTTATTAAGGGTTGATTCTAAAAACAACATTGATTAATCCATTATGAGCCATGTTAAGTTATTACAATATCACTACCGGACTTAATCGAGCATCTCGGTATTACTTTGTACTATAGTGATAATTGTAATTGTGTTTTTATAGATCATCTGAAGAACATTAAAAACTTGCAATATTGCTACTTCCAACGTTGCAATTTGGCAAATCCCATGACAAGGGGGAAACCTAGGAAGTTTTTACTAAAGGATACGGTTATTAAGAGGGCAACAGATAGTCTGGAAACGGGCTGCACCACGGTAATTGTGTTTTTGAAGACAGTCGCAGCTGTTATAGGAAAGAAAAACCTACAGATTGTGGAAGACGAGGAAGAAGATAAGCTACATTTTTGGGGTACAAAACCCCCCCAAAATACCCCTTTGGCTGGTTTTCGAACTTAAAGTCATAAATGTTGCTTTACACGTTAAAAAATTGAATCAAAATCGGGTAATTTTTACGAGAGTTATCGTGCTCACGGACACACACACACACACACACACACACACACACACACACACACACACACACACACACACACACACACACACACACACACACACACACACACAGTTTTGAACGAATGGTGGTTTTTGGGTCTGGGACCTCAAAACGAAAAGTTATCATTGTCTCGGGCTTAGTCTTACCATGCCGACTACGGTAATAGCTTTTCCCTATAGGGGAAATTTGCTAAAATATTGAGTGAAAATTACATATATAGAGTGGTCATATAACAAATATATTGAAGAGACATTGAGCTATAAATAACAACTTGCGTGACATTACAATACAGAAAAGAGGCAAATGATCTATACAAATCTGCTAATCAATGGGCAAAGTAGTAAAATATATTACTCCAACTCATTTAAACAAACTGACTGGTCTTCAAGAGCAAAGATCGGCCCCCAGGTACTCTTTATAAGCTGTGATAAGGTGGGTGTCAGAAAAAGACATTGTCCCGCTGTTACTTAATTTTGTAATGTAATAAATAATTATTAACAATTAATACTGTCATCAACATATTTATCTTTAAACATGTTTTTAAACTAACGATTTCCATATAAACAATGTTCGAGCAGAGCAGCCTGTTGCGCTAGATGCCACACCTGCACAGCCCTTTCCGTACGCGTTGTACAGGCTAGTGCCAACAGAGGTGTCAGGCTAGTGCCGACAGAGGTGTTGGAAGTCAACTTTATGGACTTCGAGGTCATAGAGCAACAACAGAGGGAGCTACTCGTTTTTCTGGACACAGGAAACGAGCCATCGTTCCCTGCGGATGATGGAGAGGTGGTGTGTACAGTATGCTACACCAGTAGTGGGCATTTGGGGCTGCTAGACCGGAAGTGACGTCATCCGGTCACGTGACCGGATGCGCTGAGTCATGAAAGACGTCATCTGAGCCTCAGCCAGTGACGTAGGCGGTTTTGTGACGTAATGAGGGAAATTTTAAAGGTCAAGGTCACGGGGAGGTAATTTTAAAAAAGTACTACCTCGCACGCGTAAAATCCGATTGTGATTTGATAGTTTTCATTCGATAAAAATATCGAATGAAAACAATCGAATGAAGCAATCGAATGATACGAGTGCGAGGTAGTACTATTTCATTTAACTTTATTTTTACTTTTCTTTTTATTTACAATAAGTTATGTTTACAATAATTTATGTTTACAATAGTTCCCCGTTGTTTGTCATCATCGATGTTGTTGATCCGGAGTCGCGGCCGTCAGACACAGTTTTCAAGTGCTGCGCTTGTTTGTCCAATCGTCCCATCCCGACTGTGTGTTCCTTGCCTATTTATGTGACCGCAGGGAACACACAGTCGGGACGAGCAGCTCGATGTTCACCGGTCGAGAGCCGGAGGTGTACTGGCTATTCACAAGCTAGCGTTTTAATCGTACTAAATGGTGGGGGTAAAAGTGTGGTGGGGCGGAGCAGATGACGGACGGCAGATGGCAGGCGGCAGATGGTAGGCGGCAGGTGGCAAGTGCGCGGCAGATGGTTGCTACTCCATTCGCCGCCAAAGTAATGCAAGCCGTCGCCGTAATTCTTGTATTTTATCTTGTCGGTTCATTTGATATGTTTTACATCTACATATGCAATAGCTGAAACACCTGCACTTACGACAAGCTTTCCCGTCAACTTGATCGCCTGGTATTTTAAAACATTGTAACTCGCAACAATATGTCTTCAAATTGTTATCGAATGATAAATTGTTCATCGGTGGCACCGACATGTTAGCTGCAGCGTGTGTTAGACAAGACTGAGACTAACTTCACTGCTCCCTCTCTTTTATACCTCTGCATAAGTTAACCCTGAATGAAAGTTCAAGGTCATCCGTTTAAATTTAAAAAAGTAACACAGCAGTATATAAAATAATATACTGCTATGTTGGTGTTTTTTTTATTATTTTATTTTTTATTCTTTTTCTTTTTTCTTTATTAAACAAACATTTTACAATACAATAAGCTTAAGTCTAACATTGATGACTAGAAATACAAACAGAGAAATACAAATAGAGACATTATGTACAATGATGCATGATGTGCAGAGTGAGTTCCGTCGAGTTGTTGCCGCTTACACCGTGTGATACCAAATACAACGTCCCCGGTTGAATATCTCGCAAGTCTTCATTTTGTAGCAGTTGAACAAATCGTTTTGGAAGAAATACTTGAAACTTCGGCTCATCTCCTGGAGTCATAGGTCCTTCGCACAATGATACTAGAATTGCTTCTCCATGTGTGGTTTCCACTTTCTTGATGCTATGAATAATGTAATGTCTTTGTTCTTTTAGTTCTGAACATTTTTTAGTTAGCAGAAGGTTCGATTTTGAGTGAGTGTTGAATTGATCAACCAATGTTTGTAGATATTGTTGTGATGCCATCTTCGTCAGTGGTGGTGTCTTCTGTGATGTTGCCTCTTCGGAGTCTCGAATAATACTCGTGCTGGAGCGGTGTTGTCTCCTCGTATTTATAGGCCCCGCTACCCCCACCACATTTCTGTTCTTCGCTACCCCCACAACATTCCCGCGTTTGTTTCAAGTAAGCAGCCAAACGATATGCGTTGTACAATGCACAGTTTGTTTGACCGTGTTTAAGATCTTTTGCAGCGACACAAATATTACCGAGATTAATGTTAAAGTCCTTACTGATAGTTATATCAAAAACATCACCGTGCGTGTACTTTTGTATCCAGTTCTTTTTTTCTAATCCTCTTGTGTATATATGTGAATATTGTTTGCAAAAGTTAAACATAATACTGTGCAGATTACTGTAGCTTATAAATCCTTCATACCAATGTATGTGATGAAAGTAGTTTGTTATCCATTTGTTTGTACTTTTTGCTTTGGTTTTAAGTTTGTTAAAAGAAAAAGGAGCTTCAAACGTGAATGGGTAGGCTACAAATGTAAGCAAGTCTAAAATTACTAATTCCTTGATAATAAACCTATCATCATTATTTCGAAATGCTTGAAATTCTATTACACAAGGCTTTACACTCACTTCTTCATCCCCTCCGCTCATCATGGCACCTAGCGATCAACTAAACTGTTTTCCACACCACGGTAGGTTAAATACCAGGCCGTACAGTTGCAGGCACGTTGGTGTATATTTAACGTGGGCACCGTCCCCAATAGGCCTACCCCACGTGTGTTCTTCTTTACTAAGTCAAACTTTAGTCTTTTTAAACTTCTTCTTCTTGTGTTTCGTTTTCTTCTTCTTCTTGTTTCTCCGTTTCTTCTTCCTGTGTTGTTTCTTCTGTAGCTTCTGTAGCGATTTCTACAAGTGGTTCAAAATCCTTTAACTTTCTCCACATGCAAACTTCATGAGGTATTCTATTAAAAATAGATGTATCCACAGGTCCGTACACGATGGTGCTATCAGGTTGTTTTTCCAAAGTATCGACCAAATATTCTTTAATAATAGCGCTTGCAAATACCAACTGTCTCATGTACCTTGTAATAGGTTCTGTTGCGTAGTTTAAAACGTAGAATTCTTCACGTGACAGTAGAATCTTATTTTCATGTTGAGTCAAGTCTCTAATTCGCACTTGTAGTTGTCCGCGATGTTTAACAATATCGATTTCATTGTCACAATCCAAAAGTCGAATATGTGTTTTCCTTCCACACAAACTGTTAGTTAAATAACATTCTATTAAATGTACATGTTTCAAAAATGACTCCCAAGCATTTTGCGAAAATAAAACCTTTTTTGTTCCATGGTGTAGTATTACTGTAGGGGAATAATCCAATGATTTCATCAATCCAACTGATACACTTTTACTGATGCATGCTGAGATGGGGTAAAAGATTCGCAGAAAAACTTCAGTTAAAATGTGAGGAGGAATATTTTCTTCAACTTTCTTCTTCCTCTTTGGTACTACCTTTGATGGGTCTGCATTAATTTCCTCCTCTCTATCTCTTTTACCAAACTTTAAAAATGCAGTTATTTCCTTGATGATTTCTGCTTCACTAGTATTATCACGTTCCAATAACGGTGCTACCTCTGCATCACCTTGTACAACAGATGGAAAACTCATTTTGTAGAAGATATTACCCATGCGCCGATAGATGATCAATTGAAGACCTGCATTGCTGCTCCGCTATTTATAGGTTAGCGACAGTGGCGGTGCCGGTGGTGGTACAACGTTTTACAATACTGTCTTTACAATACCGGTCAACGGTGTGTATGTAACAATTTTATCGTGCAAAATTAAACAATACGCAGATGTATTTGCAGGTACGTTTTCTTGAAATTCCATTTCTATTTTTATATCAACACTAGACGATTTTACAGATTCATTTTGTTTGGAACAATCAATTACAACAATCGGAGCTTTCGATTCAAACTGTACGGGAGATAGTAGAGGTGTATTTGTTTTGCCGTAATATGAATTTTGGAACCTAGCGTACATGTCGTATAAAACACTGTATCTTTTTTTATCAAAAGAAATATTAAAGTTGTCGTAGGGAAAGAATTGTGAATTCAGGAACACTTTACAGTTTGTTAATTTACAATGGTCAAATTCACCAGCATTTTCAGTTATTATACTTTTCTTCTTCGTTTGTAATCCAAATATTACATATCTCGCTTTTTCCAAATGAGTAGAAGTTTTTACAGTCCATGTATGCCGTTGTGTTGTAGGTAAAACGGGGTATTCATGAAACTCCCAGCTTCTGAATGGCATTACAATGTCTCGATCTGATTTTAACTTTCTTAATAATGTAATCCTGTGTTCATCATTTAGTCGCACATGTGGTACTCTCCAAACAATCTTGTCTAATGTTAATTTCCAGTCTAAATTGGCATCAGTTGTTCCAGCAGCTGCTTTAATAATATCATTATCGTTTGATGATCTTAATAAAACTAGTTCTTGTTTTACATTTATTATTATTCTTCTGTAGTCTTCAGCAAATCCTAGGAGTAATCTTAAAGGTACGTAGAAATCAAAGTTTCCCGAAGAGTCAGGAGCGATTGTACTTTTGTCTGGTGCAACCCATCCTGCAACAGCTAACAGATTCTTCTCATTTGGTGTTAAAGACGCTAATCCTTTCAATGTACTGGAAATTCCAACCTTTTTTGTTGAATCGACTGTAACTCCTGAAATTTCATATCTAATATCATCAAATAAAAATGCCATAGGATTATTTATGAACGGAACAGTGGTTCCAGCAGTACCATCAGTTTTTGTTACTTTTCCTTCAATATATAAATAACTTTCGCATGGAAGAGTATAAATGTCTTGTTGTTGTATAGGAATCCTAATTTCATCGTTATTGTTTAATTTGGACGAAGCGTAAGGGTTGTGCGTGTGATATTCCTTTTCCCATAAGGTCTCGTCGAATGTTGGACCCTGCGCTATATCCAGTATATCCATTGTTAATGACCTTTAATCCAATTTCTTCTAGAAAACGAATGTTGTCACTTGTTAATCCTTCTACAGCTGATGAGCTACTGACCTCTTTGCTGGTTGGCTCTCTCTTTTTAAATGATACCCCCATTGTCTAAGCGGATGATTTTATATGTATTCTTACAGTAATAGCTTCTCCTCTAAAGTCAATAAGGTTTCCATCTTGATCCACTATGTTCAGCACGATGTCTGAAATGAAACTGGTGTTTAACGGTAGGTACACAAGGTTTTGAGGCTTTTCTACTATCTTGAAACCTGGTGCAACTGATGGGTAGAATGTGTGTAATATATGACGATTTTCTCCATCTCTGTAGGATCCTTGTATAATGTTACATGTAATATCTATGCTGTTAACTTTGATGATCGTCACAGTTTTATTCCCAGAATGAGTTTTATTAGGTTCTAATACTTTTGTTTCCTTAGAAAACCCCAATAAACTACCAATTGAATGTTCTTGACTAAAATCAATATAATACTTAGACGTAATTTCGGCTTTCATTGTATTGTTATTGCCTTTTATCGTTATATTTTCTTTTCCCATATGTTTTTGTATAACTTCATTTATATTATCAATTTCATAAGCTCCTGTTGGTAAACTGAATTCTTCCAAAGCTGAATACTTTCCTTTATCATCTTTTGTCTTGTAATAATGTATTTTGTTATTAATTCCTTCACTAACGTTTGGAATAGAGTTATATGTTGTTAAATCCAATAATGCGGCTTCCCATAGTCTTCCTTTTTGCAAACGTAGCGCTGGAAACAGAATACTGCGCAAAGTACATGAGTTACCGGTTAATGACACTGTATACGAAGACATCTTAAAGTTGACTAACACTTTTAGCTAAAAAGTCTAAACATAAATGACCGCAAATGGATGTATCATCAGGTTGTTTTCTTGTATGATTGTAAAAAACATTTTCTGCCGCACGAAAGTATTGTTGAAGTTCTTTCGGTGGTGGAAGGTCTCCAAAACTGTCGAAATAATAAATGGTTTTACCAAGTTTCTTGTAACACACCCAATGAGTGCCTAATCCTTCACTATTATCCAAATTTACAATACCAGTCTCATTTTTCCACATTTTAACCGGTAATTCATCTTTCATAAATACTCCTCTAAAAATGGGATTTTCAAACAAGAAGCATATGTAATCAGTTCTTCATTTGTCAATTCTTTGTTTTTAATTATTAATTGCTCTTTCTTATTTAATACACACGATACGGTCTTAGGTATAATCCTCCTCCCTTTTTTATCATTGACCATATTGTTGGTTTCTTTTTAGCTTTACCACTGGTAGATCGACGTTTTCTTCTGATATTACCTCCTTGTTTCTTGGCGGGTTTTTTCCCACGCCTTCTTCTCTTTCCTCCTCCAAACGTAGTTTTTGCTTTCATTGCTGCTGTTACTGCTAAAGACGCTGCTTTTTCACCAATACTCGCGTCACTAGATTTTACTCTTTGCCAAGCTTTCTCAGCAAGTGCTTTATCCGCTATTGATCTATTTTTAGTATCACCAAATTTGGAATACGCTATATCGTGCTGTTTACAAGCCTGATCGAGCTTATTTATTCCAGGATCTCCTCTAGCAAGGCGTTTCTCTAATTTGGTTCCAGGACCACAATATTGATATCCTCCAGGTAAATGTAATTCCACAGGTAATAAATCAATCGCCTTGTTAACTATAGATCCAACCGGTTTACTCAATAGAGAAAATGCTGTTGATGCTATTCCCCTTCCTCTCTGTAATCTCTCTCGTTTATGACTGATGCGTTTAACCCTCGACATGACTATTTATAACAAAACCTACAATCAGTAGGTGCACTCTATAAATGTTTTACAATGAATGTAATATCAGTTTTGGTTTCTTGTATTATATACTGTTTACAATCCATTTATTATATAGAAATGGATTTATTAATTAAATGTAGACATATTAAATAAAAGTAGTAAAAATAGAAATAAGGTGTAATTGAAGATGGTCCAGATGTTTCTCCGCTGGTGATGGTATCGTTGTCTTCGGTAAAATGAATAAACTTTAAATAGTTGGCATGTTCCCTTAGAAACTTGCCACTTAATCGTTGGTAATTGAATAACACATCCCAGTCTAGTTTATCTTTAAAATTGTCAATGTAATTCTCAGATAGATTTTGATATTTACTTATTACTTCCCAATAGTTATTAAAATTTGGTGTCATCTCTACGAGGAAGTCTTCTGAAAACTGTTGTCTTTGTAAAATATGGATCCAGTTAACTCTGTGAAAATAAATTCTTAACATAGTCATTGTAAAGAGGTAGTGTATGGAAAGTTGTTCCCAATCCATATATCTATCAAACCGTTGAACAAAACCATCTGTCAACACTCCTTGGGGAAATCTCCAGTGTGTATATTTTTCCAGTCTAAATAATTGTGACTGTCAACATCTGAAGCTGCATCTCTTCCTGAAGCCCGATGGATATAATGGAATAGAGCTGCACCAAACCTTTCCAAATGTTTTTCATATTCCGTAGTCCATTTCTTGTGTACAATATCAAACATTTTCTTATTTACAGCGTCTCCATCCTGCTCACAATCACCTACATTTGATAATTTTAATTTTTTTAAATCATAGCTTGTATCAGTTTTATTTCTTTTGTAAATCGTTAACAATTTTAGAGTAGCTAAATTTACTGCTTCACCATCATAAATGGGATATTGTATATCGCTTAACCTTTTACCGGCAAACCCCCAATGATCTTCGTGTACAGTTGGGGTTCTTTTTTTCATGTACTGTACCGTAACCGCATCAGACGACATAAGCGGATCACCAACATTTTGAATTACTTTTCCTTCAAAATTATAGTTGCCGTCAGGTGTTAACGGAAACCCAGCTCTTTTTTCACTATATCCAGATTTTACTCCAAACTCGGAATACCGTCCAAACTTGTCCACACTCATGATGTAACTGAATCGCTATCGTTTAGGTTCTTAATATATATATATACGTCTACTGAACAATTATTCCTTGTTTTCGCAGTTCATCAACCAAAGCTACCCATTCGTTTTCTAAACCAGTGTGCCCAACTTCCATAGCTTCATGTAATAACCTCATTCGATCAACTAACTTATTTATATCGTTGTAATATATTATATTAGTGTTATACAAGTTTTTCAATAATCCCCTTCCAGATGTGGTAGGATCAGTTGTTTTTCTCTTTTTATGCAAAACATTTAATTCAGCAGAAGATAAAGCTCTTCTTTTAATTTGAGCTTTTTTTGATTTTGAGGGGAAAAGACTAGATATAATACTTGTATATTTTATTGACCGATTTCTATGAATAGGTAGGTCTTTGGAATACTTTTTTCTATGTGCATTTGTATACTCTAATATATGTTTAAACAATTGTAAATCCCTTTTAGTATATTTACCAGGATTATTTTTAAAGATAAGTTCAAACAAACCTTTTGTACCTTTATATTTCTTATCTCCAATAACTATATCATCATTTTCGTTTATATCTAACTTGCTATCTCCAATCATTAATCCTTTATCCTCTATTCTAGCTCCATAGATATGATAATTTCGATTAGCATGTGCGGCGTGTAACATTTTTAACGTATATGTTCTTCCAAGTGTTCCTTTAAACATAATATCCGTGCCTAATTTGCTTAAGTTGGATGGGTTAATATCCTCTTCTTCTGCTCTTGTATCTTCTACACTTGTATCTTCTGTACTTGTATCTTCTGCGATGTCCTTTTCCTTTAAATCCTCTATATCTCCGCTTTCTTCATACTCGTCGCTTTCTTCAGATGTTTGTAACTGGCCAAAACTTTCATCATTCTGAAATTCTTCTTCATATTTGGAAATTGGTAGCATTTTGTCTCCTTCGAAGCGAATTGAAGGTTTTTCCATATTTTGTGCTAATCGCTTTAAAGGTTCAGTAACAGGTTTGAATGTTGTTTCTAAAAATTGCTCTCTTTCATTTATACCTGATTTTAAAGCTCGGTTTTTTTGTCTACTAGAATCACTAAGTGTTTTTATTTCCTTTAATAGCTTTTCCTGGTTAACCATCTTCACACCTTGACGACTTGTACAGTAATACCGCTAATCAGTGTATTAAAACGAATTTATCAAAACCTATTCTATAACGACCATCTTTTATAGCATGATCTTTCATAATAACCAAAAATCCATACTTTTCCGCCCATGCTTTTCCGCAAAGCTCTTTACACTTTTCAAATGACATATCCGCATTCACATGATCGTTATATATATGTTTTAGGTTAGTATCATCTTGTTTGAATACAATTAGAATATTTGCATTATCTCTGATAAGTTGTTTTGGGATTTTGCTATAAGTTTGTCCTATATATATGCTGTCTATGTTATTATGTCTTCCCATGGCAAAGTAGTTTCTAATAGTATCCTAATTTTCACAAGATACATCGTCAAATATAAATACAGAATACGGTTTCGCTTCGTTTGGTTGCATAATGCTATCACTAGCGTTAAATTTGTAAAAATTAACATCAGACACATCAGATAGGATTTTATCCAGCAATTTATACTTTGGTTGATGTAGAGTCTTTGAAAAAAAATATAGGTTATTAAACCATAATCCCTGTGGATTAGTGATCAAATTAAAGACGACATTGGTCTTTCCACAGTTTGAGGGGCCACTTACTATACATCGAACAGTGTTTGGAAGTAAACTACCGTGTTTACCATTGTTGATTTTAACGTTATCCACAGTTAAATCATCTATGTTATTAATATTGAATCGATCTTTATGGTGAATAATCTCCATCCTGCTCAAAGGTTAACGATGAAATGAGCTGCTTGCATTACACCAAGTCCTTTATAGGTATCCATGAATCCTCAGTTTTGTTAAACCCTAACCACCGCACTTTAACTGCGTCCTTTTTTCTTTGTAACACTTTTTCAACAAGATATACATCACCTACTGTTGACTTTAACATTTCATGTCCATAAAATGCACCTTGCAACAAATCTCCTTTGTTATCTTTTAAGATATACGTTTCAGGTACAGTCGGTTGCACTTTATACACAGTAAAAACTTCATTCGTCCAATTGGGAAGGTATTTCTTGGTAAACACTCCCTTATATTTATTAATCCGTACTTTATCACTTACATTAAATTTTCTTGGCTGCATTTTTTCTACTTTAGGCTTTGTATTTTTCTTTATGCGTTTTAATACATCCTTTGCATTTCTTCTATTTACTTTGTTAGGTTTCATACCAATAATTCTATGAAACCTGTTGTTATAATCATTTATTAATTGTGGTAAAACATCATACCATACGTAAGAACCTCTTTTTGAAAATTGTTTATACAGTGCTCCTTTTAAGGTTCTATTGAATCTTTCTACAATAGCTGCTTTTTTCTCTGAATTTGTAGAATAATGATTTATTTTATATTTATTCATTAACTGTGCAAAGTTTGTATTAAAGTATTCTGTTCCATCATCAGTTTGTAAATGTTTAATTTTGTTTTTATCTCTTTTTATGGCTATTTCCATGGCTTCTGTTACGCTTTTACCAGTCTTGTCCTTTAGAGGCAAAGCGTCTGCAACTTTTGTAAAACAATTAATAATTGTGAGTATATATTTAAATTCTTTGTTTATTCTGCTATGCGGTCTTATTTCAATTAAATCCGCTTGATATAGATCATTTATCCCTTTTATAACAGTATTTCTTCTTGGAAACCTTATTCTTGCAGGTTTGTGTAGTTCATTAATAATCTTCTCCTTCAGGTCTGACATGATGGTTTCGCGAAGACAGCTGATATGGTATTAAATATTCTTTTGTATAAATCTGCTTATATAGGTCAAGGTCATTCTAAACTAATGTATAAAAGGGGGAACACAGCAAATACTGCTGTGTTCCCCCTTTTATACGGAAAGGAAAAGGAAAAGGGATGTAGGACGATGAAAGGGTTACTCGTCAATAGGGTTGAGGGAATAGTGGCCGAATGGTAGAGTGTGGATGTTGTCTGCAAGGATGTGTCGTTTATCATCATTTGAAGAGAGAGCTTTTTTTACTTCCGTCACGCTGTACAGCTTATGGTTGAAACTTCTGATTGTGTTGAATTTTGCTGTTATATCTTGATCTTCAAATAAACATTTCTATAGTGATTAAAATGCACATTCTTCTTTAAATACAAACTTTTTACTCATTTAGCTTTCTTAATGACTTGGTTTTCATTTAGTTGTAAAGAATATAATTTTGACATTAGTGCAACAATTTCTTGAAGTATAACACCATTGGCTTCATCTTTAAATTTGCCAAGCACTTTTTTGTTTCTGTCATTGTCTTAGTTTGGATGATCTTTTGGATAGTCGGAAAAGTCAAAGTCGTTTTTGTAATCAAATGTCCGAAGATCTTCATACATATCGTTAGTAATTATCCAATATATAAAAGCGTCTGTATCCATGTAGGAGATGCCGATGTTTTCCCGTCCATAAAAGGTGACCATCTTTTTGTAATGAAAATCGTACATATGAGTCTTGGAGATATCCAGGATTGACATTCCTATATACAAAGGACGATCCATCTTCACACTGGTTTTCTTCATAGATACAGCTACAAGATTTTCATTAATAATTATAGATGTATTAAAGTTCGGCTGTTGTACGAGTTTCTGTAGTTTGTTCGGATCTGTAACAAGTTTAACGTTTTTATGTCTTCTTTTGTTTTCTAATGTTTTACCGAATATCGCATTGTTCATTAATTTACAAAAGTCTTTTTGAAAGGCTGTTGTAGCAGCTGCTCTTCTGGTAGTATTCGAGTCTATGTACGGTTTCAACCAGCACGATTGGGAAAATTCCACAGCTCTATTAATTTTAGTAAGACGTAAACCTAATTCGATAGCTTGTTGAACAACCCAATAATGAGCTACGTATCGTTGTTTATTGTTAAGGGTCATCATTAATTTGGGGTGTTTTCCAGTTGGTGAAATTTCTGTTCTTGCAAGGAGTGGAAGGTCATAATGAAGATCGTGTAAATGTTCTGGATATTCAAAGTCGCAATCCAAAATATATCCGGTATCTCCATGTTTTGGAATTTGTGAAATATCGCCAATACAGTCGGGATCAACCCATTTAAAGTTGTCAAATGGAAGTGGGTTCGACATGGCCCATCCATACAGATTATTTGCGTCGAAATATCCCAAGTACGTTGAAGGTTTCTCTTGATCATGGTCAGGTAGATATTTGTTGTTGGCTTTAACATGTCTCGTCACGCTTTGAGTTAATCCACCTCTAACACCCGACTCAACCATTAAAACCATATCTATATCTGTTAACAGCTGGAGTTTACATTTTGTTTCTTTTAGCATTGCTTGCCAAGCTAGTCCTGGAGATGTATACGAATGTAGAGGGTCCAAACCGTATGCTGCAAAACAGGTTCTTCGGAATTCTTCCATAACATCGCAGAGAAGAGTCACGTCAAGTTTTACATAAAAGTCTGAGAATTCTCCCAAAGTCTTCATATACAACTCGTTCCATACTCGACATGCATGTTGATAGTCTTCAAGTGAAATTTCCGATTCATTGAGTTTGTTGTTAAATTGTTCTGGTGGAGGAAGTGATGGTCCCAAATCTATGCAGTCCATCGATGTAATCGTAGGGGAATACTCCTTTTCTAAGAACCAGATCCATTTTACTACTGGCTACAATTTTGCTTGTTTCTATCAGATCTTCTCTTTTTAAATTCTCAGTTAATTTCATTAGGCTAGAAGGCATAAATCTAAACGAATCAATAAACCTAAGTTTTATTTTGCCAACCTTTTTAGAGAAGCTATAAATTTTTCCATTGTTGTTGCCAAAACATTTATTGCTCCATCATCTCTTCCTAACTCCGGGATGATGAAATGAGAGTCATATCCACTAAGGTTATGTAGAACAACGGGTATAAAAGATGGTACTTTGTAATTTAAGTTGAAAGCGTTACAGGCTGCACCTCTGTAGGCTCCTGTAAGATGGTCGTGATCACGCACTTTAACGTTATCTGGTGTAAATAGGTTATTACACAGATAACATGTTGTTGCCAAATTGTGATGTTGAAGTTGGTGTTCATCCATAGGCTGCATCGGTATTTTAATTTTGTAGATTTCTTCCACCTTGGAGGCAATGTAATACAACTCATCTACAAAGTGTTTCGCTGCTTGTTCACCACGATAAATCTTCGGAGCAGATGATAGTCCAAATTCTTGAAGATGTTCTTCAGACAACGTGGATTTTGTTAGTATACAATAACTGTTTGGTGCATGTTTTTGATATTTGCTTCTTTTTGTGATATCCTCTTCTTGTTGTTCAATTGGAAGTAAGGATGCTTCGAAATCCGCGTACACAACAAATGGAACAGGGTATTGGTGATTTACTTTATCAAATTTTATCTGCGCTCTGCTGGGATGTGGCAATTTAATTCTTACCTCATAGTTTCCACTACATAACCTTTGATGTTCTACTAACCATTCTGTACCTCCTCTTCTTAATGGTTTGCTCACGTGGCAAAAGCATCTCTTACATGTTGTGATTTTACTTTTATGTTTTGTTAACTGTTTACATACGAGCCCTTCAAAATCTTTTATATGCACGTAATGTGATATCTCTCCTTTATTGATTAATAACAAGTCAGTATGATTGTTGCGCTCTTTCGATGTTATGCGCAAGGGATACACATTATTTGATAAATCCAAACCAAATATGTTGACTGAAGCTGACGGATTTTGCTTTTCAAATTTAGATATATCAGTAATTGCAACAGGGTAAGTCATTCCTTGGAAATTATACTTATGTTGAACTTCTTCATATTCTCTAGTAGGTCTACACACATGATGTTTTACATATTTGGCCAACATATCATATTTAAAACATTCATTATCTTCATTTTGCACATTAATACAGGATTTGGTATCACTTACTTTTTTCGGAAGAGGAATGTAACTACTTCCTCTCATTCCGTAACCGTGTTTATGAACTCTAACATCCAGACTTGTTATACTTAATAAAGTCCATCCAGATCCTCTTCCTTCATGCTCTTGTATTTTCGTCAAAATTTCCTCAAAACATTCTGTTACGATCTTTTCAATATCTGACGCAGCCATGATGGTTCGGTTTTTTGTCATAAAACCTCTTGGCGATGTTTCGTTTTGAATGTTAGTAAATATGGCATCTAGCAACAGTCCAAATTTGATAAAATTCAATCTTTTTTGTTCATTCTTTAGTGTTTTGGTTACTAATTCTTTGGCGTTATGTAGAAAGTTTTCAAGTTGTAATTTTGCGTTGTCAATTTTAAAATGTGTTACTACTTTACCAGGTAGTGCTTGAGCGTGTAGCTCCACATCCACTGTTGTTGTTGAAGGAGGATGAAGTGTGGACAGAGCAGGCGTAGAAGACGATGCTGATGTTGAAGGACGGTGAAGTGTAGACAGAGCAGGCGTAGAAGACGATGCAGCTATTGATGTTGAAGGACGGTGAAGTGTGGACAGAGCAGATGTAGAATTCGATGCAGCTGTTGTTGTTGATGTTGATGGTGTTGATTGTGCATATTGAATAACACTTGGTCTTGAATGTTGGTGTTGGGCTAACATTTGATCTATTTCCTTCAATTCTTCTTCTTCATATTCTTCATCATGGTTGTTGTTATGTTTTAGTTCCTTATGAATTATTAAAAGAAATTCATCCTTAAATGAAGTCTTACAAATATTGCAGCGATGCATAATGTAGGTGTGATCTCCACAAGGGTCAACGCAATAATGAAAAACACTGCAAATGCCCCTCTATTTATACCCTAGCAAAAGTGGTGGGGGTACGTATTACGTTAAGTTTACTATTTTTTACATTTTATATTTACTGTCGTAGCTGGAGGCTACAAAGTTCTGTATTTAGGTCAAGGTCATTGAACATATTTGCCAAAACGGGGAATAGAGCAGTAAATGATTTCATTTTAAACCATAAACTGATCTATTCCCCGCTTTGTATTTAACAAGGACAATTTTCTCCAACAGGAAAATTTAATATATTTTAAACTCGGATGTGAAATCGGATTGTACACATTGCATCTCGATCAACTAAAAATTTCATAAAACAATAGGGATCTTCAGTTGTAGATTCATCTTTAACATATTCGATGGTCAACTTTTCCGAACGAAGATCTTGTGGAATTACGTCGACTTTTATTAGTCGCCTTTCGATTTCAAACCGTTTTGTTATTGATGTAAGTTTTATCACATCATCGATATCGATGAGGGGAAAGCTGTAACAAACGGAGTTTGCTGGTGAGTTCATAATGCCGATATGATAAATATACACTGTTGCATCGACATTAAATAGACGTTCCCCCACCATTAAATGTATAAGTTACCCCCACTTTTTCAAAACAAAAAAAAATTGAAAGCTAGTGATAGGAAATGGTTATTATTGTATCAAATATATGTAACAATGTTTATGAAACAAGGATGATGAAGTCCTGTAAGTAGGTCGAGGTCGTCTTAACTTATTACCAGTGATAGGAAATGGGTATTATTGTATCAAATATATGTAACAATGTTTATGAAACAAGGATGATTAAGTCCTGTAAGTAGGTCAAGGTCGTCTTAACTTATTACCAGAACGGGGAATAGAGCAGTAAGCGATTCTCACTTTGACCGCAAATTGATCTATTCCCCGTTCTGTATTCCCCCGTTCAGTATTTCCAAAACATCTTTAGTCAATTTCGAATGTTAGAAGGTCTTCAGGAAGATCTTGTTGAAGTGATGCACCTTCTAACAACGTTTCTAACACATTAATGTATTTTATCGCCTGTATCAAAATGGCTTGCCTTGAACTTTTTGTATCCATAAACGGTAATTTTGATTGTAATAACTTATATGCTTGATTTATTTTTTTAATCCTTCCTCTTTCTCTAGCAATCCTTCTTCTCGCTTCATCATTCTTTTCCTTGTGATTTGTTGTAGGCTGCATCGATGTTGTAGGCTGCGTCGATGTTGTAGCCTGCATCAACTCTGCTGGGCTATTCATAGCTGAATAACTATACTCTGAAGCTGTACGCCTTATATATGTTTACCCCCACTATTAAAGTCAAAGGATTTAGATGGTGGGGGTTGTAAGTGATAGGGAAAGGATATGTTATTTAACAATTACAATCCGCGAATTTTTCCCAAGTCTCGTCAGTGGGTCACGGTCACTTGAACATATTGCCAAAACGGGGAATAGAGCAGAAGCGGTTTCACTTTGACCGCAAACTGATCTATTCCCCGCTCTGTATTTTAAAAGTAAACATTAGGTCTTGTCACTATTGAGCAGCCTTTGCTCTTTGAAGCTCAAGTTCTAAGTCTGCAACCAAGAGAAAATCTGCATCGTTCTCCTCCCATTGTTCAGGAGAACGCGGCTGTTCACACCACTTTCTGAAGGCGTACTCCATCGCCTCATTATACTCCTCCAGTATAACATGATAGGGTCTTGGTTTTTGTTGATGGAGTTTTGTTGTAGGAAATACATATATCTTCCAATATCTTACCAAACAAAAGTTTTCTAAGTCCCGAAGTGGGTCAAGGTCGTCTGAACATGTTGCCAAAACGGGGAATAGAGCAGTAAGTGATTCTCACTTGGACCACAAACTGCTCTATTCCCCGCTCTGTATTAGGAGAAGTGGACTAGTTTAAAGCTCGCAATTATAGGCAATAAACCTGATAACGGAACACTAACCTCTCCCCCGAAAAATTATTCACCCAACAAAAAAACGATATGGTCAGTTTACAACAGTCGCGCACTCTGAAACCGCAAGGACGTTCATCACTGTCTAGGCGTCAGAGTACTACGAACCGAAGTACAATAATACCTGACCAAGGTCCCCTTAAGTTTATTTCCCCGAAGATGTATCCCCCAAGATAAGCAAAATGGTCAGTTAACAACAGTCGCGCACTCTGAAACCGCAAGGACGTTCATCACTGTGTAGGCGTCAGAGTTTTACGAACCGAAGTACAATAATACCTGACCAAGGTCCCCTTAAGTTTATTTCCCCGAAGATGTATCCCCCAAGATAAGCAATATGGCCAGTTTACAACAGTCGCGCACTCTGAAACCGCAAGGACGTTCATCACTGTGTAGGCGCCAGAGTACTACGAACCGAAGTACAATAATCACCTGACCAAGATCCCCTTAAATTTTACAGATATTTAAACAAGATTCCCTTAAATTTTACAAATATTTAACCAAGATCCCTTTAGATTTAACCAAGATAAGCAAACTAACTGAATCTGTTTCTCGTGAGTGAGGGCTAAGATAGGTAAAAAAAGTCATCCGGTTTTCATGCCGTAATGACTCAAGGTCGGTTTTCGTGCCGTACCTTTTTTTAAGGGGTTAGGAAAGGTGTTTATTTGAGAAACATAATCCCCCCTGAGATATTTAAAGACATAAGGTTGGTTTTCGTGCCATACCTTTTTGAATGGGAGCGTGAAAGAAAAGTACATATTTCATTAGTAAATAAAAACACTTCAAAGACACTTTAAAACCAACACCAAACTAACTACAGTTAAACTAACTACATTTACTAGCAGCAAACTTCAAGCGTTATTCTAACATTCTTGATAATAAACAGACATGCCTTAAGCTAAGGTAGCATCTCTAATATACAGTGGTACCAACTCTTTACTAGAGATACTTTTGCGGACAGCGCGGGCAAACAGCTAGCTAGGCTGTCGGCCTGCGACTGCGAACCCTCTGCGGGCTGCTCCCGCTTTTATAGGAATATATCATGGGGGGAGGGGGGGGCAAGGACTTCGACAGTAGTTTCTTCCAACACTGTATCGCATACTCTGAATTGCTCCAAGTCCGGTAACTGGGTCAAGGACACGTTAACATATTTTGTAAAATAGCAAAGGTGTTACCTTTGATATTTTACTTTGGAAGCAAGCTGTACTACGTTTAAACAAGGGAGACTATTATCCGTTTTACATAAAACTCCTTGCACGATCTTTTGATAAAATGGAAAAGATTAATGCCGGAGGGCGATTCCCATTCCACCAAAATACAATGCATATCATTTCTATGCAACGGTCTCAGCTCTATCTTTACTTTTAATTTAATGCCTTGGAACTCATAAGTAAGGATGGATAGAAAGGCTTCTGAAATAGCAAGCTCGGAAGGAACAAGCCAAGTGTTTACACCTACAGCTTCCATAGCGATATGATGATTTTTACCACGCTGTTGCAGTATATAAAACATTTCCCCCTCCAGTTTTTATTTTTAATACAACATTTTTGTGTCAACCTTTTCAGCATGAAATATCTCTAAGTCCACATTTCTTCCAATATTTGATCAAACGACGGTTTTTCTAAGTCCCGTCAGTAGGTCAAGGTCATCTGACATAATGCCAAAGCGGGGAATAGAGCATAACATACTGCTCTATTCCCCGCTCTGTATTGGGGAAGGGGACAAAAGACAACAAACAAGAGACAGATTTTAAACAAGAGACTGATTTTATATTTCACAAACGTTTCTCATGGGTGAGATAGGTGGTGTCAACCGGTTTGCATGCCCGTATTGATCTTATTGACAAGGCCGGTTTTCAGGGCCGAACCTTATTGTCAGGGGGTTAGGAAAAGGATGAGAAACAAGATACATTACTTTGAAAATAAAGACTTTACCAGCAACTATGTAAAAGAAACAAATTAATCAGTTAACGTTACTTTTACAAAAACAGCAGAGGTCGGTTTTGCAAAGGTCAACAGTATCACTGAAACCCGGTGGGACGTAGACCCAAACACCCGGCGTCAGGCTGCTGCGAACCCAAGTTTTGACCAAGGTTGTTGAGGGACCTGTAGGGCCGGGAGTACATATGTTATTAGTAAATAAAACACTTCAAACCGATACCACACACTAACATATATATTAGACTAACTACATTACCTAGCAGCAAACTACAAGCGTTATCTAACATGCTTAAACAAACTAACTAAACATGCAAGGGCGCGGATCTCTTAATTGCGCGTCGGGCCCAACGCACACTTAACAGACCTACGCTGCAGCAGAGTGCAACCCACTGGGACGTATATCCAAACAACGGGCGGCAAGCTACTGCGACGAGACTGCGGACTGCTCCCGCTTATAAAGGCAAAGTGACGTCACCGAAGCGGAAGGGGGTGGTCGAGGGGGGGGGCGGTGACCTTGAACTGACCCAAAACCGGGGGGGGTTCCACTCGGGGGGGGGGTCCGCTCGGGGGGGGGGTCCGCTCGGGGGGGGGGGTCCGCTCGGGGGGGGTCCGCTCGGGGGGGGGGGGTATGATGTAAACCGGTCCCCAGCTTTCTACCCATATATGGATAGAGCAAGGTTTCACTTTCGAGAACGCTTTACTGCGTCTGCAACCTCATTCCAGCTGTGTCTCTCGAACTGGAACTACGTGCCGATCAGCAGCGCTACAATGACTTCCCCTGTGAGCCTCGAGAAACTGCGACGCCTGAAGGAGTCCCTGAAGGAGACGGTTGAGAGAAGAAGTGGTTTTAAGAGGCCAACTTCTTTCGAGGCCACAATAAGAAGAAATTTTAAGAACCATTCGCTCTACTTCAACCAACATCCGTCAACTGAGCATCGACCTTCGACTTCGACTACAAGTCAGCCTCGGCCTTCAACTCCACCTCTCACCATGGATGAGGTGATGGAGCGGACGAGGGTGTTGAAGGAAGAAGAATTAGTCACTCCTCTAAACTTCACATCACTTAAATTTAGAAAGCTAAAAACAAATATCGAATACAAGTTTGTGGCAAGGCTCAGCGGAAACGGCTATATTTTGCAACATGAAGATTTTCACTTCAAGGTCCAACTGCCTCATTCCCTGCCGCAACCGCCTAGAATCCCATCCAAAAAGGAACTGTTTTTTGTCAGACAAGAGGGCAAGGCGCATTGGCTAATTAAATAAATTGTCACATCTCTTATCCATTTCCTCCACCTCGACTAACCGCAACTCCTTCAGGACTCCTCTTCATGGCACCAAAAACGGTCCTTTTCAGGACCACCCTAAGCATTTCAAGTTAGGGACTTGGCCTGTACATAAATAAATAAATAAATAAAATAAATAAGGTCTTTAATTAGCGATTTTCAAACAATAATGTTTGTTTTGCAAAATAACTAACATGTTTTATAATAATAGAATTGTCTATAGTTCTGCAACAATGAGGTTGTCCCGAACTTTTCTTCTTAAAGTTTTAATACTGAACAATTTTAATTTATTTGGAAGAGCATTGTACTGCTTTGGCCCAAAGTATCCAAATCCCCTTCTTCCTACTTCTAGCTTGATGGCACTTCCAGTAAATAATCCTGCCGAGTGTGTTTTTCTCGCACGTCTACTCTGTTCTTAAGTTTTTCTTTTAAATATGCTGGAAGACCAGTGGTAAGGACTGTACAAGTGTTACAGTTTGCAGTTTGCAAAGACTTCTTATAGACAGAACCTTAGCACTCTTTCTGTAATCCGAAATGTGGTCAAACTTTTTAAGGTTATACACAAATCGTAATGCGCTATTTTGAAGACGTGTGAGAACCGTGCAGTTTTCATTAGAAAGACTGTTCCCAAAAACTAGTAACGCATATTCAATAATAGGGAATACCAGGGATTTGACCATTTGCAGCTTAGCATCTTCAGGAAATAATCCCTTAAATCTGTTTAAGACTCGCAATAAGCCCACAACACGAATAAGGATTGATTTTATATGTATTGAAAAGTTAAGCTCATTATCAACCCACACACCTAATACCTTTACAACATCCTTCATGATCAGTTGAATACCCTCCAAATTTATAGTAGTATCGCATTGGATAACATTCTGTGATAATGACGGAGAGTTAAGGTGGACAACAGAGTATTTATTTAAATTCAACTTAAGGCCATGAGCATCCGACCAAGTTTTCACACTGCTTAAATCAAAGTTTAATTGATCAAAAGCTTGATGGGAGTTTGATCGTGGATATGATAACAATAGTTGAGAGTCATCTGCAAAAGAAAATAAAGAGCAAAATGATAAGCTCTTTTCAAGGCCAGCACAGTACAAAATAAACATTATCGGTCCTAAACAGGAACCCTGAGGTACTCCTGTAGTTTTTGAAAGATCTTTTGATAATGTTTCTCCAACCTTAGTAACTTGTACTCTGTCGTATAGGTATGATCTAAACCATTTTATAACAGTTTCATCAAATTGAAAGAATTTTAATTTTGCCAAAAACATTTCAAAGTTCACTGAATCAAATGCCTGGGAAAAATCTAGATTAACAAGGACACTATTCATACTATTGTCTCTAGCCATCAACAATTCATCAGTAATGTTCAATAATGCCGAAGTAGTGGAAAATCCTCTCCTAAAACCAGATTGATATTTTGGTAGAATATCTTCACTTTCAATAAATGGCACTAGTTGACTAGCGACAACCTTCTCCAGTATTTTTGACAATGCTGTTACTATTGATATGGGCCTGAGATCAGAAATTGAAATTGGTGTTTTAATCTTAGGAAGTGGAATGACAATAGATTTCCTCCAGCCGGTTGGAAAACAGCATGTAGACAGTGACAAATTTATCAGATGAATAATAGCTCTAATGCAGTATGGACTGACCGCCTTCACCATTTGAACGGATAAACCATCTATATCAGTCGCTGTGGTTTTGATGGCATTCATTGCTTCAATCACCTCTAGTTCGCTTACAGTTTTAAACTTAAAAGAATTTTTTACTTGATCTTGAGTGTTAGTTCTATACAAATTTAGTGTATCATAGGAGATACGGTTTCCTGCTCCCATATTTACGAAGTATTCATTAATTTCATCTGGATGGAATGGATGGTTATCATTATTATTATTACTTCCTAAAACTCCACTAACACGGATTGTGGACCAGAAGGATTTGACATAGGCAGGAGACTGTTAGTCTCATGTTTGTGTGCAGCCCACTTTGTGAAAATTTATAAGTCTTAAGTCCTTGACCTTGACCTTGACCTTGAACATGACCCATTTGGGGGGGGGGGGGTGGGGGGGGGTACAAAGTTTGTGCAAAGTATGTCATGTGGGTACTCAAGTTACGCGGATTGATCAGACGAACAAGTTGGTGCAAACAGAATTCAGATCCGACCAAGGGTATAGCAGTAATAGCTAAAAACAACTATTTTGGAGGTCAAACCTAAATAACTTCTTTATTTACGGATTAAAATATAACAAGTGGGTATTCAAATTACGCGGATTGATTAGACGAACAA
Source organism: Allygus modestus (assembly GCA_963675035.1). Classification (NCBI taxonomy): domain Eukaryota; kingdom Metazoa; phylum Arthropoda; class Insecta; order Hemiptera; family Cicadellidae; genus Allygus; species Allygus modestus. The sequence continues at coordinate 137,448,564 of OY776111.1, forward strand.
GTTGGTGCAAACAGAATTCAGATCCGACCAAGGGTATAGCGGTAATAGCTAAAAACAACTATTTTGGAGGTCAAACCTAAATAACATCTTTATTTATGGATTAAAATATATCAAGTGGGTACTCAAATTACGCGTATTGATCAGACGAACAAGTTACTGCAAACAGAATTCAGATCCGACCCAGCGTATAGCAACTGTAGTGAAAAACAACTGTTTGAAGGACAAGGTAACGTTGTGGTGGGGATAGGTGTCTATCCTACTCGCTAGTGCTACATCATTATACTTCCAGCTCTTGTCGAATAAACATCTACCTATATAGTTTGTGTTAACGTCTGAACATGTCACAGTTTTACAGGAATATGAGTAAGGTGTCCTTCAGTAGCCCGCTTGCCACCACCTTCTACTTCTCCGACGATGAAGATAGAATGTCTACGCTTTTAGCGGACAATGAGCGGTTCCATCGTAGAATAGCCAAGGTTGGAACACTCTTAGCCAGTTGTCTGCTGCACAAGAAGCAACACATGGAAACATGCACTAGTTTAGATCATAGTGACTGTAATATTCATACACATCCAGTGTTGAGACGAATTAATTGAAGTTTTCAGTTAAGGAGCTAAGGTCTTGACAGTCTAAGAGCTAAACCCTAACTAACACATGTAAACTAGTTATTGTGCGATGTAAGACTTGGTGGGGGGACTGGTGTAGTGGGGGGACTGTCATCTGCCGCGCACTTGCCACCTGCCGCCTGCCACCTGCCGCCTGCCATCTGCCGCCTGCCATCTGCCGTCCGCCATCTGCTCCGCCCCACCACACTTTTACCCCCACCATTTTGTTTGATACCAAAACGCTACCTAGCGAATAGTCAGTACACCTCCGGCTTTCGACCGGTGAACATCGAGCGCTCTCTCCGCGCTCTTCACAAAATAACATTACCATGTCACTCAAGATTCGATGTATTTGTTATGACTCTATTTATCTATCAACTTCTACGGACCTGGAGGTTTTTAAAGAAGAGTTAAGAATTCTCCTAGCAAATGGTTATAGTTTATCTTTAGAACTGATCGCAACAAACAACATAGACTCTGCGCAGGGGTCAAAGTATCTACCGCCTTTTATCAGAAAACGAAGTGATGGTCGCGACTCCGGATCAACAACATCGATGATGACAAACAACGGGGAACTATTGTAAACATAAATTATTGTAAACATAACTTATTGTAAATAAAAAGAAAAGTAAAAATAAAGTTAAATGAAATAGTACTACCTCGCACTCGTATCATTCGATTGCTTCATTCGATTGTTTTCATTCGATATTTTTATCGAATGAAAACTATCGAATCACAATCGGATTTTACGCGTGCGAGGTAGTACTTTTTTAAAATTACCTCCCCGTGACCTTGACCTTTAAACTTTCCCTCATTACGTCACAAAACCGCCTACGTCACTGGCTGAGGCTCAGATGACGTCTTTCATGACTCAGCGCATCCGGTCACGTGACCGGATGACGTCACTTCCGGTCTAGCAGCCCCAAATGCCCACTACTTACACCAACACGCCCACAAGGTATTGTGTGCCGTGCGGTCACACCGTAACGTGCAGACAGTGCCTTGAGGCGTTTATTAATCAACGACATGTGCACACTGTGACAAGCGCCGACGGCTCCATCGCCGCAACCCCCCTTCGAATACCACTGATCTACTGATCTATGTAATTGGATTGGCCAATTAACGAAATTATTTAACTAGCCATTTTGTTGCTATTTCATTAAATAAACATATTGATTTTATTGGTTAATATTGGTGTATTTCTTAAAATTAGTTAGTAACCATACACCCGTAATTTTATGATAAACCACAAAAAATGTGTTTCGTCCAATTTAGTTTTTAACAACCTTTCTCAAACATAGTTATAGGGCAATTTATTATCTGTTATGACATCCTCCTCCCCCTCTCATTTGTTTTTTAATTCAGGAAGTTGTACAAATACTGAAAATGGACTCTTATTATCGGCACATCTAGAGCAAATTTTACCCTAGGACCATCCAAAGGGGAGGGGGAAGGGGCAGAGTGCCCCGGGTCACAAAAAAAAACTCTTAGCACATTTGAAGGAAAAAACTATTTCAATAGGGCATACACAAATTAAATTGTAAAGACCTCTAAAAGTTCGTAAATTTAGAGCTGACCAAATTAATAATACTTGGTGTATACATTCTCAACGCCGACTAGCCAGTTGACGGAGCGTTGTAGAATTGTGATTCAAGTTTTTGTGGTATTCTTCTTCACTTGGTGAAAAAACGGACCCGTTACTAAATGCGATCAGCCGTTCACTTTACAGAATTTGTACTAGGACGAGTTTTTTCTAAGAATTAAAGGGAGGCAGTAGCAATGACCGCTGGCTCGGGGGTAGAACGCCCCCCGCCTTCACTACAATAGCTAGGTTTCGACAACAGAGGATTAGGCCTGGCCCGGCCTACCTTGAACATTTCTCTCCATACGTGGCCGGGACTTGTACACTACTATATACAATTTAAAAACGTGGTAACAGAACACACATACCCGCCGTCTGTGGTATTATTTGGTGATATAATATAACGACAAGTGATTACTAAAAAAAAACTGAATTAAGAATAATCTATTGTGAGAGGATATTAGGTTTTAATGGAAATTTCTACAGACCACTACCAGATGAAGCCACATACCAAGTTTCAGCCGTATCCATTAATAAATAAGCAATTTATACCATTTTAATTATTCTCTATAAGAATAACATGGGAGCTGAGTACGCAGGTTTGCTGTAACAAGGAACACAAATTATGGATTTTTATTCAAATATTAATGTAACTCAACTAGGTGAAGCAACAAACCAAGTTATGTTAATTTATGTTCATAATTAAGTGAGGCATAACATTTTTCTTATTTTCCATAAGAATAACATGGGCGCTGAGTACGCAGGTTTTCTGCTACGTTAACCATCGGCAAAAAATATTCTTTTCTTGGACAATTATCAGTAGACCACAACGAAATGAAAGCCATATAGCAAGTTTCGTTCGGATACGTTCATAAATAAGCGAGATATATAATTTGTCTTATCCTGTTAAGAATAACTTTGGACAACGTACTGTGTTTAGCACTTTGAATATCTCTGTAACCAACTGACGTCCAACTGGTACCAACCAACTGGTCCAACTGGGACGTCTCTGTTACCAACTGGTAATTATCAAAACACCAAATGTTTCTTTTTTCAAACTGAATCCAAAGGTGAAAAGTAAAATTAGATGTCTTAAAATATTATATGTAAAAAACTAAAAAAATCTCTAAATTTAAGGTACAGAAATCGTCCTGGCTCTTGAATAGAAAATCTAAATTATCAACTAGAAACAAATTACTAGTGTACAAAGGAGTACTAAAACCTATCTGGACCTATGGAATCCAACTATGGGAACCACTAGTAATTCTAATATTGACATAATCCAACGTTTTCAGTCAAAAGTCATTCGCAACATCCTGGAGGCTCCATGGTATGTGACCAATGAAGTATTGCACCGTGATACACGTACTGCTACAGTAAGAGAAGAATAACCTGATTTAGCAAGACTTATCAAGCTAAACTAGATGCCCATCCAAACCATCTGGCTATCAATCAGCTGGACAATAGTAGATCAGTGTATAGACTCAAGAGACACTCCGTTTTGGACCTGCCAAATCGTTTTTTAATATTTAATTAACATTTGTAAAGATTAAGTGTTAGCTCCGTCAATGGATAGAGACCAACCCATGTCACTTGTATTTTATCCTATTCACTTATTGTTCTGGATATATTTTTAACAGATTGTAAATAAAATAGACTAAGGAAAAAACATTTTTAGGGTACAAACCCCCCCCCCCCAAAAATACCCCTTCGGATAAAGGGATCTGTCTGGTTTTCGAACTTAAAGCCATAAATGTTGCTTTACTCGTTTGTACCAAATTTAATCAAAATTGGACCATTTTTACGAAAGTCATCGTGCCTACGGACACACACACACACACACACACACGCACACCCTCACACACACACACAGTATTGAACGAATGGTGTTTTTGGCATCTGGGGACTTCAAAACGAAAATTTATCATGGTCCCGGGCCTAGGTCTTACGATGCCGACCCCGGTAATAGCTTCTTCCCTATAGGGGAAATTCACTAAAACAATTAACGAAATCACACTGGAGTGCTTGTTCAGCAAAACGGGAACTACAATTGTTCAGTACAGGAAACGTTTTGTTTGGGACAAGCAAAGTATTTTTTGGAACAGGCAAAATCACCTGATCATTATTTGTTTTGTTATAGAATAGATAAAGATAAATAGATAATTTTCGTAAATCTCAGCTGCATGTTAATGGGCTATTTTCGAATACAGAGTGATGAAAATTATCTAAAGAGTACAACTATTACTGTTTTTATATTGTAGCAGTTTTGGTTTTCATTTCCATTGTTATTTATTTACTTTAAACAGTTTAACATATAGTATAATGAAATATCATCAAAGGATTTGTCATTCAATACCAGTGTTTCTATCACACAAACTAGAGATTATATGAATACGATAATCTGAGGCCCTACCCGACAACCCGAGAACGTAATGAAGTGATACTCTACTAAGTTAAAAATTAATATTAAGGAGTTATTGATTTGTAAGTGCTATTACAGTGTTAAAGAGTTTATTAATGAAAGACACAATGTGTGTTTTTGTTTTAAATATATGATTTAATTCTGACGCATGCCAATGATTATAATATTGAACGACAATAAAGTATTATTTAATTTGATATATTAAATAAACGTTTAATTTGCTTATGGGTACTACTTAAAAACGGGTTGGTTTTGTTTGTTAAACGGTTCACAACATAATCGAAATGCTGTATTATAACAATCTTTAACCATTAAATATTCGATGCCAGAAAATAACAAATACCGAATGAAATTCTCGTATAACAGTCAGTACTGAAACAGGGGAAGTGTAGAGCCAGCCCCTCGGCTCTGGTTGGTGAAATCGCGCACCAATGAAGAGGCGGAACCCGTATTATGAGCGTAGGAAGGGCGGGGCTTCCAACAATAAATCCGGACCGGATTCCAGTCGGACCCATTTCTACCCCCAGCATTTCGGACTGAGTTCCGTATTTGGCTGTTTTGAGCCTTATGGGAGTTTAACATAGGCGGACCGAGTTCCGGAGGGATCGAGTTACGCATTCCAATCAAGTCATGATTTTACATTCGAAAACAACACAAAACATATGTGTAAAGCAATACAGAACTTACTCAGAACTATGTAAAAACCATTCAACTATACAAAACAGAACTGTGCAAATCCAACCATAGCCAACGTTGGGCCATCAAACGCTATTGTTGGCAAATCCTACCATTATTTTATTATTAATTATATTATATATATATATATATATATATATATATATATATATATATATTAATTTAATGGCCCAACGTATTCTATGGTTGGATTTGCCAACGTGGGCTAGCCAATGATTGGTTCGTTGGCTCAACCGCGTTAATGCAAACCGACCATTTCCCTACCATATTCTACATAATGCCTACGGTGGCCCAACGTTGGCCAACGATTTGTGCTGATGAGGTTGTTTTGCAAATTACGCTGTTCCGCGTTGGGTTACGAATAAAACGAAAATCGCCAATATTAAACACATATATAACACATTAACACATTAAGCGATAACTTGATCCTTCTTGCGTTATTATGGAATAACTATTAACGGTTTGGTATACAATTTAATTATATTGTAAGGGGCCATACACAAATTACGTAACGCACTTAAGAGGAAAGGGTGAGGGCGTAGCGTTATGCTGCCTTATGTGTGGGAGGAGGGATTGGATCCACGTTACGTAACTCACACATATTAACCCTAAGAGCTTGCGCACTCCCGTATCTATTTGTACTGTTATACATCTTCAAATTGATATCTAAATCAAGGTTACACTTAGTTATATAAAAAATGCTTCCGTCATACTATTTTAATAACAGTTGAACTAAAAATAAATGCATAGTTCTGAGAAAGTTCTGTATTGCTTTACACTTATATGTTTTGTGTTGTTTTCGAGTGTAAAATCATGACTTGATTCAGTATTGCGCAATGCTGCCATACCCACTTTGGATTTTTAAGTTGTTTTGTATTTGTATTAGTCATGAATTAAATTTGTTACAATTTCGCTGAGATAGTTTATTTTGTTGTTTATAGTTATTATAGTAACAGTATTGTTTATATGTATACGTTTCGCTTTGGAATAAGTTATTAAAGATTGTTGTCAAAAGAAAGTCATTTAAAGTTTAATGATTCATTAAAATCCATATCCCAAATTGCTAATAAAACGATGTTTAAAAGGTTTAAGCTGTTTTAAAGCCGACTATAATTGAGTTATGTAACACATTGGAGGGCTGGAGGGGTTTGGTCAAGCGTTATGGTGCGTTACATGATGCTGTTGTGGGGGGGGTATTTATTTGGTTGAATTTCGACCATTGGACGGTCTCCAGTTTTATTTATTACACCAAACACGTTTTAAATTGTATACATTTCTGTTTTTCCACACTTTAGTTCATATTAAAAAATATTGCTTATGAATTTAGTATAAGCTAACATTTTCACCTGTATTTATGCAATTACTAAGTTTTTATTGCTAGCTAGTATCCAGTATTTCACTTGTACAGCAAATAATTTATGTTCTTCGGCTGTTTATAAATAAATAAATAAAGATAAAATCATAGCATATAGTCTACTTAAGTTAGAAATGTTAGACAATAATTGTTCATCCATCCAGTTTTAAGAACATTATTACACATACATTATTGTCATTGCTATGTAAATTTACAATGAAATGGTTTAGTCTACATAATATATGCACTAAGTTACTATCCAAATTTAAAAGGCTTTGACACGAAATTTGTAAAGAGTAATGAGAAGTTGAATAATTGTTTTAGTGGTTTTGGATTTTGTACGATTTCGCTTTGGTATTTTGGTGGCATTTGTATTTGATTGTGAGTGAGTGAGAATTTTGTTTTGGCGCCAGCAGAGTTTATTTTGTTAGTTTGTTATATAAAAAGTCGTATTTATAATTTATATTTGTGATCGTCTACTTATATTGGGATTGTTTTAACTTGATACTGCTTAAGATTATGGCTTCACCAAAGTTCAAACCTGGCGATAAGATTTTTGCTAAGGTAAGAGGCTACCCACCATGGCCAGCCCGGGTAGAAGGTGTTGCAGATGAAACTCCAAACAAAATGAAATATCATGTGTATTTTTATGGTACTGGAGAGACCGCTGTTTGTAAACAAGAGGAATTATTTCCTTATGTTGAAAACAGAGACAAGTATGGCAAACCTATGAAGAAGAAGGGATTCAATGAAGCACTTACGCAGATGGATTCTGAGCTGGGGCTTAGTCCAAGGCCCCAAGGCCCAGAAACCCATAATATTGAAGGAGAAAGTGAAACTGAAGGAAGTTTGGTAATAGATGAAACCCCAGGAAAAAAGTCAAAATCTGCAGCTAGTACTCCAGTCACAACTAAACAAAAAGAGCATAAAACGGCTGACAAAAAAAAAGGTGACATGAGTGATGTTGAATCATCAGCAGCTAAAAAATCCCGTAAGAAGTCGACTTTATCAGAACAAGATACACCGAGTTCTTCTTTGAATTCCACTCCATCAGAAGCACCAGTTATATCACGGTCAGGAAGAAAAATTAAACAAAAAAAAATGTCAGATGGTGCTGATGATCAGGATTTAAATGATGTGGATCTAGATACTCCCAAAGGGAAACAGCAAAGTAACCGAGTATCAAGCATTTCTTCCAAAGGAAGAGATTCATCGATAAACAAGGAAGGCATAGAAGTGGATGCTGAATTGATCAAAGATGGTACTTTGAGAGCATTCACTCCTAAAGGTGAAGAAGTTAGGTTGAAACTCAATTTGAACAAGCCTGTTGCTTTTAAAAGTGAAAAAGCTAGGTTGGAATGGGAAGCCAGAGTACTACAAGATGGTAAAACCTTGAAAGCCCAGATTGAATCGGGAGAAATTTTACCAGTGGATGTGCAAAAAGAAATCAAAGAAAAATACCAAGATAAACTCGTTCAGATTGAGCACAGAATGGCACTTGATGACAAGAAGGAAAAACTAGACTTCCTTCGAACTGAAGCACAGCTTCTTGATATTGATGTGCGGATTAAGAGTAGTTTGAGCCTAAAGCAGGCTGATGCTGACTCCTGTCTTAACCATCTAGATGAGTTGTTGGGCATTAAAATTCACCCACTAATGGTTAAGAAACACCCAGAACTTATTGACACAATAAAAAAACTCCGCAAGTATGTTGGCAATACAAGCTGCTGGAAATTATCCGATGAAGACACACACATATTTGCCTCTAAAGCAGCATCAATTAGATCAAAAGCTGAGAGTGTTTATAACAAGATAAAATCTTTGTTCATGGTTCCTTACGGGAAGTCATTCTGGGATGTATTTGCTGAAGAGTTGAAAGAGTTCCATGATTCAACCAAAGGGATGCCCATTGATGATGTTTTTGCTCTGACAAATGATCCGTCAGATAAACAAAATGGTAATAATGAAACTGGTCACGGGATTCCAGAGAATTCTGCAGCTTAGGCTACCTACTTGATAGACAAGATTTTGTCAAAAGTTCTACTTGGGTAAGTGTCATTATTAACATGTAGTACATAGCCTACTTAATGTTTAATTTTAAGCCTCCATGTTCATAACATTCTGCTTTCTACATTGGGTACAATTTCATAAGCGGAATGATATACAAAACTAAAAACTGAATGAAATTGTTTGATATATTGATTAGGTCGATTGTAAAGTATCTGTGACCACCAAGGTGAATCAGCACGGACAGTCAGCGCTATATTCTCCTCTGGGTATTTGTTTAATATACGGTAAACTCTTGGATTAAAAAAAAAAATGGTTTTAACACGTTCTGCGTTAAATATGTTTATACATGAAAATCACATGTTTAAATTTTTTAAAAACCTCGGATCCGAGTGGCCCGCACTGATCGTGTTAATTTGTTCCTTTCATTATTCTACAACTAGTTCAAGAGGAATTTAGCTGCGGAAAAGCCATTTCCATCATTTCCGACAACTTAATATGTACGCGCACCATCCAGTCTATCTAGGGGACCCGGTGGGATCGGGGAGTAATGGGTGGGGAGATTTCCCGCAAGCAGGGTAAAAAGGGTAATTGGTGTGAAGCCAGGGTAATTTGAGGTTATGGTGGTGAATAGTGGGTAATATTACAATCCTGCCTGTCGTACAACAATTATTGTACTTGTACGACAATTTTAGCATGATGTTATACGATAGTTTTCCTGGCGTAATGTGAAATGTTGATTGTATACAATTGATTTGTTTTGATATCCTCTCTCTCATGGTAAGACTTAAGCCCGAGACCATGATAACTTTTTGTTTTGAGGTCCCCAGGTGCCAAAAACACTATTCGTTCAAATTTATATACAGTATATATGTATATTATTAAATTAAATTCATATAGAAGGGCTACTATATGATAGATGTAAAATAAGTAACATGATTTTATAATTAGGCCTACTTATAATTTTGTTAAAAACTGGATTAGTTGATTGCATCTGCATGGTATTTAAAATATTGTTACACTGTCATTTTTGTTCTGAGCCTCAAATCTAGGTTTCGAAATTCGTATTTGATAAGTTTTTTTACTGTCCTAGTTTGTCTGTGATACCAGTGCTATGATACCAGTGCTAAGCTTAACTAGTTTGAATTCAAATTTAAATTATGTTTTTAGTACGCTATGCTCATGTTCTCCAAAAGTAAGACGTGAAGCTTTTACTGTGCAAAATCACAGGGTGTGACCGTGGAACACCAAACCATGGGCCTCAGTCTTGCCATATTTGGTGATTGTGCTTAATAAGTCGTTCTATTGGTCAAATCAATCGGGATGTTGTGGTGAAGAGTACCGGTGTATAAAAACCCTGTGCCGGGAATGCGTGCAGTTAGGCAGAAGACAGCAGATGCGAGCAGTCATGTGACCACGCCGAGTTCGCCATCCATACCGCCCTTGTGCGGTAAGTTCAGGGTTGCAATTATTCTCTGTTAGGCTCCCCTGGTTCATTATGCAATGTATTCGAATTCCTTAAGCCTTTCTTGATCTTTGTTTAAATGATTCTAAATGTTACTAACTGCTGGGGAATGAATACCGGGTTTTTGTAAATGTAACCAATTGGATAATATGTTTCAGTTATCTGTTGTAACTGTTGTACAGTCCTTAGTCATTTATTAATAGAGGCCTCTCTTACGCCCACATGTTGTTATTATTGGTACTTTGATATTATACGGATGCCACCCTTATACAGCGCGCTGCGGCAGTTATGTTAGGATGGGTTATCATAAAAATAATTGTAGGACTTTCCTTGTTTCGTTAAAAATCGAATGATACCTGATGAGTCATACTTCCGGCCGCCAAACCCCCTCCAAATAGGCCAAGGTCAGGTCGTTGACCGGAGCGCGCGCATCACCTGTCACCGCCTGTATCTGGGTCAGTGTCATGAGTGATTTATTGCCGTGCACTACGTTACATTTGTTTTCATAATGAGTGACGTTCTTTTGGTGTGGGATTTACCTCGAAATGAAGAGGAAACCGTACGTATTTTTATGATAACCCATCCTAACATAACTGCCGCAGCGCGCTGTATAAGGGTGATCGGGTGTGGCTGCTAGCGGCGGCGACGCATTCAACACGATCCTAGCGGACATCGCTGCCTTTTGGGAGGCACAACACAAAGACCGCTCATCAGAATGATGTAAAATTTTTACAGTAAGTCAATAAAAGTACGTTTTTTCGAATTATGTAGTTATCCTTTGTATCCGGTAAAAATTTAACCTCCAAAAATAGTGGCATCCGTATAATACCAAAGTACTTTATTATTGCCATCCTGACACCTTAAGGCGTAGAGTTCTCCCCCACCCTAGTCACATATAACATTTTTATGGCTCTGATATACAGTGGAACCTCGATAACTCGAACCTCAGGGCGACTTATTGAGGGTCACGGTAACACAATAGATGAATCATGGAAGGGTATCCTTTCATAAGTTTGAGCTAGGTATACAAAATAATTATACCGTATAATAATAATTATTAAAATTAAAATAGATTTGAACAATTTTAAATGTCTAAAATAAGCCCGGAAATATATTGTAAAGCTTCTTTGGTTAACGTAGTAGAGGACGAAATACTTCCTTCAGTGAAAATATTGTAGAGGAGGAAAGTAAACAAATAATGACTCACAGTTTTATATTTTGGTGATGTTTTTCCCGTTTGACCACTTCCTGTCTATTTTCTAGACTTTTTTGCTCACTTCTTATCACCTGCCCCAAACAAATCCCTCCCGCTTACGGAAGTCAGTTCTGACCAACTACGCATCAATTTCATTTAGCTGAACAATAATGTAGTGTAGGCTATTAAAATAATTTGCAAAACTAAAAGGGAACAAAACATGATAACAATTAAAATTGCAGAGCATTGTTGGAATTAGGGTGAATCATTTTTTTGTTTTAAAATTGTCGACAGTATTCACTGGTGTTCCAACCTGCTTCCCGATGTCACTGTTTTTATTTCCTGTGTCAATAGCCTCAAATAGTCTTGAACTTCTCCTGATGGGGTAGAGTTTTGCCAACACGTTTTACCAAACTGCAAACACTTTGTAAAAAACAACCTAAAAACTATGTTTCGCGTACTACATTCAGAACCACCGAACTCACACTAACTAACGACTAAGAACACAAATCTAATCAAATCAAATCCATTTTATTTTTAAAATATATATAATTTACAACAATATTAAACTGTTCCTTATTTATGAAATGAAATCCTCACATAGATGAAACCCGTGCGTGAGGATGAGTGTGTTTGATATGCGTATTGCTCATCAACATAAATTTGTCGGTTGTTTTACCGACACCATGTGTACCCGGGACTACAGCTAAAACATCGACTTATAGAGGTGCGGCAACAGGCTAAGAATACTGCAAAAATTTGAGTTATCGAGGTGTTTTCTGTTAACCCTTCGACTTATAGAAGTAAAATAACATAGCATTAGGTATGCAAGTTCAAGGGGAATGACCCAAATTCGAGTTATCAAGGAATTCGACTTATTGAGGTTCGAGTTATCGAGGTTCCACTGTATATGGAATTCTTCTTTAACATCCAATTTTTGGCCTTTATTCATTATTTCTAGAATAGACATATTTTCATCACAGTTCTTGTATTTATGATCTGTTTTTAGTAGTGGTCAGCGAAGGCAGATTTTTGCGAGGTTTTATTGTTTGACTTAACTGCTTGAATGTGTTTGCTGTACCTATGTTTAAAACTTATTTTTCTTTAAAACTTCAGCACTGTGATCATGGCTTTTATAAGTCGAAACATGTAAGTGTTAATTAATTAAAATTATTTCTCCAGGGTACTCATGTTAATTATTTTACATCTATATTATATATATGTGTATATATTATATATATATGTATATTGTGTGTGTGTGTGTGTGTGTGTGTGTGTGTGTCCGCGAATGCAATAACTTGAGTAAATAATTCTGATTTCGATGAAATTTGGCTTAAATGTGTAAAGTGACATTCATGACTTGTTCGTGACATTCATCAAGTTCGAAAACCAGAAAAATTGGACTATGGGAAGGGGGGTTTATGAAGTTTCAAATGTTTCCAAAAATCAGGTTTTTGCACTTTTACCCTAAAGTTTTTAAAACACTCAATTTTTGTTTTGACCATTTTATAGAGCTTAAAAAAACAAATAATATAGTATTTTAAATCATTATATTAACCTAGATTAAGTAGTTCCGGAGAAAATCCAAAAAACGTGTTCATAAAATCTCCCATGTTAATCTTATGGAAAAAAGGTTTTTAACTTTTCCTCAGTTAATTTTACTGTTAACTTTGCATTTGCTCTTTTACCAATCAATTCAGTTCTACAAAACACTCATTTTGGTGTTTATATTGTGATTCTACGTCCAACCGTTGCAGAGATATTCAAAGTGCTAAACACAGTACGTTGTCCAATGCATTAATTAGAATAGCCCATAATTCATTGTTCATGCAAAGCCGGTACGGCCATTACTGTTGTTTGGCGCTTCTACTTAAATTTAACAGGTAACATTTTAATTTGATTATTTTATTCTTTTTGTTGTTAAACATTTTTATTTATCCTGATTAGTACTTCAAATCCTCATCAATTTTAATGTTTATTTGTATTATTGTGTATATTTTTAGTGATAATTTAGTTCTGTTGGTGAGATCATTATTCTTATCCAAAAGCATGACTTGTCTTGTTTGTGCCAAGGCAACATTTAAAGAACGGATAATTTTACTACCGATAGTATATATATAAAGTATTTATTGGCATGGTTGGTTGTTGGGGTCAGTATGGCAGCCTGTTAGGTTAGGTAGCGTTGAGTTAGGTTGGGTTTTCAAGTTTCTTAATGGCCTTCTGGGTTTGTTTAGTTTGTTTTTATGGTCTATGTTTGGTTTGATGGCTACTAACGCTACCTAGCCTAACAGGCTGTCATACTGACCCCAACAACCAACCACCCAAACTTAAATGGGTAACTAATTTCATCCTCATACTCCTAGTTAAGTTAGGCTCGTCAGGTTTACCATAGTTTATAAACAAATAGATTTACATAGATACATACATATCCCACGTCATCCCGATTAACCATATGTGACATAGGACCAATCAGGTTTCATTTGGCACATCTTCATGATGCTATCATGATCATATTAGGTAGAGACACACATGGAGGGGTGGGGGTTGTCAAAAAAAACATATTGACAGGTTTGAGAGTCAGGTCAGGTATGATGGAAGTTGGTAAAAACATTGATCTAAGAGGTACTTTTTGAGCTCATATTTAAATTTTTTTAAGTTACTAATCTGGGCTATGTGAGAAGGAAGTTGATTGAATAGTTTAAGACCAATGTAATCCGAGTTTTCTCAAAAAGCTTTAAGTTGTGAGACACACAAGGATTGATATTTCTATTTCTGGTACTGTAAGAATGCTGATGAACTTTAACAAGGTTGTGTTCTTTAACATAACTAATTACTTCAAACATGTAAATACTAGGTACTGTCAAAATTTGCAGTTCCTTGAAGTGGTCAAAACATGATTCTGTAGGCTTAAGTTTCAAAATGCACCTTATCATTCTTTTTTGGAGTACAAAAATTCTATTTAGATTGATATTACTGGAAAAGCCCCAAAGTATAATAGAGTACCTAATCAGACTCTCAATCAAGCCAAAATATACCAATTTGGATAGTGATTCAAGATTCAAGATATATGTTATCACATCACATTCATATAAATTACAAAATAAACCTACAAAGACATTTGTAAATGAACAGGTGACTTATCATATGTCCTTAAAAAAACAAAACTTAAGATATAGTAGACCTCGTGCGGATCTTCGTGAAGCCTGGGTGTTATTGGTTAAAGTGGTTTAAACCGTTTTTTTTAGGGTGGGGGTGAGTGATTGTCATCTGTTCTTAGTCTGTTGACTAAAAATCGCTTGTGAGAATCATCTGTTAGGTGCCAAACCAAAAACATTGCAACTACTAAGTGATTGTTGTGCAAAGATTTGAGGTTATGATTGTTCCACACATCTTACGAACACGCCTGAACATTCGGCAGAACATCCTCCCGAACGTTCATGGAACATTCCGTCACGTGTACTTGCTACCAGTACACTATGGCCCAACAAAGGCGAACTAAGGCGAGCGAGATAGTGTACTCAGTGTGCTCGTGTATGTTCGGAATATTTCGCCTCACCATGATTTGTGTTCGCCGTGCTCCGATTTTTGTCGGTTTTTTGGCACGAATCAAAAGAGACGAACGGAAAAGAATGGGCGAGCATGTCACTCGGTGAGCGTGTACTTGGTTAGTTCGCTGTGCACATTCGGTTGATTTGGTGCAAGACTCGTTGTTCGACTCGTTCCGAACATTCGGCGGGACATTCAAGTGAATCATTTGGCGATAGTGTACTGGTACCAAAAGGTTTGTGCAGCTCCCACGTTTCTCGTGACTACTCCGAACATTCGGGGTTCGGCCGAATGTTCGGGCGTATTTGCGAGAAGTGTGAGGCAGCCCCTGTTGATTAGGCCTAACACAAATAAACTTTTTTAAGAGAAAAACAGCTGATCGTACAAGAACAAACATTCCAAATACGAAGTGACTGCGTACATGTCCAATGTAAGGGCAAATTCACTTCGCTACCGCTTAGGTTAGGTTGGGTTAGGTTACGTTACGTTATGTTACGTTAGGTAGGTTAGGAGGTTTTCTGGCTCTCAATTTGTTTTAAAAATCACAGGAAAAGTAACGTATGGTGCATAATTTGGAACGGACGTGAACAGTAGCGGCTCACGTCGGACGTGTACGTAGCCACTGCCTTCCAAATACTAGCCAAATGTATTCCGCAGGAATAGTATTGTGACACATGGTATTGTGAACTTATCCTCCAACGCTGATCCCCCCTACTCTTCTGCTGACACCCCCTACTCAGGCTTCACGAAGATCCGCACAAGGTCTACAAAATTATAAAATCATAGATCAAAAACGAAAGAGCTATCCTCCAGGAATTCTTTTACACCATAATATTCCTTCTGAATTAAAAATTTTGTAACAACAGTTTTGAACATATGTAGGTTCAGAATTTTGACATTATTTAGTAATTTGTTATACAGCTTAAAACCTATGTAATGAGGAGTTTTTCAAATAAGTTTAGCCTATGAATTGGTACAGGAGCTGATTTCTAAATCTTGCATTGTACTTGTGACTGTGCTGCTCGTTAAAAATATATCAGCTTGTTTATGTACAAACATTAAACATTTGAATATCTACATAGAGGGAAGTGTTAAAATATTAATCTTTTTGAATAAAGAGTTACACGATTGATTATGTTCTACAAACATTATGGTTCGAATGTATGATTTTTTCAATTTTGAAAATAGTTAATTTTCTGTTGAATTACCCCATAGTTCAAGACCGTATTGTAGGAAAGAACTAAAACAGGCATGATACACAAGTAGTCTAATATTCAACTCTATAGGTTCTCTCAATATGTACATTTGAAAACACAAGGAACTCAGCCTTTTACTTAGTTTTTCTATTAAACGTTTCCATGTAGGCCTAATATTGTTATCAACAACCCCAAAAATTCCACCATGTCTGTAAAACCAGAGTGCAATGTTGTTCAAGATAAAATATTTTTCAAAACAAAAATATTTGAAGCTAGTTGTTTGGCAAGTTTATCTACATGTTCGTTCCACCTGAGGCAACCGTCCAATCTCACTCCTAGATAGTCGACAGATTGAGCTTCCTCAATGATCATCTCATCAAGTACAATGAAGGAAAACATGTAACTCCATCCTCATATCCCTAGTTATATTAGGCTCGGCAGATTTTCTATAGCTGTTGAACAAATAGAGTATAAAACATGTAACTCCATTCTCCTAGCCCTAATTAGGTTAGGTTTCGCAGGTTTAGCATAACTGATAAACACATAAACTTCAAATGCCTACACCACTTTCGTCATTACTACAGTTAAACTACTTTTAATTTATATGAAGGTGGTTTTAATGTATTCTTTTCAATATTATTTAACTAAGTTAGTTCAAAAGGCCTTAGCTCACAGAAAAGCCATTATTTGCCGATTCCGACCTTTTTAATATGTACATATACCATATACCATCCAATCAATATTGGTGTCCCTGTGGGAATGGTTTTAGCAGGTTCACCATTATCTTCTATATCTACACAAGGCAAAGCCCTGGCTGGCTGACTGGCTGACTCACTCACTCACTCATCACTAATTCTCCACCTTCCCATGTAGGTAGAGAGCTGAAATTTTGTACAATGATTCTTTAGGCAGAAAATAGAAAACTAAATGGTTTTCATCCTGATCTGACCTTAAGGCTCCGCCAGAGATCCCGACAAAGTTCCCATGTAGGGTATTCCTTATGGACATTCAATTTTGTTTGAGCTAATGTAAAATACAAACCGCTGATCTTGATTCGTAGTAGTTCCACGGGCTAACCACAGAATGCAGCACACACAACTGTCATAGTTTTTATAAATTATTTGCGGGGCGGAGCCTGCGGGAACAGCTAGTTTTAACATATATTTATAAAAATCTATCTAATGTAAGGTGTCAAAATTACTTTAATAATTTGCAAATTCGTATTTTTCATAAATTACCCTTGAATTACAGAAATTACCCAAATTAAGGGGAATCACCCTTAGTTTCCTTAAATTACCCTTTTTACCCTGCTTGCGGGAAATCTCCCCACCCATTACCCCACGATCCCACCGGGTCCCCTAGATAGACTGGATGGTACACGTACATGTACATATTAAAGTTGTCGGAAATGGCGGAAAATAGCTTTTCCGCTTTCCTCTTGAACTAGTTAATAGAATAATGAAAGGAACAAATTAAAACCACTTTAACAAAAATCCAAGAGTTTACCATATAGAAAACAATTACCCTCCTCTGAACTTGGGGGCTCAAAACTGAAATAAAACAGATACAAGAATCATGTTTCAGCATGGAAGAACCGAAAACCGGAAAGATCAAATGTCGCAAAACACCTCCTAGAAAATGGCCACTCATTAGGAACAATTGAAGATAATTTGAATCTAACCTAAATAGTTTTTAGGTCGAAGAGATGCAGGAATATATTCTCAAGTTCAAAATCAAAGGCCCCACACAATAACAATAACGAATTGATTTAAGTTACGAGTTTCACCTTTTAAAATGTTTTGTAATACCTCTTTATACATCACTTCTCTAAATTTAAGAATATATTTGCATTTTTGAATGGGACAGCTGACTCAGGCAATTCAAATTTTAATAGGCCTACTGTAGTTAATACATTTTAACTACCGGTATGTGGTTTCCTGTTATTAATGACAAATAGCAAAATACGATACAATTATGCTTATGTTTTATAATTAATGTATCTATATTATTGTCAAACTGGTTAATTTACTCATTTAGTTTAACCCATTGGCGTAAACATACGAGCTGGTCTCGTTCCTTACTTGTAATTTTATTAACCTGTGAATTAGAGTATAAAATTGGTGTTTTTAAATGGATTAATGGTGTATTTTAATTAAAATATTGTTTTCTTTCAGTTTAGAGAGTCGCATTGGCACACACACAGTAGACATAAGTAAAAATTAGCAAAATCAGTGTTGACCATGTGCAAGTCTCAAAGAATTAACCAATGTGCAAGTCTCAAAGAATTAACCGATCCCGTCAACTTCCAAGCAAGCCTGCCACCGTTTGTTTTACTTGGGCCCTCACACCAACGTTGCCACAGACCGATTAACTCATTGAGAGTTGCACAACTGGTCAGTTTTAGTCGTGTGCGGGAATCGAACCCACGAACATCGTATCACTGCCTGGCCAAGGTGTTTCCACGACGTAGCCAACTCAGCTAACACGACCAAAGGCCTGGCGGCGATATTAAAGTTTTTCAGTCAGTCTCCGCGCCCCTAGCGGATAGAACCGTAGACGCCCGTGGTCATTAGTTACATATTTTGCTACTAGAGTGCAGCACCAATCAATTCCCGTTATAGGCTACTGCAAATAGAATAAAATTACTACCTCAACAGGTTAACACTTGCTTCGGTGTAATATTTTCAGCGTTATTGGATAGGGCACAAACACAACGAGTAAAATGTGTTGGTTACAATTTGAGTTCTTTTAAAGTTGCGCAGATACCGCTCATAACTGTAAAAGAAAGAAAGAGAAATAATCATCACTAGAATAATCAACGGCCCGACATTCCAGTGTAAATCATTCTGAAGTTTTACCGTTTTGCCATCAGTATTTTTAATTAGACTTCAGTGGTTGCAAAGAAATAAGTATGATGTATACGACAAATGATTTTTTTTGTAGATTGAATCAGCTGATCGGACAATAACAGGGAAGTAATTAACCATGGTTTTAGTGTTTTATTAAGATTTTTCTCTGTATTTTAGTATTTTTTGCGAAAGAACTAATTGACTGTGGTGCTTAACACGTTCGCTGCGCAGTACGGGTATACCCGTAGTTGCGGTTGTTCCCCCGGAGCGCGCTACGGGTATACCACAAAACGGGTACAGTTGCCATGCAAACGTTACAGGCTTCATTGTGCACCAGTGTGGCGCGAGGGGTAAACAATTTGTTGCCAGCGTGTAGCTTAGAATGCGAGCTTTATTTTGGTGTAGGTTGGTAGTAAATTTCCCCCAATATCCCGCCCGTCACGGGACTTCCCCGCAGTAGTTTTCGTCCGACTTATTCCCTGTATATGGCAACCCTGGTTGTCTACTGCTATCTGGATTGTTCTGCTACCTGGTGGCGTTTTGTAGAACTACCTACGTCCAGTGGTGTTGTAACGCAGTACAGCACCGCACAGTGTTTATTGTCATTCGTTAGCCGGGAATTCAAAATGTGACCGCGCCTACCGGAACAGTTGCCACGTGGCGGGAAGCATGGGCCTGCACTGCAGCGAACGTGTTAAATCGTCATAACTATTGATAGCGGTAGATAATCATCATAATTATTACTGTTTTTCAATGGGTGTTATGCTGTTGAATACATATGGTACCTTAACCGTTAAAGGCCATGGTAAGACCATTCTAAAACTAAAGTTAATTGCATGTCATATTCATATAATTTGGATGAAGACACCAAGTTCACCAATTAGGTCTACACATGTATTTATAAAACTACAGGGCATGATCGGGGATGCATCTGAGGTGAAGAGTATTTCCAAACGCTACGATTTCAAGCTGTACCCAATATAAACTATTTTGCAAACTTGAGGACTCTTTTGGTTGTATTAACCCATTTTAGCGAATTTCCCCTATAGGGAAGAAGCTGTTACCGTAGTCGGCATGGTAAGACCTAGGCCCGGGACCATGATAACTTTTCGTTTTGAAGTCCCCAGACCCCAAAAACACCATTCGTTCAAAACTGTATATATATATGTGTCCGTGAGCACGATAACTCGCGTAAAAATAATCCGAATTTGACGAAATTTGGTATAAACGTGTAAAGAAGCATTTATGACTAAGTTCGAAAACCAGACATATGGACCTATCCGAAGGGGTATTTTGGGGGTGTTTTGTACCCCAAAAATGAGCTTTTTGAGTTTTTTACTTATAATTTTTGAAAAAGTCAAATTTTAGTTTTTTCCATTAGAATCAGCTTAAAAAGACGCATAATTTGGTGTTTTGATCATTGCTCTACGTCAAATGGTTACAGAGATATTGAAAGTGCTAAACAGTACGTTGTCCAATGATATTCTTATGGAGAATAAGAAAAATTGTATATTTATCAACTATATCGCTTATTTATCAACTTATCCTGATGAAACTTGGTATATTGCTTCATATCACTGTGGTCCATTGATATTTGCACTAAAAAACTTTTTTTTGCCGATAGTTCCCGTAGCAGCAAACCTTCGTACTCAGCTCCCATGTTATTCTTATGGAGAATTAAGTAATGGAGAATTAAGTAACGTGTTATCTCCCTTAATTATAACATAATAAAATTTGGTATGTGGCTTTACCTAGGTACTTAAGTTATATTGATATTTGTATAAAACTTTGTTCCTTGCTTCAGCAAACCTGCGTACTCAGCCGCCATGTTATTCTTATAGAAAATAATTAAAATGTCATAAATCGTTTAAATATAAAGTACATTGATGAAACTTGGTATGTGGCTTTATGTGGTTTTAAGTTACATATATATGCATTGGAAATTCGCTGAGTACGCTGGTTTGCTGCTACGGGGGTATTTAAAACGAATTATGATCTGAAATTTTAGAAAGGATATAATTATCGTTACAATATGTTATTTGTTACTTATGGTTTGTTGTTTTCTAATTTAAGAAATCCTCATTTCCAAACTTGATTGTATGTTTCTTATAGAAAGAAATATAGATCTTCCTTAAGGATTTATTAAATAATCCATAGCTACTAAGACTTCCTGAACATGAATACAGTACTATAAACAAAGATAAAGCCTTAATAGATTTTCACAGGTTGAGTAAATTGTAAAACAGTCATACCATTATGTCCCTTTAAGTATATAACAAATTAATTAATTTCAGCAGTAAATATTGCTCGTAAGATTTTTCAAAAAGTTTTATGCCTAGCTTTTGCAAAATCCTTTTTATAATTTAAATGAATTTTTTGAAAACAATGTTGACTTTTAGACACAATTTATATTGTATTATAGTAATTAATGACTATAGCTGTTGCTGTAAATGACATTGCTGACATACGTTTTATTGTCAAATGGCAAATAAAGATTTATTTATTTATTTATTATTTTCATATTAGATTAAAGTATGTACTCATAAATAATTATTACTCGCTTAACCCATTGGGCTAGTAATCTTAGTCTATTCACTATAACATACAAAGGGCTCCGATTGATGCTGAACTCTAGCTGCGAAATTTGTAACTAATAACTCCGGGCAGCTCTCTGCTAGGGGCACGGACTGCCTAATAACCTCTGTAATGTTGCTGGACCATTAGTCTGGTGGCTGCGTGGTCTAAATCGTTGAAACGCCTTGGCCAGGTGTTGACACAAAGTTCGCGGGTTCAATTCCTGCACACGACCAAAACTTTAAGGTCTTAATAAATATAGATGATTTATGTATTAACGTTAAGGATATGGGCATTTTTTATTGTTAATTAGTAATAATCGTAAATCTACTGACATAAAAATGTGACAAATTGTTATATTTGATGGGTGTGCAACAAGTTGTTAAAAGCCTTTACTAAAATGTTGAATTCTTACTGTAAAGTATTTTCTGCTTTTAAAAAGCTTTTGTCATCAAGATTACTCTTTGTGATTTTGTTCAGGCTCTTGCCTGATCATATCAGTGAACATTATGGACCAAATCAACTCCAATGCAATTATTTAGTACTTCATCAATCAAAACATCGACAACATTTCTTGTAGCGATAGCGCCCGGGACGTGTGGGCCTATGGATGATTCATCGTTGGCGGCCATCTCACCTGGGACACTGCCGGGATCCGCCTGGCGTCACTTTCCGTGACGGGTATCCTCTCTATTCCATAATCGCTGGTTATATTCAATATAGATTTGCAGAGTTTCAGTTTTGTAAACAAATTTAGGGGTTAGAAATTCACCCCGTTGATACTTAAATGTTATTATATTTTAGTGCATTGGTGTCTTTATATTATATAACCCATTGGGCTAGTAATCTTAGTCTATTCACTATAACATACAAAGGGCTCCGATTGATGCTGAACTCTAGCTGCGAAATTTGTAACTAATAACTCCGGGCAGCTCTCTGCTAGGGGCACGGACTGCCTAATAACCTCTGTAATGTTGCTGGACCATTAGTCTGGTGGCTGCGTGGTCTAAATCGTTGAAACGCCTTGGCCAGGTGTTGACACAAAGTTCGCGGGTTCAATTCCTGCACACGACCAAAACTTTAAGGTCTTAATAAATATAGATGATTTATGTATTAACGTTAAGGATATGGGCATTTTTTATTGTTAATTAGTAATAATCGTAAATCTACTGACATAAAAATGTGACAAATTGTTATATTTGATGGGTGTGCAACAAGTTGTTAAAAGCCTTTACTAAAATGTTGAATTCTTACTGTAAAGTATTTTCTGCTTTTAAAAAGCTTTTGTCATCAAGATTACTCTTTGTGATTTTGTTCAGGCTCTTGCCTGATCATATCAGTGAACATTATGGACCAAATCAACTCCAATGCAATTATTTAGTACTTCATCAATCAAAACATCGACAACATTTCTTGTAGCGATAGCGCCCGGGACGTGTGGGCCTATGGATGATTCATCGTTGGCGGCCATCTCACCTGGGACACTGCCGGGATCCGCCTGGCGTCACTTTCCGTGACGGGTATCCTCTCTATTCCATAATCGCTGGTTATATTCAATATAGATTTGCAGAGTTTCAGTTTTGTAAACAAATTTAGGGGTTAGAAATTCACCCCGTTGATACTTAAATGTTATTATATTTTAGTGCATTGGTGTCTTTATATTATATAGGTATATGGTGAATCAAACAAATATAGTATATACAAAAGACACCTCACCCATTCTACACTCATCATTCATTCATATTCGCCTTAAAATACGCCCTAGTTGTGTCGGCATCTTAGACAATTATTTTTGATTGCTTATTCTTAATATTTAAGAATGGTACAGTAGAACTCCAACTATCCGAATTAATTGGGGATCGGGCCAATTCGGATATGCAGAAATTCGGATAATCAGGTATACCTCGGGAATTAAGCAAAAAACATCACCATAAATAAAAAATCAGAATTTTATCGACAAAGTTATTATAAATGTAGTGAACAGAAAGTGAGCGAACTGTATCAAGAATATACGTCATACAAATTAAATTACAGGAGTTAAATTTAATACAGTATATACAGTTGCTCTTTTCAATAGGCCTACATACTGTACGTATTTCACTATTCAATGTTGGTTATTTCACTTGAACATCTCGAGCAAAGTGAGTTTATCACTTAGCGAAAGGACAACACGTTTACGTTTTGTACTCATTTCGAACGATAATCTCGGTGAAAGAACAGTAGCGACTGATGATGAGCAGGGCGGGAAGGGGGTATGACTCATTGTTCCCTGCGAAAATATCGTCCGGAAGGTAACAGCGCAGGCTTTTATTTTAGCGCTCACGGCGCATTATCGCTACACGCGCTCCTGCTGTTATTTTCTTGATTTTTATATTTCTATTATTTCACTCAAAATCGATTCGGATAATTGGATATTCGGATAATTGGGGTTCGGATAATTGGATTTCTACTGTAGTTGTAAATAAACCAAACTTGTTCTAATATGTATTGTATTACAGGTGATTACTGGCGGAGTATTTGGCTCAAAATCCTCATGGAAATAGTGCTGTGCAAAAGAACTCATTCTGTGCTAGACTGACTTTGCTGCCACTAGTTTTTTTTTTAATGTATACCAACTAAGTGAACTGTGTTTAAAATATTTTTTAACCTACAAAGCCATGATTTGAAGGCATTCTATTTCAGTTTGATCTTTTAACAGACAGAGCATCAGTAAAACACTGTTCAGGGCCTTAATTGGCTATTTAGAGTGTCCAGTAAAATATTTGAAGATTTATTATTCGAGGAGTTCAGAAGTAACTAACTTATAGCATTTGAATTCATTAACTGTAGTACGGTATAGCTTTAAAAACGTTTATCTTTAACTTTTTTACAACTGTTGTAAGTAAATATGTTAAAGCAGTCTTTTCTATAGGTATTACAAGAATATATTTATTGTCTTTTATATAATTACTCTTCATTTAAGTTTGTTTTACTACTATTAAGGAGTTAAGGCGTAACTAGGATACTGGAGAAGGTATTTGTAAGAGAGAGACCCCTCATCAAATTTGGATAAAAACTTAGACATCTCCCAAATTTACAATGTTTGTATTTTTATTCAGTTTCAATAGTCAAACATTCTACACAGTTCTAGCAAACCTCATTCCCTAAAAGATCTAAAGTCTAAAAACGGGTATCTAATTTTGTTGCCCTGCCCCAGTTTTCTTCTATGTTCTGTAAATAATTTAAGACCCCAAAAAGTGTAGCATACCTAACACAACAGTAACACTTGTTGTTAAGTAACATCATGGATAACATACTTAGTAACTCCTGTGTAATTTGTTGTATAAATACAATACATAACTTTAAAAAAAACTATAGAACATTTTTCCTTACTTTCACTTGCTTGGCAAACAAGTAGATTTATTAATTCAATCATTACTTACCCAGTTTTCAAGAAGTATTCTTTATATACAAATAAAGAAGCTTTTTGCTATACAAAAAATTTACTTAACGTCAACTTAAGTCATTTATAAATTAAGACAACAATGTATTATTTTATTATTATGTATTATTGAATTTAGACCCCCACTTACTTTTGTTAAACTTGTGTCAACTATTAACCCATTCCTGTACTTCAATGAGTCCTCGCTTCGGCCACGGGGCTCTGAGACTTTGACAAAACCATCTTAACTCGCAGCAGTTTGTCGTTTTCTTAATGGGCCACTGTACGGGTCAAACTGTATTACTGGCATCCCCACAATGGCTTAGGAATCCATTTAACTTGGCAACACTAATGTTTTGACAAAATTAAATCCCAAACCAGGTTTTTGGCTGAAACGCTGTGTTATTTTAAAGTCTGTGCAAAATGGCAGGCGGTGAGTATTTGCAATTTAATCTTATGTCAATGTGTTAATGAAAATAGTGTAGATTAACTTCAGACTAGTTAAAAGAAGATGTGGTTTATGGGAGCTTAAGTTAAAGTCTGCAATTAGGCTTAAAGTAATTTGATTTTCCTGGCCAAGCGGTGCTTGAATGGGCATGTTACAAATAAAAACTGCATCATTAGTCATGAGAAAAGTATGGAACATTCCAGCATATATTATAACAAATACTTTTTGGTGTTGGCTACTTTTGTTTTTTATACAATGACCTGATGTATGCAAATGAAAAAATTATCAACCCAAAAACTAGTAGGCTATTGTCAATTTGTAATTAATTGTCTAAACTAATCCCAAGTAAATAAAAATTGTACTAATATTATAATTTCCTATGTTGAACATTCTTCCTGTTGGTATGAGTTAGAGTGAATGAAGCATCCCTAGTTATGCC
Organism: Allygus modestus; assembly: GCA_963675035.1. NCBI lineage: Eukaryota > Metazoa > Arthropoda > Insecta > Hemiptera > Cicadellidae > Allygus > Allygus modestus. The sequence continues at coordinate 137,474,363 of OY776111.1, forward strand.
AGTGATAACATATTTATATTTTAAGTTATTTCCGAACTGCCTGCAAGTTCAATTGCTGAAGTATTACATTAAGAATGTGTTGTATCAGATTTTGAAATTTATATGCCTTATTGCTAACATGTATTTAAATTTTTTTTAATTATTTTTCTACAGTGGAGTCATATTATTTATTGATTTTGTTGTTGCTATTAAGTATTATTAAAAAGAAAGGTGTTTCTATTTTTGCTCTGAAATGCTTAACTGAAAATTGTATATAAGTTTAAAATAAACAAGTTTTTATTATTTGATTTGATTTTTGTCTCCCCTGAAATTTAATTCTACTTTTAACATTAACCACGCTTACATATGTTACACAGCTTTTCAATTTTATACAATGTTTGTTATCATCAAGGGATTGCAAAATTGTGCCTTTTGCAAAACAAGTTAGTTTTACAACAAATGTTCCTTCTTTTAAGAAAGGCAACCATACTGGAAGGTTGTAGCCATACTAGGTCCAAGATATGAGGGTAGTTTTTTATCAACCTCTGATAGGCCATAAATAAAAGACAAGTGTATATAAAAATATTATTTTATAACCAAAAACAGGTACACTTGTGCTTACTTTTCGATGTGGTCACCATAACAATTGAGGCATTTTTCATACCTGTGTACAGGCTTTTCAATACCCTCTTCAAATAATGTTGCCGTCAATGAATTGAGGTGAGTGTCATGAAGTTGTCTGTATGATTGCATAGCATAAATGCTGTAGGGGCAAGGTTTAAGCTGCGGTCGCATTTGTCGCAAAATGCGACATGCACCACGAAAATGCGACAATATTTGGGCAGGCTGTCGCTTTTTTGCTACAAAGAATAGTATTTTATAATTTTATTGCAGAAAATCTGGTTTTAACCATACAAATTGTATTAAAAGTCCGCGATCACGATCCATAACCAAAAAATATTAGAAGAGTTGTTGGGATGTAGAGGCTTAACGTTGCGTTGGTTGTACTACGTCACTTTACCGATCGTTTCTGAGCGAGTGGTAGAGGGGACGAGCCTACATTACGTAAACAGTTGCTGTCGATTTCAACTGCGTACCGTGTAAACGGAATGGGCGAGTTACTGACATGACAGTTGTAGTGACAGACCCCCCTAGCAGACGTCATGTGCTGTGACTCGGTTTGGCGCACACTCCGTAGTAGCCGAGCGAATCGGCGAATGCGAGAATGTCGAGGGCTAGTTCGCCACCGAAGGGATGACTGCGCTCGCCTCACCATCGCAACAATTCTTGGCGGTTTTTGTGACCGAGTCAAAGGAGACGAGTACTTCTCGACTCGCTGCAGAATGTGAACGGTTACATGAGCACGAGTCGCTCGAAATCGCACCAATCAGGCGAAAGTGTAGGGGTACCTTAGCGAAACAGACAACTCGAAATCGGTGATGCGCAAAATGCGATCGCGATATGCTTTGAGGTTATGTTTCAGAGTGTGTAATGTTTGGGGTGTGTGAGTTTTAGTTGTTCTGGTGCCATATTAGGCCTATTCTACTAGAATGTTTAGTATATTTCCATTACAGACTTTAATGGTTAAAATGGATAATTTACCAAGAAAAGTAGACACTGCTGAATTATATATAACTTATATGTTAACCTTAAAAACAAATACATGTAAAAACCAACTTAAGACCAAAAAATATAATGACACGCGGTAAAAATGGGAAAAGGAAAATATTTTTGCTACAAGTCTTTAAGAGCTTGTAGCATTTTTGCTCAAAGAATTTTTTTTCCCAGCTGAATCCCTGGGTAGGGGGGAAATGTTTACATGATGGAACAGCGCATCCGCCCAACCAAATGCTCTGTTACTTTCGAACTCAGATCGTCACTCTTGAGTTGAGTTGCCGACGTATAAACATGAGCGCCTCAACTTGATTCTCCCGCCAAGTGTGAATTGCGAAGCGTTTTTCGTTTCCTGCCAGCATAAGGGAACAGTGCACGAGAAGTTCATCACATAATGAGCCGAGCTGTTTGAGTGAGGGTGCTGTGCGTGAATGGTGTCGAAAATTTAAAAATGGCCGTCCTAATGTGCATGATGAAAGAGGGGTCAAGGAACATCAAAGACTCGCCCATTTGGCGAGTTTTGTGGTCTTCTGACAACATTTTCGGGACTCAGCTAGCACACAATTTTTTGTAGCTTAAATTTTCCGTGACCATAGAATATAGAGATGATCTTTAAATTTCAGGAGATGGCATGGATGAACCACTTATGGTGAATCTACGGTTTTCTCTTACTGTTTCATCAACTCATTGAACAAGGTTTTCAGTAGCGACAGATTTGCGTCCTTGGCCCACTTCTTCATGCACATCAGTAAGGCCATCTTTAAATTTTAGACACCAGACCTGAGCCTGGAAGTAATAGAGCAATGGTAGGGGAGGGATGAGCTATTCCTTTATGTAAACATTACCCGCCTACTGCTTGTCCAGCGTTTTCGCTGTGCGATCATACAGACAACGTCATAACACGATACCTCAATTCATTGGCGGCAATGTTTATTGAAAAGCTGGTACACAGGTATGAAAAATGCCTCAATCGTTACGGTGACCATGTAGAAAAGTAAGCATATGTGTACCTATTTTTTTGTTACAAAATCATTTTTTTATATACATTTGTCTTTTATTTATGGCCTGTCGGAGGTTGATAAAAATACGACCCTCTTCCTTATCCACACTTTATACCAGATTCAAGCTGTGAAGGAAGCAGAGGCATGAAGGAATTTCTGAAAATCTATGTCTCTACCTCAAAAATTAGTTCAGTAGTTTCTTAGATCTCGCCCTTGTAAGAAACCTACTTGCCTATTTCAATAAACATTAAAATTAAAAAAAAATATTGGTTTGGATAAATTAGGAGTTTTTTAAACTACGTATTACCATGCTTATAATGTTAAATAGAAAGTATGTTGTGGTACTTAAATCTGAAAATGAGCAAAGTTTCACAGTAAATGATTGATCGTATTCATGAGTTGTAAAACCTCACAGGGGTTAATTTGGTAGGCCGTGGTTTAACTACTTAACTCTCTGAACACAGTGAAATGATTGGTGAGTGAAAATACTGTACTGCAGTAAAATGTGGTGCAATTTCCATTTAGACTGATCAGAAGTAGTTTGGAATAATCATGTAAATAAATTATGAAAAGACATATAAAGATGCTAATTCATTTTATTACAAAAATAACTGAAGCAAAAATTAAATACTAAATCCATTAGACATGATTAGTTTGCAAAAAAAAAAAAAATCGGAAATTGGTGGTAGGCTACGAGAAAAATAATTCTGCTTGCTTTAAGGGTAGAAGAACGAGGGTGGCCTTCCATCTCCAAACTGACCTGGTATTAACTTGGTGTCTTAGCGAATTTCCCCTATAGGGAAGAAGCTATTACCGTAGTGGGCATGGTAAGACCTAGGCCTGGGACCATGATAACTTTTTGTTTTGAGGTCCCCAGACCCCAAAAACACCAATCGTTCGAAACTGTATATAATATATATATGTGTGTGTCTGTGGGTGCGATAACTCTCATAAAAATGGTCCGATTTTGATTAAAATTGGTTCAAACGTGTAAAGTAACATTTATGACTTAAAGTTCGAAAACCAGCCAGATCGCTTTATCCAAAGGGGTGTTTTGGGGGGGTTTGTACCCCAAAAATGGTTTTTTTGAAGTTTTTGCATGTAATATTTTAAAAAGTCATATTTTAGTTCTCACCATTGAATTCAGCTTTAAAAAACACACAATTTGGTGTTTTGATCATTTTTCTACGTCAATTGGCTAAATACAGTACGTTGTCCAATGCTATTCTTATGGAGAATAAGAAAAAACTTATATCTCCCTTATTTATGAACGTACACTAACAAAACTTGGTATACTGCTTCATCTGGTTGTGGTCTATCGTTATTTGCACAAAAAAAGCAGTTTTTATCAATAATTCCCGTAGCAGCAAACCTACGTACTCAGCCCCCATGTTATTCTTATGGAGAATAAGTAAAATGTAATGTCCCCCTTAATTATGAACATAAATTAATAAAACTTGGTATGTAGCTTCACCTTGTTGAGTTATATTGATATTTGTATAAAAACTCATTTTTTATGTTCCTTGCTGCAGCAAACCTGCATACTCATCCCCCGTGTTATTCTTATGAAGAATAATCAAAAGGGTATATATCGCTGATTTATGAATGTATATTGATGAAACTTGGTATGTGGCTTCACCTAGTTGAGTTATATTGATATTTGCATGAAAACCCATATTTTGTGTTCCTTGTTGCAGCAAACCTGCTTACTTAGCCCCCATTTAATTCTTATGGAGACTAATTAAAATATTATTTGTTGCTTATTTATTAATGAATATTTTGATGAAACTTATTATGTGGCTTCTTCTAGTTGAATTTTATTTATATTTGCATGAAAACCAATTTGTTGTGTTCCTTGTTCAGCAAACCTATGTACTCATTCCCAATGTTATTCTTTTAGAGAATAATTAAAATTGTATATATCGCTTTTTTGTGAATTTATTTTTATGAAACTTGGTATGCGGCTCAATGTGGTATTAAGACATATCTTATGCATTGGAAATTAGCTGAGTATGCAGGTTTGCTGCAAGGGGGGTATTTAATACATTGCCACAATCTTGTGGTTTTAAAGTACTTTAACCCTCCATCGAGCGCATCTGGACGTTATCTTCAGATTATTAAATAACACGATAAATGTACTTTTCGTAACACTGTGCCAAAATTAGTTATTTTTGATATTAGCTATGAATACTGAAAGTGATTCCACTCTAGTGCCGTAAAAACAGTGTTGTTAATAATACATTCTGACACCAGTAGCGCTATTAGCCCGTTTCGGATTTTGCAATAGTAGTGATTCATTATAAATCAGCTGATTAGCTGATCTTATTTATTTAGTTAGCAGTATAAATTAAAACACGATGTATACATTCAAAATCACTTGATCTTATCAATCTTCTTGTTAGATCAACGTCTATTGTCAATATGTTGTGAGATATCTTATTCAGCAAACCTAATAAAAATGTCAGGAAAGATGTTTCATTATTAGTGAATTTCCTATGGAAAGTTAACTATTAGCATGACCCGCACGGTGAAACTTAAGCCCGGGACCACCATAGAAGTTCCTAACGTGACCCTCTGAACACGTTTTTGGGGGTCGTTCAAAATGTTATATATATATATACAGACATATATATATATGTGTTTGCACTCTAGCGGTCACATTTTTGTCCGATTTACTTCAAATTTGGTAGGGACATACCTTTCTGTAATCAGTTGGGCAAAACAATCGGAAAACTCTAAACCCTTTTTTGGGGATCAATCTTTCAAATTTTGAGTGTTTGGGCCCAAAAAGCCCCAGATGTAAAATTAATCCATATATAAAGATGGGAATTAGTGAGGCGAAACTTTTAAGCCCTCTCCCGTCATTCTAGCATAATTATTTACCAAGTTATAGAAGAAAATGTGTACTGACCAATCACAGTATGTTGTCTTATGGGGGTTTTACATTAGAAAAGCCCCTATTTCATTTGTTTAATTTTTATTCATTTGTTGGTGTACTTTCATCATCCCCAGCAACCTCACGCCTACTTTAAAGCCTGACTGGTCTTTCTCCTAACCTTATAATGCGCAAAATTGTATTCCCAGCATTGCAGGTAAATGAAACCAGGAGCATCAGAACAGCCAAAAAATCTATGTTTTCAGATTTCAATAAAAATTGGAATAAATGTATGTTTGACACTTGAGTTTTAATAGTTTTTTATGCGGAAATTCACTTCCCTCACGTCAGTGTGCTGCGTGCGAACTCGTTATTATTTACAGTGTGATGAAAAATATTGTTCATAACTCGTTACTAAAGTGTTTTTCCGGTAGTTGATAAAATGTTTGCGCTCGGCTATCACCTTGTACGAAAACACGATCGCGTAATGGAAAAAACACTTTCGGCTCTAGTAATGATATATACTATTTAACATGAATTATTAGTCAAAATATGTACACAATTTAATGGAAATGTAGACATAACTGATTTACTATAGATATATACATTCTTAATTTTATTTTAATATAATAATGTTAAAATACCCCCGTAGCAGCAAACCTGCGTACTCAGCGAATTTCCAATAGACATATAAAGTCTTAACACTACATAAAGCCACTTACCAAGTTTCATAAAAATATATTCACAAACAAGTGATAAATACAATTTTAATTATTCTCCATAAGAATAACATTGGGGCTGAGTACGCAGGTTTGCTGCAACAAGGAACACAAAATATGGGGTTTTATGCTAATATCAATATAACTCAACTAGGTGAAGTCGTATACCAGTTTTTATTCATTTATGTTCATAATTAAGGGAGACAGAGCATTTAATTATTCTCCATAAGAATAACATGAGAGCTGAGTACGCAGGTTTGCTGCTAGGGGTGCCCTTGGCAAAAAAATGTTTTTTTGAGCAAATATCAATAGACCACAACGAGATGAAGCTGTATACCAAGTTTCGTCCAAATACGTTCATAAATAAGCGAGATATAAAATTTTTCTTTTCCTCCATAAGAATAACATTAGACAACGTACTGTGTTTAGCACTTTCAATATCTCGGGAACCAATTGACGTAGAAGAATGATCAAAATACCAAATTGTGTGTTTTTTTTAAGCTGTATCCAATAGTAAAAACTTAAATTTGACAATTTCAAAAATTATATGTAAAAAATTCAAAAAACCCATTTTTGGGGTACAAACCCCCCCAAAATACCCCTTCGGATAGAGCGATCTGGCTGGTTTTCGAACTTAAAGTCATAAATGTTGCTTTACACGTTCATACCAAATTTCATCAAAATCGGATAATTTTTACGAGAGTTATCGTGCTCACGGACACATATATATATATATATATATATATATATATATATACAGTTTCGAACGAATGGTGTTTTTGGGGTCTGGGGACCTCAAAACGAAAAGTTATCATGGTCCCGGGCCTAGGTCTTACCATGCCGACTACGGTAATAGCTTCTTCCCTATAGGGGAAATTCGCTAAAAGTTATATTATATTTATAGCAATAAAAAATACCCCCGTAGCAGCAAACCTGCGTACTCAGCGAATTTCCAATGCATATGTATGTATCTTAATACCACATAAAGCCACATACCAAGTTTCATCAATATACATTCATAAATAAACGATTTATGACATTTTAATTATTCTCCATAAGAATAACATGGCAGCTGAGTATGCAGGTTTGCTGAAGCAAGGAACACAAAAAATATGGTTTTATACAAATATCAATATAACTCATGTAGGTAAAGCCACATACCAAATTTCATTAATTTATTTTCATAATGAAGGCAGATAACACGTTACTTATTCTCCATAAGAATAACATGGGGCTGAGTACGCAGGTGTGCTGCTACGGGAGCCTTGGGTAAAAAAGTGTCTTTTTGAGCAAATATCAATTGTCCACAACTAGATGAAGCCATATACCAAGTTTCGTCAGTATAGGTTCATAAATAAGCGAGATATAAAATTTTTATTTTTCTCCATAAGAATAACATTAGACAACGTACTGTGTTTAGCACTTTCAATATCTCGGTAACCAATTGACGTAGAGAAATGATCAAAATACCAAATTGTGTGTTTTTTTAAGCTGAATCTAATGGGGAAAAATAAAATTTGACTATTTCCAAAATTATATGTAAAAAATTCGAAAAACCCATTTTTGGGGTACAAAACCCCCCCAAAATACCCCTTCGGATAGAGCGATCTGGCTGGTTTTCGAACTTAAAGTCATAAATGTTGCTTTACACATTTATACCAAATTTCATCAAAATCGGATAATTCTACGAGAGTTATCGTGCTCACGGACACATATATATATATATATATATATATATATATATATAGATATATATATATATATATACAGTTTCGAACGAATGGTGTTTTTGGGGTCTGGGGACCTCAAAACGAAAAGTTATCATGGTCCCGGGCCTAGGTCTTACCATGCCGACTACGGTAATAGCTTCTTCCCTATAGGGGAAATTCGCTAATAGTAAACAAAATTAATAGTTAAAAAATAAATGAATCACTGTGGAAAATATGTTTATATTTTATCATATTTTCTTCATTTTCACCTATTGTTGTAAATATTTAAATTAATAATATTTGTTAAAAAATACAAGAAATACTTACAAACTACGATACAGTGATCTAAAAATAAAATTGTCTGAGAAATCTCTAATATTGTAAAAAGTTACATGCACCAATATAAACAAAAATAGTATAAATTTATAATTTGTTTATACAAATTATGGTACAAGAACTATAACTCAAACTTGCCACCTGATGCAAGTGGAAACTACTTCCACATACATAGTCTGTCCGCGTGTCTGGAGACTGCTCCCAGTGCACTCGGAAACTCACTGGCATCCAACTGGCTCAAAGCAGTCAAAATTGGATGAGTCAGTTCCTAGAAAGAGGTACGGTAAGCGAGAAATTGACGACTGCACCCTTCCATATTTTATCAGAAAAAATTGACCAATATGGAGTATGTGCCCTAAGGATGGTTTAATTTATTTGTTAACTTTAATATATGAGAGTGATATTTATATTTTAGCTTGAATCAGGAGACAGGTACCTATCCTATGTATTAATACGCTAGGGGTTCTTTCTTCAGTCATAACTCGATAACGGCTGGACGGATTTTAATGTTTGAGGTGTCAAATTAAAAATATTTTTAAGTAGATTTGCCAAAACGTCTCAGAATTTTAAGAAAGGGCATCACTTAAATACAGGAAAGGGCTGAATTTTCGGAACAGTGGTGCTATTCGACGTCAGAAGTCTAAATTACGTGTTGATTGAAAGTACGTCATCCGCGTTATTCTCAGATATTATCATCCCTTTTAATATCAGATGTTTTGTTATGTTTGTTTACAACTGAAGGAACCTTTCGTTGGGTTCAAACTTGCTCGGAATCAAGCAACTGGACAATTTAAAATTATTATAAATAAACACTAGCTGTCCTGTTGCTCGAATCCGAGCAAGTTTGTACCCAACGAAAGGTTTCTTCAGTTGTAAACAAACATATCAAAACATCTGAAATTAAAACGGATGATAACAACGTACTTTCAATCAACACGTAATTTAGACTTCTGTCGTCAGATAGCGCCACTGTTTCGTTCACACCGCCTGGCGCAGGTATTTCGTTCGCGTCTACCAGTTAAAGTTCGTCGGCCTCCTCCTCTTGGCCGTCCTGGTCGACGTCTTATAGTCTCCATTATGTCGAACTTTTTTTGGTTATGTTTTGATTTTGTGCAAATAAAAACTGATGTTTTGTTGCCAGCTGTACGTTCAATAACCATTTTTCAGGATCATATTTTATTTGTTTAACCACTTCCTTAAATAAACAGCTGATTTCTCGATCGTTGGTTTGTAACTGCATATTATGTCTATGGGGAAAATCGCGACTTTGACCCCATATTTTCCCATGTCCACGGTGACTTTTATAAATTTTTTAATTGATGGCAAAACTACATGTTAAGACCTTTCTAACGACACCTTGGACATGGTGATCGGTAGCACCACCGCTCCAAAACAATTATGACAAAAATATGCCTAGCGTATTAAAAATATAGATTTTCGCATTATTCTCAGATAATCCGTTTAATATCAGATTTTTGTTATGTGTTTGTTTACAACTGAAGTAACCTTTTGGCTGGTTACAAACTTGCTCGAGTAACCTTTCGCTGGGTACAAACTTGCTCGGATTCAAGCAACAGGACAACTAGTTTTGCTTAATGTACTAGCAACTTAAGAACATATTTAGGTTATATAAACTTTTAACAACTGTCTAATAGTGATTCTAAATTTAAAATTATATTAAATACTATTGGTTTTAGAATTATATAAAAAAAAACTATCGAGTTTACTTTTTAAATCTAATTTTATTTTTTGAAATACACCAATCCTGTATTTATCATCTTGACTATTGATAAACCATTCAATTTTGACCTATTTAACTCTAAATTGCTCTAGTATAGAAATGAACTAATAAACATTTTATACAGTGTTACCAGTGTGTTATTCATATTCAAGCCAGATACAGACATTCCGTCGACGACCCAAAGAACAACTTGAACTAGCCGGTGTAACCAAGTAGGCTAAAGTATATTTCATCATTAATGTAAACATCCTGAAATTAACATAGGGGAATTGGAGAACCCCCCAGCATAGGAAAATGCTGTAATTTATTTGCAATTTTGTATATAACAGTTATTATAATAATAATAATATTTATTAAGTGACAATGTTTTACAAAGTATTGGAATTTACAATGAAATAGATAATTTATGGGGAAATCTTGTAACCAAGTAAGGTAGGCCTGAGTCCTATCTTTCCCTTCCTGGTGGGTACGGCCCTTTTTTGGGAATCATTTCGGCATTTGCCTAAGTAAGATGAGAAACCGTACAAACTCTTCTCTGAATGGCCGGCCTGGGATAAAACCTGAGACCTCCCAAATGTGAGGTGCAATAATCGCTACCACACTTGGTTGCATTTTTTTTAATTGTTTCCATTACATTTTTTACTTTTAGCGAATTTCCCCTATAGGGAAGAAGCTATTACCGTAGGTCTCATGAAGACTTAAGCCCGAGACCATGATAACTTTTCATTTTGAGGTCCCCAGATGCCAGAAACACCATTCGTTCAAATTTGTATATATGTGTGTGTCCGTAAGAAATAACGTAAAACATTTCCTATAAGAAAAGCATGGGGATTAAAACAACGCCTGCTTTGTTTACATTTAAACATGTGTTTGAGTGTCTACTTTGTTACGAACTGACATGTGTTCCTACTTAGAGAAAGGTTAGGGGCCCCTTTAAGCCAAAAGTATTAGTTTTGTTTGACTTCTTCTCACAAAATGTTTTTCTTGAAAAGTCTTGAATATAAATTAACAGTTTATTCTTCAAAAATGATTTTAATAACGCTAATATCCACTAAGACAGTTTTATTGAAAGATTTTGTTAACTTGCACTCAAACACTTTTTAATTTTTGTTTGTTTGTAAATAATCCGGTTTAATGTACCTATTTAAAGAAAAATGTTTCTTCTTACTCATCTTCTCAAAGATTTTTAACTGTTGACTTATAATTTTCAAACCTATTATTTTTTAGCGAATTTCCCCTATAGGGAATTAGCGAATTTCCCCTATATTAGCGAATTTCCCCTATAGGGAAGAAGCTATTACCGTAGGTCTCATGGTAAGACTTAAGCCCGAGACCATGATAAATTTTTGTTTTGAGGTCCCCAGATGCCAAAAACACTATTCGTTCAAATTTATATATATGTATATATATATCTATATATATATATATATATCTATATATATATATATATATCTATATATGTGTCCGTGAATGCGATAACTTGAGTAAAAAACGTCCGATTTCGATGAAATTTGGCTCAAATGTGTAAAGTGACATTCATGACTTTAAGTTCGAAAACCAGAAATATCGGACCACGGGAAGGGGGGTTTATGGGGGTTTTAAATTTTCCAAAAATCAGTTTTTTGCATTTTTCACCCTAAAATTTTTAAAACACTTAATTTTGGTTTTGACCATGTTATAGAGCTTAAAAAAACAAATAATATGGTATTTTGAATTATGAACCTAGGTTAAGTGGTTGCGGAGAAAATCCAAAAAAACCTGCTCATAAAATCTCCCATGTTAATCTTATGGGAAAAAGGTTTTTGGCTTTTCCTCAGTTCATTTCAATGTAAACTTCACATTTGCTTTTACCAATCAGTTTAGCTCTACAAAACAATCATTTTAGTGTTTAAATTATGATTCTACGTCCAACCGTTGCCGAGATATTCAAAGTGCTAAACACAGTACGTTGCCCAATGTTATCCTTATGGAGAATAAATAAAATTTGATATCTCGATTTTTTATGAATGTATATTAATGAAACCTGGTATGTGGCTTCACCTAGTACTGGTATATTGATATTTGCACAAAAAATTGATTTTTTGTTGATTATCTTCTTAGCAGCAAACCTGCATACTCATCCCTAATGTTATTCTTATGGAGAATACGTAAAGCTTTATATCTCCCTTAATTATGAACATAAATCATTAAAACTTGGTATGTAGCTTCACCTGGTTGAGTTATATTGATAATTGCAAAAAAACCATATTTTTATCGTCCTTGTTGCAGCAAACCTGCGTTCTCAGTCCTAATGTTATTCTTATGGACAATAAATAAAATGCTATATATCAGTTATTTATTTAAGTATTTTTATGAAACTTAGTATGTGGCTTTATGTGGTAGTAAGAAATATATTCATGCGTAGGAAATTCGCTGAGTACGCAGGTTTGCTGCGACGGGGGTATTAATTATTCTCCATAAGAATAACATTGGGGCTGAGTACGCAGGTTTGCTGCAACAAGGAACACAAAAAATTGGTTTTTACGCTAATATCAATATAACTCAACTAGGTGAACTCGTATACCAGTTTTTATTAATTTATGGTCATAATTAAGGGAGACAGAGCATTTAATTATTATCCATAAGAATAACATGGGGCCTGAGTACGCAGGTTTGCTGCTACGGGAGAATTATGCAAAAACAATTTTTTGGAGCAAATATCAATAGACCTCAACGAGCTGTATACCAAGTTTCGTCAGTATACGTTCATAAATAAGCGAGATACAAAAATTTTCTTTTCCTCCATAAGAATAACATTAGACAACGTTCTGTGTTTAGCACTTTCAATATCTCGGTAACCAATTTACCTAGAGGAATGATCGAAATACCAAATTGTGTGTTTTTTTAAGCTGAATCGAATGGTCAAAACTAAAATTTGACTTTTTCAAAAATTATGTGTAAAAAATTCAAAAAACCCATTTTTGGGGTACAAAACCCCCCCAAAATACCCCTTCGGATAGGTCGATCTGTCTGGTTTTCAAACTTAAAGTCAGAAATGCTGCTTTACATGTTTATACCAAATTTCGTCAAAATCGGATAATTTTTACGAGAGTTATCGTGCTCACGGACATATATATATATATATATATATATATATATATATATATATATATATATATATATATATATATATACAGTATCGAACGAATGGTGTTTTTGGGGTCTGGGGACCTCAAAACGAAAAGTTATCATGGTCCCGGGCCTAGGTCTTACCATGCCGACTACGGTAATAGCTTCTTCCCTATAGGGGAAATTCGCTAAAAATGTGATTATAAACGATAAAACTACTTTAGTGGATGAACCCTCAATAGTCTCTGAAAGATTCAACTCCTTTTTTCTTGTCAGTAGCTGAGCGTCTAGCGTGCCATTCCCCGCTGTTGTAACCGCACCTTCCACCTCACCATAGTAGCTAAATAAGACTCCATGATCTAATATTTTGATTTCTAACTCCCACTGATCCAGTAGAATTGGTTAACTTTGACAAATCGTTAAGATCGATAAAAGAATTTTTACTTTTTACTTATCAAATTACATCTTTATATATAATTCTGTAAGTGAAATGTTTAGTCAAAATTGTGAGGGTTTGGTAAATCCAGGATGATGGGAGACGGCCCAAATTAATGGTCTCAAATAGTCTCGATCCCAGGGCCTCGGGAAAAATAGCAGTATTTCTAAAAAGTTACCAGCAAACGAGAAATAAAGTAAAACATCCCCCATATGAATATCATGGGAATTTAAAAACGTCTGCTTTGTTTACATTAAAACATGTAATCCTACTTAAAATTTACTATTTTCCTAAGCATGAAAATCAGATAATGCAGAGTATTGGAGAAAGGTTAGGTTAGGTTAGGTTACTTGAAGCCACCAGTAATCTATATTAGCTTAGATATTCTGTATACACGTACTAGTCTAACAGACCAGTTAAAAATAATATAACATATTGAGTTGACATTTTATTACATCAGATTTGAGTAAAGAAATTCGCTTTGTTGTCACCGTGATTTATGGCGCCATCTCAGACAGGATACACACCGAGATGATTTCGACTTATCATCTGAATTTGATGATCTACTGACGATCCATTAGTTGTTTGTATCATCTTGTGGGAGGTCATCCTGTACAACAATTTCAACACAGTCAATATCAATAGCATGCCACATTAATACTGCCAGTGTCATATATAAATATTGTTGAAATATATCGTTGAATTATATTGTCATCAAGAAAAATCCTAATAAATCTTGTCATACATAGGTGGGAAAATATACATATGAATACAACTTGCATTTGAAAATCTCTGCGACTTCATCACTTTTGAAAGTTTTTCTATCGATCTATATCTTACGAAACTTTAAATACCTCGTCAAAGCCAAACACTTTGTTCATGTAAGTCGGTACATGAGCAGTTCAGAATGACATCATATAATTAGCAAATTTAAGACGTAACACCTATTTATTTCCCATTACTGCAGCAACAAAATTCTCCCAATGAATAAATTGTTTTAGATATTAAGAATGACATTTTTTATTTTTGGAAATAACTAAATCATTAATTGTATGCTGGCATAAAATATTTAATACCTGCATATCTCAATTCCTCTGAAGAACTCTCAGATTAAGTGTACAAAAAAGGTCGGGTCCAAAAGTTGTTATTAATGTTAAGGTAATCTTCCAGTGTACATAAGGAATAATCATTACGTTTTATCCATAAATTATGTTCAAAACGTTTATATAAAATAACTCTCAAAAATAAATTTTAGCTGAATCTGGCCACCCCAGATTTCATATGATCTAGCTGCTCGTTTTAGAAGTGTTTAAATCCTTAACCAATTAACACCCACGGTACTACAACACAAAACAATTACAGAGAAAATGCAAGAACGAATTAAGGAAAAATAAACAGATTTTATAATTTGTATCACAAGTTGGTGATCATTTTCTTAAGTAGCAACGCCCAAGGATTGAACGGGCTCCTAGTAAATGCTTTACCTCTCAACGTCTACTTAATGCCCCAAGAAAGTCTACCAATTGTATCTGCTCTTCGGCAACGGAAAACTCGTGATACCTCTCAACGTCTACTTAATGCCCCAAGAAAGTCCAATTGTATCTGCTCTTCGGCAACGGAAAACTCGTGATACCTCTCAACGTCTACTTAACGCCCCAAGAAAGTCTACCAAATGACTAAAAATAGTCTAAAAGTTTACTTTATAAACATTCAATCTGAGATAGCTTATATTATTTTGTAATTGTTTGGGCTGGATTTTTATGGGAAGGATATAGAAAGAAATTAGAACTGCCACCAAGAAAGGGCAAAATTGAGTCATAAAAAGGGACAAATTGTTGCACTTAACAATTATACATTTTAAATAAAAGAAATAAGGAAATAATCATTTAGCTGATCAATTCAGTTTTAGCAGTCCCGCAGGCTCCACCCTGCAAGCAATCTTGCATATAAACTGACAAGTTGTGTGTGCTGCATTCTGTAGCTATCCCGTGGAACTACTCCGAATCAAGATCAACTGTTTGGATTTTCATCAGCTCAGTCTTAAAGTGAATATACATAAGAATAACACAGAATTGGTACTTTAACTCCCCGTGGGGCGGAGCCCTATAAGAATTTCTTAAAACCTTTTCTTAGTGAGCACCTAAGACCCAAGAGTAAGGTATGTTCCAAATATCATTGCAATCCGTTCTGTGGTTTTTGAGATTTCGTGATGAGTGAGTGAGTGAGTCAGTCAGTCAGTCAGTGTATTTGGATTTTATATATTAAGATAAAATAATTAACAGGACGGTTGAGTAATAATACATTATCACCTCGATAGTCAACGAGAAGGTAAATAAATGTGGAGGGGACTTAAATATTGATCATAAGCGAACTGAGAGTTTATATTTATTATAGGTTCGAAAGAAGTAAAGAAAACAAAATTGTTTGTTATTGTAACTAAAACTTAACATAAAAATGCAAATAAAATTATCAGATGAGAATCATAGTATAGAAGAAGATGAATACTTAAATTCAAATTTAATAAAAATATACGATCTTCATACGAATGAGGTAAAAAGTGATAAATCAGGTTTTTGTTAAAAAATTGGGAATTTATTATATTTAAAAAACATATATTATAGAATTCGAGATGTAATCAAACCTAATAAAGCAACAGTTTGAAATGATTACAGTTTGGCTTTCAATACATTGCAAGGAACAATAACAAATATGTAAAGAAAGTTACCTTTTTTTCTACGACGGCCTCTGGCAGCCGGACGCTGAGCCGGTGGAGCCACTGCAGGTGCCGGAGAGGGCTGAGCAGGGCCAGGTCGGCGACGGGCGGGATCCGCAGGCGGGACGAATCCTGGAGGGAACGAGGCGAGCGAAGCGGTGGCGGCAGCCGAAGCGGCGATCGCAGTGTTCCAGCTATGATGGGTGGCTATATACAGCAGATTCAGCCTCTGGAAGACCACATTTTGGACCTTAGGGTTCATGTCAGGGTATTCGCTCGTGACGGAGAGGAGGAAGGCTACCTCGTGATGATCACGTCCCGTGAGATGTGGAAGCTTGGCAAATAGGGCAGCAGCCAAGCATTGGACTTGTCCTACGGACCCTGTGGGGACCCCGGTGTGGGGCTCCACAAACAACTTGTCCCAATCAAAGGTCGGATCCTCCGGAGGGTCAGTAGGGTTGGCGACGTTGGGAGGAGGTGCAGCCGCGGCAGTAGCCTGTTGACCCACCATGGCCTGGATTGCAGCTGTGAGTTGGGTCAGCTGCTGCTGTGTCTGTGCCATCTGTTCCTGCGTCTGCGAGATGGCCGGTTCCAGACGGGCCGGAGAAATCCTACGACGTGGGACGGAGCCAAATCGAGAACCCCCGCCATGGTAGGAGAGGCCGTAGGCGGAAGTGGGTGTATCAGGCGGCCCTGGAGAGCAGGCGGAGGGGAGACCGGGGTCCCGAAGAGGGAACGCCGAGGAGACCGAGGATGCGGTGAGCGGCTGCGGGACCGGCACACCGGAGTCGGTCTGAGAAGCGCCGACTGAAGTTGCGGTCTTCTGAGCTCGGAAGTGAGGGGCCCAGGAGTTTCTACCAGGAGGCGGAGGTGACCTCGTGCGCGGCGAAACACAGCGTCGTGAGCAGGTGTAGTGGGGTCACCGAACCATAGAACTTGGAGAAAAAGTTGTGGTGCTCCCACTGCCACGTCCAGCCGATGACTATAGACGTTGATGAAACTGTAAAAAATAAATATGCGTTTGATTAACATTTTCTTCCGAGACTTTAACTCTTAAAAAAATGTCTAAGATCCATCAATATGCTTGACATCTCTTTACTAATAACGTGATTTTCGTGGATATATAAATAAATATTTTTTTATAAAATTACATTTAATATGTGGAATGATCTCACCCTCAACTTAGAAGAAAAGCCAAAACATAATAATTTGTCCCAATTATTTCAAAAAAAAGTTGTCTTTAAAACATTCAATCTAAAATAGCTTATATTATTTTGTAATTGTTTGGGCTGGATTTTTATGGGAAGGATAAAGAAATAAATGTGAACTGCCACCCAGAAAGAGTAAAATTGAGTCATAAAAATTGACAAATTGTTGCACTTAACAATTATATATCTATCTATAATATTATAAAGAAGAGGTGGTTTCTGTCTGTCTGTCTGGTGTTCCGGGTAAACTCAAAAACTACTGGTGTTCCGGGTAAACTCAAAACTACTGAACCGACTGGGCTGAAACTTTACACAAAGGTAGATCATGAACCCATGCAACACATAGGCCTATTCACTTCCTTAAAATCCCCTCGGGCTATGCCCTGTGAACGTCCTAAGTTTCAATGTTTACATTTCAGAAAAAGTAAACATTCAGAAACTGTAATGTGAACAGCTGAGAACACTTCCATTTGACAGCTTAAAGAGGAGGAGCAAGAACAGCTGTTTCAAGCTAACTAAAATTCAAATTGCATTGACTAAAGAACGGGTAAAGAAAACCCCTGTGCGAAGAACGGGTACATCAGCTAGTTTTAAATAAAAGAAATAAGGAAATAATCATTTAGCTGATCAATTTATAATAGAAATATTTTATGTACTCCAGTTCAGTTCACGGTTTACATAGAGTGTTCTTACTACACAATTATCACAAATGTAATGGCTAATGGGTAATTTTACAAATCATATTTTATTTCACTCACCAAATTGGGTGACAGTTTTGGCCCTTTCCAAAGGCCACGTCCTTGTGTGGAAAATGCCAGTAAACATCAAGGAAGTTGGAGAAAGTTTTGAGGAACCTTGAGAAATGTAAGGTCTCGAAGGTCTCGAAGGTCTGGAAGGTCTGGAAGGTCTGGAAGGTCTGGAAGATCTGGAAGGTCTGGAAGATCTGGAAGGTCTAGAAAGTCTGGAAGGTCTGGAATTTACAGATTGTCTATGGGTTGATAGAAATGACAATAAGTCCAACACAGTCTTATTAGTGAATTTCCTTTGGAAAGTGAACTATTAGCATGACTCGCACGGTGAAACTTAAGCCCGGGACCACCATAGAAGTTCCTATATATATATATATATGTGTTTGCACTCTATCGGTCACATTTTTTGTCTGATTAACTTCAAATTTGGTAGGAACGTTCCTTTCTGTAATCAGTTGGACAAGTTCGTTGGGCAAAACAATCAGAAAACTCCAAACCCCTTTTTTTGGGATTAATCTTTCAAATTTCGAGTCTTTGGGCCCAAAAAGGGTCAGAAAAGCCCCAGATGTAAAATTAATGCATGTAAAATGATGGGAATTAGTAAGGCGAAAGTTTTAAGCTCTCTCTCGTCATTCTAGGATAAATATTTATCGAGTTATTAAAGAAAATGTGTTTTGACTAAAGACAGTACGTTGTCTTATGGGGTTATTACACTAGAAAAGCCTGCTACTCTTTTGTTAGTGTTTTTATCATCCCCAGCAACCTCACGCCTACTTTCAAGCCTGACTGGACCTTCTCCTAACATTATAATGCGCAAAATTATATTCCCAGCTTTGCATGTAAATGAAACCAGGAGCATCAGAACAGCCAAAAAATCTATGTTTTCAGATTTCATGTTTTTACACTGATTTTGAGTTTCACAAGTTTTTGTGTGGAAATTCACTTCCCTCACGTCAGCGTGCTGCGTGCGAACTCGTTTTACTTTCGTTGCACACACAGTTTAATAACAAATTATATATATATTTAACCAGGGTATTATATTTAACCAGCAAGCCAAAATGTATTTTAAAACATTAGTTAAGAGTTGTTCCCGCAGGCTTCGCCCCGCGAGCAATCTTATATATAAACTGACAAGTTGTGTGTGCTGCATTCTGTAGCTATCCCGTGGAACTACTCCGAATCAAGATCAACTGTTTTGATTTTCATCAGCTCAATCTTAAAGTGAATGTACATAAGAATAACACAGAATTGGTACTTTTACTCCCCGTGGGGCGGAGCCCTATAAGAATTTCTTAAAACCTTTTCTTAGTGAGCACCTAAGACCCAAGAGTAAGGTATGTTCCAAATATCATTGCAATCCGTTCTGTGGTTTTTGAGATTTCGTGATGAGTGAGTGAGTGAGTGAGTGAGTCAGTCAGTCAGTGTATTTGGATTTTATATATTAAGATAAAACAATTAACAGGACGGTTGAGTAATAATACATTATCACCTCGATAGTCAACGAGAAGGTAAATAAATGTGTAGGGGACTTAAATATTGATCATAAGCGAACTGAGAGTTTATATCTATTATAGGTACGAAAGAAGTAAAGAAAACAAAATTGTTTGTTATTGTAACTAAAACTTAATAAAAATGCAAATAAAAATATCAGATGAGAATCATAGTATAGAAGAAGATGAATAATTAAATTCAAATTTAATAAAAATATACGATCTTCATATGAATGAGGTAAAAAGTGATAAATCAGGTTCATGTTAAAAAATTGGGAATTCATTATATTTAAAAACCATATTATAGAATTCGAGATGTAATCAAACATAATCAAGCCACAGTTTGAAATGATTACAGTTTGGCTTTCAATACATTGCAAGGATCAATAAAAAATATGTAAAGAATGTTACCTGTTTTTCTAAAGCGACTGGGGTTTCTGGGTAGCATGTTTTCTGCAGGACTTGGGAAAGAACTGGAAGAGGCTAACTGCAACTGGAGGCTGGAAGAACTGCAATGTCCATCACCAACGGGTAGCAGGTCTGTACAGCAGTAAATATGCGTATGAATAACAGTCAATTCTTTCCGTGAATTTACACTTGAAAAACATTTTTCTAATCTCTATCTTTACAAATCTGGATGAGTCAAAAAACTGGAAATTGTGGGCGTTTAGCATGTCATCCTCTTATGAAATCTTATAGGCCTAGACAATAAGAACCCCAAGGATCAAAATTCATACCAGTGAACGCCCTACCCCTCCCTCTCTGTTTAGCTAACCTACCCAGAACGTCTATCAATTTTACAATACAAGTGTTTATAATTTAGGTTATTGCACAGCTGCTTTAGTGGTAAAGGACACCAAACATATTATAGGTTTTTGTTTACCTATTAAAAATTATATCTATTGACAAAACGTAATTCGATATCAATTCTGAGTAACTATATTTCGATAGAAATATTAATAAACGGTATCAGGAAACTGACACATACTTTCTCCCTTTTAGCCAAACTTTAATGACAAAAATATTTGTTATTTACTAAATATAGAATATGAAGTATAGATAAATGTACAGAAAATTGTCTAAAATAGTTGTTTTCAGAAATATCCACCCAAATTGCTTTTTTGGAGGCACTATAGAGTCCGTTGCTACACACAGTAGTTTTGAGAGGGGAAATGCCCCCTTGCCCCCCCCAGGGTTAAATAGCAACACATTTCGAACATCATCTGTTGGTCAATGCTAACTTGACCTGCATATCAAATGAAATTGATCAGTAAATAAGAGAGAAATAGTTATTTTTGTATTCCCCATAAGAATAACATTGGACAACGTACTGTGTTTACCGCTAAATGAAAATTTCAATTTTCTCCGCAACTAGCAATCGTAGAATAGTAATTTAAAATACTAATTTATTTAGTTTTTTGAGCTCTTTTTAATGGTGAATAGTAATCTTTTTTAACATTTATGATTTTTTATGAAAAATCCAAAAAACTGAATTTTTGATGTTTTAAGTCCTGTAATTTCTGAACCCGCATTTTTCCAGAAATGCGGGTGGTGTCATTTTGTTGGAAACCTAAAGTTCTACAAACCACGAAAGTTTAATCAAAATCGTTAGAGCCGTTTTTGAGAAATTTGGATTTTTCATGTTTTTTGGCGGTTTTTGGGGGATAATTACCCTTAAAAATCAAAAATTCAAAAAAATGAAAAAAACGCCTGGAGATATCGTGGATTAGTACCTACACGCCAAATTTCATAAAAATCGGCCCATAGGTTAGGGCTCTAGCTCTGTACACATCCACACAGACACACACACACACACACGGACACACACACACACACACACACAGACAGACATCACGTAAAAACCACTTTTTTGGGTTCAGGGAGCACCAAAACGAATATTTCCACTGACAACTCAAATTCGAAAATTTTTACGAAAACAATACTTTCTCCATATACTATGTATAGGGGGAGAAAGTAAAAATTAACAATCCAGAGGCTGCATATACTATGAAGTAGTTCGAGACTTTAACTCATGCTTGTACTTATTAGTTAACCAAAACTGATAACAAATCCTATATCCTCTTCAGACCTAGGTACACATACGTGCACAAATAAAAGTGGGAATTCGTTAAAATGGCTCATTTTCTGCCGCCAGACATAGAAACATAAAACATAAGTGCAAAAACATGAATACGCCCTGAGGGATTTTGTCATGAGTTAAAAAAGGTTTTTCGCTAGAAAAATATGACTAAACAATACCTTATTTCATTTTATTTTATTTTATTTGATAATACTTGGAATACTAACCTTGATCCAAGAATGATTAGTGTGTCTTCAGTTCTTTAGGAAACCGGGAATTTTGCCAAAAGGTGCCCCGGGTTCATTGATACAGATAGATTTTCTTTCTGAAACATATGATAATCCAGTGAGTGCAAAAACAAGAATACGCCCTGAGGGATTTAGTCAAGACTTAAAAAAGTGTTCCGCTATAAAAATGTGTCTAAATAATATCTTATTTTATTTACTTTTATTTAATTTGAACCACCCGCTAAGAATCATGTATTCTTTACAGGAAAACAGTCTTATTTTGTAACGGGCCGGCTGAGCACCTGCTTAACTGTGACAATTTAAATATATAATTGCTTAATGTAAAATACTGAAACAAAACAGTTATTTGCTGTTTTTTCACTTGTTTCTAAAGGTGTGAACGAGCTAGAAGATCAAAACTTTGAACAGTCATAAACAAGTAGACGAAAAATATCTCCACGTAGCACAATGTTTTAGTTTTGCCCTGTTTTATCTTTTGTTATTTTCTTAAAATACAAACAAATTCAAAACCAAAAAAGTAAGTAATGATTACTAATATTAATATATAGATATACATTTAGTCTTAATAGTAAAACTATAGACTGTACAAGCAACTAGTATTAATATCGATACTTGTTTGACATCTCTTCACAAAAAAACTTGATTTTCGTTGACATGTAAATAAACGTTAATATTTGTTGATTTCAGTTTCTGATAAAATCTCTTCTCCCTGTTAAGACAAAAGCCAAAACATTGTATTTTTCTCTCAATATATGAAGAAAATAATGTATTAAAAAGTAATTCAATTTAAAGTTAACGAATATCATTTTCTAATCATAAGGATATTGCTTTTTGCGTTTAAAACCGGTTCTTATGAAGTATAAATCTGTCTTAAGCACTGGATCCAACATCCCGAATAGAGAAAAAGATTTTATGTATACAATGTCTATCATCCTTTGACTTTATCTTATAACTTACTTGTTATCCTAAGAGTTGTATGTATGCAGAATATGTGAAGCTAAGGAGTACGAAAACAAATATTTCTTAATATATCCTTTTTTTAGTAAGAATTTCTTTCAGTAGAGAATGGCGTTCAATAAATTAAAAGAATCGATAAAAAAGATTTTTTAAATTAATAACCACTTAAGTGGAACAGTTTTAAGAGATTAGAGAATGGCTTTTAATACATTGGAAGGAACATTAACATATATGTAAAGAATGTTAACTTTGTTTCTTGTTTCTGCTTTCTTGTTAATATCTTGATAAATTGATTGAATGACTTGGCAAATGTAAATAACAAGAGGGAGAACCAACCCGATGGAGAAGAAGATGGGAGTTACTGGTCACGCTGGCCGCGGCCTCTCCCTCGTTGACATCCATGACAGCCTCTGGCAGCCGGACGCTGAGCCGGTGGAGCCACTGCAGGTGCCGGAGAGGGCTGAGCAGGGCCAGGTCGGCGACGGGCGGGATGAATCCTGGAGGGAACGAGGCGAGCGAAGCGGTGGCGGCAGCCGAAGCGGCGATCGCAGTGTTCCAGCTATGATGGGTGGCTGGAACAGCAGATTCAGCCTCTGGAAGACCACATTTTGGACCTTAGGGTTCATGTCAGGGTATTCGCTCGTGACGGAGAGGAGGAAGGCTACCTCGTGATGATCACGTCCCGTGAGATGTGGAAGCTTGGCAAATAGGGCAGCAGCCAAGCATTGGACTTGTCCTACGGACCCCTGTGGGGACCGCGGTGTGGGGCTCCACAAACAGCTTGTCCCAATCAAAGGTCGGATCCTCCGGAGGGTCAGTAGGGTTGGCGACGTTGGGAGGAGGTGCTGCCGCGGCAGTAGCCTGTTGACCCACCATGGCCTGGATTGCAGCTGTGAGTTGGGTCAGCTGCTGCTGTGTCTGTGCCATCTGTTCCTGCGTCTGCGAGATGGCCTGTTCCAGACGGGCCGGAGAAATCCTACGACGTGGGATGGAGCCAAATCGAGAACCTCCCGCCATGGTAGGAGAGGCCGTAGGCGGAAGTGGGTGTACCAGGCGGCGCCGGAGAGCAGGCGGCGCCGGAGAGCCGGCGGAGGGGAGACCGGGGTCCGAAGAGGGAACGCCGAGGAGACCGAGGATGCGGTGAGCGGCTGCGGGACTGGCGCACCGGAGTCGGTCTGAGAAGCACCGACTGAAGTTGCGGTCTTCTGAGCTCGGAAGTGAGGGGCCCAGGAGTTTCTACCAGGAGGCGGAGGTGACCTCGTGCGCGGCGAAACACAGCGTCGTGAGCAGGTGTAGTGGGGTCACCGAACCATAGAACTTGGGAGAAAAAGTTGTGCTCCCACTGCCACGTCCAGCCGATGACTATGGACGTTGATGAAACTGTAAAAAAGAAATATCCGTTTGATTAACATTTTCTTCCGAGACTTTAACTCTTAAAAAAATGTCTAAGATCCATAAATATGCTTGACATCTCTTTACTAATAACGTGATTTTCGTTGATATATAAATAATTTTTTTTTATAAAATTAAATTTAATATGTGGAATGATCTTGCCCCCAAGTTAGAAGAAAAGCCAAAACATAATAATTTGTCCCGATTATTTCAAGAAAAAGTTGTCTTTAAAACATTCAATCTAAGATAGGTTATATTATTTTGTAATTGTTTGGGCTGGATTTTTATGGGAAGGATAAAGAAATAAATGTGAACTGCCACCAAGAAAGGGCAAAATTGAGTCATAAACATTGACAAATTAGAGCGCTTAATAATTATTTATTATAAATCAAATAAATATTAAAATAATCATTTAGCTGGTCAAGTTATAATGGAAATATGTTACATACTGCAGTTCCAGTTCAGTTTACAGTTTACATAAAGTTTTCTTACAACACAATTATCACAAATGTAATGGCTAGTCGATAATTTTATTATAATTATACTTACATTTTTCAAGACTCAAGTGGAGCAAGGCCCTCGGGGGACAGGGGGGAAGGTATAATGCCGCCGCACCCTGATACTGACTAGAAACGTCTTGGCAGGCGTTGGTCGTCTTGAATCGACGCTCCTGAATGTGGTCAGTGCTATGTATTTGTTTCGTGTCCCCACCCTAGCAAAATTTACCGCGCCTAACCCTACCTTATAGTGTAATGACATGAAATGAAATGAAGTGCAATGAAGTGAAGCGAAATGAAATGGAAATGAACTGAAATGAAATGATCATGTGGATCCACCCACGCACTAACGGATGTAATGCCAGATTGGGAGGCGGGGAATAGCAAAATGAATAGGAAAATCTGTTTGGGTGCCCTTCTCTTCGTGGGTGGATACTCCCTTATCTATGGTTGTCCTACTGAAATCAATTTCGAAAATTTCCCAATTTTGTAAGGGGGCAATTTTGACTCTCGCAGCTTCGCCAGATTTCGTTTCCCTATACCGGAGGAACATACGTCTAAATATACTATCTGATTTGGTTTGAGTCCCTGTTTCCCTGGTAGCAATTCTGCGTTCTAGCTCTGTTTGCACTGGTGTTTCCCTGATTGCCCTAACTGTCCCTGAAAACCCCTTGTACAGTGTGTATGTGACCCCACCCAGGATGACAACACCTACCGCCACGTCCCACCCAATACCAACATACGACGACATCGTTTTTTAAAAGAGGACCTCTGTAAACAAAAACTCGAGTTACTTTTAAGATATTATACTATTAAAATCTGAAACACGAGTTCATATGAAACGGTCCTATTCCCATCTGCTGATGACTGTTTTATCATGAGTTGAGAGGACTTTGGAAATAGCGGCCATTTTGAATTTAGTCTTCCCCAAAACCAATGGTAAATGGAAAGCACGAACATTATTCAGAACCTCAAACTAAAGACCCTTTAAAGGCAAATTTGTTTTTGTATTTTTTTACTAAACAAATTTCAAAATACATAACAAATACATGTTATTAACTGTCCACCATTTTTGTTATAAGACTCGGGGAAAAACTACTATAAAAGTAAAATACTGTATAAAGTTTCATATGAACCGTGTAAAAAACTTGGTCAAATATTGATAGTAAGTTGATACAAAATCAAGTTTTAGCGAATTTCCCCTATAGGGAAGAAGCTATTACCGTAGTCGGCATGGTAAGACCTAGGCCCGGGACCATGATAACTTTTCGTTTTAAGGTCCCCAGACCCCAAAAACACCATTCGTTCGAAACTGTATATATATATATATATATATATATATATATATATATATATATATATATATATATGTGTCCGTGGGTGCGATAACTCTCGTAAAAAACGTCTGATTTTGATGAAATTTGGTACAAACGTGTAAAGCAGCATTTATGACTTTAAGTTCGAAAACCAGCCAGATCGCTTGGTTTTTTTGAGTTTTTTACATATAATTTTTGAAAAAGTGAAATTTTATTTTTTTCCATTGGAATCAGCTTAAAAATACGCAAAATTTGGTGTTTTAATCATTGCTCTACGTCAATTGGTTACTGAGATATTGAAATTGCTAAACACAGTACGTTGTCCAATGCTATTCTTATGGAGGATAAGAAAAATTGTATGTCTCGCTTATTTATCAACTTATCCTGACGAAACTTGGTATATTGCTTCATTTCATTGTGGTCTATTGATATTTGCACAAAAACCCATTTTTTGGCCTATAGTCCCCGTAGCAGCAAACCTGCATACTCAGCCCCATGTTATTCTTATAGAGAATAAGTAACGTGTTATCTCCTTTAATTAAGAACATAAATTAATAGAACTTGGTATGTGGCTTTACCTAGTTGAGTTATATTGATATTTGTATAAAACCCCAATTTTAGTGTTTCTATTTCAGCAAACCTGCATACTCAGCCGCCATATTATTCTTATGGAGAATAATTAAAATGTCATATATAATTTATTTATGAATGTATAGTGATGAAACTTGGTATGTGGCTGTATGTGGTATTAAGATAAATTCATATGCATTGGAAATTCGCTGAGAATGCAGGTTTGCTGCTACGGGGGTATTTAGTGACGTGGGGGCGAGCACAGATTACAGTAAGGTTTACACTGGTTAGCCTGCGCTCAACTACGCATTTACAGAAAAGTCCCTCCTCCCGGGGCACAGGTATTCCTCGGGGTGTTTAATTTAGGATGAAAATCCAAGCCGGACCCTAGTCGGAATTTATTAGCTCTTTAATACAGTATTGTTTACATCACCGCAATATTTTTTTATAAGTTTCGACTTTCAACTTGCACCTGATCAGCAGTTCCTGTGACTCCAACATCCTCATGAGACAACAACATCCAACATCCTCATGAGACAACAACATCCAACATCCTCATGAGACAACAACATCCAACATCCTCATGAGACAACAACATCCAACATCCTCCTTACTCGCTACTTTCAAGCACGAAATAGCGTCAAAATTCACCGTTGTTTGAAGGTCTGCGAGATAAATTGCTGAAGATCACTCTTGTTGAGAAATCATATACAATTTTCAAATCTAACACAAAATCATCCAATAGAAAATGTATTTTAACGTACAAATTTAGTTTAAAGTTGCTATTGTAAAAGAGGATATTGCTGTAAGGGAATCAAATGATTAATTGAGGTCAAATGTGTTATTATACGGCAGTGGCTACGTACACGTCCGACGTGAGCCGCCACTGTTCATGTCCGTTCCAAATTATGCACCGTACGTTACTTTTCCTGTGATTTTTAAAACAAATTGAGAGCCAGAAAACCTCCTAACCTAACGTAACCTAACCTATCCTAACCTAACGTAACATAACGTAACGTAACCTAACCCAACCTAACCTAAGCGGTAGCGAAGTGAATTTGCCCTTACATTGGACGTGTACGCAGTCACTTCGTTATTATACTAGCAAATGTAGGTAACTGTCTTCTGGCAACACTGCAAAACGCAAAATGTATAATATTGTTTGGTAATCATTGGAAAGTGATGGTCTAAAAAGCAAGTAAAACCAATAGTTTTATAAAAAAAACTCTACCCTTTTTCAGGTTGAAAGAAATATTTATTATTATGCACCAATTGGGTTTTAAATTGAGATTAATTTATGCAAGATAAAAGTATTGAACTCAGGGTAATCTTGTCAATAAAATATTAGGAATCTAGGTTTTATTTATGAAAAATTGCAGCACTCTGTAATGACTTATTAGTGAATTTCCTTTGGAAAGTGAACTATTAGCATGACCCGCACAGTGAAACTTAAGCCCGGGACCACCATAGAAGTTCCTAACGTGACCCCCTGAACACGTTTTGGGGGGTTGTTCAAAAATATATATATTTGTATATGTGAAATTTTTATTCGATTCACTGGTAAGTTTTTATTTTATTAATTTTTAATATTTGTATATATATATATATATATATATAGACATATATATATATGTGTGTATGCACTCTAGCGGTCGCATTTTTTGTCCGATTAACTTCAAATTTGGTAGGGACGTTCCTTTCTGTAATCAGTTGGACAAGTTCGTTGGGCAAAACAATCGGAAAACTCTAAACCCTTTTTTTGGGGATTAATCTTTCAAATTTCGAGTTTTTGGGCCCAAAAAGGGTCAGAAAAGCCCCGGATGTAAAATTAATGCATGTAAAAAGATGGGAATTAGTGAGGCAAAAGTTTTAAGCCCTCTCTCATAATTCTAGCATAAATATTTACCGAGTTATTAAAGAAAATGTGTTTTGACTAAACACAGTACGTTGTCTTATGGGCGGTTTACACTAGAAAAGCCTGTTATTCCTTTGTTAGAGTACTTTTATCATCCCCAGCAACCTCTACTTTCAAGCCTGCCTGGACTTTCTCCTAACATTATAATGCACAAAATTGTATTCCCAGCTTTGCAGGTAAATGAAAACAGGAGCATCGGAACAGCCAAAAAAATCAATGTTTTCAGATTTCAATAAAAATTGGAATACGTGTTTGTTTTTACACATATTTTGAGTTATAAAAGTTTTTTATAACTCAAAATATGTGTTTTTTATAACCCAAGTGGAAATTCACTTCCCTCACGTCAGCGTGCTGCGTGCAAACTCGTTAAAACGTTGGTAGCATTACTTAAATCGACTTAAAATGAGAAGTTAAACATGCTTACAACCCTAGGCAAGAGCGAGCACACCGAATGAAACTCTGTGGCAAAACTCCCACATCTTACAATGGTTTAAATTCGCGTACCAGTTCTTTTTTGCCAACAGAAATTAAGAAATATAAATATTTCTTTTTGTTTTAATCCTATTTCTTATTACCAGTCTTGATTGTGAATAAAGGATATCTCTATCCGGTACAAAGCATATTATGCTGTGTTGAATATGATTTATTAGTTATGTTAAACCTCGTGCGGATCTTCGTGAAGCCTGAGTAGGGGGTGCCAGCAGAAGAGTGGGGGGGATCAGCGTTGGAGGGGAAGTTCACAATACCATGTGGCATAATACTATTCCTGCGGAAAACATTTGGCTAGTATTTGGAATATTTGTTCTTGTACGATCAGCTGTTTTTAACTCTTAAAAATGTTTATTTGCTTTTGCTGATTGTTTAATTGTAATTTTAATATTTTTCCTATAAAAGTAATGTTTAAACATATGGGTACAGCGAACTCGCTAGGTTGAAGGCAAATAAAAATAATTTGTGTTAGGACTAATCAATAAAGGCTGTCCCACACTTCTCGCGAATACGCCCGAACATTCGGCCGAACCCCGAATGTTCTGAGTAGCCACGAGAAGTGTGGGAGCTGCAGGAACGTTTTGGTACCAGTTCATTATCGCCAAATGATTCACTCGAATGTCCCGCCGAATGTTCGGAACGAGTCGCGACAACGAGTCTTGTACCAAATCAACCGAATGTGCACAGCAAACTAACCAAGTACACGCACACACAATACCATGCTCGCCTATTCGCTTCCGTTCGTCTCTTTTCATTCGTGCCAAAAACCCGACAAAAACGGAGCACGGCGAACACGAATCATGGTGGGGCGAACTATCCCGAGCATACACGAGCACGCTGAGTACACTATCGCGCTCGCCTTAGTTCGCCTTTGTTGTGCCATAGTGTACTGGTAGCAAATACACGGGACGGAAGGTTCCGTGAACATTCGGGAGGATGTTCGGTGAATGTTCAGGCCTGTTCGCAAGATATGTGGAACAATGTTAACCTAAGATCTTTGCACAACAATCACTTCGTGGTTGCAATGTTTTTGATTTGGCACGTAACAGTTTAGTCTCACAAGCAATTTTTAGTCAACAGACTAAGAACAGATGGAAATCACTCACCCCCACCCTAAAAAAACCTGTTTAAACCACTTTAACCAATAACACCCAGGCTTCACGAAGATCCGCACGAGGTATATAAATTATGTGTATATATATATATATATATATATATATATATATATATATTTATATATATATATATATATACTAACACATTTAGTATATACATAGATAGATATATTAGCGAATTTCCCCTATAGGGAAGAAGCTATTACTGTAGTCGGCATGGTAAGACCTAGGCCCGGGACCATGATAACTTTTCGTTTTGAGGTCCCCAGATGCCAAAAACACTATTCGTTCAAAACTGTATATATATATGTCCGTGAGCACGATAACTCTCGTAAAAATAATCCGATTTTGAACAATTTGGTATAACGTGTAAAGCAGCATTTTAAGTCTGAAAACCAGACAGATCGACCTATCCGAAGGGGTATTTTGAGGGGGTTTTGTACTCCAAAAATGAGTTTTTTACATATTATTTTTGAAATAGTTAAATTTTAGTTTTTATTATTGGAATTAGCTTAAAAAGACGCATAATTTGGTGTTTTGATCATTGCTCTACGTCAATTGGTTACAGAGATATTGAAAGTGCTAAACACAGTACGTTGTCCAAATTCTTATAGAGAATATGAAAAACTTATTCTTGTATATTTCGCTTATTTATTAACTTATCTTGATGAAACTTGGTATATTGCTTCTTATCGTTGTGGTCTATTGATAATTACAAAAAAATACATTTTTTTGCCGATAGTTTCCTTAGCAGCAAACCTGCATACTCAGCCCCCATGTTATTCTTATAGAGAATAAGTATCGTGTTATCTCCCTTAATTATGAACATAAATTATAAACTTGGTATGTGGCTTTACCTATTTGAGTTATGTTGATATTTTTATGAAACCCATTTGTTGTGTCCCTTGCTTCAGCAAACCTGCATACTCACCCGCCATGTTATACTTTAGGAGAATAATAAAAATGTCAGAAATAGTTTATTTATGAATATATATTGATGAAACTTGGTATTTGGCTTTATGTGGCATCAAGATACATATATATGCATTGGAAATTCGCTGAGTATGCAGGTTTGCTGCTACGTGGGTATGTAATAGTTCCATAGATTAAGATAGCGCTTTATAGCACTATTTAAATTACTGTAACTACTATAATTACAGAAATAGACTAAACCCAGTGACCAAAGAATACTATAGACTGGCAGCAGTGCACTCGAGTTGAGGCCGGTGGACCTATGAGAGGTGTGGATGACAACACCTAATACCACGTGTCGCTAAACCCAGTGACCAAAGAATACTATAGACTGGCAGCAGTGCACTCGAGTTGAGGCCGGTGGACCTATGAGAGGTGTGGATGACAACACCTAATACCACGTGTCGCTAAACCCAGTGACCAAAGAATACTATAGACTGGCAGCAGTGCACTCGAGTTGAGGCCGGTGGACCTATGAGAGGTGTGGATGACAACACCTAATACCACGTGTCGCTAAACCCAGTGACCAAAGAATACTATAGACTGGCAGCAGTGCACTCGAGTTGAGGCCGGTGGACCTATGAGAGGTGTGGATGACAACACCTAATACCACGTGTCGCTAAACCCAGTGACCAAAGAATACTATAGACTGGCAGCAGTGCACTCGAGTTGATGCCGGTGGACCTATGAGAGGTGTGGATGACAACACCTAATACCACGTGTCGCTAAACCCAGTGACCAAAGAATACTATAGACTGGCAGCAGTGCACTCGAGTTGAGGCCGGTGGACCTATGAGAGGTGTGGATGACAACACCTAATACCACGTGTCGCGCAGCCCTCAGGATTTAAGATACTTTACTTATCATTTATAAATAAATATATATCAATATGTTCCGTCAGATTATACTATTTTACTATATAAATACAATCAGTATAACATACATGCATAAATCAATGAAGCCACTAGTTGAACAAATTATTTATGTATGTAAAAAAATACTAAGCAGAGCAGTAACTTGAAAAAAGGCGTGTTTTAGTTATGAGCAAATATACAGTATATTTTATCTACATCAGTCTAACATATAGGTAAAAAACGGCCTTATTAATGTTGTTGTTGTTGTTGTTGCTATTGGCGGATTAGGAAACCCCAGCTTTGCTGCTAGTCACCTCTTCCACAAGCGGGAATATTGTGAAGGTTACCGGAAAGATAGGATATAGCAGGAAAGGAAAGGGTGGGATGGGACGGCAGCCAAATCGACCCCTCATAGGGCCAATTCCCGTGCCCCTGTGACAGCTGGGATGAGGCTCTCAACAGGGGACCCTCATTTTGCCCTCCAACAGGTCAACTCAACTGACAGGGTATCCATGTACAACAGCCAGGGACCATTCATTCTCAGGTTGGCAGGAGGGACCAAACCTGGAGACTCTGTCCCTAGCCGCTGCAAATGGAGGGACCAAAGGTGAAAGGGAAGTTAGTCATAATGGACAGCCAAAAGACTTACCATATGTAATGACAACTTCATTTGCTGTACCCAATGTCAGCCTCAAAACTGGTATAGACCAGTCTTAAGGTAGTCCTGGGACCTTATTAATGTTTTGAACGATTCACATTCAAGTTGTGTTTGGTTACAAAAGAACGTTATTAGTTTGGTTACCTAATCATTATTCCAATTTTGAATGCAATATTTTACTGAAAACGCGTACACGGTACAAACTATACAATTCGTAATAATTTGAGAATCACATAGAGCATAAACAGCATAACGTACCACAATTAATTGCTCTTTTAAAAACCAATGTTGAGTAATAAGGGCGATGTCCACAGTGAGCGCCTGTTAGGCAAAATCTCAAGGTTAACTTTGATTCTCTATATTGGACCCGTTGTTGTTTTTATGTTACATCAATGGAGTGCCAAAATTATCAACATCTAGTAAAGTCATATTACATGCAGACGACATTAATTTAAAAATTTCAGGAACCGAAACCAATAGTATTGAAGTATCTGCGTTTACCCAGCTAACGGGTACTCAACAATATTTAGCTGGTTTGAATCTCTTATTAAATCCTTTAAAAACCAAATTCATTTCCTTCTCAGCTACTGAAAATAAGCCTAAAAGATTATCAACTAATACCTGTCTAAACGAGCATTTTTTGGAAGAGATTAATGAAACAAAATTTCTAGGGTTTTACATTGATAATCATCTTAATTGGAATTCACATATTGCAAAAGTTTGCAATAAAATTTCCTCTCGAAATTTTTGTACTAAGAAAAATATCACCAGTGTGCGATTTGGCAACTATGAAATCTGTATATTTCGCATTCATCCATTCTCACATCTCTTTTGGATTGGTTATGTATGATAGTACCTCCAATGAAAATTTAAACAAAATTTTAGTTTTTAAAAAAAAAGCTCTACGGATAATATTGAAATTAAATTGGCTCGAATCAGCCAAAGAACATTTTCCAGCATTAGGAATCATGACTGTTTTTACCTTATACATTTTTGAACTGATTATGGTAGTTAAAAGGAACTCAACTGACCTATGCTTATTGGTGTCTTATCACAACCATAACACCAGATATAGGAATAATTTTAGTTACAACAGACACAAATTAAAATTCTATGAGAAAAAGCCATGTTATGCGGGTATCAGGTATTTTAATGCCTTGTCTGCTGATTTAAAAAATATTTTAGATTTTGATCAATTTAAAAACAAGTTAAAGAAATTTATGATTTGTAAATCTTTATATTCTTTGGAGGAGTTTTTTGAATAGTTCATATAATTATAAGAAACTGTGCAATAAATAACAATGTTATTAAATTATGTACCTTAGTATTAAGTTAAAAAGCTTGTATTTTTTACGCTATGATTGACGCCATTCTGTACTATTGTATTGCAATGAATAAAGATGATTTGATTTGATTTGATTCTGCTTGCAGTCTAAACTAAGCGGTTTGAGAAGACACATGAAGATTAAATAATTTCTTTATGAGCATGACACGTGTTGTTACAACTAAACAGGATAAATAAAATAGTCTTACAACACTAAAAAGTATATTTACACTTATACTGTACTTACATACAAGACGGTAAAATATACACAAAAGATATCTTTTGCATCTTTTGTGTATATTTTACCGTCTTGTATGTAAGTACAGTATAAGTGTAAATATACTTTATACTGTTGTAAGATCCTGTTTATGAAGAATAACAATTTTTATTCATACCTTTTCCGACAATTATTTTGCTGAAAAAGCCCACCAGACCAAATAATATAAAAAATCCTCACAGATCAACGTTTTGATGTCTAACTTCAAAACAAAAACATGATTTCCTTTTTTTCTCAAGATGTTAAAATATTTTCTTTTAACTCCAATTTGACCCATTGCCATAGGCATAGGTTTTATTCAATTTCACAAAAAACAAATTATCCTTTCTGTAGGTTTATACGGTGTTAAGAAAACGCGGCAAATTCAAATTTGTGCCAGACGTGGACAGTGATGCTGGTCGTGGGTGGTGGGGTCTGGCTTTAGCACCTACAACGTGTTGTGTTATGGATTGCCTGCCAGTAGTATTCTTTAGTCATTGACTGAAACTTCTCTCTCCCTCACGCTCTCTTGACGTTGGACTCGTACTACTCTTAAGTCATGTGACTTTTTCCATAAGGTGAACTCTAAGTTTCAAAAATAAATACTTGTTTGGTCAACTGTGGCATCACAGAAAATCTCCTAATATCAAAAAAAAAAAAAAAGATTGACCTTTCACACTATACGCAGTAGATTACATATTGCTAGATAAAAATTGTTATATTTTCCATTTATAAATTAAATTATTGAGATATTTATGACATAAAGAACCAAAAAAAACAAATGAGAACACACAATATACAGGATAAGTCGTCAGCTTACCATTTATAGTCTATAGAAAACGGAAAATTATTTATAAAGAAAAATCATGTCTGCCACACGTGTAAGGGACAGTACCTTAAACTCTTTTAAGTTAGCTGGTTTTGCAGCCTAGCATGAGTAATATAAAGGTAAAAGATGAGATGTACACCAATATCTACCCATAATATTCCTATATATAACAGATTAAAGCTTGCAAATTAACCTCTCATACACCTTTAAAATTAGCGAAAGAGAAGCGATGACGCTAAGCTCATTTATCTTCTAAATGTGCTCAACTGTCTACTCATACCTTTTTGATATTTCAAACCTCAAACGGAAAAAATAACGCCTGATTAGCAGTATTTTAACTTTCGGTTCTAATTCTGAGGTTTTTCCGAAATATAAAATAAAATAAAACCCCTTATCCATTCTTTCAGTTCACCATTCTCGCTTGAATATTTTATTCTATACGCAATATAAATATTAAGCAAAATAAATAGTAACCATCATAAAAAATCACTCTTCCTCATCATACGTGTTTTACGACTTAACAAAAATAAACGTGAAAAGTAAATGATATATTCGTTGCATCTTGTCATGAAATTCCCCAACATAACCTAAATATGAAACCGATAATATAAAGAACATTACTTAGATTGAATTGTTCACAACAGGTTGTTTATACATATTTTTATGAAGTTATTTTATAAAATCAAGCTCTAAATAAGGGGTTTGCAGCTAAACTTAAGAAAAAAATTAAAGTTAAGTGTGAAAAAATTTTAATGTAAGTTCCTGCAGTTTAAATTAACTTCCCGTTCAATTATTAAAATCCGTCAAACCTAAGAATCTTGAAATAAAAACACCAGTTGTACTAAAATTGAGGAAAGATTATGTCTTTGCGCAAAAGCTTTAAGAATGATGTTAAAAACTAAGAGTGATGAGTCAGGTAAACAACCTCTGCAGAAATGAAGATCCTAACAGTATTTAGCCTTGACATTTTAGGGTGCATAAC
This sequence comes from Allygus modestus, assembly GCA_963675035.1. NCBI lineage: Eukaryota > Metazoa > Arthropoda > Insecta > Hemiptera > Cicadellidae > Allygus > Allygus modestus. Next base: position 137,510,495 of record OY776111.1, read on the forward strand.
GCATTTCAGGGTAAACAATTAACAGATGTGTAAGCAATGAGGAGTATCATCATATAGTACTAGAAATAAAAAAGAAGAGTATTGCCTAAACATAATTTAGATAATTACACAAGAAACCTCTTCTTATGCTGGTATATATTTATAAAACAGTACTACATATAAATAATATATCAAGCACATTGCCTAAGAATGTTAGCAATCATAATTACAAAACAAGAAACAGATATGATTTTCAAGTTGAAAGACATTTTAAAGAAATAATCCGAAAAAATCCAACTTATATAGGTATACAATTTTTTAATCAGCTGCCAATGACAATAAAGAAACAAATAAATACTACGACATTTAAGAAGAGTCTAAATTTGTTTCTAATTGAGGGAGCTCTTTACAGTTTTAGTGAGTTTTGGAAAAATAATTTTAAATCAACAGAAGTAAAATGACAAGTTTTGTATCAATCTGTAATTAGTTTTAGATTGTTGTAAATGTTGACGCCATTTATGTATACATTGTATATAAATGAATAAAGGATATTTTGAATTTGAATTTGAAAATTTGAATATACAATTTAAAAATCAGTCCCAAAAGAGGTTAACAATTTAGAAGGTAACGTTGAGTTCAAGAAAAGGTATTTAGTAGAAAAAGCGTGTTACTCATTATTTGAATTCTGTACTTAAAAAAAATAAAAAACTTAAGTTAAAAATTAAAAAAAATAAAATAAAAAAAATATAAAATAAAATAAAATAAAAATAATAAAAATAACTTAAAAAAAAAAACTAAAATCATGACTGACGTTATTTGATGCACATAAGCGTGAGACATGGATGAAGAATTGTTGGAATTATTTCATGTCTTTATGTTTACTCACGAACCTCACTCACACATCATATAGCATGGGTGAAATCTTCACAGCCTTTCGTTTGACAGCGTTTTGACTATTACAGTATTTAAATTTGCTATTTTAAAACAAAATTAAAATGTTAGCTTCAGCTGCTAGACCTTTGAAAATTAAAATCAAATTTGTAAAATAATAAACCTTTAAGTATAAATTCTGGCTTTGACATTCTCTTCTATTCAACATTAATTTTCTTATACAATATTTTGAAAACAAAAACCTTCTAATAAATCCAAGTAAAACAAACTTTGTATCATTCTCAATAGGACAGTGCAGAACAAAAATTGACCCAATTATTAAAATAGATGAAGATAAAATACTACAAGAATGTAATACAAAATTTTTGGGACTGATTATAGACGAAAATTTGACCTGGGATGACCACATTGAAAGTGTTTTGAATAAAATATCGTCTGGGATTTTCGCACTTAGAAGAATATCAAAAAAATGTAGTTTAAAAACATTGAGAGTTTTGTATTTTGCACTTATAGATTCCCATATATCATATGGGGTAGGTATTTATGGGGCCACCTCCACCAAAAATTTGAAAAAGATTTTGAAAATACAGAAAAAAGCAATAAGGATAATACTTGGTTTAAGAAATAGAGACTCAGTCAAAACAAAATTTACAGAATTAGGCTTTTTAACCGTTTTCCCCCAACATGTGTTATACACAGTAAAACATGTCAAGGAACACAATATACCTCTGATGGAAGCAGAAGCCAGAAGTCGTCCATACAATACCAGAAATTTTTTAACTTTCGAATCCCATAGACTAGTTTTTTAAAAAAAGCATAAATTACAGAGGTTTACAATTTTTTGAAATACTCCCAGATTCTATAAAAAAAACACAAAACCTGTCAGAATTCGTAAAAAAAGTTAAAAAGTTTATGATAGATCATCCCTTATACTCCGTTGAGGAATTGAATGTAAATTTGAATGTCTATTTGCTAGGCCTAGTTCTATCAAATTTGTAGATTCTAATACATGTTTATATATAAATAGAGAGACACTACTCACTATGACAAATGTGACACTATTCATCTGTAACAATTGTACAGTTAACGAATAAAGATATTTGATTGATTGATATAAAATAATGTTGAATATCTGTCAAGTGTTTGGCTCGGAGTCATGGGATAGTACGCCAATCTCTTTTATTATGAGTTAGTCATCGCTAGATCCATTGAGCATATTGCTTCTATTGGACTCATTGCTAATGTAGAGCAACAAAGGTACACATTCAAAAGAATATCCGCTCCAATTTAAATGATATCAATGAATGAATAAAGTAAAGTTTAAGTAAAATTATTTTCTTATAATAAAATATTTTTACTTACTGCAGAAGATGAACGGTGAAATGCAAAATTAAAACACAAATCTGTCTAGATACAAGGAGGGTTCTAAACAGAATAAAGATTTTTCCATGGAAACCATAGTTATTTTAAATACATTGTTGCTTTGCACAGTTACATGTTTATTCACTTATTTTGTTTCTCGTATTGTATTTAATATTTGAGAGTCTTGGTGTATTAGTGATCTGATTATGGTCATCCAGGGCTCCACCCCACAGGCATTTAAGACTCAAACGTTAATTAGCGAATTTCCCCTACAGGGAAGAAGCTATTACCATAGTCGACATGGTAAGACCTAGGCCCGGGACCATGATAACTTTTCGTTTTGAGGTCCCCAGACCCCAAAAACACCATTCGTTCGATACTGTATATATATATATATATGTGTCCGTGAGCATGATAACTCTCGTAAAAATGATCCGATTTTGACGAAATTTGGTATAAATATGTAAAGCAGCATTTATGACTCTAAGTTCGAAAACCAGACAGATCGATCTATCCGAAGGGGTATTTTGGGGTGGTTTTGTACCCCAAAAATGGGTTTTTTGAATTTTTTACATTTAATTTTTGAAAAAGTCAAATTTTAGTTTTGACCATTCGTTTCAGCTTAAAAAAACACACAATTTGGTATTTCGATCATTCCTCTACGTCAATTGGTTACCGAGATATTGAAAGTGCTAAACACAGTACTTTGTCTAATGTTATTCTTATGGAGGAAAAGAAAATTTTTTTATCTCGCTTATTTATGAACGTATACTGACGAAACTTGGTATACAGCTTCATCTCATTGAGGTCTATTGATATTTGCTCCAAACAATTGTTTTTGCATAATTCTCCCGTAGCAGCAAACCTGCGTACTCAGCCCCCATGTTATTCTTATGGATAATAATTAAATGCTCTGTCTCCCTTAATTATGAACATAAATGAATAAAAACTGGTTTACGACTTCACCTAGTTGAGTTATATTGACATTAGCATAAAAACCCATTTTTTGCCTTGTTGCAGCAAACCTGCGTACTCAGCCCCAATGTTATTCTTATAGAGAATAATTAAAATTGTATATATCGCTTATTTGTAAATATATTTTAATGAAACTTGGTAAGTGGCTTTATGTAGTATTAAGACATTTATATCTCCATCGGAAATTCGCTGAGTATGCAGGTTTGCTGCGACGGGGGTATTGTTCTTTTATTTTATTTTTACTACCTTGTAATTTATTTTCACTATCTTTTTATAAACTTGTCTTTTTTCTTCTGTATTATTCCATCCTTTCTTCATACTCCATTAATTTAGGGATCAAAATTTGAGTTGATTTTATGATCGACTATGGATTTGGTATATTTTTTATTTTATCTCTAAGTGTTCTTTTCTTCCTTGTTTACTTGTAAACTTTACTTTTTTGTTATGATTGTTTTTTTAATTGAAAAAATTGTAGCACAATAAACATTGATTTACTGCATGTGAAGAAATTAATTATGTATAGTTTTTTAAGGAATCAAATTACATCTAAAATTTTATATTTATAGTGCTAATAAAATAATAAATGTAATTATTATTTTTTATCAACAATCATTACTATATCGTTTACTATCTACACCTAAAGGTTGCAGAGTTTCGGGTCCGCATCACTACAGCCCGGATGCTTGGATGCTTTAAGTGGTATTGCTCTATGTTCAATATATATATATATATATATATATATATATATATATATATATATATATATATATATATTAATTCACTATATTTAATTAATTGATACATTTTTTGAAAAATTTATTTAAACAAAATATTCTACATGCATTATTAACAATCACAACTTTTGTTAACAGTTATGGTTAGGTATGAGGTTTTTTCCAGTGTGACACGTGACACTATGTTTTGTGTTGTGGCGGTCACTGTCAAAGTTTGTTCCACATTGTTGCCATTACGAGACATGCAACCTTTATTAATCAGTGGCAGTAAACTAAATTTACTTTTAGCAAATTTCCCCTATAGCTATTACCGTAGGTGTCATGGTAAGACTTAAGCCCGATACCATTATAACTTTTTGTTTTGAGGTCCCCAGATGCCAAAAACACTATTTGTGTTATTTTGTGTCCGTTAACTCAATAAATTTTGAAAAAAAAATCCGATTTCAATAAATTTGGCACAAACGCGTAAAGCAACATTCATGACTTTAAGTTTGAAAACCAGAAAGATTGGATCGTGGAAAGGGGGTTCAAAATTTTACCAAATTTACTTAGATTTTTTACCCAAAAATGTTTAAAACACTCAATTTTGGTTTTGACCATTTTATAGAGCTTACAAAAAAAATAATATGGTATTTTGAATCATTAACCTAGGTTAAGTGGTTGCGGAGAAAATAAAAAAATTCATAAAATTTCCCATGTTAATCTTATGGGAAAAAGGTTTTTAGCTTTTCCTCAGTTAATTTTACTGAAAACTTCACATTTATTTTTACCAATAAGTTTAGCTCTACAAAACAATCTTTTTGGTGTTTAAATTGTGATTCTACGTCCAACCTTTGCAGAGTGCTTAACACAGTAGGTTGCCCAGTGTTGTCCTTATGAGTAATAAATCAAATTTGATATCTCGATTATTTATTGTATTGTATTTATTATATTGATGAAACTTGGTATGTGGCTTCAACTAGTACTGGTATATTTATTATTGCACAACATTATTTTTATTGATCGTACCTGAGCAGCAAACCTGCATACTCAGTTTATTATATTAAATACCCTCGTCATAGGAAACCTGCATACTCAGCTGTTTTTCAATGTACCAATGTAATTCAAGTAATTGTAAGTTCCATGTAATTTTCTCTGCATAGGTAACTTGCCTCTGTGTTATTTTTTGTTTAAGAATTTGCACCTCTAATATAATATAATTAAGAATGATTTATCCTATGACCTTAAAGTTAACCAAAACAAAAGATTTTCCTACAGAGTCTCCAGGGCTATTTTTTAATATTTTTCGATGAAATTTCTGTTAGAACTTACGTTAACAGCAGAAACTTTCATCTACCATATCTGAGATCGGTCATCCAATTACATGAATATTTGAGCGTACTCCTACTGTCATTCATATGGGCAGTAAGTAAAGTTTTCTATCTCCCTTAATTATTAACATAAATTAATAATTAACTTGGTATGTAGTTCTCCTGGTTGAGTAACATTAGTAATTGCATAGAAACACATTTTTTATATTTATTGCTGCAGCGAATCTGCGTACACCAGCCCTACTATCACTTATTTATATATGTATTTTTATGAAACTTGGTAAGTGGCTTTATGTGGTAATATATCCATGCATTTGAAATTCGCTGAGTATGCAGGATTGCTGCAACGGGAGTATTCAATTTTACTATTGTAAATGTTAAAGTTTGGATGTATGTATGGATGGATGGCTATTAAGACTTTCACCACGCAAAAACAAAAACTACTGGACCGATTAAGCTAAAATTTTGCTTGAACATAACTTACCATAGCATATCACATTAACATATAGACCTGAAAATGTCTACATCCAACCTTAGGGCTCCGAGAGGGTGTTTAAATTACCAGCTGTAGTTAAGATATTTCATGTTAATGAAAAGGAAGTCAGCAAAGATTTGATAGTGCTGGTCAGGTTAATATTGATGTTTTGCGAGCGAAGCTGCGGTAACAGCTAGTATTTTATAAATATTATAAGAGAAAGTTCCTACTGTGCAACTTCTATCCTGACCACAAGTGTGGAAGTGTTAAAATCATTATAGTTTGGAAATTCTAATTTATCATGGAAAGGGGCAGTAAAACTGATGAGGGGGTCTACTGCTTGGACATTAAACATGTATTTTTCTTTGTAAGAAAAGATTGATGTTCGAGCATACACCCTTACATATAAGGTTTGCTTTTAGAGGCCATCTCACACAAAAATAGGAGCCGTTATTTTAGTTTTTGTGCTCTAAAACATTTTGGATTGAGGAAATTTACTTCAACCAGAAAGCCCTCTATTAACAATCAGTTATTTGGAACCAGCTATTCGGAAACATAAGGAATAAAGTCGGAAACATAAATAGGAAGCTAAAGTGAAAGTATTGGAAACGATAAAAATTAGAAGATTTATAATTATATAATCAATGGAATGTCAGTAGAGCAATACTAAAATATGTTCCAGCTGTACGTAAGAGAAATACATATGGGCAATATATTTATCTGATTATTATTGTATTTTGGTCGAGTTTGAGGTTAAAAACTTGAACATAAATAAAACTGTTAGGATTCTACAAAATACAATTTATTAATAAATAACAAACTACTAATAAGTAACTATCTGCCGTTCATAGAGTCATGTACTTTGGCATGTATCCAATTGAGGTAAGCCACCACTCTGGTGTAGACTCCTGGCTTGTTGGCCCTGCCACAGCCGTGGCCCCAGCTTGTGATTCCATAGAGCACGGAACGACCTGCAACAATACCCAACCTAACTTTCTGTTACTGTTCAATTAGTTTACTACAGAGAAACCTAGCAGAGAGGCCTATAAGCATAACTTGAGCATTTCGACAGGAGATGCAGAAAGGGTCATCATGTTGGTTTTATGTACTAAATAATATTTTCTTCATTTATTGGGGGGGGCCAACTGCAACTGCCCCCCCCCCCGCAAACCCCAAAAATTTGTCTTTGCAGAGACCATGTGTATGGGATTGAACACTTAGTGACTAAGAGAATGGGAAAATTAATGTTGAGTAAGCAGACTTTCACATTCAAAACTATGGATCTTTTGCTTGACACTGAGCATCACCACAGAGAAGAATGAATCAGAGGTAGCATCTAATGTTTCGCCAAATGGCGATCGAATGCGGAGCACCTGCACTCGATTTCATAGTCTCCCGGTCCGCCTCCAGTTGGCAGTACCGCTGCCAGTCCCTCCCCTCGCCTTCTCCTTACCCCCCTCACCTTCACTCATGTCCGCACTGCTACGTGCTAAAATACAATCACCGGCTTGTGACTCATCGCCTGTCCCGTCTCCCATGTGCCGTAGGCCTCGGTTGATGAGTTTGGCACTGGCACTGTGCACTCGGCAGAATAGTGGCGCGCTGTTTAAACTTAATGAAGCTGAAATTGGTAACTTTTTAAAGAAATCATACAGTAGTTTGTATAACTGACGCATTTACAATTATTTAAAACGAGAGCCCGAACAAATATCTAATCTAGATATAATTATTTTATAACATTACTTTGTTACTGTCCATTCTGTACAACTACAAACCTTACATGTCAGATGTAATAACAAGTCACATATTTAACTATGGTTATTGTTTACAAATTTAAGTATATGTTGTTGGCTTTTTTAAAAATAAACTAGAACATTGAAAGTAATAAAATTTAGGCCTACTTGTACATAACAAATTATTAATAAACAAGTATAACTGTAACTGCTAAAATATGTTTCCTTCTTCTGTTTACCTATACTCGGGCAGTACGCCCCCTGTCGGTACACGAGTAAAAGTGATATGTTATTCATAATCGCAATAGCCTTCAAAATTACACAATTAGGTATTAAAATCACAACTTTACAAAATATTACTTAACAAAACGAATTATTACTGACTGTATAAAATTGATGACAGTGATAAACAGGATAACTTATATATCACTAAACGTGGATAGAGGGGTATACACTTTTAATTAAAACATATAACTTGAAAATAAAATATTTTTAATTCCAAATAATGTTGTAGGGATATAATCGATTATGATAAATCGTTAAAGAATCATACCCCTTAAAATAAGACAACAATAACAACAATACAACAAACATGACCTGACTAATATTTTAAGTAATGTAATGAAAGTTTAAATAAACACCTAATTTTGTATAAACTTGAAGAAATAAGGCAGAAAGACAGTCCTTGATTAAAAAATGTACTATAATATTCGCTACTTCTCTGTTTACCATTTATTTTTATCTTGTCGTAAGCGTATTAATTATTTTAAATTGGATTATTTCTATTTTAGGGTTATAGTTTGAATGCACTTGAAAATGGCGTAGTATCAACCCAAACCTAGACCTCTATCTAACTGGTGTTGATAACAGCCGGAACACATTGCACTTGAGGCTGCAATATATTTAAAACAGGATACCAACTCTGGAATTTGTATTCCTAACCAAACAATATATAAGATATAATTACTAATAAACAAAACACGAATGCAAAACTTTTAATTAAAACATATAAACCTAAACGTTTCGATGCCACTTTGGACATCTTCATCGGTAGAAAGGTTATATAAACAAAACAAAAATTAAAAACAAACAGTGAATCATATGATAGATTACTACTACATCTAATTTAAGTACATTAGTCAAACATTTAAATATATAAATATGGTGATCCATGGGGTGTATTTTTAATTTATTTCTTTTTTGAAAATTGGAAGCCAAGACTTAGAGAGCTTACATCCATCTTCCCTATTTATATTTTCCTTGTGTTTAATTATTTCTATGGATTCTCTAATTTTTCTTTTAAAATAATCTTCTTTATGCAATAGTTTAACATTGTCAAACTCCATGCTGTGTCCGGTTTCATGTGTGTGTTCTGCCCTTTTTATCGTCTCTGATATGCTCACTTACTCTAACATTTACTGTTCTCCCAGTTTCTCCAATGCAACTGCAATGTTTCTCCTTTTTGCAACTGCACGGTATTCTGTAGACACCTTTGTTTTTCAACACTGGTGTTTGATCTTTTATTTTGGGGAGTAAATCTCTTAATTTAGAACATACCGAAAATGTTGTCTTTATTTTATGCTTGGCTAGAACTTTTGACACATTGTCCCTGTTGTACCTTTAATGTAAGGCAGGATCGCACGTTTGCAGTTCTCTTGGTTGGCTTCATTTTGTTTTTCCAGTTTTAGGTTATGTTGTCTTATAACATCTTCTATCATTCCACTTTTGTGATCATTTGCAATTAATACTTGTTTTATTGTGTTAATTTCTCTGCTTAAAAATTCAGGGTTACCTTAGCACGATCTACCAAACAGTTGATTAACTCTCTTTTTTGAGCCGGATGATGATACGATTTTCCATTTAGATATTTGTTATTATGCGTTTCTTTTCTGAATACTTTGTGTTTCAATGATTTGCCTTCTTTGATAATCATTACATCTAGAACTGGAAGTGTTCCCTCCTTTTCCTTTTCCATTGTGAATTTAATTTTATTATGAACTGAATTCATATGTTCTAGAAATTTTTCAATTGTGTTCTCTTCATGTTGCCAAATAATGAACGTATCATCTACATACCTCAGGTAACATTTTGGTTTTAATCTTGAAGTCTGGAGAGCTTTTTCCTCAAACCAATTCATAAAAATGTCTGCTATTATGGGGGATAAAGGACTTCCCATCGCAACTCCATTAACTTGCTCATAAAACTTATTTTTAAATGAAAAATAAGAAGATGTTAAACATAATTCAATCAGTTCTAGCATATTTTCTTCATGGTTCGCATTTCCTAGTTTTTCTTTAATAATGTTTAGAGAGTCTCTAATCGGTACATTGGTAAATAGTGAAGCTACATCTAAACTCAATAAGATATCGGTTTCATCAATCTGTATTTCATTCAATTTACTTATAAGGTCTTTTGTATTTTTAACGTTGTATTTTGATTCATATGCATACGTAACAAGGTAATTTTTTAAATATTTTGATAATGAATAAGTAGGACTAGATATTTGGTCCACAACTGGTCTCAAAGGTACGTTAGTTTTACGAACTTTAGGTCTGCCATAAAGTTTCGGTGAACGTGAAGTTTTTGGAATAACACTCTTATAGAAGTTTTCAGGTATAGATGACTCCTTTATCTTTTTTGTAACGAGTTTTTCAATTTTTGAAGTAGGGTCATTTTTTAATGATTTGTAAGTCGACAAGTCATTTATTAGTTCATATACTTTATTATCATATGTTGCTACATCCATTATCAGGGTTGAATTACCTTTGTCAGCAGGAAGAATACAAACATTTTGATCCTTTTTTAATTCATAAAGCGCTTTATTTTCTTATTTAGTTAAGTTTTGTTTTGGAACTTTGGCTCTTTTAGCGAATTTCCCCTATAGGGAAGAAGCTATTACCGTAGGTCTCGTGGTAAGACTTAAGCCCGAGACCATGATAACTTTTCATTTTGAGGTCCCCAGATGCCAAAAAAACACCATTCGTTCAAATTTTTATATATGTATATATATATATATTTATATATATATATATATATATTTATATATATATATATATATATGTGTCCGTAAGCACGATAACTCTCGTAAAAAAGGTCCGATCTTAATGAAATTTGGTACAAATGTGTAAAGTACCATTTATTTGAACAAGTTCGAAAACCAGATGAATCGCACCATCCGAAGGGGGGTTTTTGGGGGGTTTTGTACCCCAAAAATGTGTTTTTTGGGGTTTTTACATGTAATTTTAATTTAAATCAAATTTTAATTTATACCATTAAATTCAGCTTAAAAAAACAAACAATTTGGTATTTTGATCATTGCTCTACGTCAATTGGTTACCGAGATATTGAAAGTGCTAAACACAGTACGTTGTCTAATGTTATTCTTATGGAGAAAAAGAAAAATTGTATATCTCGCTTATTTATGAACGTAAACTGGCAAAATTTGGTATATGGCTTTATTTGGTTGTGGTCTATTGATATTTGCACAAAAATCTATTTTTTGCCCGATAGTTCCCGTAGCATCAAACCTGCATACTCAGCCCTATGTTATTCTTATGGAGAATAATTAACGTGTTATCTCCTTTAATTATGAACATAAATTAATAGAACTTGGTATGTGGCTTTACCTAGTTGAGTTATAATGATATTTGTATAAAAGCTCATTTTTAGTGTTCCTTATTTCAGCAAACCTGCATACTCAGCCGCCATGTTATTCTTATGGAGAATAATTAAAATGTCATAAATCGTTTATTTATGAATGTATATTGATGAAACTTGGTATGTGGCTTTATGTGGTATTAAGATAAATTAATATGCACTGGAAATTCGCTGAGTATGCAGGTTTGCTGCTACGGGGGTATTTAGAATATGTATTGTTTCATTTCTGACATCTTCAGCATCCTCTTCTTGTAAATGACCGATTGCCGTTTCTACGCCTGTTATTATAGTTTCTATAGGTATCTTTTTTGGTGTAATCGCAAAGTTAAATCCTTTCTCCAGAACTGATTGAGTTGCTGAATCTAAAGTTTTTGATGACATATTTATGACTTTTTCTATTCTATTTTTAACTTTTTCTTCTGGTTTCTGTTTCCTTTTAAGGTTTTGAAATTTCTCAATTTGTTTTTCTTTGTGTTTATCTGCTGATTTGGTAGCTTTACTTTCAGTTATGCTAACTAGTTTTTCAAAAATACTTTGATCTAAAGTCTCAGAAAGAAATGTTTCAACGTTCAGTATACATTCATTAACATTGAATAACTTTGATCGAATAAAAGCTATCCTTTCTCTTAAAATGGCAAAACTGCAGTTATTTAAAATACAGTCTGATTTAGGGCTATTAATGTGATGTTTTACTACACAGAAATTAAGGATTATTCTTGTATCTCTACTTCGTTTTAGGAATGCCAAATCATTTAGCAACTTTATCTTTTTAAGGTTGAGATGATCGTACTTCCTTGTTTGATGGAAAACTTCCGCGCCATATCGGTTTGTTATTTCAATTCTTAAACTTAAGTAAGCCATTGTTATAATTACTAATAATAACGCTTTTGGCAGTTTCATTCTTACTTATGTTTTTTATTTTTACCTAAACGTTTCGATGCCACTTTGGACATCTTCATCGGTAGAAAGGTTATATAAACAAAACAAAAATTAAAAACAAACAGTGAATCATATGATAGATTACTACTACATCTAATTTAAGTACATTAGTCAAACATTTAAATATATAAATATGGTGATCCATGGGGTGTATTTTTAATTTATTTCTTTTTTGAAAATTGGAAGCCAAGACTTAGAGAGCTTATATCCACCTTCCCTATTTATATTTTCTTTGTGTTTAATTATTTCTATGGATTCTCTAATTTTTTTTTTAAATAATCTTCTTTATGCAATAGTTTAACATTGTCAAACTCCATGCTGTGTCCGGTTTCATGTGTGTGTTCTGCCCTTTTTATCGTCTCTGATATGCTCACTTACTCTAACATTTACTGTTCTCCCAGTTTCTCCAATGCAACTGCAATGTTTCTCCTTTTTGCAACTGCACGGTATTCTGTAGACACCTTTGTTTTTCAACACTGGTGTTTGATCTTTTATTTTAGGGAGTAAATCTCTTAATTTAGAACATACCGAAAATGTTGTCTTTATTTTATGCTTGGCTAGAACTTTTGACACTTTGTCTCTGTTGTACCTTTAATGTAAGGCAGGATCGCACGTTTGCAGTTCTCTTGGTTGGCTTCGTTTTGTTTTTTCGGTTTTAGGTTATGTTGTCTTATAACATCTTCTATCATTCCACTTTTGTGATCATTTGCAATTAATACTTGTTTTATTGTGTTAATTTCTCTGCTTAAGAATTCAGGGTTGCTTTAATTCAGGTAACAAAAAGCAATTTAATTTTTGTTTTGTTTATATAACCTTCCTACCGATGAAGATGTCCAAAGTGTCATCGAAATAAGTGTATAGAGATTTATATAGATCTTTAGTGTATACAGATTGTATACAGATTTACTATAAACTTGGGTTTTTATTTCAACTGTAAAGAGGCTGGAGATGAAATTGGTTTTATCTTAGGTTTTCTAGTTTTGAGATTTCTACTAAGAGCTTTTGTTGGAGAAGTAGTGCCTGGTCCATCTCGAGAAGCGCTTGAGGTGTTAGACATGTTGATGTTCCACTTATTGTTCCCCGATGGAGAATCCATGACTGTTGGCCTTTGAGAGCAGTCCTGGTATTCCTCCTGTAGTGTGCCGTGCAAGGCGCTGCGGTTCCACTTGTTCCCTGATGGCGAATCCATGAGCGTCGTCGTGCCTGCAGATGCGGAAGTCCTAGGTCTCCACCTGTTCCCCGACGGAGAGTCCATGACCGATGACGGTCCTGCAGATACATCAGAGGTGCTTGGTCCGGGTCTATCGGGTGTCGAAGGCTGATCTAGTTGCGCTTCCGAAGGAGGATTCTCACTAGCTGGAGTCACTACTTGTACATTCCCGAGGCTCCGGCACTGCATTAGTTTGATTTTTCTCGAATCAGGGAAAGATGACTGTTTAAAGTGATCTGCACACACTACATAGTGAAAACGATTTTTAGCTCTGAGTCTAAAATGTTGGACTCAGGACGTTTTCTGTATTAATGTTGGGTAGGTTGAATGCGTTTTCTGTGGGTTGAATGTTTTCTGCATTAATAACCCACTGCTTGAAAAGGTCTAGCTTTTTATCCGGATTTGGGAAACAAAAGAAACGTTTTCCCAAACAGTCTTTTTGTACGTTTTTACAACCTTTATATTGGCATTTACGATGACATCCCAGAGGCCTAACGCGTTGAGGAGGCATGACGAACAACCACTTTTAGCGAATTTCCCCTATAGGGAAGAAGCTATTACCGTAGGTCTCATGGTAAGACTTAAGCCCGAGACCATGATAACTTTTCATTTTGAGGTCCCCAGATACCAAAAACACCATTCGTTCAAATTTTTATATATGTGTATATATATATATATATATATATATATATATATTTATATATATATATATATATATATGTGTGTCCGTAAGCACGATAACTCTCGTAAAAAAGGTCCGATCTTAATGAAATTTGGTACAAATGTGTAAAGCACCATTTATTTGAACGAGTTCGAAAACCAGACGAATCGCACCATTCAAAGGGGGGTTTTTGGGGGGTTTTGTACCCCAAAAATGGGTTTTTTGGGGTTTCCACATGTAATTTTTATTCAAATCAAATTTCAATTTTTACCATTTAATTCAGCATAAAAAAACAAACAATTTGGTATTTTTATCATCGCTCTACGTCAATTGGTTCCTGAGATATTGAAAGTGCTAAACACAGTACGTTGTCTAATGTTATTCTTATGGAGAAAAAGAAAAATTGTATATCTCGCTTATTTATGAACATAAACTGACAAAATTTGGTATATGGCTTCATCTGGTTGGGGTTTATCGTTGTTTGCACAAAATACAAAATTTTCACGTATGGTTCCCGTAGCAGCAAACCTAGGTAATCGGTCCCCATGTTATTCTTATGGAGAATAATTAAAATGTTATATATCGCTTACTTATAACTGTATATGAATGAAACTTGGTATGTGACTTTACTTAGATGAGTTCTAATGATATTTGCATAAAAACTCATTATTTTGTGATCCTTTTTGCAGCAAACCTGCGTACTCATCCCCAATGTTATTCTTATGGACGATAATTAATATTTTTAATATCGCTTGTTTGTGAATATATTTCTTATGAATCTTGTTAGTGTTAATGTGTTATGTTATATATTCATTGGAAATTCGCTGAGTATGCAGGTTTGCTGCGACGGGGGTATTTTATATTTATATTCACAGTCAACGCATTCGACTCGGAACACCGCCCATCGCAAACTGGACACGAACAGTCAGTTTTGCAAATGACACATTTCCAAGGGATTCCCGCGGTGGTTTATGACACGTTCGTCAATAGGGCGGCGGCACATTTGCTCAAAGGACCAGACAGCGGACTGAGACGGCACGCGTCTGAGAACACTTCACACCTCATAGCATTTTAATTTAAAAAAATACAAATCTGAAGGAAATTTGTTTACAGGTTTTGCAATAATTTGGTTAGTTAAATTCCAATATTAACTAATTAATAATGCAATCAATAGTACGACATGTTACATTTTACTAATAAAATTAATTTTAAAAAATACCGGTAAAATAAATCTTAAAATATAAAGTTGTTATTTCAATTGTTCTTTCTTATTCTCTTAATAAATTTTACTGTATTCCATTGTGGAAAAATTGCAAAATTTACCATTTCTTTACGTTTTGCACAGTTGACTTATTTTTGTAGCAGAAGAGAAGCCCAGGAATTATCTATTTACTTATCCATCTGTACTACCATAGGGTGGTGTTATCTGTTTATGTATTGTCTGTTTGATTTTAATGTGCGGTAGAAATAAAAATTTAAATTTCAACAACATTTATTCACACCAAAACAAATAATATACGAATAGTTGTTCTGTTACAGAGATGTGGTTTTGATTCTAGTATATTTTAATTTTCACGTTTAATGGCCAAACAAAGCAATAAGTAAAGCGTTTCCTTCAAGAGGAAAATATAATCACTAAACAAATATGTTTATCCAAACATATAACGTTTTACTCCTTCAAACAAATAGGTCTTTTATTAGTTTAGTTTAATTTACTTACATAGAAAATTATAAGAATTATCATGAGTCTAATTACACCTGAATAACTGAAAATATAAATATAAATATCGAAGTTGAAAGCTATGTTAAACAGCAATAATAAATACAACATGGAGTAAAATGTAGTACATTTATTTTTAGGTGAAGATCTACGTAATATAAGGAGCGTAACATCGTGGGGCCGTCGCGACGCGATGTGATGGCGGCGCGCGTAGAATAGCGATTATTTACATCGGATTATTGAACAAACTAGAAGTTCTATAGAAAATATTTTCCAATAGCTTTTGTAGACCAACTAATTAGCTACAACTTTCTCGCTGGAAGTATGTTTCTACGTAAAAATTAAAAAGTTCTCGCTTACTGAATTTTTCAGGTCATGCTGTTATAACTTTATAATATTTTGGATTATTAAAAATTATACATAATTTTAAACTAATCTTATTACTCTTAAGAGGTCCAGGGAAGTGTAAACGACAGCGCGCTCACCGCTTGGGATTACTCCGCTCCGCTGTGTTGTACACTTTTGGTCTAGCCAGTCTAGCCTGATAATTCTGCTTTCTACTCATTTGATTTGAGCTAGACAGATCGCCAGCAGAACTGAGCGGGAGCGGGAGGGGGATGCGACATATCTCTTGTACGTCATCAACTTCCTTCCCCTCTCTAACAAGGTGTATTTAAAGACTTTAGCGCTACCTGAACAAATTGTAACTGCTACTGAGGTGTACGCTACGCCCATAAGAAAGCAACCTCTGATTATTTCTTCTCTGTGGCATCACTACACAGATTGTGTAGCCATTTCTTGTAGACCATTCCGGTTAACCCGGGTTTCGGTTTAGCAAGGTCCGGATAAGCGGCCGGGGTTTTACTGGACTATGTGGTTTTCAAACTACCATGTGTCATAAAGTTATACATGAAAATCTAATAAAATATATACTCTAGATAAAAGTTTTATTAAATCTATTTGTACATATTGAAGAGATTTTAATATTGTTAAATATTTCAAACAATATTAAAATTGAGTCGTAAAGGAAAATTTTGAAAGTAAAAAAATGCAGTGGAACCTAAATAACTCGAATCTCAGAGGGGATGGCCAAAATTTGAGTTATCGAATATTTCAAAATATCGAGGATCAAATTACACACGTGGATATGTAGGTGATCTTCCACAGACATCGACTTATTCAGGGTCATAGTAACGCAATCAGAGTCATGGAAGAGTTGAATCCTGACATCATTTTGTGTTTTGTATGCAGAGTATCATAATTAATCACACCATAATAATTAAAATTAAAGTAATGTTAACAATTGAAAATGCCTAAAATAAGAATGGAAATGTTTTGAACAACTTCTTTGGTGAATGTACCAGAGGACAATAGAATCTTTCAGTGAAAAGAGAACATTTCGTAGAGTAGGAAAGTTCTTCGATAATAACTCACAGTTCGGCAATTTGGTGATATTTTGGCCATTTGACCATTTCCAGTCTATTTGGTTTTCTTTCGATTGCAACATGAACAAATAGAAGCTCAAATACAGTAACTGGGGTTTTGTCTCCAAACCAATAATGTACAATTTTGACTTATAGAGGTTCTCCAGTCAACCCTCCGACTTATAGAAGTATCTCAACATTACAGTTGTGAGTTATAGAGGTTTTCCAGCTAAAACTTTGAGTTATAGAGGTGCGGTGGTAGGCTAAAATGACCGCAAACCTTCGAGCTTTCGAGAGGTTCCCCACCAACCCTTCGACTTACAGAGGATAAATAGCATAGTATTAAGTAGGCAAGTTCAAGGTAATAACAAAACTCTGACTTATCAAGGAATTTAATTTATTGAGGTTCCACTGTAATGCATTTTCTTATTGACAGTATGACAGTATTTAAAACAAAATTATAAAATATAAAACATACCTACTGTATTTTGAAATTTTGTATATGCCCAAAACTCCAAAAAGTCAAATAGTAACGTATATCGTCTTAAAGGTCTTGGAAATCCTAGCAACTTTATAATTTATACCAACCTAGTATCTCTTTTAGTTTTTTATCAATCAACAAAAATCATAATTTCCTTACATAAAATGCATGATATTTGTGAATAACACTTACTAGTATTCTGAAGCCTCTTTTAGCGAATTTCCCCTATAGGGAAGAAGCTATTACCATAGGTCTCATGGTAAGACTTAAGCCCGAGACCATGATAACTTTTTGTTTTGAGGTCCCCAGATGCCAAAAACACTATTCGTTCAAATTTATATATATGTATATACCGGGTGTCCCACGAAGAGGTTTAAACGTTTGATTTTATATTACGTGCCCATTCATGCACCGAACTTTTTTAAACTTTACACAGTTTACAAAGTAGGTTCTAAAAATAATCTGGAAAAATTTCAGCTCCCTAACCTTAATAGAAACAAAATGGCGGCATATTGAAAAACGATACTTTAAAAATATTAAAAAAGGTGTTTTTGGTTTTATAAAATATTTTTATTGTTACATTCTAGGGCAATATGACTTTTAAATAAAAGAACTAGAACATAGCCTAATGGAAAACCTTAAAGTCCAAAATTATTCAAACTGTAACCCATCCACAGCAACACACTGATAACAGCGCATAACAAATGATTCGTAAGCTCTTACAAAGAAACTCCGCGGTATCCGGAGAAGTTCCTCTTCTATTGATCGTTTTAGTTCTTTTTGTTCAACGTTAAAAGCCATTTCTCGACTCCACTTTCAGTAAAACAGTACCGAAGAAAGTTAGGTTATGTTTTTATGGCTCAAGCGAAATTTTACAATCAAACAGCTGTTCTTCAACAATGAGCGTTAGAACCGCAACGTAGTAAACAAATCAGATAATAAATCATGAAAGTAGTTTTTATAGGAAGCAAATTGGTAAATTTTTCAATATGCCACCATTTTGTTTCTATTAAGGTTAGGGAGCTGAAATTTTTCCAGAATATTTTTAGAACCTACTTTGTAAACTGTGTAAAGTTTAAAAAAGTTCGGTGCATGAATGGGCACGTAATATAAAATCAAACGTTTAAACCTCTTCGTGGGACACCCGGTATATGTGTATATATATATATATATATATATATGTGTCCGTTACCGCGATAACTTGAGTAAAAAACGTCCGATTTCGATGAAATTTGGCTCAAATGTGTAAAGTGACATTCATGACTTTAAGTTCGAAAACCAGAAATATCGGACCACGGGAAGGGGGGTTTATGGGGGTTTTAAATTTTCCAAAAATCAGTTTTTTGCATTTTTCACCTTAAAATTTTTAAAAAACTTAATTTTGGTTTTGACCATGTTATAGAGCTTAAAAAAAATAATATGGTATTTTTAATTATTAACCTAGGTTAAGTGGTTGCGGAGAAAATCCAAAAAAACCCGCTCATAAAATCTCCCATGTTAATCTTATGGGAAAAAGGTTTTTGGCTTTTCCTCAGTTCATTTCTATGTAAACTTCACATTTGCTTTTACCAATCGGTTTAGCTCTACAAAACAATCATTTTGGTGTTTAAATTGTGATTCTAAGTACAACCGTTGCCGTGATATTCTAAGTGCTAAACACAGTATGTTGTCCAATGTTATCCTTATGGAGAATATTTAAAATTTGATATCTCGATTATTTATGAACGTATATTGATGAAACTTGGTAGGTGGCTTCACCTAGTACTGGTATATTGATATTTCGACAAAAAATTGATTTTTTGTTGATTATCCTCTTAGCAGCAAACCTGCATTCTTAACCCTAATGTTATTCTTATGGAGAATACGGAAAGCTTTATATCTCCCTTAATTATGAACATAAATCATTAAAACTTGGTATATAGCTTCACCTGGTTGAGTTATATTGATAATTGCAAAAAACCCGCATTTTTATCTTCCTCGTTGCAGCAACCTGTGTTCTCAGCCCTAATGTTATTCTTATAGAGAATAAATAAAATGCTATATATCACTTATTTATTTAAGTATTTTTATGAAACTTGGTAAGTGGCTTTATGTGGTAGTAAGAAATATATTCATTCATAGGAAATTCGCTGAGTACGCAGGTTTGCTGCGACGCGGGTATTATAAATGAGTTATGGGTTTTATGGGTGGGTTACTTACATGCACTTTATATGGAAAAATTATGATTTTTGTTGATTGCTAAAAAACAAAAAGAGATACGAGGTTGGTGTAAATTAGAAAGTTTCCAGGATTCACAAGATCTTTTCTTTAATATACTTATTGACACACGTTACTATTTGACTTTTTGGAGTTTTGGGCATTTAAGAATTTCAAAAAATAGTGTTTTGAATTTTTGAATTTTGTTTTAAATACTGTCATGTCATGTATCAGGGTAACACTGAGTTTAATAGGAGTAAGAATTTTAAATCAGAACAAAGCTATGTCTTGTGGTTTAGCAGATATGTCTTGTGGTTCCATAAATGGTAATATTTTTATAAAAAATGGCCGCCATTCTGAAAAGGATAAAGATAAGTGAAGAGTTCTGTTTTCACCAAAATATTAGTCTGTAGATCTTTAAAATTGTGTATAACTTGACTCAGTTTATATTTGAAAACTCCAAGATTTGAACTAGTCACCCTCCGTTTTTGGAACACCCTGTATTTTTAACAAACTAAAAATACTTATATGTTATTCCTTGGGATTGATTTAGTGGGAAATAATTTTATTTCATCCTTCTAGGTCAATGTTTGTTCGTCTGCAATCGGTTTGAGACACCTTACGTGAGACACCCTGTATAGGTCATAATTATTTTCCCTTTGGGATTCACCCTATTTGCATCCAAATATGCCATATTGACCATTTGGAGAGGATTTTATTTGATGATATGGTTGGTTAAATATATGCTTATTATGTTAACCACAGATAGAAGCAGCACATACAACTCTGATATCTGCATTTATTTGTACACAGGGGATAAACTACTGGTTTTCCCATTCTTCTTACATCATCGCGGTTATTTCTTACCAAGTAGATATCACGGTAGTTAGGGCAGTTTGGTGAGGTCGGGAAAAATAATTGTGCCCATGAGAGAAAACCTAAACAACAAATCCAACTTAAAATGTTTTTAGTTTTTGAGATTCAATGCTATAATACAAATTTAGTTTGATCAAAATAAGTAGCCTACATAATAATATAGATGTATATAATTCTGTTATTTTACAGTATAACTGAAGTTACTTTGTGTTATGTTATGTTTGTGTTGGTGCAACTCTTTGTTATTATTTTGTTATTTCGTTATATCTACAATAAATAGTAAAATTTGATAATACAATAGTTAGTACAGGAAGCAAATATCTATTACCATTGACAGGACAGACAAAGGGTCCACCAGAGTCTCCCTGGCAGGAGTCCACCCCTCCCTGCAAGTCTCCCGCGCAGAACATGCCTTCTGTGAGAGCTGTGCCGTAGACATACGGAGCACGGCACTCAGCGTCTGCGATGATAGGCACTGCGGTCCACCTCAGGCGGCGCGAGAAACCTCAAAACGTCAAAGTCAACATTATAAATTGATCTAATAAACCTTTGAGTTTTAAAACCCTTATCAGTGACAGTCTTTTTACTCTTTAAAAGTTCATCAATTGTTGTTGCACATCCTGATGTCATATGAGTGGCCAGTTGCCATGTTGGCCACTGTCAAGTAATGGCCTTCTTAAGATTGGTGGTAATTTTCTATATCGTTACTAGCTCCCTGGAATTTGATATCTTGCATGGAATCATCAGCTTCAAATAAAAATACTCCCGTCGCAGCAAACCTGCGAACTCAGTGAATTACCAATGCACTTATATGTTTCTCACTCCTATATAAAGCCACTTACCAAGTTTCACAAAAATCTATAATATTATAAAGAAGAGGTGGTTTCTAACTGTCTGTCTGTCTGTCTGTCTGATGTTCCGGGTGAACGCAAAAACTACTGGACCGACTGGGCTGAAACTTTACACAAGGGTAGATCTTGACCCCATGCAACACATAGGCCTATTCACTTTCTTAAAATCTCCTCGGGCTACGCCCCGTGAACGTCCTAAGTTTCAATGCTTACATTTCAGAAGAAAGTAAACATTCAGAAACTGTAATGCGAACAGCTGAGGACACTTCCATTTGACAGCTTAAAGAGCAGAAGCAAGAACAGCTGTTTCAAGCTAACTAAAATGCAAATTGCATTGACTAAAGAACGGGTAAAGAAACCCCTGTGCGAAGAACGGATACGTCAGCTAGTAATCAATATAACTGAACCAGGTGAAGCTACATACCAAGTTTTATTAATTTATGTTCATAATTAAGGGAGGTATAAACTTTACTTATTCTCCATAAGAATAACATTAGGGCTGAGTATGCAGGTTAGCTGCTACGGGGACAATATAAAAGATTTATTTTTTGTGCAAATATCAATATACCAGTACAACGTGAAGCCACATACCAAGTTTCATCAATATACATTCATAAATAATCGAGATCAAATTTTATTTATTCTCCATAAGAATAACATTGGACAACACGTACTGTGTTTAGCACTTTGAATATCTCTGCAACGGTTGGATGTAGAATCACAATTTAAACACCAAAATGATTTTTTTGTGGAGCTGAAGTGATTGGTTAAAGCAAATGTGAAGTTTAAAGTAAAATTAACTGAGGAAATGCCAAAAACCTTTTTTCCATAAGATTAATATAGGAGATTTTATGAGCAGGTTTTTTGGATTTTTTCCGCAACCACTTAACCTAGGTTAATAATGAAAAATACTATATACAGGGTGAGTTTCTACTGACGCCCATAACTTCGCCAGGGGATTCTAATGATAAAAAGGAACAAAAAAGTTCCAGTAAATGCTAGTCCGATTCCGAACCGTTTGGTCATAATTGAGAAATTTGTGTTTTCTACAAAATATTGGAATTTGTCCCACTATTTACTTTATAAAAATGAAACCAATTAACCTAGCGATTGATATTTAAAATAATTAGAAAGCGCATTAAATTTGCTATAAAACCAAGGTTACATGTACAAATTTCATTTCATACATCGGTTCCTAGCCAAATTGAAATGAAAAATATGCTATAATTAATTATTTAGGCTAAGTTTAAAGACCCTTTTTTGTTACTTTAACCTGGTGCATCGCGATGTCCAACTAGATAAAAAACTTCCTCATTTAATAAGCTTTAAATTGATATGCTATTTTAAACTGTTGTAGGTGGGAATGACAGAAAAACTACTATCAACCTAAATAAAAACACGGTTTACGAGTGAAGGTATTCTTATTAATAATACAAGGCAAATGACCACAAAATTGTAATACGGTAACTCAATGTTTACTTTGCATTAACAAATTAATTACAAGCCTTCAGAATGAACAATGTTGATTGCTACTTGAGTAAGTTTTCGAAATGACCACCACTTTGTCTGATGCAGATGCGGACACGTTTTCTCGGCTCTCTCACAGTAAATCAGTGAGTAGATTATTATTAGTAGGTTTGTTACCTTGCTAAAACCAAATCAGTAAACAGTGTTTTACTTTAGTTTGATGGTAGTTTTCCTGTTATTCCCACCTACAACAGTTTAAAATAGCATATCAATTTAAAGCTTATCAAATGAGGAAGTTTTTTATCTAGTTGGACATTGCATTGCACCAGATTAAAGTATCAAAAAAGGGTCTTTAAACTTAACCTAAATAATTAATTATAGCATATTTTTAATTTCAACTTGGCTAGGAACCGAGGTATGAAATGAAATTTGTACATGTAACCTTGGTTTTATAGCAAATTTAATGCGCTTTCTAATTATTTTAAATATCAATCTCTAGGTTAATTGGTTTCATTTTTATAAAGTAAATAGTAGGACAAAGTCCAATATTTCGTAGAAAAACCAAATTTCTCAATTATGACCAAACGGTTCGGAATCGGACTAGCGTTTACTGGAACTTTTTTGTTCCTTTTTATCATTAGAATCCCCTGGCGAAGTTATGGGCGTCAGTAGAAACTCACCCTGTATATATATATTTTTTTCTCTATAACATGGTCAAAAGCAAAATTAAGTGTTTTAAAAATTAAAGGATGAAAAATGAAAAAAAAAAAACTGATTTTTGGAAAATTTAAAACCCCCATAAAGCCCCCTTCCCATGGTCTGATTTTTCTGGTTTTCGAACTTAGTCATAAATGTCACTTTACACATTTGAGCCAAATTTCACTGAAATCGGACGTTTTTTACTCAAGTTATCGCATTCACGGACACATATATATAAATTTGAACGAATAGTGTTTTTGGCATCTGGAGACCTCAAAACAAAAAGTTATCATGGTCTCGGGCTTAAGTCTTACCATGAGACCTACGGTAATAGTTTCTTCCCTATAGGGGAAATTCGCTAAAAGGAACCAGATTTCAGTACTTTAATGATTGAAAACATAATAGGTGAGAATAAATTACGTCTTGTGACCTTCTTGGTAATAATCTGATTGCTTATGAGCACATTGGCTACACAAATCAACAGGAACCTCCTGATATGCTCTTCAAAAAAAGTGTTTGTACTGATAAATAAACATGCTGCCTTTTTCACATTTATTTATCTTTAAACTGATAAACAGACATGCCTGAAAGTTAATTATGAATCAGCCAAAATGTTTTTAATGACTACCACTAAATGCTTTTTGCTTAACTACTTAGAAGTGGGTTTGTATTACTATATGTTTGTTTTAGCGAATTTCCCCTATAGGGAAGAAGCTATTACCATAGTCGGCATTGTAAGACCTAGGCCCGGGACCATGATATATTTTCGTTTTGAGGTCCCCAGACCCCAAAAACACCATTCGTTCGAAACTATATATATATATATATATATGTGTCCGTGAGCACAATAACTCTCGTAAAAATAATCCGATTTTGACAAAATTTGGTATGATCGTGAAAAGCAGCATTTATGACTTAAGTTTGAAAACCAGACAGATCAACCTATCCGAAAGGGTATTTTGGGGGGGTTTTGTACCCCAAAAATGGGTTTTCGAGTTTTTTACATATAATTTTTTTTAAAGTCAAATTTTATTTTTTTTTTTCATTAGAATCAGCTTAAAAAGACGCGCAATTTGGTTTTTTTATCATTGCTCTACATCAAATGGTTACAGAGATATTGAAAGTGCTAAACACAGTACGTTGTCCAATGTTATTCTTATGGAGAGTAAGAAAATTTGTATATCTCGCTTATTTATCAAATTTTCCTGATGAAACTTGGTATATTACTTCATATCGTTGTGGTATATTGATATTTGCACTAAAAAATATTTTTTGGCCGATAGTTCCCGTAGCAGCAAACCTGCGTACTCAGCCCCCATGTTATTCTTATGGAGAATAAGTAACGTGTTATCTCCCTTAATTATGAACATAAATTAATAAAATTTGGTATGTGGCTTTATCTCATTGAGTTATATTAATATTTGTATAAAACCCCATTTTTTGTGTTCCTTGCTTCAGCAAACCTGCATACTCAGCCACCATGTTTTTCGTATGGAGAATAATTAAAATGTCATAAATCGTTTATTTATGAATGTATATTGATGAAACTTGGTATGTGGCTTTATGTGGTATTAAGATACATATATATGCATTGGAAATTCGCTGAGTATGCAGGTTTGCTGCTACGGGGGTATTTATTTTGTTTAAAGTTCTCATTTGTTTCTTATTAGTTTTACTAACAGCAACTGGTAAGATATCTATTATTAAGTTTGCCAAATCGATCCTGTGCAAGATCTAGCAGATTTCTTTCAGTTATTTTGCCATATCAATTTTAATAAAGAATCAGCATGCAAACGCTGCCTGTCCACAGACTATTGACTTAGGTGAGCATGACATGTTGGTGGGCTTTTTACATGTTGTAATAATCTCCGAATGGTGACATATATTACATTTTTAATCTATGGTATTGCGATTCTATCACTTTATATGATATGTATTCTTAAAATTTATACTTAAAGAAAAAAATCCTATTTTCCTCAGATGTTTCGCACCAAGACCTTTTGTTCAAACTAATGTTTTAATGGTTATTAGACATGATTCCTCAAAAGCGCCTACTAGGTGGTACGGCTCATCTTTATATATTGCGAGACCCTTTTGCCTCTAGCATAAATACAGGATCGCCTGGGCAAGTGTGAAGGAGAAGGTGAAGAGAGACACAAGATTGCTTTAAAAAGAGACAAACCAGTAGATTAAATTTGAGGTCTCAAAAAAATTACAAAATCAAGAAAATCCAGGAAGAAAATAGTACTTACACTAAACTCAAGGCTGGCTTACAATATTTCAAAACATCAAGATAAAAAAGGAATTGATTAAACCTTAAAATTAGCTACTTAAAACTTAAAACTAGCCATTTTAAGTCAAAAGCCTTTAAAATTTACATCCTGAAATTTAGAGAAAATAAAATAATGAAATCCTCACCTGCTCCTGGAGTTCCATTAGAGCCCCATCCGGAAATGGTGCAGTTAGTGCCAGCAACATAGGCAGTGGGGGGCGGGGGCAAGCATATCGCTCGCACATAGCTGCTGAAACGCAGTCCTGTGCCTTTCAGTTTTATTAGGGCTATGTCGTTGCTCAAATGAAGACCCTTGTCATAATTTTCATGAATATATGTAGATTCGATATCATATTCTTGTTCAGTTCCTTCAGGTACCTAAAATGTGAGATTATCAAATGTAACATAATGCAATTAATAATTTTTACTTCAAAACCAGCAAATCACTTAATTGTAAATATTAAAACAAATATGTGTATGCTCTGCATCGTGCATACTTGTTTTAAAATTTACAAGTTGGTAGCCCTGCAATTTTTCAACTCAAAAAACAACTTTTAAGAAAATAAATCTCTATAATGTTACACAAAACACCAGCTAGTTAAATGAAAAACTTACCTAAATATATATGTATAAATGGAAATTATCCCTGAAAACTTGTTTAAGAGACCATTATGACTGTTAATTATTGTGTGACAAAAACAGAGAAACATTGAAGTTATTAAAACTTTCTAACCACTATAATAGTGGAAAATTAAGTCAACAGTTGGGCTATAGCCAATAGCACGGTTGTACCATTGACTATAGTATACGTATTATGCTATTCAAGAAATTATTCATTGACTATATATACCGAAGTATAAAAAGTAATGGTTGTATGCTGTCACTGTTGCCATTTTTTCCATTGAATAATATCACTCGAATGTTATTCTGATCAGATAGTGGGGAGTTTTTGGCAATGCAGCACGTCTACTATTGGCTGATCTTGGTTGATAGCCTGGAAAACCATGCCCTCAACTGGCAACTTAATTTTTCGATATTATAGAAATATTTAGTAGGTAAGCAAAAACTTTATGATAAAAAAAGTTTTTTCCAAAACAAAAAAAGTTAGTGCAGTAAAAATAAACCAATTTGATCGTTACTGACCTCGGCATCAAAATCACCTACTCGCACAAAGTAAGCGGACTTGGTGTAATCCTGGAGGCAGTGGGCCGATGTGAGGACGTGGAGGGGGGAGATAACCACGGCCCCGCACCAGTGGTTGGACTTGACTGACCCCCGCACTCGCAGACTCGCCTGCGATAAAACATGACTTTACTGGTTATTTACAACCATTATTATGTGTATTTTTTATGTGTGCCAATTTGAATTCACAAGTCAAATAGATGGGACTCAGAAAGAAATATTTAAAAAATTAAATATAAATGATTTTAACTTAAAAGTTTACAACCTGAGAAATGCTATAATTAATTGAATAAACTTTATTTAACGTTGAGAAAAATACGTAGTGTAGTTTATTGTCTGGTTAAATTTATTTAATTTAAAAAAAAATACTGTACTGTATTAATTACAATATATAACAAGTGAAGAATTCAAAAATTGAAACAATGTCCCCATGTAAAATGGAAGGTTCTGGTTTAAAATGTCAACCCACATTTCAAATCATATTTCTTAAAGTAAAACAGAAGTTTTATAAATTGTTAACCATTTTTCAGATTATTTTCAATAATCAATTAAACAACCAGTGAAACTTTAAAACCAATTTAACATTCCCTAAAGTTCCAAGAGTTTCTTTCGGAACTGTTTTTTTACTAAGTGTGATTGGGACTATCGGGTCCTTACCACTTCACCTGGTAGAGAATGACCCTATTGGGAACTCAGCATTTGCGTATCTGAGTTCATTTCTCATCTAATGAACTCAGAATAGCCAGTCTGTGATTTGTTAACCCCCTGAATTTGAGAAAATCAATACCTCTGTTATACTTAACTCATCAGATACAGATACAGATCTTTATTGTATAAACATTTTACAATGTGTACAATATATAAGAAAAACGTGTTGGTATAAAAATGGAGAATAAAATGCAAAGAAGTTCACAATCATGCTGGTTCTTGGATATTCGTATGAGGTTCTATTGTTTATAGTTGGTGGAAATCATCATCATGTAATAGACAGGGTTTTCAAGCAAAATGTTTTTTAATTTATTTAAATCTTTTCTTGATTACATTGCTAATTTGTATTTTTTTATGTGATTAATCAATTTTCCAGATGTATATACAATTGATCTTTCGTACAAAGTTGTTCTATGAATATGATGTATTATTAAAGAATATGATGTTGTCTTGTACCATATTTGTTTACTTGTTGAGATTCAGTAAATTGGCTTTTATTTTTTTTTTAATTTGCTAAATCAAATATATACAGGCCGAATACAGTTAATATTTTTGAATCTTTGAAATAGTTGTGACATGATTCCGTCCGTGGTATATTGTAAATAATTCAGATTGCTTGTTTTTGAATTTTGAAAATTTTTATTTTGTTCTCTGATGAAGTGCCAAACCAAATTGGTAAACAATAGGAAAGTATGTTTTGAAAATACGCAAAATATGTTATTCGTAAAATTTCTCTACTTAGAGACTTTGACAAAACTCTTAAACAGTAACAACATGAACTTAGTTTTTTAGATTTTTTTTCAATATTACTGCTACAATTTAATTTACTGTCAATCAAAACACCCAGAACTGATACTTCTTCTACTGTAGGAATTGTTGTGCCACTAATTTTAGCATTCATTATTTTTTAGTTTTGTTCTTTTTTTAATTTCATGCTCAGAATATGAGTCTTAGATTTATTCAGTGCCAATCCATTTATACATCATTAACTAAACAAATAATCTTTTGTTATTAAAATGTATTACCTGCCATGGTATAGTTCCTTTAATGATGTCTTGACCTTTTACGACTTTTGGTGTCAAGTCTGTATTTAAGTACTTCAATTCTTCATCAACTACTCCACAGTCTTTTGGAAAAATGCCATCAGCTGTTATTACATTTGATACATCTACATTTATTTGAGATTTGTCTCCTCCAAGTATGTCACTGTTATCCTAAACACAAAAATAATAATAGAACAGAATACATAATCAACCTTTTGCAAATAAAGACTACAAAACCAGTTTTCAATTAATTTGACACATTTATAATTTTTGTTGTAAGCAAGAATATACTTTAATGTTACTACATTATTATACAATTTTTCAAACTGGTAGTTAAAGAATAATATGATTGATTCCCCGTAGTACAAGTTGAGAAAGAGGGAGCGAGAGTTTCCGAGACAGAATCACTATATATTCAAAATTGCTTTAATAATAAAAAAGTATATTTATAATAATTTTAATGTCTTATGTGCTAATATAATTGAGAAATACAACTATAAAATCTTCACTGAAAAAATAACCACTGTTCAATATATTTAAAATTAATTAATAAATAAATAAATGTGCTTACATGAGCAGATTTCTTATATCTGCTTATCCGCTACAAGTCAGCATATTAGTTTAAAAAATATGGAATGTAAATTACTTTTAGCAATAAATAATTATCCATGTTATTGATAGTGATAGGAAATTTTAAAAATAGGTATACAATTTAACTCCTAAATTGCTTGAAGATTTTGATATTTTTCTATTGTTTTACAGACCTCAAGCTGATAAAATTTATTACTTTGGATTCAAATCCTGCCTCAGTGGGTGGTTTTAATGTGCAACTCATGGAGAGTTCACCTGTCTGAAGCAGAGTTGAGGGGGCGGACCTTAATTAAGCAAACGGTGGACAGCACAGGTCCAAGCTGACGGGATGGGTGAATTCTTTGTTAGTTGCACATCTGTTCAGGTGTTTTGCTACTTTTGACCCATCCTTACCGTGTGTCTGTCCATCAGAAGCTTGTTTTTTACAATTTAAAGCGATCAGAAGTTCAACGTATTTAAAAATACCCCCGTCGCAGTAAACCTGCATACTCAGCGAATTTCCAATGAATATATAACATAACACATTAAAACACTTAACAGGATTCATAAGAAATGTATTCACAAACAAGCGATATTTAAAATATTAATTATTCTCCATAAGAATAACATTGGGGATGAGTATGCAGGTTTGCTGCAACAAGGCACACAAAATAATGGGTTTTTATGCAAATATCAATAGAACTCATCTTAGTGAAGTCACATACCAAGTTTCATCCATATACATTCATAAATAAGCGATATATAACATTTTAAGTATTTTTCATAAGAATATCATGGGGACCAAGTACCTAGGTTTGCTGCTACAGGAACCATAGGTGAAAAACACATTTTTGGGGTACAAAACCCCCCAAAAAACCCCCTTTGGATGGTGCGATTCATCTGGTTTTCAAACTCGTTCAAATAAATGGTACTTTACACATTTGTACCAAATTTCATTAAGATCGGGCCTTTTTTACGAGAGTTATCATGCTTACGGACACACATATATATATATATATATATATATATATATATATATATACATATATAAAAATTTGAACGAATGGTGTTTTTGGCATCTGGGGACCTCAAAATGAAAAGTTATCATGGTCTCGGGCTTAAGTCTTACCATGAGACTTACGGTAATAGCTTCTTCCCCATAGGGGAAATTCGCTAAAATCAATAAAACAACAAAGATTCCACCTCTCCATTCACTAGCTTGGCGCTTAAGGTTGACACACTCAATCAGGATAGTAAAAAGTAGCAGAACAGCTGATCAGATGTGCAACTCACAAAGAATCACACATCCCATCAGCTTGGACCCGTGTAGTTGAACCGCTGTTAAAGTTCCGCCCTGCCCATCTGCGTCCCACGGACAGGTGAGCTTTCTACGAGTTGCACATAAAAATCATCAACATGAGACAGGGAAAAGGATAGCGCCTTTAACCACACAACCAACTAATCAGACCAACAGCCTTATCTAGCAACTGTGTGGTACTAAGGCCTACATGCTGGACGAGTTAGTTCAATTTTTGTCCAAAAGATTACATTGAATGTCAGACGCAGACCACAGAGAGTACTTATAACAGTACAGCAAATACAAATTTTGTTGGATGTCAGATACAAAAGCCGATATATTGGCCCTTGTAACTCAAAGGGTTAAGGGCAAAGGTACAAATGTATAAAATTAAGGTCAGATCCACCTACATTTAACTGTGAAAAGTGACCCTAACATAACTATTAGACTAATAACAATTCTTGGTGACTACAAGCTTGTGTGTTGTCTATATCACTCCTCAACTCCAGGTCATTCAGTGATGCGTTATATTCTGGTGGACACTGTCTGACAAATCTCATCTGTCTCAACCATATGTTTGTTACAAGGCAACATACCGAGGACAGGTGGGAGCAGACGACACCGACGTCCTCGCTGTGACTGCAGTCAGTGAGGCCCCACGGTTGGTGTAAACAGTCTGTCAAAGAGCTCTCGTTGACTGAACAGTGAACTCCATTCAGCCATATCACCCCCTCTCCAGCCCCAAATGCTGCTTCCTTGCGAGACTGTGAAAAACATAAATTGGCATTGACTTATTTTAGATATATAGTTTTGTTAATATTTTGTCTTCTAGCAAGTATTGTACCTAGTGCAAATAAGGAAAGAATGTGGATTTAAAATATCTGCTTTGTTTCTATTAGAATGTGTGTTAAAATACTTAGCAAATCAGAGGCTTGAGCGATCAGCTTGCTTGGGTTACATGTAGTTTATTAATATCTTACAATTGCATAAGTGGTGAAAAAATAGAACAGTAAATAGTTTTCTATTCTATAGACTCGTTAGGAATTGTGTTGTCATGACAAACAGGCTCATTTTGGAAAGTTTATAAGAATGATATAAGGATCTTGATTTAACTTCCATGGATGTATATTAGATACAAATATAAACAGGGCCATAGACAGACCAGTTTTCTCGGACAATTTGTCCGGGGCCCGCGCCGGCGCTGGGCCCTGGACTAGGTCACACTCAAATATTCCTGAACACAAAATATTTAAAAATATAAATACACAAATTAATATACGGATACTTAATTTGCCTAATTTTGTAATGCAATTTACACACATTCGATGATTTTATTTGACGTTCCATGCTCTTTGCTTTGGTTTCTGATTGTACATTGTACAACCATAGATTAAGCAACCCAGTCTGTGTTACGCGACGTTACGTACTGCTCCTGCTGTGTAGAGGGTAGCGATAAAGGCCAACTAGAAAGTAAAACCCCCAAAAATCCCCGGAATTTTACCCGGACACTACTTAAATTCTCTGGAAATCCTCAACGCACAAGTCACACGCCGTGCATGACAACTCTGACGCACTGCTAAAAGTGCCAAGCTTTGATTGGGCGTGCGCGTCTCTAATCTCCCTTGCTCTTACTACGGCACTGTTCACCTGTTCACCTGTTGTATCTAGACTTAGTTCATTTGTTATTTGCGGTTCGGAGAAATTGTAATGTAGGCTTGTCGCCATTTTGATTCATTGCGTGATGTGAACTGTTTCTATTAGTTAACCGTTTTTTGGGGGAAGGAAGGTTTTTTTAATTTCTTTGGTGATTTTTAGTTTAAAACTTAACACCGGCATGAATACCACCGGTACTTATAAATCAAGGAGCCAAAAGATAAAATCAAAACAAGCACGTGAGATGGAGGCTTCCAGAGGCCAAACATCTCCGAAAAGATTCAAAAATTCTAATGATATTAAAAGTACAACAGGACGCTTATCATCACCGAATCAATATTTTCTTTCTTTGAATGAAGATAAAACTGAGACATCAGTGCCCGGGTCCGATCGCTTTTACCGTCGGTCAAACGTCAGCTAAATGAAACTGAAACAACATGTTCTGATCCCGTAACATTGTATTCTACAATCACGATCAGCATCTTCAAGGACTGAGGAAGCAGGCCCCACACCCGAAAATTTGGTGCCAAACTAGGCTGCCTGGTTTTATGACTGATAATGGAAGGTCCTTCTCACTCTCACCACCCCTCCCCTACCTAGAAATTGACGATACTCTTTAAATATAGTTTTTCTATTATGCTGAGTAACCTTAGTATTGTATTATATTTTAAAAATTATTCATAACTTTATATCAGGACGTCACGAGAAGAAGACAAATATGATTTTAAGCTTAACAGTTAGCTCCTCTTATTTAGTTTTTACAATATTTTTTAATTTATTTCGGACCCTTTCTTTCACCTAGATATTTGTTTGCACTTTGTACTTTGTGAGTTGTACATTTAGTTTAGTATAAATACAGATCCTACTTTCACATGTGATAATTTTTTGCATATTTGACGTTTTAAAGAGGGCTGGCTAACTGTAAAATGCTGTTCAGTCAATGTAGCCTACTGGTAGCAAGAGACGGCAAAGGGGGGTGGGGCCCGGCCAAGTCATTTTGTCCGGGGCCCGTCAAAGCTATCTCTGGCCCTGAATATAAAATGATTAATCATACAATATAATTGTAATTTGATTTTATTAATTAAAATTTTATTTTAATTTTGAATATGTCAGTTCTCTTGTTTTCAAGTCTAATTAGTTAAATACTTCGCATGACTATATTTGATAAATTCTGTTCTTAATTTTCCTTATTTGGTCTATTGTATTCATAAATTTATGTTTTTCTTACACTGGGATACATTTTTCTTTGCATATAACATGCTTATTGATATTCTTTCACAATGTTCTTAAATTTATATTAATGGCATTAATAGCCTTATCCTTATTGTCCTTCTCTGTAATTTAAATTGTTTCTTTGAATAGACCTCACCTCCTCCTGTTAGTGTGCCATAGTCTCTAATGATGGCTGTAAGTTTTTGTAAAACAAATAATTTAAGCACTTCAGTTGTTATGTTGCTGGAAAGTCTCTTTAGAGATGGATGCTTTTGATGATGCCAAATTAATATGGACATACCAACGTATGTTTTTGCTTACCAAATTTTACAATTGCATTATCATTGAGATGGACTGGATTTGTTCCTGATTTTGTTTTAAACTTAATTTATTGAATTTTATCATTTTTAAGTTTGTTTGCAGAGTTTTAGTTATTACAAGTAAAATTAGTTAAAATCAATATTACAAAATTACGTAATTACGTAATTATTATTATTTACGTAATTTTCAAGTAAACCCCTTAATCCCAAATATTATCTCACTATCATGAATATAATGACACCCCTCCTTCAAATGATGTAATTTATATTCACTCTCTAATATAAAACAAAATGGTGGCTACAAGGAAAACAAAAGAATTTTAGGACCAATGGTTATAGTAAGCAGTATACTGTCAATGATGGGGCAACACACTAATAAATACCAATGCATGTTTTTGGATATCTTGTATAGGTAAAATTGTTTAACCCATTGAGGTAGTAATTTTATTCTATTTGTAGTAGCCTATAACGGGAATTGATTGGTGCTGCACTCTAGTAGCAAAATATGTAACTAATGACCGCGGGCGTCTACGGTTCTATCCGCTAGGGGCGCGGACTGACTGAAAACACTTAATATCGCCGCCAGGCCTTTGGTCGTGTTAGCTGAGTTGGCTACGTCGTGGAAACACCTTGGCCAGGTGGCGATACGATGTTCGTGGGTTTGATTCCCGCACACGACCAAAACTGACCAGTTGTGCAACTCTCAATGAGTTAACGAGTCTGTGGCAACGTTGGTGGGAGGGCCCAAGTAAAATAAACGGTGGCAGGCTTGCTTGGAAGTTGACGGGATAGGTTAATTCTTTGAGACTTGCACATGGTCAACACTGATTTTGCTAATTTTTACTTATGTCTACTGTGTGTGTGCCAATGTGACTCTCTAAACTGAAAGAAAACAATATTTTAATTAAAATATGCCATTAATCCATTTAAAAACACCAATTTTATACTCCAATTCACACGTTAATAAAATTACAAGTAAGGAACGAGACCTGCTCGTATGTCTACGCCAATGGGTTAATACCTTGTCTTTTAAAGGCTTGACAGCTTATTTAATAATTTTTATATAAGTAACAATTCTTCCCAATGACTTGTGTCCTTTTAAAATATTTATTTTATTTGGTTCTAGTTGCACCGAACCATATAGGCGAACAGAATTGTAATATTTAAACATGTAAGCAGTTACCTTAGCTGGACCCTTGTAGCCCAGGGACCTGCAAACCACTGCTGCCTCCCTGTCCTCAAAGTCATCATCACAGACAGTGCCCCAGACACCAAACCTCCTCACCTCTAGTCGTCCCGCCACTGTGGTCAGGGAGTCTCCCCTTTGAGGGTCTCCCACCAGCCGCACCACCACAGGTACCTGAAACAGCAGTCATCATCACAGACAGTGTCCCAGACACCAAACCTGCTCACCTCCAGTCATCCCGCCACTGAGGTCAGGGAGTCTCCCCTTTGAGGGTCTCCCACCAGCCGCACCACCACAGGTACCTGAAACAGCAGTCATCATCACAGACAGTGTCCCAGACACCAAACCTCCTCACCTCTAGTCATCCCGCCACTGAGGTCAGGGAGTCTCCCCTTTGAGGGTCTCCCACCAGCCGCACCACCACAGGTACCTGAAACAGCAGTCATCATCACAGACAGTGTCCCAGACACCAAACCTCCTCAGCAACACTACTAGTCGTCCTACCACAGGTACCTGAAACAGCAGTCATTATCACAGAAGGCAGCAGATGCATACCTTGTCGTCGAAGAATTAGTCCCAGAGTTGGGAGAAGCAACTTAATTGCTGATCTTCAGCCGGGTGGATGTACACCCATCGGACCCAGTGTTAAGTAGAGTGAGCAGATCACAGTTACGGTTGTTGTACAGTCGGTACCCACAAATTTGACTCCCAACAACTCGACACTCTGAGAAACTCAACGCGTCTGTTTTGCCATAAGTACCTAATGTGCCTCCGATTCTCTACTGTACCTCACACAGCACTGTAATATGTGTAATGTGTAGTGACTGTAAGGTAATGTATTTTCAAAAAGTTGGTAATATGCTAATCAAAAAGTTGTTTAATGTATTTT
Organism: Allygus modestus; assembly: GCA_963675035.1. Lineage (NCBI taxonomy): Eukaryota > Metazoa > Arthropoda > Insecta > Hemiptera > Cicadellidae > Allygus > Allygus modestus. Next base: position 137,546,467 of record OY776111.1, read on the forward strand.
CATATGATCTAAAGTACAATTTAAAGCTAAAGCTTGGGTTTTTTCTCCTCCCCATGTAACTTCCGGAAACTAGACAGTGTCTTAGGTCCACATTGATTTGAGTTTGTGAGACTACTGTACTATACCTTGTATTTGAGCAATAGAACTGAGCTTAAGGCAATAATTAAGAAGTTGTGTTTTAGTCAGGAACAAGTCTACATAAGACATCTCACCAAACTCAACCCTCATAATTCATTCATATTAAATTTAAAATAGGCTCTAGTTGAGTCGGTGTCTTATGCAGTGATGAAGCACCGAGAGGGTCCAGCTGCAGACAATAGCGAGCCAAGTGAAAGAATCATGGTATAATCACAGAAATGCCTAACTAACAAGGGAGTAGTTGGGGTTTGGGCCCCAAGAGGAAGAAATTTGAGAGGAAGCCCAGCCCTGCAAAGGGAATGACCAATCTTGGGGATTCACTTATTAGTAGAGTTTCTGGCCCTGAAGCAGAACAGCAAAAAAAAAAAAAAACATCAACCCAGGAGGGTGGGCAGTTTTCAAAGCTACAAGAGAAGAAACCTGAATTATAAATAACCTGCTAGGTTCGAGATCTCTGGAGGCTCAACCATCTCCTCTAACAATCCTAGAACTTGCATTTGGGCCAGCAATGGAACGAGGTGCAAGCTGATTTTGGAAAATTTTGATTAACAAAGATTGCCACAGTTCAGTCTGTGTGTAAATATTTAGGAAGATCCCTTTTTGCTGGTGTCAGTCTTCACACCACAGGATAGTGCATGGCCACTACATAAGGAATGAGGAAGCTGACAAACGTTCCATCCAGGTCGAGGGCAGACCTTATGCTGGGCTATGACTGTAACTCCATAACATGATATGGGAGGTTATTAGCACGAGAGATAAGACACTTCTTAAAGGCATTGCCTCTAGCTATCTAGTGAATGCAAATGGGGTTAAGATCTAACCTAGATTAGTCGGTGATCGACCTTATGTTACAAGCAGAAGGAATGTGAGATAGGACACTGAACTTTCATGTCTCCCTAGAAGCATCCCTCTCTGATCTCAGAAACATCTGTTTTAGCATAGGGAATGCCTCAGCTGATAAGGTCACGTTCAGGAATCCCAGAAGAACTGACTGTACTCTACAAAACCATGCTATAAGAATTGGTTGATTCTCATTTGAGGAGATTTGTCACTTGTTTTTGTATGTTGCTTTCTCAGTCTAATTCAGCATAAATAAAGCTAAAATTCTCCTCTGGAGAAAATTATGTAGCAATCTAAAAGGTGTCATGGAATCTTCCAAAGATTCTATCAAGGAACAAATCCTCCACACAAGACTCCTTTATGGGGTCTAGGAGGGAAACTTATCCACAATCTGCAGGAGATGTTGACACTTATGGCCAGCACACACTTACCTGGTAGCATTACTCGTATAATAACTCAGCAATATGTAAATGAGACAAGAAGCGGCAATTCCACCATTCACTGGTTGGTCGCCTGCTGCATTATTGTAACATTTAGCAGAATCAGGTGGGCTGTCAATTTGTTCAGCTCTTTCATCTGGGCCTGGGGAGGTCAGACCCATCTGCCTTCATCAGAGTATAGAGATTCTTCTCCCAGCATGTGGGCTGTTTGAAGCCAGTCTTTTGGAAACAAACCATAGGCCTGAAGTTTCTCTTGGATAGTCTTCAACCCATAAAAAAAACTTGGTAAGGCTAGCTAAACTGATCCGATGTCTTTTCAAACTACCTCAGCGTCTTAGTTATTGATGAAGATATTAGAGAAAGTGGTGCTAAGATGTGTGGGGGCCACTAATTTTAAGACTCAACCTCAAAGAATTGCAGAAGCATGTGAAATATCTGGTTGTAACACTAGGCCATAAACTCAGTGGAGACCTCAACTCTAAAGCGTCATTTACCAAAGTAAGCAGTCTCTTTTTGCAGGAAGGCGACTAGTTTGTGGGAACAAAGGGCTGCAAAGGGCTCATGCACTGGTTGGATGAATCGCTCAGTGATCAGCGTTGTCTGCCCCATGGCTTTCTTGTAAGGAATCAGAGTCTGCAATGAGGAGGTTGGTGGTAGTGCAGAGGCTCGCCTGCTTCACTATCAAAGGAGCTGCGAGTAGATCCCGATGATTTTCTGAATTGTCTTCTTGAGTCTGTGCCAATAAAAACTGTCATAAAATAGTATAAAAAGGGGCTTACCATCACTAATGTAAGAATACCTGGATGGCCTGTATTGGTTATTTCAGGATCACTTTGGAGGTTCAAAGTGAGTTTTGGACATGTCCTCTGTCCAAATGGCAATCCTTCAGTTAGTAATTTGTGGTCTACATCCCTATGATACTATAACATTACACTCACCGTTCAATCATATTCATTTATCTTAAAATACACCCTAGTTGTGTTGGCATCTAACACAGTGATTAAGTGGTATGCTGGATAGTGTCCTCTTCTGCCCTGCGAAAAGCAGAGGCATACATATGGTTCCAAGAAGGGGTGAGACTGGCGCTCAGATTCTTCGGGTACAGGCCAGTGTTGGTCTTTGCCTCGCAAAGGGTGTGCATCCCAGTGTTTCAGGTCGAGATCACAGCGTCATGGAATATGCTTGAGAAAACCTAAGAATATCTGCTGTTTAATTGTACAGAGCTGGATGAGGTGAGGGCTACCAGTTCAGTACTTTGGTGAGGGAAAGATACCTGGCTGCGGGTAGCTTATCAACAATAAGCTGCAAGAGATCATTAGACTTCTGACCTTTGATGGAATCCAGATTTAAAAAATAGGGAGTACAAAAAACTCAAGAGGCTAACACACCAAGGAGCTAACGCCCCAATCTGAAATGAAGTAAATAAACTGCTCAGGAAGTTTTCTTCTGCGAGTCTGCTGTTAATTGCCTTGAAAATTTGCAAGGCAAATTACAATACCATTTAAAATTACCTGCTTATCCAATGCAATTTTACATCTTGCAAGACCAGATTACACAGTTTGGTTCAATTCACATAGTTGATGTTGTGGTAATCAGAGCCAGGATCTTCAAGTGGCCTGAGCTCAAAATGTTGTTTGTTAAAATATTTCATTAGAAAAAGATTTTACTATTTTGTTCACTCCTGAAGTACCGATTTATGAAGAAAGTGTTAAATCGGGTGTTAACACAAAACACCAGTCTGAGAGGAGTCAGAGATGCAGTGTTCGGTGAGTCACTGTCTTAGTGGTAAAGGCGATGGACTTGGAACCATGGCAGCAGTCCTTCGATGCAGCTTCGTACCCAGTCCTAGCTAATAACATTTATCAATACAGTCTAGCTTGTACTGTGGTGGCTCACCCTTTGCTTTGCTTGGCCCGGGACCATTATAACTTTTCATTTTGGGTCCCCAGATTCCAAACACACCATTCACTTCAATTGATACGTATAATCAATTAAAGTTAAAAAGGGATTTTGCTGATAATATTTATTAAAATAAATGTGTAAACGAAACGAAATAGATTGTATATTTAACACGTTCAGCCCGATGGAAAATGATATTCAGTTTTTGAACTTCCCAAAAATCCCGACGTGTGCCACCGGTGGAGCACGGCAAACTTTCTAAAACTCGTGTACCACCCGTGGCGCACTGTTTCCGTTTGGTTTGATGCCTTTTTAAAGTGCATTTGGAGCTTTGCTGAGTTATTTAAACTATGTATTCGTGGTTTAGGTTTATATAGACCGACCGGTGGTGCACGTGTAATTTTTTTGTCAGAATTATGTTCTTGAAAAATAATGCTCCGTCTTTTTGTTCAGCTTACTGTTTGCTGCATCGTATTTTTAATCATTTCAAAAATTCCGACGTGTACCACCGGTGGTACACATCGGGCTGAACGTGTTAATATATATTATAAAATACACTAACATATTTAATTCATTCTGAAATATTTAGAGAAAAACTATAATCATTATGTACACAATGATACAAAAAAAATCATTACGTGTCCATGATAACTTTCACAATTATTAAAGGTCCAATCATGATTAAATTCAGTAAAACATGTGAAGCAACATTTATGACTTTAAGGTTTGAAAAACAGGCAGATAGCCTCATGCAAAAGAAGGTATTTGGGGGAGGAGGGTTTGTAATAATTGTTTAATGGAGAACATTGATTGTTCATATGTAATTACAAATATATATATATATATATATATATATATATATATATATATATATATATATATATATATATATATATTAGTTTATACCATAGTTTATATTATTTCAGCTAACGGTAACTGAGATATTGAAAGTCCTAAACACAGTATGTTGCTCATGTTAATCTTATGGAGAATAAATTAAATTTCATATCTCGCTTATTTATGAACAAACAGTATATTGATAAAACCTGGTATGTGGCTTTCAGCTATTGATATTTGCATAAAACGCCCATTTTCCTGCAGACCCCGTGGCTGCAAACCTGCATACCCTGCAAACCTGCTAACCAATACCCAACTCTAATTGATGACGGAACGAAGTGAAGGAATCTATGTATTAGCAGAGACAATGATTCGTTGTCCGTCAGTGTGTGCAAAAAACTCAAGAATACCTAAATATAAACCTAAATACCTAAATATATACCTAAATATGTATGTGTGTTCGTAATGCAATAACGTGAACACGGCTGAACGGACCGTTTTCAAAATTGACACAACTATTTTCCAGTACACTTTGTGCTACCAGTTCAAAAATGGATCACATTCGTTAAACCGTCTTTTAATAACTGACTTTTTAAAATTGTAAAATTTCCATAAGGTAAAGCATTGGACAAAAATTACCTTTAGTGAAGTGTGAGATGCTAATAAAATATTGTTTTGTAATGAAAAAAAAAAAAACTACTTATAATTTATCCTATTTATATGTTTTATAATTAAATAATTAAAGGACTCTCAGTTTAACATGAGTTAATTCAATTTATAAATGGTTTTTTAAAAATTTTACATTAAAAAACTAATTACACTTTTTACAAATAAAGATAACCTTCTTCTATAATGTGAGTAATGTAAGGAGTTAATAGTTTATCCGATAGATTGCAGCAGCCATTTATTTCGTATTTACTTCTGCCAGCTGTGTTATTTTGTCAGTTTATGATATTAAAGATCCCGGTCATAGCAAACCTGCGTACTCAGCTAATTTCCAATGTACCTCACTCCATAGACAACTTTCCGTATTACTTTTTATTGAAGAATTTTCACCTCTAATATAACATAATCTAATATATGAAAATCAATGTCTGTACGTCTGTTCGTCTGTCCGTTCGTATTTTATGCGCTGCCATACCGTTCATCCAATTGCTTTGAAATTTTGCATAGTAACACAGGTTAACCCTGGAAAGGTTATAGGCCATTAACCGAAGTCCTAGGACATAGGGCTGTGCCCCACTGGACTTCAAAGTTTCAACGTTAATCTTATGGAAGAAAGATTTATTTTGATTTTATCAGATGATATCTGTAACTTAAAATATTGTAAACAGCTGTTTATCATTATGGAAATAAAATAAATACCCCCGTCGCAGCAAACCTGCGTACTCAGCGAATTTCCAATGCAAAATATAAGTCTTAGTACCACATAAAGCCGCATACCAAGTTTCATAAAAATATATTCATAAATAAGCGATATATCAAATTTGAATTATTCTCTATAACAATAACATTGGGGATGAGTACGCAGGTTTGCTGCTACAAAAAACAACAAATATAGGGTTTCTTGTAAATATCAATATTACTCATCTAGGTGAAGCCACATACCAAGTTTCATCATTATAAGTTCATAAATAAGCGATATATGCCATTTTGATTATTCTCCATAAGAATAACATGGGAGATGAGTACGCAGGTTTGCTGCAATAAGAAACACAAAAAATGGGTTTTTATGCAAGTATCAATAGAACTTAACTAGGTGAACCAACATTCCAAGTTTTATTAATTTATGTTCATAATTAAGGGATACATTACATTTTACTTATTCTCCATAAGAATAACATGGGGGCTGAGGACGCAGGTTTGCTGCTACGGGAATTATTGGTAAAAATCGGGTTTTTTGTGAAAATAACAATAGACCACAACCAGATGAAATCATATACCAAGTTTTGTTAGAATACGTTCATAAATAAGCGAGCTATAATTTTTTTCTTATTCTCCATAAGAATAGCATTGGACAACGTACTGTGTTTAGCACTTTCAATATCTCTGTAACCATTTGACGTAGAGCAATGATCAAAACACCAAATTGTGCGTCTTTTTAAGCTGATTCCAATGGAAGAAACTAAAATTTGACTTTTTCAATAATTATATGTAGAAAACTCAAAAAAAACATTTTTGGGGTACAAAACCCCCCCAAAATACCCCTTCGGATAGTCCGATCTGTCTGGTTTTCGAACTTAAAGTCATAAATGCTGCTTTACACGCTTATACCAAAATTAGTCAAAATTGGATTATTTTTACGAGAGTTATCGCACCCACAAACCCACAGAGTTATCGCATACAGTATATATATATATATATATATATACAGTTTCAAACGAATGGTGTTTTTGGGGTCTGGGGACCTCAAAACGAAAAGTTATCATGGTCCAGGGCCTAGGTCTTACCATGCCGACTACGGTAATAGCTTCTTCCCTATAGGGGAAATTCGCTAAAACATACTTGAATGGCAACTCTCATAAAGAAAATTAAAAAACTACTTGAATGGCAACTCAAACTCTTTTTTCGATAGGCGAGTGAGCAAAGCGAACGAGCTCATATTGAAAATGAACGAGTATTTGACATAAAACAAATTCAATGCCTCTTCTGCGGCAGATATGCACCGGGTACCAGCTAGTTTAATATATTTTAGAAAGATGTATCCTATGATTTAATAACCCCGTCGCAGCAAACCTGCGTACTCAGCAAATTTCCAATGCATAATATATGTCTTAATACCACATAAAGCCGTATACCAAGTTTCATAAAAATATATTCACATATAAGCGATATATACAATTTTAATTATTCTCCATAAGAATAACATTGGTGATGAGTATGTAGGTTTGCTGAAACAAGGAACACAAACAATTGTTTTTTATACAAATATAAATAGAATTTAACTAGGGGAACCACATACCAAGTTTCATCAATATTCAATCATAAATAAGCGCTGTATAACATTTTAATTATTCTCCAAAAGAAAACATGGGGCTGAGTAAGCAGGTTTGCTGCAATAAGGAACAAAAAAATGGGGTTTTATGCATATATTAATATAATTCAACAAGTTGAAGCCACATATCAAGTTTTATTAATTTATGTTCATAATTAAGGGAGTCATTACATTTTACTTATTCTCCATAAGAATAACATGGGGGCTGAGTACGCAGGTTTGCTGCTACGGGGATAATCAACAAAAAAATCATTTTTTTTCTACAAATAACAATATACCAGAACTACGAGAAGCCACATACCAAGTTTCATTAATATACATTCATAAATATTCGAGATATCAAATCTGATTTATTCTCTATAAGGATAACATTGGACAACGTACTGTGTTTAGCACTTTGAATATGTCTGCAACGGTGTGGTTTAGAATCACAATTTAAAAACCAAAATGATTGTTTTGTGGAGCTGAACCATAGATTAAGCATACTAAGGAGTATGCTTAATCTATGCTTTTACCAATCAGTTCAGCCATAGATTAAGCATACTACACCGCCGAATCCTACACTTTGAGATGTGACCTTGAGCCCAGCCGGACCGAATTTTTGTCTATCCCGACTATGGGCGCGAGCATGGTCTATCCCTACATGTTTTCTACCTCGCTGTCGTTCCCAGTCAATAAGACAAGTTTTGGTTGTCATTTTCAGACGATAAAAAACGTTGCTGATCGTCATTTCGGGCCATTAAATATAAGTAAATTCCTGTTTTTGATCAATCCGATGCGGAAAAATAGGCGTTCTTTGGTGATAGATCGGGGTCGAATCGCCGACTGTATTCGTAAAAAATACGTTCCGATTGTCGTTCGGGCCTATAAAACGGAATCCGGCTTTATTTTTCGTTGGGGTAATGTGGTCCGATTGCCAATTTTTATGATAAATCACGGTTAGATTGTGATTTTTGGCATATATTGAAGCTCGGTCGTCATTTTCGGTCAATAAACAAGTTGCGACCGTCGATTTCGGACTTTAAAATGCTAGGAAAACGGTTGTTTTCGGCAAATAGAATGAAGTGGAATTGCCTATTTTGTTTAAACAATTTTTTTCCTGTAAAACGCAGACTTTTTCGGCCGATAAAATACGGGCCTTAAATGTTTTGAGGTCAATGTTTTTGCCCTACAAATCGCAAAAGGGGTTTGTCGGTCAATTGCTTTTTTCGGGCGCTAAAACAAGGCTATATTGCTATTTCCGTGGATAATATGCGGCTCGCTTGCCACTTGAGGCCAATAAAACGTGGTCCATTCCATTATACTTAAAAAATTCACTCATTTTGGTGTTTTTGACCACCAAGTTGTGGCAAAATTTATGTTTTTGCCGATAAAACACGGCCAAATATCTGATTTTGCCCAGTAAAATGCGTTTAGGACTTCGCTTTTGTATATAAAACACGACCCGGCTTTGTTTTTTACCGAGAAAATGCGGTCCGATTGCCGTTTTTGAGCGATTAAGTACATTTCCGGCATTAAATAAGGTTGGTACTCAATTTTCAGCCGATAACAAACTTTGCGGTAGTATTTTGGCTAGCAATTTTGCTGTAAAATTGCCGATAGCATTATCGATTTTGGTTGATAACACACACCCGATCGGTAATTTTTCTAATAACACAGTTTGACCGTTTTCAGGCTAAAAAATGTGGTCCGATTGACGTTTTAGACGGCTAAATTAGAATATATTGCTATTTTAGGCCAATAATATGTATCTCGGGTGTCTTTTTAAATCGCCATATCTCGGCTGATAAAATTTGTTTCGATGTTAGTCTCGGTAAAATCTTTGTTTTCGACGATAACATACTTTGATACTTCCGCTGGCGGTTGGCCTTTGAATTGCGGTTTGAGTATAAACTATTGCGGTATTTTTGGCCGATAAACTACGTTCATTGGTCGTTTTTGGTCTAAAAGTTACGGCGACCATGAAATGCGGTCAAATTGTCATTTTTATCCGAAATAACAGGTACAATTTCTGATTTTGGTCCATGAATTCTATACAGTCGTCTTTTTAGGCCGATAACGCACAATTTGGTCAATAAAACGCGTTCGGCTATTTTTTACGGCCAATAAAATTATTGATATGGAATTTTTAACAAATTTCCGGGGATGGAATCCCGGACCCCCCACCCCTGAGCCTGAAGAGTATTCCATACCCCCCAAAATCCCCGGCATTTCCCCCCCAACGTGACTCCCTGGATCCGCCCCTGATAAATGGTAAAGACTTCTTGACATTTCTGGACCACAACTAATTTATGCTTATTGCTTATGAGGAATGAAGCAGGAAACAGTGAACAACAATGCGGACATAATTAAGGAACAGTGAATTTATTATCATCTGAGATTATTAAGATTTCATAAATTTTGGACTTTTATAAATCACAGTGATTTCACAACCACTTTGGACTCGGTACTTGCTTTGAAAAAAAAAAACAGCATCCATCATTAAAATATGTTGCAACTACCAAAGTTTAAATTTATGGTTCGCAAAATATAAAAAATAAATTAAATTTATTGGGAAAACTCAAAAACAATTAATATAATCATTAATCAGATTTATAAGGCAAGGTCAAACATATTCTTTCTCAGTCTTCACCTGTTAATAACTAGCGTATAATAATATAACATTGTAATGTGAATGGGTCATGACTTTCCTATGAAAATCGAAAGACGCTTGCGGCAGTTTCAGGCAGTACACCACCTCGGCGAGGCGCCTCGGCTGTTGGCGGTGGCGGGACGTGGTAACGGGCTTCGGTCGGTACCCTCAGCGGAGTGTGTGTGTTGGGGGTTGGGAGATTTAAGAGGGGTTAGCGGAGGGGCTGTCAGGATGGGCGCGCGGCCGAAGGGGGAGAGGGGAAGGGCAGCGACAGCAGCGCGGCAGCGTAGACGTTCCGAACTAGCTCCGCCGTCGCCTTGGACGTACAAGCAGACCGTGTACGCTTGTCCCATTACGATGGGTGATCTCCTAAGGAGTATGCTTAATCTATGGTAAAAGTAAAAGTGAAGTTTACATTGAAATGAACTGAGGAAAAGCCAAAAACCTTTTTCCCATAAGATTAACATGGGAGATTTTATGAGCAGGTTTTTTTGTATTTTCTCCGCAACCACTTAACCTAGGTTAATAATTCAAAATACCATATTTTATTAAGCTCTATAACATGGTAAAAACCAAAATTAAGTTTTTTTTTTTAATTTTAGGGTGAAGAATGCAAAAAACTGATTTTTGGACAATTTAAAACCCCCTTTAAATCTCCCTTCCCGTGGTCCGATTTTTCTGGTTTTCGAACTCAAAGTCATGAATGCCACTTTACACATTTGAGCCAAATTTCATCGAAATCGGACGTTTTTACTCAAGTTATCGCATTCACGGACACATTTTTGTATATACATATATATATATATATATATATATATATATATATATATATACATATATATAAATTTGAACGAATAGTGTGTTTGGCATCTGGGGACCTCAAAACAAAAATTTATCATGGTTTCGGGCTTAAGTCTTACCATGAGACCTACGGTAATAGCTTCTTCCCTATAGGGGAAATTCGCTAAAATTAACCAAAATAAAAGTAGGTAGATATTTTCCTATAGAGTCTCCAGGATCAAGACTATTTATTTAATATTTTGTGATGAAATTCCGGTTAGAACTTACGTTAATAGCTGTAACTTTCATCTACCATTTCTGAGTTCGGTCATCCCATTACGCGGATATTTGAGCGTAATCCTAGTGTTATTCAAGGAGAATAAGACCGGTTTTATGTCTCCACTTATATATGAACTTTATGTGAGTTTTACTGATGCAAGTAGGCACGGTATGTTGGTTCATCTGGTTGAAGTCCATTGATAATTGCATAAAACCAACATTTTTGTGGTCCCTTTTGCAACAACCCTGCGTACTCATCAGTCCTAATTTCATAATATTATTCTTACGGAGATAAATAAAATGTCATAACTTGCTTATTTATAGATATATATATTTTGATGAAACTTGGTCTATATACATGCATTTCAAATTCGCTGAGTGAGTACACAAGTTTGCTGTAACGGCAGTATTTTTGTTTATTGGATACTCTTTGATCACCTTGGAAGAATGTTTTAATTAAATTTTTAAGTTACTCAATATTTTCTAGGGTCCAATTTTTTGTTTCAACATAAATTTAATTTTGGAAAGAACTACTGAGTTACTAAAGAGACGAAGAATAGTTATGTTGGACACTTGATGTAAGAATAAAAAGTATTTAGGCATTTAAGATGATATTTAACAAATTTTAAGGGGTTTTTGGTTTCAGCTAATTTCACATAGGGCCACTATTGGCAAATATATTACATGTTTTAATATTGAATGTACAGACCATGGATAAGCAGGTTATTATGTTTCACACCCGTTGTATATTTCACGTAAAAAACTGTAATATGAGGCAGCTCTAATACTAATCATTGAGAGGCAGTGTTGATTAAAGACAATTTTTGGTTTTTGCTCCTCAGTTTGTGTGAGGTACAGTGTGAAGAAAATTAGATGGGAACAAGGTTTGCATGTCATTTTTTCTCTATCATTTTTGTCGGAAACCAGATGTCTATGCAATCAAATAGGGCACCAGCACATTGAGGCGCCAAGATATCTCGCAATGTTGCGCAGCACTTGGGGCATGTTTTGGATGCCTACCCACCAAATCTTACCAGATCATAAATGCATCGGGAACATTTTAATCTCCATGCGCATGCGTGAACTTGAATAAACATTGTCAAATAAACGTTTTTTATCTTTTTTGTTGAGCTGAGAACATTGGTTACATTTTATGACTCAGTATAGTGTATTCAAATGTACTTTCACAACTGCAAAAGTATTTTCTATATTACCTGTCAAATACATCAATAAATGCCTATAATAAATAACAAAATTTACTTTATTTACTTTTAATTAGGCTTTTATTTTAGTTTAGGTTACATTTATCTATTTTGTTTGGACATTCACCAACTTTATACAATTTATGTATTAATCACATACTAAATCAAATGTCGGAATATTCAATCAGCAAAGAACTTGGTTTTAAACTCTGCATTGACTTATGTCAATTAGTATTTTAGGATTTGCAGACAGCTTAGGACATTCTCTTAGTTGGTAAAAATGAAGAAAGTGCAATACTACTCTACAATACTATTGATAGTGTATTTACTGATGTTGGATTAAATATTCATAATCTACCTTAAAATAAAATTTCCTTGAGAGTTTTTTGATATGTTGATCAAATTAAACGTTCTACCTTAAAATAAATCTTAGGATGCCAAATGACAATATCAAGTTGTTTATTTTACAGTTGTTCAAAGTTCAAAGGAATGGGACTATCAAAATCAAGGTGGGGAGAGGTGGTCAGCACATAAATATCTGCCGTACCTTAAATACAACCAAGAACCCTTACCTTTAGAAATTAAAAAGTTTTGATCTTGGAGACATTTTTTGCCTAAACACTCTTAGATTACATGAAGAGGGATAACCGAAAAGTCAGCTAAAAATTATTACATAACAAGTTAAAAGAAATTGAATTTGAAAAATGGAATTAGCTTCCTTACAAAGGAAAAGGAGTTATCTTATTCCAAGAATGTCGAAGAATTAATAAGAATTTAATGAAAAGTCATGGGTTGACAGAATCTGAATTTAAATATTATCTTAAAATGATAAATGATGTAGCCGCTGTCAGAAGTTTACATGGAAGGTCCAGGGACGGGAACCAGTGCTGGCATTGTTACAGCACTGAGAAGTATGTTATTGAAACTTTACCCCACGTCCTTGGACAATGTCCATTTAGTAATCTTCTTCGAAAAACTCGCCATAATTTAATAAGAAAAACCATTGCAGACCAATTCAGAATTAAAGGCAGTTATGAGGTTTTCGAAGAAGTTACTGCAACAGAGGTTAACAGCTCTATAAGAAGAAGTGATAATATTTTCATTGATACGAAGAAGAGCCGAGGATAGATTATAGATCCCACTGTAAGGTCTGAAACTCATCAATGTCAACCAGATGAAGTGAATTCGGAAAAATCAAACTTTGGGAAAACTCAATCCCTTATTATAAAGAAAAGTGTAATATAAAATAATTTGAAGTACAGTATTTGGAATTCAATCAGAGCAAGAGGGACTATACCAATGTTTGTCCAGAAATTAGAGAAAGTTCAATTTGGACTACAAAATACCAAATATAGTGTATTAACCGCTATCAAACACTCAGTTGAGATTTAAAAAAAATATATATATATAATAACTAACAATAAGTAAAAATTGTTGTAATTAGTATTCTTTGTCAATTTGGTTCTTTACGTTGTGTAAAAATATGTTAATTTTGTTTAAAAAAATAGTTTTTTAATAAATTTTTCCCCGAGTACTAGATTGGTATAAAAATTCCTCAGGTAAAAATTAAAGTAACTCTCTAAATTTTAAAAGATCAATGAAATAATAATTGAGTAGCTTGGCTCTATATTCTGTGGCTGAGTTTAGTAACTTTAGACTAGCTGCAGTTTTATATATATATATATATATATACATATATATATATAAAACTGTTATATTAGTCAAGCTTATGACACTATTCAATGTATGTATGTATGTATTACAATGTACAATCACGGCCAGATTAGGCTGAAAAGGCTGCAGCCTAGAGTGGCAACATTTAAGGGGCGGCACTTTGGCAATTTACTAAAAATTTGAAATATACCTTTAGATTATTTTAATAACCGAAAATTCTTTAGACGTATCTTTGATATGTAGCGTATTCACTTTCGGAAATGGAAATATGTTTATTCATAGCATGATACAAATTAAATCCACATAATGTTGAAGCACATTTTTAATGTAGTGTAATTTGGTTTGCCAACACTGCAAGGCACAGTGATTCGATCTGACAACACTGTAAGCCCAGTCAGTGTCACTACCAGGCCTGGTCACTACGCTGTCACAACCAAGGAATTCTATTGGTAATACTGGAGACAACAATTATAAACAAAATTGCGAGCCATTCTTTGCTATCTTTTGGTGAGGCAAAGAACTGCTCGCTAAAATCAAACGAGTCGACGACTCAAACAAATACCTACTCATGATTTGAACATTAATAAACTTGCATTTGTTTTTTTGCTCATAATTTATCATATTTCTCGACAAGATTAGGTGCATAAATCAAATGGAAAAATGAATTTGTTCCAACTTTTATTACTTTTATTCCAGTGATCTGCATGAGAAGATTCACTTAAAAGGAATAAAACAATTATTATAATATCCAATTAGGATAGTTCAAAGAACGAGAAATTTGCCTCACCAGTGTACCAACCTAACAAAATCACCGATTCGCTTTTTTGACAAAAATAGTAAAGCAGTGTTACCTCCAGTCATACAATAAACCTCCTTGGTCACAACAAACCTTCCTAACCTCTCTTGTTTACGTTTTGGTAAAACAGTGTGTCAATCGGTGATGAAAAACGGTAATGTTTTTTTGTTCTGCTTCTCCTATGTAGTTATGTTTGTGTTGTGATTACTGGCTTAAATTATTCAATTAAGGAAGATACAGTTCATAAAAGTATGCGTAGTAAATATTATTTGTATTGTATTTTTTTCAATAAAAATATTGTGTTTGTACAATTATTCATGTTTGTATTATGGTAGCCTGTATAACATCTATCTATTTAATGTCAAAAAATAAACCAGTAATGAATTATTTATTGTGTGGTTCTAGTTGTACTCTTCAGCACAATTTAATTTGAATAACTGAATCTATCATTTGTTGTATAAAACGAATGTATAATAACATATGAGTCTATTAACTGTGAGTCTCTAAAAGGGGGGGAGGCAGCAAATGCATTTAGCCTACAGGTGGCATACTCCTAAATCCGGCCCTGTGTACAATAATGATTAAGGAAATTTGACCACTGACTATTAACTACCACTGAAATATATAATAAATTGTGAGAAAAGCTAAAGGGCCAACAGGTTTGAAAAGGTTCTGAGGAGGCCAAGGATTTAGGAACAGATGGTCATTGTTAATAAAACTTCAAAATTTGCTGGACAACTTTGTTGTAATGTGTAAGTATACATAGACAAAGCTGTACAAATCTCTAAATGAAATATAAATGAGTTTTATCAAACACATTTTATGGCTAAATCTTACACAAATTGTAAGCTAAATTGACCAACTCACAACCTCTTCAGACCTTCCTAAGTTTACCCATCTCACGTAGGTACTGCTGACGTTTCCTCACCTTGCATCTGGTCGGGTCTTCGTCTGAGCCGTCCTCACAGTCTGGGACGGTGTCACACATGTAGTGGGCCGGGATACACTCGCCCTTGCCTTCACACTGCCAGAAGTTCTTGGCACAAGTCTGTCCTGGCACCTTGCACACCACTCCTACCACCTACAGCAAAACATTAAGGTAACTCAACACAACTCAAACTTTTAACTCTGTTGTTATTTGATTTATTCCTCTGAAGTTTAAATCTAATTTTAATTTGCTTGTTTGTTAAGTTTTAACCCATTAACGTAGTAGTTTTATTCTATTCATGGAAACCTACAACGGACTCCAATTTTTGCAACACTCTAGTAGCAACATTTGCAACACTCTAGTAGCAACATTTGCAACTAATGACTGTAGGAAGCTACAGTTCTCACCGCTAGGGGCGCCAAACGACTAATAACGCCTCTATAGTATTGGGCATGTTAGCCTTGTGGGCTAAATTGTAGGCAGGCCTTGGCCAGGTGTTCTTACGAACTTCATGGGTTCGATTCCTGCTCACAACCAAAATTAACCAGTCGTGCAACTCTCAATGAGTTAACCGATCTGTGGCAACTTTGGTGGGAGGCCTGATTAAAATAAATGGAAGCAGGCTTGCTTGGAAGTCGTCAGGATTGGTTAATTCTTTGTGCGTTGCACATGTTAAACACTGATTTTGCTACGTTTTACTTATGTTTACTGTGTGTGTACCACTATGACTATTTAAACTGAAAGAAAATCATATTTGAATTAAAATATGACATTAACGAATAACACAATTAAATCTACTTATATTACAATGTTTCTATTCCAATTGATAGGTATTCAAAATAACAAGTAAGGAATAGAACCAGCACGTAAGTCTACACCAATAGGTTAACAAATAACTAATCAACATCTGACCTCCTCATTGCCGCAGTCATGCACGCCCCAGCCGCCAAAGTCACACTCGCGGATGCTGGTCTCGTTGCCGCGGCATTGCAGGTCGTCCACCAGGTATACCACCTTGGTCGAGTTGAGGGGCAGGAAGGCCGAGTGGGGGCGAATCTCAGCCGCCCCAAGGGTGAAGCCGAGCTCGCGACACGCCACCTCTGCGTCGCGCAGGTCGAACTGGTCATCACACACATAGCCCCACTGCCCTAGAACTGTTAACAGCCATTACATTTTTACTTTTATGATAAGTTTAGTGTTAATATTACGTTCATAAGTCTCGAATAGCCACAAACAAATATATAAGAAGCAGCATTTGACAGTGTAACAAGGTTTTCTTTTCAATCAATTATTAATATTTTGAAATATGTTAAAATGAGTTTTATGTTTGGTGTTCAATAATTTAAATTTCCTGTTCCTTAACAATTACTTTTGCTAATAGACTAGCTCTGCCCAACAGCTTCGCTTGTTCACCTGATTTCAGTTGTATAGTCAAATAACACAGATGATCAAATTCCAATAATAAAAAATTAGTTTTAACGACTTAACTTGACACTAATTTAATTTTAATTTTGCCTTAGGCATTAGAAGAGGTTGTAAAATACCCCCGTCACAGCAAACCTGCGTACTCAGCGAATTTCCAATGCATATATATGTGACTCACTACTACATAGAGCTATTTACCAATTTCCACAAAAATACATCCATAAATAAGTGATATATAGCATTTTATTATTTATTCTTCATAAGAATAACATTAGGGTTGAGGACGCAGGTTTTATGCAACGAGGAAGATAAGTAATGTGTTTTTTTTTGCAATTATCAATACAACTGAACCAGGTGAAGCTACATACCAATTTCTCTTAATGTAGGTTCATAATTAAGGGAGATATACAACTTTACTTATTCTCCATATGAATAACATGGGGGTCGAGTATGCAAGTTTGCTGCTATGGGGACTATCAACAAAAAACTTGTTTTTTGTGCTAATATCCTTCACCATCTTGTATACCACAACTAGTTTAAGCCCCATACCAAGTTTCATCAATATTCATAAATAATCGAGATATAGAATTTTATTTATTTTCCATAAGGATAACATTAGACAACGTACTGTGTTTAGCACTTTGAATATCTCTGCAACGGTTGGACGTAGAACAACGATTAAAACACCAAAATGTTTGTTTTGTTGAGCTAAACACATTAATAAACAGAAATGTGAAGTTTTTAGTAAAACTATCTGAGAAAAATCTAAAAACCTTTTTCCCATAAGATTGACATCGGACACGTTTTTTTGGATTTTATCCGCAACCACTTAACCTAGGTTAATGATTCAAAATACTAAATTATTTGTTTTTTTAAGCTCTATAAAATGGCTACAACCAAAATTGAGTGTTTTTAACATTTTGGGGTCAAATTTGGAAAAAAACGATTTTTGGAAAATTGTAAACCCCCTTCCCATAGTGTGATCGATCTGGTTTTCGAAATTAAAGTCATAAATGCTACTCTCCACATTTGTGCCAAATTTCATCAAAATCGGGTGTTTCTTTCAAAAGTTATCGCGGTAACGGACACACACACACACACACATATATATATATATATATATAAAAATTTGAACGAATGGTGTTTTTGGCATCTGGGGACCTCAAAACAAAAATTTATCATGGTCTCAGGCTTAAGTCTTACCATGCCACTTACGGTAATAGCTTCTTCCCTATAGGGGAAATTCGCTAAAAACTAATATTAAACCTCTGTTTATCTCACAGAGACCTTTCATTCAAGTATAAGGTTAATGGGTATCAGATTACAGTTTTCTCAACACTTCTTGGGATTGTTTCTATTTTGTATATTGGTTTGTACATTGCTTGGATAATTATACAAAACTAATGGCTTGAAGGGGCCCCTAACCTTGCTCTAAAATACTCTGCCTTATCTTATTTTTTACTCTTTACATGCCAAGGAAAATAAAACGATATAAATAGGAACAAATGTCAGTTTATAAACAAAGTATACCCTTAATCTCATGTTTTAATGTAAACAAAGCAGGCGTTTTAAATCCCTAAGATTTCCTTATGGGGGATATTTTACGTTATTTCTCGTTCGCTGGTAACTTTTTTAGAAATACTACTATTTTTCCCGAGTCCATGGGATCGAGACCTTTAATTTGAGCTGTCTCCCATCATCCTGCGATTTGTCAAACTCCCACAATTTTGACTTAAAAATTTTGCTTACAGAATTATATATAAAATGTTTATCACTAATTTGCAATGGGACGTTTAGTGCTACACATAAAAAAACTTATAAAGTATGGGAATGTAGAAATGGTCTGTGTGTAATCAAAATTAGCCTCATTGCAAACATTACTTAGTTACCACTGCAAATAACCATCTTGAAAATGTATACCACAATCATTCATTCAAAAAGATTTTTCATTAGAAATAACTACTAAATGCAATTCATTAGCAATTGACCCTTTTACTCAAATTTGGATTTCTTTAGTTATGTAACTTACTCTTGACTTCAATTCGACCTTCATTGCTTTTATTGCTCCCACTTAGGCGAATTTCATAGCCAAGATTAGCTGCTGAGCAGTTCTTTTCATCAGATCGGTCACCACAGTCATTTTTTCCATTGCAAGTCTAAAAAAATAAAAAATAATGGTTTTATTGTTAAACCTGTACACATTACAAAGATTTTTTCATTACATTTAAACATACTGAGATAAATTATTAGTAGTTCAAAGTAAAAGAGTTTGCATGTAGCAAGCTGACAAGATGGGGGTGTATTTTTATATTCAAAACTTATACATAACTTGAAATTAGCTCAGAGTTGAAATTCTATACACCTTACTTGTATATTCCCACACAATCTGGCAAAATCTATTGTGTAAGTGCTTTAAAACCACAAAAACAATTTTCGTCAAGGTAGTTAAGTAACAAAGAAATATATAAAGGCTTATTAATTTGTAACATCAGTACTAAAGTAACGCTAACCACTTTTGCTATACTTACAGAATTTTTAGGTATGCATTTTTCATTGCCACACTTAAACATATTGGCACAGTCGATGGAGTGGGAGGTCCGCTCGTAATACTCCCACTCTGGTTGGTCAGCCAACTTCCCCGTCAGCCCGATGTTGGAGTCACTCAGCAGACAGACTTGATCCTTCCCACTGCATCAAACATTGGACCAATCAACATAAACTCATCATACACACTTAGTGTATGTTGATTATTTTAACCCACTCTTCAAAGACTTGAAGGAATAACTCTTATTAAGGTATGTTTCAGTGTAGTAAATTAAAATATATTTATGCTAAAGCATGTTCTTATCCATCTGTTCTGTTCACCACTTCTTTTTTGAAACGGCAGCTTATAATGTGGAATTCCTCATGGTCTCAAACATGTAGACCATCTAGTAAACTCTCCTTTACTCTTCTTTTACTCCCCATAACGCTTAATAATTATGGGTACACAAAATATGTATCATAAACTTAATTAGCTCAGAGGTCAGGAACTTGGGCCTTTGGTTGTAGAAGATTCTAAAGCAGGGAGGATTGACTGATTTCTGGAGGATTTTACTTTTGATTCACCCCCATAAAGAACATTATTTTACAGAGGGGTTTTAATAAACAAACTGACTGCTAACTTCCATATTTATCAAACTTCCTACTTACCTGAGTATGGATGGAAATATTGTGAACAAAGGTTTCAAATTTTGACTTGTGAATGAATCAGTTTCTTTATATAAAACAATTTTTGCTTGACTCATTTCCCTGTCTGTCACAGATTGAAAAATCTGTAATTATTTTGCCGTCTTAGTTTAAATTCTAGACAGAAATATACTCACTAATGAGAGAATGATCGACAGACAAAGTCAGTGGCTTCAAGGCAGCGAGTGGCACAGTTGGCAGCACTGGTGTGCAGCCACTTCTCCTTATCATGCTCCATCAGTTTGGATGACGAGTGTTGCTTGAACTGTGCCAACCCTCCTGTGCAGTTTAGCTCATCATACCCGTTCTTGCAGTCCTGCCAACAATAGAATTGGAATAGTTATAATATATTTCAGATTGATTGAGCATTTAATTCTGCGTGAATTTAATCTGACTCTAAAATATGAATGATTCTAAACACAATGAGCACCAGCAACATCGGCTGATGAAACCGCTAAATTTGGAGACAGATTAAATTTTAATATTTAAACATGTCAACCACAGAGGACATGTAAACCCTTCCCAAGCGGCGACTGTAGGGCAAAGCCCTGTACGCTATATCTTTTTTGGTCGGGGCAAAAAAATAGATTTTGAAATATTCATTTTTTCTTATTTCTATCTGATGGTTAAAATAAATTATGTTCACTTTCATGATAAAAATATTTGTTGTACACATTTTATGACCAAAATTACGGTGTTGTATATATGTCAAATACTCACTCTGAAAGTAATTTTGAAAAATAACACGACACGGTCTTATGCATAGACAACATTGCAAAACTTCAGTAGCTTGTACTTCACACAACGGTGTAAACAACTGACCCAACATAAACCAACAACTGTCTGCGCGCGAAACAGTAACAAAGGATTTCATCAGCCGGCCAGTATATAACATTTGTTGCGAGAACAGTGTTGCTAACTCACCAAATGAAAATTTACCACTAAAATAAACGAAAAAATACTCTAATGTAACAGTAAATAACATGGAAACAACCGTACAATACATAAATTAAATTTACATTTCTGGCGTATATATTCGTCATACACTTGCAAGATTCAAATTGGGCTGATGTCCAACATTCGCAAACGAAAATTAACATTAGCGTATATATTTGTCCACCGCTTGGGAAGGATTGAAGGGATAAATTCATGAAACTTTAAATGCAAAAAACGTGTTTTTTACTATTAAAGATAAATCCCTTTTTCCCAATTTGTGCATTCTGGGCCTTCTGCAGGGGAGAGAATACGGAAGTTATATCAAAATAAACCATTTATATTCAAGCATAAACAAATAAATTTAAAAGTAAAATGAGGAATCGTAAACAAGTCTGTCATATTTACATATTTCTGTTGTTGTTTTTTTTAACTAGCCTTTTTTAAACTATTGAGCATTTGTGTTCTTACAGTTGGTAAAGTGCTAAATTGAATATTAACATTTGGGACAGCAAACAACCAGACATGTTATGGCAAAACAACAACTCATATTACGGGTCCATAAAAAGGGTATAAATAAAATAACAAAATTGTAATATAGGTCATCAACATTACCAATGATTTGGGTTACCGGTATACCTTTCCTGTGATAAAAAGAATTATAATTATTGTTCATACATATCAAAACAAGACAGTTGAAAAACTTCAGTATTTTTCAATAAAAGGTATAAAACATTGCTTAAGGTTGCATTTATTTCCATTCCATCCTACACAATCGTAATTTTCCTCCCAAAATTGCTCAGTTTGTAAATTTTAGGGTCAAATTCATGCTAAGCAAAAATTTCTATTGAAGTTACCAAAGACAGACTCTTAATTGTACTTCAAAACAACTCAGAACATACTGTAGTGAAGATTTAGAGACAAAGGGAAACATCTGGTAAATTTCAGCTGGGGGGAGGAATGAAGATGATTAAAAATATTAAAATGTGATGACACTATATGTAGTAGACTTTACAGGCCGTCAGGTTTCATGTGAGCGATGAGATGCGTGATGTATGATCAACTGGAGAGAGGGTAGGTAGGGCGCGTGGCGCTGCACGGCCAGGGCCAGATTTAGGAATATGCCACCTGTAGGATAAATCCATTTGCCCCTCCCCCCCTTAAGAGACTCATAGTTAATAGACACATATGTTACCACGCAACTAGAACCATGAAAAAAATAGTTCATAACTGGTTTATTTGTTGACATTAAATAGATATATGTTATACAGGCTACCATAATACAAACATAAATAATTTAAGCCAGTAATCACAACACAATCACTACACATGAGCAAGCAGCAGAACACAAAAACATTACCTTTTTTCATCACCGATTGACACACTGTTTTACCGAAACGTGAACAAGAGAGGTTAGGAAGGTTTGTTGTGACCAAGTAGGTTTATTGTATAACTGGAGGTAACACTGCTTCACTATTTTTGTCGAAAAAAGCGAGCCGGTAATTTTGTCACGTTGGTACACTGGTGAGGCAAATTTCTCATTCTTTACACTATCCTAATTGGTTGATTTACTCCTATAAGTGAATATACTCATGCAAATCACGTGAATAAAAGTAATAAATAGGAACAAATTACTTTTTTAGTTTGATTTATGTATCTAATATTTCTGTGAAATATGATTAATTATGAGCAAATAAACAAATACAAGTTGATAAATTTTCAAATCATGAATAGCTATTCATTTGAATCTCTTTGTCGAGTCGTTCGATTCCAGTGAGTAGTTCTTTGCCTCACCAAATTTGGCAAAGAACGGCTTGTAATTTTGTTTATAAGTATTGTCTCCAGTATTACCAATAGAACTCCTTGGTTGTGACCTGTGACAGCATAGTGACACTGACTGGGCTAATAGTGTTGTCAGACCGAATCACTGTGCTTGCGCCTTGCAGTGTTGTCAAACCAAATTACACTACATGAAAAATGTGCTACAACATTATGTGGAGTAAATTCGTGTTATGCTATGAAAAGAATAAACATTCCATTTCCGTAAATGAATACGCTACATATCAAAGATACGTCTAAAGAAGTTTCTGTTATTAAAATAATCAAAATGTATATTTTCAATTTTTAGTAAATTGCCAAAGTGCCGTCCCTTAAATTTTGCCGCTCTAGGCTGCAGCCTTTTCAGCCTATTTAGAAATCTGGCCCTGTGCGCGGCGGCCAAGGGGAAGGAAGTAGCCGACAACTAACGCTATGTGGAAGTTACCACGGCCGCGGCTCGAAACACACGGGCTCGTTCGGTTCTCCCACCACTCTCTGTCGCATCCGCCCACTGCACATCCTAGACCCATCGCTCACAAGAAATCTGACGGCCTGTTGGTTGTTTGATATGGGCTATCTAATAAGTTACCGGCTGGCCATCGCAGACCCAAGCTGAGGGAATGCAGTCGTTGAGGCCGCAAGCGAACAGATGAGGGCCACATGTGTAGCTGCTCTCCCCTGCTGCTCTTTCCTCCGCTATTCTTGATGCTACAAACATATATCTTGATGCTAAAATATTAATACTCTGCATGTATGTGGTACAGATATATAAAAAACTCATAATTTATTGGATTTAAACACATTAAATTCATCATATAATGAAATAGATTAAGAACCTTTGACAATGTTTATGCATGTAATTACATGTTTCCAACAATAAAGAAATTTGAATTTGAATTTGAATCAAAATATTTTTTTGTAAACCATTAAGATCTGGAATTATTTTCCATGCCAACTGCATACTGAGATATTTAAGATATACCTTGCTCCTATATGTAATCATTGGCCAATATTATTCTTATAGGATAATAGATCAATCAAATCTATACCTATAAAATGCAAAGCCCTTGCTCACTGACTCACTCATCACGAATTCTCCTACTTCCTATTTACCTAGAGAGTTTGAAATTTTTCCTAACTGATTCTTTAGGTATGGAATAGGAAAACTAACAAATAGAATAGAGACCCAGACAAAGGTCCCATATATTCCTTATGGACATTAATTTTTCTTTGAGCTGATGAAAATACAAACAGGTGATATTGGTTCTTGATTTATAAACTTTAGTGTGTTTGTGGCCTATTATTCAAATTCAAATTCAATAATCCTTATTCATCAAATATACATAGTGTACAATTGAATAGTGTCAATACAATTTTTGTAACTTAGGCTAAGAATCTTTACAATTTTGTGAACAACTAATAATTAAATAAAACATTAGTATTTTTTTATTTTACAGAGCAAAAACGTAAATTCAAACTCCAAAATTCAAAGTAGATGGAAAGTACTCTTCTAAAGAGTATAAGGCTTTGTCTACCAAGAAATCTTTAAGTACTTTTTAAACTTATTTGTGTTTGTAATATTTTTAATATTGTTTGGTAGATGTTTTAGAAATTTCATTGCCATATAAGGGGGGTTTTTCTCATATAATTTTAAGTTATGGCGTGATTTATTCATATATTTGTTGTGTCTTGCATTGTAAGAGTGGGATTTTTCATTTAAATCAAAGATTGTTTCACTATGTTTTACCGTGAGAATTGTGTCCAAAATGTATTGGCTGTATACTGTTAAAATGTGCAGATTTTTAAAGTGCTCCTTTACAGATTCATCATATTTTAATTTCATTATAATTCTGATTGCTCTTTTTTGCTGTTTTAGAATTCCATCCATGTTAATTTTTGATGTTGCACCATAAAGACATAGAACAAAGAAATATGAGAATTAAAATTTACAAATAAATGTTTCTTAATGTTTTTTTATCACAAAAGAAAGACATTCTATAGAGTGAATAAATTCCAGAGCTTACTTCTGATAAAACCTTATCAATGTGAACGTCCCATCTCAGTTGTTGGTCTAGGGTCATAGACCTGAGATAACAGACCTGAGGCGTCACAGACGGTTATTATTTGTATGAAACCCCCATTTTTATAGCTCTTGATTCAAAAAACCTGCTAACTTGGCCATCAAAATGTTATTCTTATGTGGGAATCAATAAAATGTACTCGCAATATAATAATCATTGAGTGGCCATAACTAATACAGGAGTGTTGCATTGACAATGTAAAAATAAATGTATAGTATAAATGCAAGCATACATTTTTCATAGTTTACTGAGTTTTATTTTATCTGTAAGGAATTCATCAATTCTGTATCATTTACACATTGATATATTTTGACTAAATCTGGTAACTTGCTTCATATGGTAGTGAAGTACATATATATAAATATATATATATATATATTCATGGGAAACACATATTTTGATATTATATATTATAATTATTATTTATAATATATAATTCTGTAAGCAAAATTTTGAAGTCAAAATTGTGGGACTTTGGCAAAACGCAGGATGATGGGAGACGGCTCAAATTAAAGGTCTCAATCCCAGGGACTCGGGAAAAATATCAGTACCTCCATAAAGTTACCAGCAAACGAGAAATAACGTAAAACAACACCCATAAGAAAAGCATAGGAAATTAAAAATGTCTGCTTTGTTCACACTAAAACATGTGATTAAGTTGTACTTTGTTTACGAACTGACATGTGTTCCTACTTAGACTGTTTTTACTTAGCATTTAAAGAGTAAAGAGATTGGAGTGTTGAAGCAAGGTTAGGGGCTATGGCCCCTTCAAGCCACTAGTTATTTATAATACATTAAAGCTCCATAACTGTAGTGCATTCAAATATTGCACCTTACTACACCTACGGCCTGATTAGTAATAATTTGTTGACCTAACGACAATGGCAATAACAGCAGAACAAATTGATCACTCGATATTTCATTGAATGTTTCATGCTAGATAGGAAAATGTTCTACATAGTATGTGTGCATGAGATTAATAATTTGTAAAACAAACTTTTTTTCAATTCCTAAAAAAACTGCAAGTTCAACTTCCGACCCCACAACCACCCACATAGCTTGCCCTCTCTCTCACCATGGTCCACGCAGGCTGGGATGTCGCAAGCCTCCTTCTTGATGTTGTCTCCCTCGGCCACGTAGCACCATGGCTGCGGGTCCGAGCCCCCGAGGTTGCGGCAGTGGTTGTGTCCCGCTAACACATTCTTGAATGTCGTCTCCGACATTCGGTATTTCAGTGCCACCTTCACCTATGGATGTGGAGAATGTGCTTGTAAAATGTGGATTTAATACTTTTTTATAACATTAATTTAGCCATTTTTTTCTTTAAACTCTGGCTTAATTTTCGCTCTAATGTTTATTTACTTTTTTTGTTCATATTAATGTCACACAAATACCGCAAGGAAAATTATAAAACAGTCATTAAGTTGATCTGATTATATTTAATATGTGTATTTACAATTTGTATGAAAACTGGACATTTTATCAGTCCTATTAAACTTGAACTATTATTTTTTCTTAGGGCTTCGCCTCATCGCCTTTAGAGTTTCCAAGTTAATCTTAACGAAATTGTTCTAGATCAGATGTTGTCTGACAATAAATAATACAAATCCATGACAGTCTTACCTTAGGGAATTCCCAAGGCAGACAGGCTGTGGAGGTTTCTGTGACATTTGCACGGCCTTGGTAGTCTTGTCCACTTCCTTTCACACATCCTGTAAAATATATAATACTTTATTTCACTCTGTAAATTATATTTTTTGAATATATAATTTCCTAATGAAAAAAGTTAAAAACCAAATTAAATAATGATGTAAGTCAACATAAGAGGCATTTGTTGTTGTTGTTGTTTAAATTCTTGTTTTCCAGGCGAAGTTAGGACTATGGAGCAAGTATGGTGGCAAGCGTTGTAAATGTGCTACTCAGTAATATGTTGTTGTGAGTGGATATACATCACCACTTTTCAAGGAAAGCAGTCCAAACTCATACTGTGTTGAATATCTTGGGGAACCGAATGTGTAGCCTGTTGAATTGAAGTCCATAGCGCTAACTGATATCATTGCCGTCCTTAGGGTGGCGCGACAGGTGCGGCCGCACTAAGCCTCGCGCCTACGAAGGCCTCGCGCTTGAGGAAGTTTTTTAAATTTGTTTAGCTCAAATTTGCTAACTACATTAATGCTGTTAATGTATACTTTAGTTGAAAAATGTCCATCTGGTAAAGTTTTTCTTAAAATAATTGTAAGAACACTATAAAACAAAACATTTTCATGTGAATGAATTGTAATGGTCATACAAAACATAAATATAACACAGTTTTAAGTTTAATTAACTTTACAAACGAACAACAGATGTCACTACAGAACATTTATTGAGATTCAAATTCAATTCTCATAATCTTTTACATTGAAATACGAATGCATTTTATTAAATTAATGTTAATGTAATTTTTATAAATGTAGCAGCTTTTCATGTTATTCATTCAATCATTTTTTTCTCAAAAAGATAGTAAACAAAAATGTATTGTTACTACAAAAATTAAAAACTTAAATTTTTCTCTTAGTAATGTGTCAGTTCTGATTCTCGATTTCATCGAGTTTTAGATCAAACAAAAAACCGAGAACCGATCTATACATTTCAGTTTCTTCGTATCGACAGATAGATCGCTTAACATCGGCCGTAATGGATGATCACAACACGTGAAGTCGCCCGAAAATGACAATGGTACCGCTGTAATCTAGGCCGTAAATTACGATCGCACCTTACTATATCGGACATTATTGACGATCGCAGTAATTCTCCATAAAAGACGATCGGACCATGATAGACAACTGAACCACATGAATATCGCACGTAATTGATGATCGCACCACAATCGGCTGTAATATTCTCAACCTGAAATAATTCCGAAGTAAATTAAATCCTGCCAAAAAACAGGAGAAATTTATGCCGAAAATTTTGTCCCGGCCATCCCCGTTTTTTTTCAAAATTGCGAGAATATTATTTTTGAACGCATTTTCTCTTGTTTACTTTATTACAATTTTAAATTATTACATATTTCCCTCATTTTGGTTCCGGGCCCCCTGGGCAATGGCCCCTGTTGCCCCCATGTCACTGGCCCTGGATGATTAGCCTACATAGTTTACTCGTAAAAATGTTCTGTTACATAAACGGTTTTAGTGATATTATTTATCAATAATAACAATTTTGTTCTAGTAAGGGTTGAGTATTTTTCCCAACGTAATGTATAATACTGCAGTGCAGAGCCAACGTTTTGTGACCAGGGGGTGATGTACGGTAGAAGTGCATGGGTGGGGGGCGGTAGGAAAAGGGAAGGGTAGGGTGGAAAGAGAGGTAGGAATTAAAAAGGTAAGGCTTGGCGAACATTTCTTGCACCAGGCCTCGCGTTGGCTAAGGATGGCGCTGACTGTTATGCAAGAGAAATATGCAACAATAACAGAAGCCATAGATGACAGTACCAAGGATTTTACAGAAATAATTCAACCTGATCCAGGGATAAGTAAAATAGTGTTTACAATTTAATTTATAAAGCTAGGTCTTATCATTGATTATACATCCTACGGATGTATTCAAAATCAATGGTCTTATGCAACCAGCCTATTAAATACACTTAACCCATTGGCGTAGACATACAAGCTGGTCTCGTTCCTTACTTGTAATTTTTTAAACCTATGAATTGGAATAGAAATTTCTGTTTTTAAATGGATTAATGGTTTATTTTCATTAAAATACTGTTTTCATTCAGTTTTTAGAGTCACACTGGCACACACACAGTAGACATAAGTAAGCAAAACCAGTGTTGACCATGTGCAACTCACAAAGTATTAACCGATCCCGTCAACTTCCAAGCAAGCCTGCCACCGTTTGTTTTACTTGGGCCCTCCCACCAATATTGCCACAGACCGGTTAACTCATTGTGAGTTGCATGACTGGTCAGTTTTGGTCGTGTGCGGGAATCGAAACCCACAAAAATCGTATCCACACCTGGCCAAGGTGTTTCCCCGACGTAACCAACTCAGCTAACACAACCAAGGGCCTGGTGATGATATTAAGGTTTTTCAGTCAGTCCAAGCCCCTAGCGGATAGAACCGCAGACGTCCGCGGTCATTAGTACATATTTTGCTACTAGAGTGCAGCACCAATAAAATCCCGTTATAGGCTATTGCGAATAGAATAAAATTACTCCCTTAATGGGTAATTAAGGGAGTTATTGCCTTTGCTACAATACAACAATCGACAAGCAATAAGAGACAAGCAACAAGCTATACTCATTTTTTGGGTGACTTTAGGGCAACCATTTCCCTCCCCAGACACAGCCTCACTTGAGTTAGTTGGAAGGACGCTTTCAGATGAGGAGGTAGTGGGATCCCCACATACAGGTTGTTATAGCCAGTAAAATGTTAAAGACGGGTGGGGTGGTCATCCTGCAAATAAAAAATTAAGAAGAAATCGCGAGATTCACCTTCCTTTCAGTGAATGTTAAAATACAAAGAAAGTTTTTTACATCATAATGTCCCTTACTACATTTCTTACATTTTGGAAAAAAACTAGGAATTGTTTAGAGGCTTGCACTAACTCATATACTAATGATTTATGTTTTTTCCTGTTAGTTAAGCAAAAAATAAAAAGACACCCAGAAAATAAAAAGAAGTATTAAATTTAAAAAAAGTCTTTTTACATAAATTAGCTTAATTTGAGAATGGTTTGATTTGTTCAACTTACAGTATTTGTATAACACTATTGGTATTCTAATTTATTCCCAAATCTTACCAACATCATCAGCATCCCTCTCACAAACGTATGGATGTTTGTTGCTCATTATTGCACAGTCTTCAACATCCCAGAAGAAATATTCAGCGTCACAGAAAGTCGTTTCAGCTGTGTCTTTGGGCGTCTTTTCTGGACAAGGGAAGAATCTCCTGGCAATCACACACAGTGCTCTGTTGGATTTGGTACTGGGGAAAGAGGTTTGGTTTCCTTCCCATCCTAGACACACAACAATTCTGACATTAGTAGATGTCTACCAAGGATATCAATTTAAAAAGTCAAAAGTACAAAATACTCATTAATTTTACAAATTTATAGCTAAATAATGGGAGCAAGTGTGCTTTTAAACTGCTTTAATACAATAGACAATTACATGCAGGTAATATTACTACTATACAGTGGTGTAGATAGACCTTTGTCAAGGGGGGGATATCTCATTAGGGAATACCAAACAAAAAACTGTGTTCATGACTAGCGCGGATACCGGTATACAAAATTGAAGACATATCACTGACGTGTCCCTTACATTCATAATTACTGATAGGCCTACATATCCAAGACATAAACCATTGATACAAAGTAATCGGTATTTGTAACAGGATTAAAAAGTACTTGTACCAGTTGTAATCAGTAATGGAAAGTAATCGTTAAGCTAGAGCTCCCAAGTCACCGGATTTCCCCAGAGATTACTGGAGTTTTAAGATAAAAATATAGCTCCGGGGAATTTCCTTGAAAAATTAAAAATCTCCCCTTTTTGAAATTGTTCCCAAAATGTGTTGAATAATGCAAATTTTGTGTTGAACTCCTATATCTGTGAAGAAAATGTAGTTACGTTTGTAACTTCATTGTCATGCAATGATTGCCAAATAAGCTAAACCCTTATTTCCCTGTTCACTCTAACCTCTACTATTTGTTACTCTTTGGCTTTATTTCGTCGGGAAATATCGTTGACTTTTACATATACATATTTATCTACCTCTATATAGTAAGCTACCGTCTTTCTCTCTGTAATGTATTTGCTGTACTTACAAGGATACTTAAAGGACTGAGGACAGTGAAACGGTAGAGCAAAGTTATCAAATCAATATCAAAACGTCAACAGAAGTATCCTAATTGCTTACTGCATGGACAACTTACCAGGCCACCAGTTGCTGTACTTGAAGGTGTCAGGGGAGCCCTCCCAGATCCAGATGGAGGCCCCCATCACAGACACCCCCACCCCCGAGGTCATGATGTTGCTCGAGATGTTCTGTGACACCAGCCACTCTGACACAAAGTCGCTCTCCTCCTGCACTTGCAACAACAACCAAACAACTCACAATGGCTTCCAATGATGCAGGAAGTGATTTCATAAATTCTATTGCAATATCTAAAAAATATAATTTTTCAAAGTATATTTATGTAGGAAATTCTATATTTGATACTTAATGATTTCAAGTTGTATAAATGAAGACCATAAAACTGTTTTTTTATATATTTTTATTAGGGGTCTGCAGTACCAGAAATTTAAGGAAGGTCGGTAAGGTAAATATTTTTGTACCTCGGTTCTCGGTACAAAATCGGTACGGTACAGAGTAATAAAATAGCCGCAATTTATCATAGCCTAAGTGTATTCAGTTCTGTACTTCAGTTCTGCATAATTTACCATCTAGAAAGAAACATGAATGCTGTAACAGAACAGAAGCGTTAAGGCTCTGGACAAATTTGTGACTGCGTGTGGAAATACATTACTAAGAAAGGGAAAATTAGCATTGCAGAGGATCGCAGGGTTAATGTTCAAGTTACATTAATTATGCTATCAATACATTGTTAATGGAATCTCAAAGCAGAAAATCAGCATTTTAAAAACTTTGACAAGAAAGAAAATGCTACTCTTGCTGTTTATTTTACAGTTACAAAATAAAATATCTGTTTTTTTATTGTTTTTTGGAATACACTTTTTTCTACCTTTAAAAGTACTTTGAAATGTAGCTCACCTTAAAATATAAAAATTATAATTAAAAAACAGCAAGAGTAGATAGTTACTTCCTCTTAATATAAGACCTTAACTTCAATTTTCAGTTTAGTGTGGTCGCTGTAAATCGTAATTCTGCAAACCCTTGCAGGGTGTCCAACAGAGCTAGACCTAAACCTTAAATGTAAAATAAAGCTGTTACATTACACATATTGTATTTTCCCTTAAATAAAACTACTGACCAATTCAACACTACACAAGTAATTCCATAATTTATTGGAATCATACTCAACATTCTTTAAATAAATAGCAAATACTTTTTTTATTAAGATGAGAACTGAGAAGATTACAAATGAGAAAAAATAACAAAAAAAACTTTTGTCACAGTTCCCACAAAAATTGTACACTGAACAAAGAATATTTTTCAGAGAAAAGCTAGGGAAATCCTCTGCCCGGCTTGACAAAAGTGCTTTATTTTTCCTCTTTAACATTAAGTTATCTGGGAACTTTTCCTTAATTCTCATTCTAACCAAGTGTCAATCCGACCTCAAACCTAATATTGAGACTTTCACCTGGGAAGTGACGTCCAGCAAGTGGCCTCTCCTGACTTGGCAGTGGGACAGCGCCTCCCCCTGACTGAACCCAATGCTGTCTATCCTGACGTCTTCTCTCGGCACCACCAGGTGGTAGCACCTGCCTCTATACACCGTCTCCCCCGGCATACACAGGGACTGAGGGTTGTTGTGACAACGGACCCACACAGCATCACGCTCCGGGTCACACGGCTTGTCTGGAAATAACCTGGACTGAGATATATGTTACGTGTGCTGTCTATCCTGACGTCTTCTCTCGGCACCACCAAGTGGTAACACCTGCCTCGATACACCGTCTCCCACGGCAAACACAGGGACTGAGGGTTGTTGTGACAACGGACCCACACAGCATCACGCTCCGGGTCACACGGCTTGTCTGGAAATAACCTAGACTGAGATATATGTTACGTGTGCTGTCTATCCTGACGTCTTCTCTCGGTACCACCAAATGGTAGCACCTGCCTCGATACACCGTCTCCCCAGGCATACACAGGGACTGAGGGTTGTTGTGACAACGGACCCACACAGCATTACGCTCCGGGTCACACGGCTTGTCTGGAAATAACCTGGACTGAGATATACGTTACGTGTGCTGTCTATCCTGACGTCTTCTCTCGGTACCACCAGGTGGTAACACCTGCCTCGATACACCGTCTCCCCCGGCATACACAGGGACTGAGGGTTTTTGTGACAACAGACCCACACAGCATCACGCTCCGTGTCACGCGGCTTGTCTGGAAATAACCTGGACTGAGATATATGTTACGTGTGCTGTCTATCCTGACGTCTTCTCTCGGCACCACCACGTGGTAACACCTGTCTCGATACACCATCTCCCCCGGCATACACAGGGACTGAGGATTGTTGTGACAACGGACCCACACAGCATCATGCTCCGGGTCACACAGTTTGTCTGGAAATAACCTGGATTGAAATCTATGTTACGTGTGCTGTCTATCCTGACGTCTTCTCTCGGCACCACCAAATGGTAGCACCTGCCTCGATCCACTGTCTCCCCTGGCATAAACAGTGACTGAGGGTTGTTGTGACAACAGACCCACACAGCTTCACGCACCGGGTCACACAGCTTGTCTGGAAATAAGCTGGACTGAGTATTTAGTTACATTTACTGTCTAAGATTGTCTCCTGATTGAGTAAAAAGAATATACTTTTATTTGTAAACTGTTCACGGAGGAACAAACAAATATTAAAATTGTGCAATTTGTGCTAGTGGCATTCTTGCAATATATTGACTTTGGGCACTTAATTTTATATACCCAAAGAGGGTGTTTATGGAATTTGTTGATTTATTCTTCATTAGAATAACATGGTGGCTGAGTATGCAGGTTTGCTGCTACGGGAATCATCAGTAAAAATATTTGTTTGTGTGCAAATAACAAAAGACCACAACCAGATGAAGTCATATACCAAGTTTCGTTGGTATATGTTCATTAGTAAGCGAGATATAAAACTGAATAAGACACATGTTCCACGGTACCGGCTGAATACCGCAATCTGAGCAAGTTGCCGACTTGAGGTTATTCCTGCATCGTTCCTGGCGTGGTGGCGTTATCAGCTGAACTTTGCTCTCCTGCCTTTGGTTCACTGTTCCGATTTAAAATGCTATTAAATATGAAGTGAGATTTATATTGAGTTTGGCATTTAAAATTAAATTATCATGGTTATTTTTCGAGTAGGCCTTGTAAATCTCATATTCTTTCAGGGTATCCAGACTATTGCCTTTCTTGCAGGCGTGAAGAATTTCTAACCCAGTATTCAGATCATCGATATCGTAGTTTTCATCAACCAGGTGTTGTGCGAAAGATGATTTTTGCTTGTCGGCTTTTGGGTTCGGATGGTGCTCTTTGTACCTAGTTCTAAATGAACGTCCTGTTTTTCCTTTATAAAAGATCGGGCAACTTGCACGTTTAATTTTATAAACACCTGACTTTTGACTTTTCTCAATTGTATTACTTTTAACATTTAGTTTGTTGATTGTCTTATTATTCGTCTTAAAAGCTAGTTCAATACCATGTTTTCTTAACTCTTTTGACAGCCCATACTGGATCGAATGAGAATATTCTATACAGACATACTTCTTTTTTTGTTGTAGTTCAATATGTCCTGACCTTTTATTTCTCTGTTTCGTCACCAACCTGTCAATCATTTTACTATTATAACCATTCGCTAACGCTATGTGTTTGATTATACTTAGTTCTTTATGATAGCTGGTGTCTAACATTGGCACGTTTAACAACCTATACACCATACTATTATAAGCTGCAAATTTCTGTGATGGAGGATCGTAAAATGTATTATGAATGGTTTGGTCTGAAATGGTGGGCTTTCGATATATACTAAAATGCAATCTATACTGCCCAATTTCTCTACTGTCAAATCCAAAAAACTTATTTGATTAGATTTCTCTATTTCCATGGGGAACCTTAAATTTGGAGCTATGCTATTGAGATATTTGTGTAACAGATCAAGTTGTCTGACGCTACCATTGATCAAAAGAATGGTGTCATCCAATGGTGTCATCTACGTATCGATGGTACTGTAATATTTTTTGTTTTTGTTTATTTCGGTCTGAGAATATAAATTTATTTTCTATATAATTTAAGTAAATATCAGCAAGTATGGCATAATGGCAAGGATGGCATTATAATGCCGAAACAATTGTAACGCAAGTTACAATTTGTTGTAGCCGTTGACAGAAGGTAAACCCTTATTTAGTTATATAACGGCTCTGGGGCTAAATAACATGAATTTTAATTTTAATATAAAATTGTTCTTATTCTCCATAAGAATAACATTGGACAATGTACTGAGTTTAGCACTTTTAATATCTCTGTAACAAATTGATATAGAGATATAATCAAATCACCAAATTGTGTGTTTTGTTTAACTGAATTCAATGGTAACAACTAAAATTTGACTTTTCCAAAGATTATATATAACAAATTCAAAAAAAAACATTTTTGGGGTATAAGCACCCCCCCCCCCCCAAAAAAAAAAATATCCCTTCGGACAGGTCGATCTGTCTGGTTTTCAAACTTAAAGTCATAAATGTTGCTTTACACGTCTGTACCAAATTTCATAAAAATCGGACCATTTTTATGAGAGTTATCATGCTAACGGACACACACATATATATATATATATATATATATATATATATATACAGTTTTGAACGGATGGTGTTTTTGGCATCTGGTGACCTCAAAACAAAAAGTTATTATGGTCCCGGGTCTAAGTAATAGCTTCTTCCCTATAGGGGAAATTTGCTAATTCTTCCCTATAGGGGAAATTGCTATAAAATAAACAAACATATTACTGCTATTACAATTAAATTCAAAGCTTTAACAAACAAACAAATTACTATTCTTAACTGTTGCATAACAAAAGACTGACAAGGAATTCAAATTATAAATTAAGTATGTTCTCCCACGCTTTCTAATGGAAAGTAAGTTTAGTTTAATATGTACTGTATGTATGGACACCACCATATTTATTTATTTATCATAACCATTAATAACAAAAATGACTTTACTATAAAAATTATTTGGGAAAAATAAAATAATAAACTACTAAACATCCCCTAGGGGTGGTAAAATCAAGTGCCCTAAAATCTGTATCTCCAAGGACATAAAAAGACTCCTCCAAGCCAAACAATGCCTTTTCACAAAAATGCAATTCTTATCTTCTTAATATCTAATTAATACTTGAGTACAATATCATTGTACAACAATTGAAAATAGAATGAGGTGTGGTTTATAGAATAGTTATTTTATTTAACATTATGAGTCTAAGTTTCTTAAGTACCTACATTTTCGAGACCCCAGTGTAATAAGGTTATGGGTTAAAATGATTCGAAGGAGTTGCACAGGCAAAATATCCCACAGGATTTTAAATAAGAACTGGTATAGATGAACCATCAATTTTATCTTACCATTTCTCGTTTTGCAATCCAGGATGTTTGTTTCATTGCCATTACACCAGACAGAGCTGAATGCAATAGTGGGCATTGTCTTGACATCACCAACTGAGGGTCGCCCTTGCCAAGTCAGCTCTGCTCCCCTGGAACATTAAGCCCTTTATCAAGATTTTTATTTCATCTACTGTTGAAACCTTCTTAAAACCTTTACACAGGAAAAATTGATTGAACTTAAGATAGTTTTATCTGAAATAGTGAGATAGATAAAAAACTACACCTCACATTTGGGGGTCTTGGAATTCATCCCAGGCCAGCCATTCTTAGATGTACTTCTCATCTCATCAAGGCAAACAATGCTTGAATGGTTCCTAAAAAGAGCCGTGCTCCTCCAGGAAGGGAAAGATAGGACTCAGGCCCAACTTACCTGGTTAGAATAAAATACCTTAGTAAATTTGTTTTTATGAACTCCGATACATAGTTAACACTATGTCATGGGATAATAACAGTAATAATAATTATTAATAACAATATTTTACTTCAAATAGCTCATTTTGGTATCAGGTTCTAAATATATAAATATCTTATTTCGTTTTAAATAATTTATCATCAAAAAAGTTAAAAAATTACAGTATTGTACACTTTTTGTTAAAATTAAAGTCCTGACAGTCCATAGATAAAATCTAGTGGGTGTTGTAAGCCGAGTTATATTTTGTTACTGAGAAGATTTATAAAATAATACTAGTTAATGTTTGGCCATTTAAGCCATTAATCGTATAAGAATATTTCGTGAATGTAGCCAAAACAGTGATAGGCCTACTGAAGTGGCAAAAAAGTGTTACCTACTCCATGAGGACCCTCTTTCTACAAGATCCAGCTCCAATGTGGCTGCCTCACATGTAACACTTTAACCTTTATATCACAGCATAATTGTTGGCTATCTTATCAAATAATTATTATGTTACTTTGATGTTTTGTCCACAACAGAAATATAAAAACAACAATAATAAAAAGTAAACTATTAATGTTTTTATCTGTCAGCAATAGTATATCATTGAGTGAGGTAGGACTTTGAGTTTGGGAGGCCAGTAATGCTCAGCCCCACTTCTACCATTCACTCCTTTCCTCCCGATCCTTGCTGCTAGAGTTGTTGCTTAACACATTCACCTCGTTAATCGTGTATATTCAAGATTATTGCATTTTGTTTCCTTGTTAGGCAACTGCCGGAAATCCGGCGTGCCACACTTAACATCTTAATTGGCCCAAAATTAATAGAAAATAAAAGCAAATACCATAAATTATTAATAAAACCATAAACTGTAGAACACCAAATCATGCAATAATGTACAACAATACACATTAGGTACCTGTTATAAGTTACCTTTCATAGCCAATCTGTTTGCAAATGATATTAGCTTCTGTTATAGTCCACTCGCTGTGCTTATCACAAACAAGTCCCCACTCTTTCAACCCTCTCATTTCCACATACCCCTCATTAGCCTTTTGTCCTCCCCTCAATCGGGCAAGCTGCTTGCTTATTGGTGGTGTCTCACGCTTTTGTGAAATATTCTTATGATGAATTTTAGCTGGAATTTGGGAAGAAGGTTTAATTTGCTGTGGTTTAATATCTGGATTATACTGGTCATTTTCTGAAGGATATGAAATTTTGGGGTCCTTGTCATGTTTGTTCCTTTCTCCTCTTGATGGAATGTTCGTAGGTTTTTTAGTTGGTTTGGATGTTGGTTTAGGTGTTGGTGTGGATGTTGGTTTTGCTGACGCCTTTGTTGTTGTACTTGATGTTTTCATAGTGGTGGCTATTATTTCATAATTATCATCAAAATTACTTCGTAAATCAATATATTCCACTCGCTCTGAGGGATTTTGATATTGATCTTCATATCCTCTTCCTTCTTCTTTGTCTTGAGTTGCTTTAAAAGGAAAACAGAAAATTAAAATTAAAAATTTTCCAGAAGAACGACCAAGACTTTGACTGGACCGATTTAGACGCGGGTGAAGTTAAATGAAAGGGAATAACCTCTATATTTGCACATTTTACCTTAAATTTTGGTATCTGGTCAGTAACTATTTAAAAAATAAAATACAAATTTTCTAACGACAATTTAACAAGTGGTAAAATTTTAACTTTGCACCTCTTTGATCTGTTCATTTGAGGTTTCCACTGAACCGTTTTACGCGCAGTTTGTTTTAAATAAAAGATTGATTTCTCTATATTTGTACAATTTACTTAAATTTTTGAAATAATGTCATTATAATATATATAAAAAACTTTTTAAAACTTATTTTATCACTACTTTAAGTTTATCTAATCAACTGATTAATAAAACACATATATTGTGTATCTAAGAACAGACAATTGTAGCAAAAGGAATCAGCTGGCATAGAGAAAATCATTAGTGGTATCTTACAACATCGTATATGCAGTTACTGAAGTCGATTCAGGCTGACCCAAAGAAGATAATATTTGTTCTCATATGTTGCAATCACGATATTAATTGACACAATCTACAATGTATACAAAACCTTTTAAGTAGTGACATATCATGTTATTTATTTTTAGTTTTGCCCCTTGAGCTCAAGGTAAAATATAGCGCTGAAGTTTGTATTATTTCTCCGTGGCCCCACAAGGGGCGCTTGACGCTTCATTCAACCTATCAAATTCGTTTTGTAGAGTAAACCGGTTATGTACTCATCCGTCATAAAAACAAAATCCATCAATTGGAAAAAGTTTCAGACCAGCAGATTGGATTTAATATGTCCGTAAACGCTCTAAAACGTAATTACGTCAAATATTTGTATAAGTCAATGCAGCAATCCGTGAGGACAATGGTGAACTATCGCAGGAATTTATTTGTAAAAATGTATTAAAGTCATCAGCTGATTAAATAAAATAGCTTCATTCAATGAATTGAAAACTAGCAAATCCATCAGCTCGAATTCGCAAAAATATTTAGTCTTATTAGTATACATTAAGATGCCATTCCAGAAGTTTTTTTTAAACAGTTGATATTGCTTCTGTACTGTGTGTTAGTATCAACAGCTGGTGTTAGATGTTAAATTAAATTAATTTCTATACTTCCATAAGATTAACAATGATGCTTTTTTTAGCCTAGCAGGCAGAGCCCTGAAGATGGATTTTTTCGAAACCCTCAAAAACTAAGGGCTTTCAAATTTCACATGTCAACCATGATTTTAAACCTAATATCATCGCTGGTTCACAAAATTTGGCTTATTTTAGCGAATTTCCCCTATAAGGAAGAAGCTATTACCGTAGTCGGCATGGTAAGACCTAGGCCCGGGACCATGATAACTTTTCGTTTTGAGGTCCACAGATGCCAAAAACACCATTCATTCAAACCTGTATATATATGTCCGAGAGCACGATAACTCTCGTAAAAATAGTACGATTTTGACAAAATTTTGTATAAACGTGTAAAGCAGCATTTGTGACTTTAAGTTTGAAAACCAGACAGATCGCCCTAGCCAAAGGTTTTTTGAGTTTTTCAGATATAATTTTTGAAAAAGTCAAATTTTGGTTTCCATTGTAATAAGCTTAAAAAGACACACAATTTGGTGTTTTGATCATTGCTCTACGTCAAATGGTTGCAGAGATATTGAAAGTGCTAAACACAGTATGTTGTCCAATGTTTATCTTGCTTATTTATCAACTTATCCTGATAAAACTTGGTATATTGCTTCATATCGTTGTGGTCTATTGATATTTGCACTAAAAAACATTTTTTGCCCGATAGTTCCCGTAGCAGCAAACCTGCGTACTCAGCTCCCATGTTATTCTTATGGAGAATAAGTAATGTGTTATCTCCCTTAATTATGAACATAAATTAATAAAATTTGGTGTGTGGCTTTACCTTCTTGAGTTGTATTCATATATGTATAAAACCCCATTTTTTGTATTACTTGCTTCAGCAACCCTGCATACTCAGCCGCCATGTTATTCTTTTGGAGAATAATTCAAATGTCATAAATCGTTTATTTATGAATGTATATTGATGAAACTTGGTATATGGCTTTATGTGGTATTAAGATACATATATATGCATTGGAAATTCGCTTAGTACACAAGTTTGCTGCTACGGGAGTATTTTTTAATAAGATGATGATTTAAAACATTGTCATAAGAGCCTTTTTCAGGTTATGTAAATTATTTATTCCATTCTGTTTGTTATTTAATTAAAAAAATGAAAAATATTACAGCGTTACAGAGAGAGGTCGTAAGTCGCATTGTACTAATTTAGAAAAACTACATATATTTCAATGTTAGTGACTTTTCCCGCAGGGTAACATCGAATACTCAACCTTAATATTGTATCCGTCAAATTTTGACAGGGACCATCTAGTAATCATTAAAATCAACACATACAGTTTTATTTT
This sequence comes from Allygus modestus, assembly GCA_963675035.1. Classification (NCBI taxonomy): domain Eukaryota; kingdom Metazoa; phylum Arthropoda; class Insecta; order Hemiptera; family Cicadellidae; genus Allygus; species Allygus modestus. The sequence goes on from OY776111.1 coordinate 137,587,065, forward strand.
ATTTTTGATGTGATGAATATAAAAAATTCGAGAATATAAATGAATCAATATTTTTTGGAAGTTAACATATACTTGCACACTTTAAGATATATAAGCTTGTGTTTAAAAAGTAGTGATAAGTGTTTATATGTTAGCTAAGCATTGCACACATAAAAGTGCACACAAAACAGTGAAATTATTTCCTCGATCCCTACAATTGAAAGAGAGAAAAACAATAGAATGCAACTGCCTAGAATGCAATTGTTATTCAAAAGTTATCAATGATTTAAGATATTTCAGGATTTAATCCCACCTACCTACATGTTCAAAATTATTTCATATGTTAATCACATTCAATCTTACCATTTAATACATGATCTATGTAATCAAGCTGGCCACCATCTCCAAAATCTTGTTCATTTGGATTTGACTCTGGATCTATGGCCTTGTCACAGTCAACATTTTCTGGATAGTCACAGACGCCGATGGAGGGGTTGAAAGCTGTCCCAGGACCACAAGACATTACAAAAGTCCTTCCATGATCACAGCTCAGGAATTTGAAACAGTCAGGGTGAGGGAGTAACCCACTTGCTCCAGGGGGACATTTCACTGGTTTTTTGGAAGAGTCGGCAGGATTATATTTAGGAGGGCTTTGTTTCACAACTGGGTCATTATCATTTGAATTTTTGTTGACTTGGAAATACCCTGGTTGGCCACCTTGGGGAAATATTTGTGGCTCCCTACTCTGAGGGTATCCAGGTTGAGTTTGACCTCCTCCTTGAGAAAAACTTCCCTCAGGAGAAAACGGAGGATTAAGAAATCCTCTGGAATTAGGAGATTGAGGGTTAAATTGTTGAGGAGTCTCTGACCCACCTGAAGGATTTGGTGGTTGCACTGGATAGCCTAATCCCGCCTGATTTGGAGGATTTTGTGATGGGTTATATTGAGGATAGTATCCTGAGGCTGCTTGAGGATTCTGTGGCTTGTAGTTTGGGGGCTGTATTGGTTGATTTCCACCAGATTGAGAGCTTGGGTACACATACTGAGTGTTTTGTGGATTTCCATCTTGGGGTAAATTCAAAGAAGGATAATTCTGTCCAGTTTGTGTTACAGGATATTGGGATTGGCTATTAGGAAAATATTGTCTGTTCTGAGTATTAGATTGGGGGTAGTATAATGCATGACCCTGAGAGTTCAACGAAGGATATTTTTCAGGATTTCCAGTCTTTGTCGGTTGATGTTGAGGATAAACAGGCTGATTTCCTGTAAACAATTGAGGATTAGAACTAACTTGAGGGTCTTGAGGATTTTGTTGAGAAGGCTGAGTATTAATTCGGAATGTTTGACCAGGAGGTGCTGGTGAATTTGGTGGGTAAACTGCTGACGGTGGGTATCCTGGTTGATTTTGTGAAAAGAATATTGGTAGTCCTGGAGCGTAATTGGGTCTTTGGTAAACTATATAATAGCCAGGATTGGGCACACCATAAGTATTAATTGGCTCAGTTCTAGAGGCGTTGTTGATATTTCCAAACAACATTGGGGGAATATTGAAGCCTACGGTAGGTGGTTGAAGCATGGTTCCAGGTACTGGTGGTGGAGGGGGACGCAACATAACACCAGGTACAGGTTGGCCCATGTAGGCTGGGTTTGGGAGTGCAAGAGGGAATTGGACACCTGCATGGCCGTTAAAAGGATTTTGAAACTGATGCTGCAGATTTGGGGGAGGGACTTTATACGATTTAAAACCGTTTTTCCAGCTATTGTCTGGATTATTCTGAACTCTTCCTTCCCTAGATTGATCTTCTTTTGGATCTAAAAACAAAATAAAATTATACCATGAAACTTGCTGGGAAAGAAAATAATTAGTGCTTTGTTTAGTTTTAGCTTTTTTTATGTGTTTTATACTTCATACAAAATTACTTTAGAATGTTGTATATTGTCATATAGGTACTTCATATAATATTGTGAATATTTTTTAATGTTCTTATTTTTTCATTAGATTTAAATTTAAAAAGCTAGTTGTGGAATGCATGTAAACAAATAGGAAATTCGCTAAGCCAAATTTGAAGGTGTTTTGTTACAAAACCTTTCCTAAAGCTTATAAAAATCTTCAATATAATGCCTAGATATGTCAAATTCAGAAAATATCCTAAAATCCTGTTGGGCTTCACCCCCTTGCCCAAGTTTTAATGCTTATCTGTTGCAGAAGATGATTTTATTTGGTCAGGCGATTATTTAAAAAAAGTTTATACTTAAATTGTCTTGGTGTAACTGTGATTGTCAAGTATATTAAATAGTTAGTTTAAATAGAACAAACAGTAATTAAATTGCTTGGATTATAAACTATTACATTCAAACTGAAAATAAGAATTCACATATATATTATTAATAACCATTTATTTGGATAACCCAGGCTCAGTTAATCCAGACTTTATTGTAGTAAAAAAGACAAGAGATTAGATTGTTTCCTCTATCAAAACATTGAAACATGTGCTGTTGTTGACAGTCACAACACAAAAACTATTTAAAATCCACCGTGTGCATGGAAATCCTTGTTAAATCTATATCTATAAATACAAAATTCCGATCAACGCCCAGGCCAGACCATTGCACCTAGAATCACAAAATTTGGCATGTAGACTCCTCTTATAGCATAGGTACCCACTAATATAGCATAGGCACGCACTAAGAAGAGATTTTAAAAAATTCCCATAGGGCTATGCCCTATGGGGCTTCAAAGTTGCAACCCTGTATTCTTATGGACATTCACTTTGGTTTGAGCTGATGAAAATTCTATCAGCTGATTATGATTCGTAGTAGTTCCACGGGGAAACCACAGAATGCAGCACACACAACTGTCGTATTCCCGGGTGAAACCGAGAACGATGGCAGGTAGTCTTATATATTAATACAGTACGCTAAGCCGATTTTTGTTAAGAAAACTCCTTTATTTCTGAACCGATTTTAACGATTGAGGTACCAAAATATTCGTCTTGATTCGTAGTTGTGCATAATGGTTTTAATTTAAATGTCATAAATCGTTTATTTAATAATGTATATTGATGAAATTTGGTATATGGCTTTATGTGGTATTAAGATACATATATATGCATTGGAAATTCGCTTAGTACACAAGTTTGCTGCTACGGGAGTATTTTTTAATAAGATGATGATTTAAAACATTGTCATAAGAGCCTTTTTCAGGTTATGTAAATTATTTATTCCATTCTGTTTGTTATTTAATTAAAAAAATGAAAAATATTACAGCGTTACAGAGAGAGGTCGTAAGTCACATTGTACTAATTTAGAAAAACTACATATATTTCAATGTTAGTGACTTTTCCCGCAGGGTAACATCGAATACTCAACCTTAATATTGTATCCGTCAAATTTTGACAGGGACCATCTAGTAATCATTAAAATCAACACATACAGTTTTATTTTATTTTTGATGTGATGAATATAAAAAATTCGAGAATATAAATGAATCAATATTTTTTGGAGGTTAACATATACTTGCACACTCTATGATATATAAGCTTGTGTTTAAAAAGTAGTGATAAGTGTTTATATGTTAGCTAAGCATTGCACACATAAAAGTGCACACAAAACAGTGAAATTATTTCCTCGATCCCTACAGTTGAAAGAGAGAAAAACAATAGAATGCAACTGCCTAGAATGCAATTGTTATTCAAAAGTTATCAATGATTTAAGATATTTCAGGATTTAATCCCACCTACCTACATGTTCAAAATTATTTCATATGTTAATCACATTCAATCTTACCATTTAATACATGATCTATGTAATCAAGCTGGCCACCATCTCCAAAATCTTGTTCATTTGGATTTGACTCTGGATCTATGGTCTTGTCACAGTCAAAATTTTCTGGATAGTCACAGACGCCAATGGAGGGGTTGAAAGCTGTCCCAGGACCACAAGACATTACAAAAGTCCTTCCATGATCACAGCTCAGGAATTTGAAACAGTCAGGGTGAGGGAGTAACCCACTTGCTCCAGGGGGACATTTCACTGTTTTTTTGGAAGAGTCAGCAGGATTATATTAAAAAAAAAGCTAGTTGTGGAATACATGTAAACAAATAGGAAATTCGCTAAGCCAAATTTGAAGGTGTTTTTGTTACAAAACCTTTCCTAAAGCTTATAAAAATCTTCAATATAATGCCTAGATATGTCAAATTCAGAAAATATCCTAAAATCCTGTTGGGCTTCATCCCCTTGCCCTTTTAAGTTTTAATGCTTATCTGTTGCAGAAGATGATTTTATTTGGTCAGGCGATTATTTAAAAAAAGTTTATACTTAAATTTTCTTGGTGTAACTGTGATTGTCAAGCATATTAAATAGTTAGTTTAAATAGAACAAACAGTAATTAAATTGCTTGGATTATAAACTATTACATTCAAACTGAAAATAAGAATTCACATATATATTATTAATAACCATTTATTTGGATAACCCAGGCTCAGTTAATCCAGACTTTATTGTAGTAAAAAAGACAAGAGATTAGATTGTTTCCTCTATCAAAACATTGAAACATGTGCTGTTGTTGACAGTCACAACACAAAAACTATTTAAAATCCACCGTGTGCATGGAAATCCTTGTTAAATCTATATCTATAAATACAAAATTCCGATCAACGCCCAGGCCAGACCATTGCACCTAGAATCACAAAATTTGGCATGTAGACTCCTCTTATAGCATAGGTACCCACTAATATAGCATAGGCACGCACTAAGAAGAGATTTTAAAAAATTCCCATAGGGCTATGCCCTATGGGGCTTCAAAGTTGCAACCCTGTATTCTTATGGACATTCACTTTGGTTTGAGCTGATGAAAATTCTATCAGCTGATTATGATTCGTAGTAGTTCCACGGGGAAACCACAGAATGCAGCACACACAACTGTCGTATTCCCGGGTGAAACCAGGAACGATGGCAGCTAGTCTTATATATTAATACAGTACGCTAAGCCGATTTTTGTTAAGAAAACTCCTTTATTTCTGAACCGATTTTAACGATTGAGGTACCAAAATATTCGTCTTGATTCGTAGTTGTGCATAATGGTTTTAATTTTTTTATATTTTTAATCTGAAGGACACGGGCCACCCTCAAAGTTTGTTTTTTGCCCATAAGATTAACATGAGGAATAATTTTATTTGTATTGCAGCTGTTAATACGCTATGGACAGGTTATTAGCACCAGATGTTACAGGTGCGGAATGTATTTATCTATCTAAATAAAATTAGTTTTTTTATATATCGCTTTGAGCAGTGAAATGTTGTATGCAGCAGAGATATTTAAATTTGTGTTAAATTTTGTTTATCTGTCTGTCTGTTTATGAGCCATATTTGTTCCGCGTTTCACAAAAAAATACCGTACTTAATGAAATAAAATGTTTTGCCCATTTTCGTGTGGACGAGGAAACGTTTAAGCTGTTTTAAATCATAGTACGTCATTAGGGTTATGCCCCTTTGTCCAGCACTGTTACAAATTAGATCTTAACGGACCAGTTTACTCAACACACTACAGAATGCACCATATTTGTTGCAATGAGCATTTAGTCAGCTAATTATCTTTTATCATAGAATGAAGGAAATGTGTCTACTACTCTACAAAGACCATACCATATAAAACCACATAAAATAGCAGCACGGCAATGAAACATTGGGTACGGAACACAAGCCATTGGTAACGTGGTGGTTAAAGCTCAATTTGTCTAGGTAGTCATTGGGATAATAATACTGAATATTTTATATGCATTTAGGTCCACCATCAATAACTCCAACAAACTACAGCAGTTATTTAAAAGATATTTGGAAGAAGATTGGTCCATCCAAAAAAAGAAAAAAACAGGTTATGGGCTTATTCCTGTTTCAATGGGACTCGGCCCTACTGGCTTCAACATTTCCATGTTAATCATATATTTATTAGACTGATTGAGCAAAAATTTGGTAGAAAGATAGCAGGCAATGCACTAAATTTTATATTTTCCGTCCTTTGGGATTTAAATGCTCCGTCGGCCTTTAAAAGTGTAATTTAATCATCACTGACATTAGTAGTAACTGGACCGATTCAGCATAGCTTTGTTAGGATGATAGTTAGTGCAAGTACATCATTGTCTATACTCCTGCTCCAAAAATACTTTAATTAGGGCAAATGTTGGAGCTATCAAATTTATTGGTTAATAAATGTGTTCTATTAGGCCTCATCCATGGAAAAATACTGTTTTGTATAGGAAATTATTAAAAAAAATAACATTGGGGGTTATGGTTAATATTTGTAAATAAAAACAAAAGAATCACAGCTGTTCATAAGTAAACATTAAATTCTAAAAATAACAGTCTAACACTCACTTGGTAAAGTATCATGTAATTTTTTTGAGGATCGTGATTAGAACCAATGTGCACATGACTTTAATTATTCATGATTAGGATATGTATAAATTGCGAGAACCATTAAACCAGAAGATTGAATATAAAGCAGACATGTCCAAAATGAAAATACACGAGCAACTAAACAAAGCAAATATGCTTACCTTGGTGGGGAACCATGAATGTGAGTACTGTACCCGCGGCATTTTTAACAAACTTACTGGCTTTTCGAGCAAAGCTCGGTCCCCCAAGTGCTTTAACAAATGTAACTAACTTCTCAAACATAACATTGTTCTGTGATCGCGAGCGAAGCCGCAACGAGCTTCTAATCTACTTTAATTTATTAAAACTTCCCACTTTAAAAAAGTACTTCTGATTTGGTGATAAACCAAAAAATATATGTCGTACCTACACATATTTGTTAATAAATAGATAATTAAAAACATGGCTGATAAAATAAGTCGTTGTTAAATCTGAGAACATAAAAACAAAGATGTTTTAAAGATGTCTTTTGTACTTAAAAACAGCAAGGCAATAAGCCAGGATGTCTTAAGGGATTATTCTATTTAACATCATTTTTACTTGTATTAAAAATATATCTACTTATATAAAGCTAGACGGGTTCACTCATTCACTGACATAAACTATGAGGCACTTCCCATAATCTAACTCCCCTCAACATCATACTTGAATTAGAGCTCTTGACGAGAAACTGCCAGAAAAATTGTCAAAGGTTAACATTTTTGAGTTTTTGAGGCATTTTTGGGGCGGGAAAATTTCACTTTTTCAATTTTTCCACTTTGAGCGCGTTTTCTACGGAAACGGTTAGAGATGGAAAAAAATGTTAAATACAAAAGTTGTAGAAAATTTAATTTCCAACTAACAATATACAGTCAGATTTAAGATCCGATCATCCGTTTAGCCGCTATTCATCGGAGAAGGAGTAATTTTGAGTATTTTGGCCCATTTAAATGTGTACAGTTTTGGAATGCCGTTTAAATGAAAGCACACTATCTTTAGCTAGTACCACATGTTTGTATCAGCTGATTTAAATAAACAATAGCTGATTTACTTAGTAGTATAGGCGATACTAATTTGCTCACATGAGGTGTATATAAATCAGCTGTTACAAAACAAGGTGCCTGCACGGGAGGTTCAGTATCGCGAATATTGTTTGTTACAAGATTGGAAAATGTAACCAAACCAATTGTTTGTTCTATCGAATGAATTTAGCCCAGTAGCCCAGTGGATATGTTGTCAGATGGTTCAAGATCATGTGGTCACGGGTTTGAATCCTACTTTTGATGCTTACTTATTGAGGTCTGCAATTTATGTTTAATTTGAGTTTATTTTGTTTTTAAAAATTCATTTATTTGTTCAACGAGTTATTTGTGCTCAACGAACAGCCACCATACAGCGCTCTGCGGAGTTAGGTTAGGTTAGGTTACTATAATTTTTTCGTGAACTGAAGTCTAATTTATTGTTGTTATTTTTAGCAAATTTCCCCTATAGGGAAGAAGCTATTACCGTAGTAGGCATGGTAAGACCTAGGCCAGGGACCATGATAACTTTTCGTTTGGAGATCCCCAGACCCCAAAAACAACATTCGTTCGAAACTGTATCTAACATATATACAGCCGCTTGTGTAACTGACTGACTCACTGAGGTATACGAATTCTAGACCACTTCTAGAAGAGCTATCGACGTGAAATTTTGCATGCAGGTAGATTTAACCTTGTAACCCCCAGAAAAATTGCCAAAACTCACAATTTTTAATTATTAAATATTTTTTAAAACATATTTTAAAATATATTAGTTACGTAGACTACGTTACCGACATGCATTATTTCGATATTGTAACCGTTTTGGCAATGTAGTTTACAAAAATCTAAATCGGCTTTCTCGTGTAAGCGTTATGTGGCAATCCAGTCACAAAAAATGTGTTTCTTATTAAATATTAATAATTTTAAACTTAACTAAATATGTTTACATAAACTCATGATTGCTTATTGCTCAACATCGAAACATATAAGTTAGGTTCTTGCTGGTAAGAAAACTTGTTGTTTCAACCACACCCTTTGATGATGTTTTTTCCAGCTTTTACGTATTATTGTTTCAACCACACCCTTTGATGATGTTTTTCCAGTTTTTACGTATTTTTGGTAGTCATGGTATTATCTTGCGTTACCCGCGGATCAGTTTACTAGGCCTAGGGTTATTCTCAGCTTGCTTCTTTTAGCAACTACGCGCAGTGCATGGCGAATTCTGCTTGTGCTTGGGGGTGAGTGGTGCCATAAATTAAACGTACTCCTTAGGGATATGCTCAATCTATGGTTGTGCGTGTGCGCCATTGACGAGATTCTCGTAGCTTGCGACCAGTTGTATACGAGCTCGGTGTAACTGACTCAGTTATACGAATCTTACCCCACTTCTAGATGAACTAACCAGGGAGTGACATTTTGTACACTTTTGCCTTGGCCACTTACGGATGAGGTAGGAACGTGACTTTTGGCATACAGTGTAGCTTGTAACTCCCAATGTTTAATTACTAACCTTAACAAAAATATAGAAATCTATGAGTACGTAAACTACGTTATTTAAATGCATTATTTGGATTTCAAAATGTTTTCGGTAATATCGGTAATGTAGTATGCAGCTTATGCTGTAGTAATATTTTAACTCTTTTAATATTAAACCTATTATTTTTTTATTAGACCTATTTATTTTTAAACATTTCAAAAGAATTGGTAGTCACTAAACTATGTTCTAACTTAAGGTGGTAACTGATGGTTTTATCCTTTAAGACTATTAATGCTATTTCATTATATATTCTATTCTATTTTCATTATTCACAAGCCCTTAATAATATATGGGTGCATATACCTATACAGTACACACAATACGTCTGCATGCCAGAGCCAACAACAGTCATAGAAACAATTTTATTTATTATAACCCATAAGAAATGTCTAAATTGTTGTGGATTTTTTGGTCTTTTGGTCATAACAGGTGGGAAAAGCCCCACTTGAATTAGGTTATATTTTTTACAGATTACTTTTATTCGGCACGAACATTATATTTTATGTTATTATAGTGTTTTTCCCTTTAACAACACAAATTTTGTCAAATACGGACAGTTAAAAGTAAGGATTTAAATTATTTCACGCACTTGCATAGTGTCTGGCGGCGTAACAAATTGCATACGATGTAGCCTTAAACTGTAACCTGGAATATCATCATTTCATATCCGATTTCTGAATACTATGACCTATACGTAGTATGCAGCATGCATATGAACAATTTGTATGATTTAACCCTCTATAAGAAAGCTAAGCCTTAAAATTTGTGTACTTTTAATACATTTACCTTATTAAATAGATCCTTGAGGAACTCTGTATTTTATTTATTGAAGTTGTATGACGATTTTTAAAATGTTTACTGGTTATTTATTTATTTCTTTGTTTTATTTCCACATATTCTGCATGATTTTCAGGATTGGTTTTGACCGAATTTAGAGAATTTTCAAGGTTTCAGGTTCTGAAATCGTGTTCTACTTCAATATTGTTCTGAGAGGTCTAATTTTGTGCACATAATATTTGCAGATTTCACTATATGAACTACAGATTAAAGGTTTTTGTACGATTTTTTAATTACGTACATAAACTACAACTTATCGATGGTTACCACATTTTCTAGGTTTTTAGTTGTTTGTGATGATTTTAACCATTGGAACTGAAAAAAAAAATTATAAATCTTGTTTGACAGAAGAAGAGTTGTATTTTGGTACAACTAGATTTTTCAAATTTCGGCATATTTTCGAGATTTTGTGGTGGTATTTTATTTTGTATCATGTTAATATAATTGATGAAGGCCTAATATTGGGCACGAAGTATGTCTATAAAATATGTCTTAGTAAATAACAGCAGTAATTTTACCAGTCTTGATTACTTAAACCTGTCGGAAAATCAAAAACTCTAAAAAATATCTTTAGATTTTACCATTTTCTTCGTATAAGTAGTAATGCTATGCTGGTTTTATGCCAATTGAGATTAATTAACATGCACGTGACACCATTTATACTTGACCTATGGACTTGATATTTAGCATGGTGGTGTTTTTCACCTATTAACCCCAGAGAAAATTTCCAAATTTTACTTTTGTCAGTTTAAATTCCCTTAATAAAAATCAATAATGGCAAATTAAATTAAAAAAGTGTCGTTTTATTTGAGTTCTAGTGGCCAAACAGATTGTCCTATAAAAAACGGCGACTACCACGTCCCACGGATTTTAGGCGATCTACAATTTTCTTCCTATGACTTTTTGCCGTATCTCGTCCCCTTAACCCTTAGATAGCGCTATATTTGTTAAATTTCAAGATTTTTACGTGGTTTTCAATGGTTTACCGTTCTAATACAGAATTTAGAGGCCTAGTATTTGGCACAAAGTTTTCCTATATTACAATTAATTAGTATTTAGAACCAGTCATACGCCCAGATTATATCACTTAAACACCCGAAAGAAAAAAAAAGACTTAGAACTTTTGTAAATTTATTTGTGTTTTTAGGTGTATTTTTTATGTAGCGATCCAGCAAGGGTAATACCCCTTATAAATAATGTTTTATTTGTTGCAGAATGCTTATTGTTGACCAAATACACAGCAATTTAGGTTTTTAACTTTGTTTTTCCCCCTTAAAAGGTTTAGGCGACGTCCTATAAAGGCTATATCACAAAATCCAGTGTAGGGTTTCAATTTTCTTTCCAAGGTAATAAATGGAGACTTAAAATTTAACATAAAATACGACCTGGGGGCGAAGCCCCCCACAGGGGTCTGGGGGCGGAGCCCCCAGCGAGCGAAGCGAGTATATATATATATATATATATATATATGTGTCCGTGAGCACGATAACTCTCGTAAAAATTATCCGATTTTGATTAAATTTGGTATAAACGTGTAAAGCAACATTTATGACTTTAAGTTCCAAAACCAGCCAGATCGCTTTATCCAAAGGGGTGTTTTGGGGGGGTTTTGTACCCCAAAAATGGTTTTTTGAATTTTTTACATATAATTTTGGAAATAGTCAAATTTTAGTTTTCACCATTGGATTCAGCTTAAAAAAACACACAATTTGGTATTTTGATAATTTCTCTTCGTTAATTGGTTACCGAGACATTGAAAGTGCTAAACACAGTACGTTGTCTAATGTTATTCTTATGGAGGAAAAGAAAAATTGTATATCTCGCTTATTTATGAACGTGTACTGACGAAACTTGGTATACGGCTTCATCTAGTTGTGGACCATTGTTTTTTATTTGCTCAAAAAAAACAATTTTTTGCCAAAGGCTCCCGTAGCAGCAAACCTGCATACTCAGCCCCATGTTATTCTTATGGAGAATAAGTAACGTGTTATCTCCCTTAATTATGAAAATAAATTAATGAAATTTGGTATGTGGCTTTAGCTAAATGAGTTATATTGATATTTGTATAAAACCCCATTTTTTGTTTTCCTTCCTTCAGCAAACCTGCATACTCAGCCACCATGTTATTCTTATGGAGAATAATTAAAATGTCATAAATCGTTTATTTTTATGAATGTATATTGTTGAAACTTGGTATGTGGCTTTATGTGGTATTAAGATACATATATATGCATTGGAAATTCGCTGAGTACACAGGTTTGCTGCTACGGGGGTGTTTACATGTAAATCCATTTGTAGAACTCCAATTTAATATTGTGACGACAACTTTTTAGCGAATTTCCCCTTTAGGGAAGAAGCTATTACCATAGGTCTCATGGTAAGACTTAAGCCCGAGACCATGATAAATTTTTGTTTTGAGGTCCCCAGATGCCAAAAACACTATTCGTTCAAATTTATTTATATATATATATATATGTGTGTGTGTGTCTGTCCGTTAACACGATAACTTGAGTAAAAATCGTCCGATTTTGATGAAATTTGGATCAAATGTGTAAAGTGACATTCATGACTTTAAGTTCGAAAACCAGAAAAATTGGACCATGGGAAGGGAGATATTTGCACAATGAATTGATTTTTTGTGATTATCCCAGTAGCAGCAAACCTGCATACTCAGCCCTAACGTTATTCTTATGGAGAATAAGTAAAGTTTTATACCTCCTTTAATTATGAACATAAATTAATAAAACTGATTACGTAGCTTCACCTGGTTAAGTTATATTGATAATTGCATAAAAACACATATTTTGTGTTTCTTGTTGCAGCAAACCTGCGTACTCAGCCCTATGTTATTCTGATGGAGAATAAATCAAATGCTATAGATCACTTATTTATTTATGTATTTTTATGAAACTTGGTAAGTGGCTTTATGTGGTAGTGAGAAACATACGCATGCATTGGAAATTCGCTGAGTACGCAGGTTTTCTGCGACGGGTGTATTATTTATATCTGATTGACTTTGATTGAGTGAGCACTTTATTTTTTGCTTTTATACACCTCGAAACAACCATCGTAGTCGGGAGTTCATTCGATAAAACGAACAAGCAGCCGGTTGGTTAAATGTTTCGATATCGAACCTATATGGGACTGCCTGTGTAGGTGTTAATGTGCTCACCAAAGGTCATTGTTGTGTATTTTTATTTGGTTAATGAACTACTAGTTTGATTTAAACTTGAGTTGACTGAGGAATGCAAGTGAGTGAAGCGAACTCCGAAAGGGGGTTTGGGGGCGAAGCCTCCAACGGCGATAAGCCTAGTTTAAAACAAGTCTGCAAGATTATAAAACTAACATCCGTATATAAGCTTGTACTTAAAATATGTAATCAAACCTCTGTCCTGAATTTGTTGTTGGTAAGTGGTAACGGGCTCAGCCCTGTACTCAGAGTTGGAGTTGAGACAGGTGACCTTGGAAGGGAAGTCACACTCTTGAGAGCGCGGGTTGAACAGAGTCCCCGGGGCACACATCTGGATCACCCCTCGGCCCTTGAAGCAGTTGATGAACCTTCGGCAGTCGGAGGCGTAGGGGAACTGACCTGTCGCTTTGTACGGGCACAACGCCTGTTTGCTCTGTACAATACAAATTAAACGAATATTATAGATAATATACTTAAGTTGTAGTGAATTAAAAATAGTTATCTTGTGTCTTAACACCTCAACAGTTATTTTAATTACTGAAATTGTATAATTATGTATATATATATATATATATATATATATATATATACTGTATATATATATAGGACTTGAATTGCTATGTGCAACTTGTACATTGAAACACCTGTTTTGAGTTAGTTGAACTTGTCGCTGCAAGATGATGCCACCAGTAGTAGTTGACAAATAAATAAGTGAGAATCACCCATTGAATTATATATTTTATGGTTTTGAATTTTTTAATATTTACAGCCAAAGGTTACCTTAAAAATTATGGCTGAATTACTGGTTTTGATGAAGTAGGTATTAAGAATGTTAATATGGGCTACCGACAAAACACATTTGAGAAATAATATAGAGTATAAAGATGTGGTTGCACTTACAGTAGATCCTCACTAATCCGTCACCAACGGGACTGAGAGCATGGTTGAAACGCAAAAAAGGTCGGATTATCAGAGGAACAAATTTATTCACATAAAAACGTAATAAAACTCTAGTTTAAACTGAACATATTGCCACATGGACTATTAGGCCTATACAATTCATAGCATGTGTTGACAAACTACAGACGAATGTGATATTAACTCATACAACTTTCAAAAAGTATCCTACTGTATGAAAAATAAGAGACTACTGCATAAGACCTACTCCGAAAGGCATACTGACTTACATCGCCTGTGACAAGCGTCGACATGAACGGAGCGACGACCGGATACAACAAAACGCCGATAAGGATATGGTCGGTCTAAGCGAGGAGTCGGTCCATCAGAGGTCGGACTAGCGGGCTCCTACTGTATTGTGTTTAACTTGTGGACAAAAACAAACTTGGGTCTGGCCCACACCCGTCTGGATAAAATTGAAACATTTCACAAATTTGAAACATTTTTGTGCTCCTTGAATCTCTTCATTAACTTGGTTCAGAAATAATAATGGAGCTCTGTTACAGGAAAAAACACGCTTTATTATGTTAAATTTTAGGATTTTTCAGTTGTTTAATTACTTTTACAACTGCCATTCATTTGAGATTATATATTTTTTGAGCATTGATACCCATTCTTTCTACTTTATTTTGATACAAAACCACCTATTATTTCCCTCCTGTACTTGAAACAAACCTTAACATTGGAAAAAATATATATTTCCAAAGAAAATTGGTAAAAAGTATTTGTTTAAGCGTCAGGGTGACTCACTATATGAAACTCATCATCAGCATGTCTCTATAGCTAAAGACAGCTGACACACAAATCACATACTGGCCAACAGGTACAAGCATAGACAAATCTTGTGATGGGCAAAGCAATTGCATTATTTTATTCAAATTACCTTGTTTTAGCGAATTTCCCCTTTAGGGAAGAAGCTATTACCATAGGTGGCATGGTAAGACTTAAGCCCGAGACCATAATAACTTTTTGTTTTGAGATCCCCAGATGGCAAAAACACTATTCGTTCAAATTTATATATATGTATATATACATATAAATATATGTATATATGTGTCCATTACCGCGATAACTTTTGAAAGAAACGCCCGATTTTGATGAAAATTGGCACAAATGTGTAGATTAACATTTATGACTATAAGTTCGAAAACCAAATCGATTGGACTATAGGAAGGGGGTTTTAAATTTTCCAAAAATAAGTTTTTTGAATTTTTCCTCCTAAAATTTTAAAAACACTTGATTTTGGTTATAGCCATCTTATAGAGCTTAAAAAAACAAATAATTTGGTATTTTGAATCATTAACCTAGGTTAAGTGGTTGTAGAGAAAAGTAAAAAAAAACACATCCATAAAATTTCCTATCTTAATCTTATGGGAAAAAGGTTTTTGGATTTTCCCCAGATAATTTTACTAAAAACTTCACATTTTGTTTTACCAATCAGTTTAGCTCTACAAAACAATCATTTTGGTGTTTTAATTGATGTTCTACATCCAACCGTTGCAGAGATATTCAAAGTGCTAAACACAGTATGTTGTCCAATGTTATCCTTATGGAAGATAAATAAAATTTGATATTTCGATTATTTATGAATGTATATTGATGAAACTTGGTATGTGGCTTCAACTAGTTGTGGTATATTGATATTTGCACAAAAAAGGTTTTTTGTTGATTTTCCCCGTAGCAGCAAACCTGCATACTCGGCCCCTATGTTATCATATGGAGAATAAGTAAATTTGTATATCTCTCTTAGTTATGAACCTAATTTAATAAAACTTGGTATGTAGCTTCACCTGGTTGAGTTATATTGATGATTGCAAAAATACTCATTTTTTCTCTTTCTTGTTGCAGCAAACCTGCGACCTCAGCCCTAATGTTAGTCTGATGGAGAATAAATAAAAAGCTATATATATCACTTATTTATAAATGTATTTTTGTGAAACTTGGTAAGTGGCTCCATCTAGTAGTGAGACATATACATGCATTGGAAATTCGCAGAGTAGGCAGGTTTGCTGCAACGAGGGTATTTCCTATTTTGACTAAAAATAAATGTACAATATAAAAATTGAAATACAGAAAAAAGTTTTAGAGGAGTCTTTTGTGTTTTGACGAACCGTAGACAAAGCAGCAGGCAGTTTTGGCATGTCTTGTGGACCACTGAGCTTGTGAGGAGTATACGAATGGTCCACCCTTCCATTAGCTACTTGCCCTCTGGGTACTCCAGTGCTACTGGAAGCAGAAGCGATCGCAACATGCTCTCTGGACAACCTGTCACTAGTAGCAGTTGTTGCAGTAGCGGTTGTAGCGATATGCTCCCTGGACAACCTGTCACTAGTAGCAGTTGTTGCAGTAGCGGTTGTAGCGATATGCTCCCTGGACAACCTGTCACTAGAAGCAGTAGTTGCAGTAGCGGTTGTAGCGACATGCTCCCTTGGAGTCTTCACCCCGCGTGATGGCGTGTCAGGGCGTGATGGCCACGGTAAATTCTCCCTATGCCTTGGAGGCTTTGTTGATGGTTGTTCCAGGTCATAGATCTGTTAAATGTGGGTACCTTTATGTTAGTGAGGACATTTTAAAATAATTTAAACAAGCAATGGTTAAGGATTTAAAGCGAGATATTGTGATTAGGTTGCATTACTTGATTACTGTCAATGGCAAATGAGTACCTCAACAAAATAAAATAAAAAGTTGTATTATCAAGATATTATGGAAAAAGCAAACCAAAACTTATTTAGGTACCTATTTTTAAGGATTAAAATAAATGTATTACTCACTTGCAAGTAATATCTTTGACTACCAAAATGTTTATATTTCTAAAATTGTAAGGTACCGTGGAATTTTATTTGTTATTATAAGAATAGAAATATGATAATTATTATATCATACCAATTTTAGATGTAGGAAAATTACAAAAAAACTTTTGACGCTCATTCTCCCAGAAGAAGCATATTACTAATTTTCAACTTTGGAAAAGGGAATACCAAGGTCAAGAAATACCAGCATTCGATGAATTTTACGATAAAGGGAATTTGTGAGAAGACATTCTGTTTTACAAAAATACTTTAAAAACAATATGTTTATAAAATGTAGACTTAATAATTACAAAAAAAATGGAGGAATTTTGTTAGGTGGCAAAATAAAATAAATAATGCAAAAAGACAATTTCTTGGAGGAAGTAGACAGTGCAAGTGAAAGGATTATAAGTTGGCTAGGTCTGAGCTACTAGACTGACGAATAATTTTAATGACAGTGAAAATGAACTCATCAGACTGATGAAGAAAACCTAATAAATCATAGACTTTATAACTAAGCAGTTTTTCATGAATCTACTTGCAAAGTAGTCAAGTTGGAAAATGTTCTTAATTTAATGATCAGTTGTACTTACTTATTTTGGCACAGTTTATTTGTATTTTTTATCTTTCACCATAATTTTATAACTTACTTAGTTTACACAATGAATACAAACCCTATAAGAACAACACAGCTTATGGGGAATAGTCAGAAAAAAATCCAGGTCAAAATCTGTAGTTCTGCATGTGGACACTAGGCAGCGCTGGCTGTAATACTGTTGCTGCCTCGATTGTGAGTGAGAGGGCTAACACCCTCGCATCGGTTCTCTCTCTCACTTCCATACTCACAGCGAAACGTGACACTAGCACTGCCTAGCGTTAGGGGTGGGCGAGTACTCGAGTTTCGAGTATTTGTTCGAGTACTAAAGACTACTCGAAGGCTGAGTTGAGTAGTAAAAATTCTCTAAACTATCGAGTCTAGTAGTTGACTACTCCCGCCAGATACCCCGAATAGTTGAAAGTTATATAATCCCGCTGTTTACCCACGTTTACGCCGCTAACAAATGTTCAACAAAATAAGTGACTGAAATAAAGAAAAATAAGCTTAACCCTTTGAGTGCCAGAGTTTTTCGGTCGTCATATCCCTAGAGTGCCAGAGTTTTTAACACAGTATATCCAAAAAGTGCCAGGCACAAAATCAACATTTTGCAAGGGTTTGCAAAAAAATTAATAACTTTTTTATTTGGTAAGATATTATTATGAAACTTTTTTTGTTTTGTAAGTTTAAAGTTTAGCTATAATATTTATGCACATATATAATATTTAAAAAATAAAAAATTTGAATACATATGTGTATGTGGGAAATTTCTTTGAATTTTTTTTATTTGTTTCAGGTAAATAAACATTGTTCAAATATAAGATTTTCACCAAATAACTAATAGATTTATAGAGGACATGTTTCCCAAAATATTTCCTGAAAGTTTCATCAAATTTGGGCTTTAGGCGGACAAGTTATTTCCATAAATGTAAAAAAATATAAAAACGGCAAATTAGTACACAAGACAGTAGCCTAACTTTATTCAAGGGTTTAAGTTTTATTACAATTTTATTTCATAAAGCAGACTAACTAGGCCTAGTATATTTATGGAGTATATGTTTACCTGAACATATCCTGGAAATGTCCTGGAAGAAATAATAAAAAGTAATGACGTAAGAAAAATTTTCTATAACAACGATTCACAAAATCAACATTTTGCAAGGGTTTTGTACATAAAATCAATAACTTTTTTATTTGGTAAGATATTATTACGAAAATTTTTTTGTTTTGTAAGTTTAAAGTTTAGCTAATATTATGCACATTATATAATATCTAAAAAATAAAAAAAAATAAAAATTTGAATAGGTACATATTATACATGCGGGAAATTTGTTATATTTTTTCAGATAAATAAACATTGTTCAAATATAAGATTTTCACCAAATAACTCCTAGATTTATAGAGCTAGAAACTATCCTGGTAATCACCTGAAAGAAATAATAAAAAGTAATGACGTAAGAAAAATTTTCCATAACAACGATATATCGTTGCAATGTATTTTTCGGTAAGACCACCGACGACGATATATCGTTGTGAAGTATTTTTCGGATGTTCCGTGCACAACGATATATCGTTGCGTGGCACTCAAAGGGTTAAAATATATTTTTAGCTCATATGAAAGGAGACAACAGGTGGGTTATTTTTGGATACCTGTGAGTTAAGATAAGTAAGAGAGGGGGCACAGGGAGTGTTTGGGTCGGGGGCAAAAAATCACTTTCAAATGTTCTGGTTTTGATAAACTAACCCAAAATCGTTGTATGGATATATATTTGTAATACTTGTATTTTGTTTGTTATTGTTGTTGAAAACATTATATATTTACTATTTTTCATTTAAATTATTATTTATTCATGGTAAAATAAAGGTTAAAATAAAATAAATAATAACATTAATAATTTAATAACATTTTATGTTTATAATTACAGTTTAATATGTAAAAGGCATTGTTTTCCATAAAAAAACAAATAGTTTTTTTACTTTTGAAAGAACTACTCGACTCGACTCGATTTAAAAAAACACTACTCGCCCACCCCTACCTAGCGCTCACATGTGCAACTACAAATTTTGACCTGCGATCTTGGCTGAGATTGTTAACCAACTAGTGATCTGCTTATAAGGTCTGTATTCATTGGTTTACATTACACAATCTATGTATTTTCATATGTTCACATCTTAAATAAACCTTTAATTATCATGGTATATTGCAACTAGGCTTATATATTGTAACTAGTTTAAGGATAAATTATTTGAAAATGAGCAGGTTATCAGCATACTTAGGCATTACTGCATATGGGAAATTATTAGTCTGGGCCAAAATACAACAAAATATAAATCCTATTAAACAAAAAACATTTTGTTGAGTACTACTACTTTCTATTTTATTTATTAACTAGAAATAAAACCTTTATTTTTTATGGCGGTTGGGGATGAACGGCCTAGGACCTGCATTCGTTCATGACATTAGATAAATGAACATTTAAAAGGCCTAGATTTTAATAAAGTAAAAATAAAACATAAGCGACTACATGTATATTAATCCGTTTGGTTCACAACAAAATTATAGTTTTGAAATAATAGTCTATTTATTTATAACTCAGAAAGTGTGATTAGGTAACTTTTCTCATAGGTAAAGAGAAAACCAATGAGGTAAAAGGAGAAAACAGCTTCAAGTGATTTTGTAGGTTAATGTTGTACGTAAATCCTGTTCTATAATCAGGAGCATACATGCATTTTCCTGTATCGTACATTTATATTGTTTTGTAAACAGTAAACGCCAATGTTTTTAAATGGATTAGTACAGAAACACATGACGACTCTTAAATGTAAAGTCTTTTTTTTGACGGTAAAGTACAGTCAATGTAACTTCCACATGTTAAAGCATAAACAAGTGTTAGAACCATTAAATAAAGATCACATATAGAATGTATAGATCTCAATGAAGCAAAATATACCTGAAGGGACAATGAGTTATAACAACTGGAGTGACCCTAACATACAGAACATATGCAACCTACAACTTTGATAGGGGAAACCCTGGCGGCGGTCTGAGGGAGGAGCCCCCACCGAGCAAAGTGAGTTTGTGTATACTCTTAACTTTAAATAAATCAACAAGCTATATCAAATAACTTTCACCTTCTTATAAAAAAGTTGCTGTAAAAAGTGTCTTGTACTCGAGTATTGGGGGGACAGGCTTAATCATTGTTGTTTTATATAAAAATAAGCAATTAAACTACACAATAATTGTATTGCCAATTAACAAAATAATAATGTAGGTAATGTTATTTTGTCCACAACTTGTTTCACATCAATCCTACGAAAATACTCACTTAATTGGTTGAAAAAAATAAAGGCTTATTACTGTGTAGATATTTTTACTGAAAACAACATTATTTTAAGAAATGGTAAAACTTACCCCTAAAGCCACAGCCACAAGGCAAAGAAGCACTAAAATGCACTTAGAACACATTTTTCATGAATATAACCACATTTTACAATAAGATAAACTAAGGGTGTTAAAATCACCAGTCTAAATAGCTCAAGGCAGTGAGTATTATTGAGAGCATATCAGTTATCTCCTCTGCATGAGGTCATGGTTCAAAGATTATGTAGCTGGGAATATCAAAAGAAATCTGCCATTACTTCATTAAGACAAACAAAGTCATACTGTCAGTTGATTCATACATGTAAGTTATGTACAAACAATTTAGTGGAATCAAAAACAATCCTTATGATTAAAGGCACGTTCTCTGAATTACATGAAACACTTTTAAGAATTTAGAAGAGTTTCATTAGTAATTCATATACATAATTTCAATCCACAAATAACCCACAGTTTTATATTGTTTGATTAAAAGGACAAGTGAAATGACAACAAAACAAATATTAAAAACACATATAATTTGATATTTATTACAAGTCTGTAACTAATACAACAAAATAATCATGCAAAATAACACAAAATGCATGAAAATTATGTAACAACACAATAGTAATACAAACAGTTTCTGTCCATATATCAACCAAGTCTTATTCATTGACTAAAATATGCTCATGTTCATGGTGTACGCTATGTGAATATTTCACTCTGTTACTGCATACAAATATAAAAACTAAATACTAAGGATATAAAAAAGCAGAGAGTATCAAAATGTCTACGAGTATTGCTTGAACATGAACCTAAAATTATAGGCTATAATAAAATATTAAGGTAAGTGAGAGATCAATCATGGTAAACAGAACCATACAAAAGTAAATCTCCGAATGACATCTTAAACAAATTTATAATAACAGAATGAAAAAAAAAACTTGTAGATTTACAATATTGAGAGTTTTTAAACTGATAATTTCAACTAAAAATGTTTGAAACAGTTTTATGATTCAATTACTACTTCATTGCATCTTCCCTTTTTGTTTAAAGTAATATTTGCTAAATAGGGGAAATAAAACTTTAGAATAAGTTAACAATTAAGAATTTTATATATTAAGCTAAGGGAGTTTATCACACAACCTTAATAATAGGGCAAGTATTAGCTCAAAAGCCTTCCCAGCGACTTAAAATTTCATTCGGCATAAACAAATTGTATCAGTCAAAAGTTTGAGCAAATAAGAAGGACATTGACAATTGGAGTTGCAAAATTAATGTAAAACTCAATGGAAATAAAATGGCAATGCAGATGAAAGACATTGGTTCTTTGCACTTGAGCAATGACGACATAAGACAATGACATCAGAACTAAAGCTTAGAGAGAGACCCAGGACGAATCAAGTTTGAAGAGAAAAGGTAAGACTTAGCCATGGATATGAAATAAATAAAGTGACCAGCTTCAGAGATAATACAAATTGACTCATCAGATGAAAAATTAACCTCTGTCAAGAAGGAATTGTAAGGACGAGTTCACTGCTCCCCACCACACCCGGAACATGAGTAGCATAGAGGACTGGGAGAGTTCCGGTATTCCTTCTACAGTGGAACCTCGATAACTGGAACCTCAGGGGGAACGAGAAAAATTTGAGTTATCGAATATTTTGAAATATCCCACAGACTCCACAGACTTTGACTTATTGAGGGTCACGGTGACACAATAGATGGATCATAGAATGGTAGAATCCTTACATCACTTTGTGCTTTGTATCATAAACAATCATACCGTATAATAATAATTATTAAAATTAAAAAGGATTTGAATAATTTTAATGTCTAAAATAAGCCCGGAAATATTTAGTAAAGCTTATTTGGTTAATGTAGTAGAGGATGAAATACTTCGAAACACTTCCTTCAGTGAAAATATTGTAGAGGAGGAAAGTAAACAAATAATGACTCACAGTTCGGTATTTTGGTGATGTTTTTCCCGTTCGACCATTTCCTGTCTATTTTCTAGACGTTTTTTGCTCACTTCTTATCACCTGCCCCAAAACAAATCTCTCCCCCTAGGGAAGTCAGTTCTGACCAACTATGCATCAATTTCAATGTAGCTAAACGTCAATGTACTGTAGGTTATTAAAATAATTTGCAAAACTAAAAAGTAACAAAACATGATAACAATTAAAAACACAGAGCATTGTTGGAATTAGGGTGAAGCAGTACAACACTTATTTTTTATTTAAAATTGGCGACTGAGTGTTCACTGGTGTTCCAAACTGCTTCCTGATGTAAATTTTTTATTTCCTATGTCAACAGCCTCAAATAATCTTCAAATTCTCATAGAGTTTTACTAACACGTTTTGAAAAAACTGCAAACACTTAGTAAAAACGCAACCTAAAAACTAAGTTTCACACCCTACATCCAGATCCTTTAAACTAGCAATATATTAACTAACGACACCGGACACAAGCCTAATCAAAACAAAACCATCTTATTTAAGAGAAATACATAATTTACAACAATATGAGACTGTTCCTTATTTATTTATGAAATCCTCACATAGGTGAAACCCGTGCGTGAGGATGAGTGTGTTTGATATGCACGTTGCTCTACATAAATTTCCCGGTTGTTTTACCGACACCAGGAGCACCCAGGAAAGAGATGTAGTGAGGAGGGAGGGTTGGAATTTCCGGCTGCAAAGACACTGGAGGTTTGTTGAATGAACAAATTTCTCTAGTCAATACTTTGACTTACAGAGGTACAGCGATTGTACACATTCGAGTTATAGAGGTTATACAACTAAAACTTCGACTTATAGAGGTGCGATGACAGGCTAAGAATGCTAAAAAAATCTAGTTATCGAGGTGTTTCTTGCTAACCCTTCGACTTACAGAGGTAAAATAACATAGCATTAGGTAGGCAAGTTTAAGGGGAATGTAAAAAATTTGAGTTATCAAGGAATTTGACTTATTGAGGTTCGAGTTATCAAGGTTCCACTGTAATACATTTCTTTGTGCTCAATGACACGGTCAATGTCCTATTGTATGTATATATATACTTATTTGATACGCTTGGGATTTTGTTGTGACTGGAATTCCTCCTATAAGTGATGTTTTTAGTGTCATCGGATAAAGTTCAGCTTGAAGTAGTTTACAACCTAATATCAAAAAAGGCAAATGTAAAAGAAGAGCTCCAGCCACCCTTACAGATTGTACTTTGTCCATAAGATACAAATAGAATGTTTAATTGAATTTCATTAACACCTGTTGATTTAGTAGAACTATTAAAGAAAGGACAGATGTTCAGATTATAATATAAAAAAATATTCATTGGAATGGTAGCACAATTTGTTAAACGTTATGTTTTGAGTGAGTGAGTGAGTGGTTTTCATTATGACTGTGCAGACTTCAATTTTACTCAAAAATTGCACTGGTATAACATTTTAAGGGGATGAGCTTTGTCAAAAAAGGGCTTATCATAAAGAAATATATTTTTGGTAAACGATAGCCATACAAAATGTACTAGAGAACCATCAGCTGGAGGGTTCACAAAAAGAGGTCAAAGTTTGATTGAAGAAGGGCCAATCATACGGGGTCCAGTGTGATAGAAGGAGGGCTTATAATACAGAGATAGACCTTTGTTAATAGAGAAAAGAGGGTTATAAAATAGGAATTGAGATCTTCCTGAAGAAGAGTTAAATACCCCCGTAGCAGCAAACCTGCATACTCAGCGAATTTCCAATGCATCTATATGTATCTTAATACCACATAAAGCCACATACCAAGTTTCATCAATATACATTCATAAATAAACGATTTATGACATTTTAATTATTCTCCATAAGAATAACATGGCGGCTGAGTATGCAGGTTTGCTGAAGCAAGAAACATAAAAAATGGGGTTTTATACAAATATCAATATAACTCATGTAGGTAAAGCCACATACCAAATTTCATTAATTTGTTTTCATAATGAAGGCAGATAACATGTTACTTATTCTCCATAAGAATAACATGGGGCTGAGTACGCAGGTTTGCTGCTACGGGAGCCTTTGGTAAAAAATTGTTTTTTTGAGCAAATATCAATGGTCCACAACCAGATGAAGCCGTATACCAAGTTTCGTCAGTATACGTTCATAAATAAGCGAGATATAACATTTTAATTTTCCTCCATAAGAATAACATTAGACAACGTACTGTGTTTAGCACTTTCAATATCTCGGTAACCAATTGACGTAGAGAAATGATCAAAATACCAAATTGTGTGTTTTTTTAAGCTGAATCCAATGGGAAAAACTAAAATTTTACTATTTCCAAAATTATATGTACAAAATTCGAAAAACCCATTTTTGGGGTACAAAACCCCCCCCCAAAATACCCCTTCGGATAGAGCGATCTGGCTGGTTTTCGAACTTAGTTATAAATGTTGCTTTACATGTTTATACCAAATTTCATCAAAATCGGATAATTTTTACGAGAGTTATCGTGCTCACGGACACACACACATATATATATATATATATATATACAGTTTCGAACGAATGGTGTTTTTGGGGTCTGGGGACCTCAAAACGAAAAGTTATCATGGTCCCGGGCCTAGGTCTTACCATGCCGACTACGGTAATAGCTTCTTCCCTATAGGGGAAATTCGCTAAAAGAAGGTCAAAATTTGCTGGGAGAAAGTCTGATAAAGAGTTGGTTGAGCTTTTTGTTTAGGAAAAATTACATTTGTAAATGGAGCAGAACTTAGAAGGAAGAGGGACTTACTATGTATGATTTGAGCTTCCCCAGGAGAAGGGTTTATACAAAGCATGTAAACCATGCTACAAGCAGATCTTATGGAGGACCTTTACGGGAGGTCAATGAACAAGTGCGTTTACTCTACCTATGGTAAACATACTGAGGCTGAGGCCAAGGTAATATTTTACAAGATCGTAAGTTGAGTCTCTTGATAAGCATGTATAAGGCTATAATACACCTCAGTTAATACAGATACACAGGCTATTAATTCTGTTGATAAGTTTACTTCATTTTCGAGCAACATGTTTCATAGTATATTAATATCTTTCAGTTGGACATTTTTGGCTGGAATTAATGAGAGCTAAATATTTTACAATCCATTAACTATTATTGAGCACGTTTTCTCTTCAAACTTTTATTTAATAAATGTCTGGAATTCAACCCGATCAGATCTCTGTATGATTATATATTTGCCTAAGATACAGGCAATCTTATTTACAAAGCTTATATTTAAGATAAAATCTACTCTACTCTGTATTTGGATAATTTATACATTCACTTAAAATATGAGACCAAATAAGGTAAAATATCATAATGATATATCCTTAAAATAAAATATACAACTTTAGCCATGTTCAACTTTTTCTCATGAAACGAGTTAATTTTTTTACAGCTGACAAGTTCTTACCTAGACGAGTTTTTGATGAAAAAATATTCATTGCAACTAGAGTTTATTGGTCTATAGGTAAAACATCTCTTATCCGTGTTCATGGCTAAAGTTTAAGGTAGCTAATAATACATGTAAATATAATTATTTAGAACTATCAAATCAACATAACACTGATATACTTACAACTAGTAAAACAAATTTAAGTAAATGAACATAAACAAGACGAATAAAGAAATGGTTTTATTCCCACTGTTGATAGGGCGTTAGCTTATCTTATTCATGCATCTTTCAACTGTAATATTCATCTTAATTGATCCAAAATTTATTTTACAATAGGGGTAGGATCCAGCGCACCTGTAAAACACTCCTCTTAAGTAAGCGAATATAAGTTGAACATATTAAAAAAACAATGTTAGCTATGAGTTATTTACTATTTTTAAATTTCATTTCTCTTTGCCAATTAATAGTAATGTAATGAACAGTTAAACTATAAGAAATTATAGAAATCTATGCTTTTGTATAGCCTATAATTATAAAATATGTAGAATTATTTTTAGAACAGATAAGCCAACACCCCTAGCACAAATTAACACTACCCTAGAACTGTCTCTAGCAACAAATGGTTTACAACAAAATCATTTCAATCACAGAACTGGCACTAGCAATAGAGATCAACGGTTGTCACACAATCTATTCACATTTAATACAGGGAACGATTTGAAAGACTTTTGGTCGATCATGTTCCCATTGACCCGACTTACAAACTGTACAATTTCAATTAACTGCCTCACTTTCATAGACTGTTTTGAGATCAATCATACTGAAGCCATTTTGCTCAACATTGCCAGCTATTTCTGATAGTTAACTTTAAATTTTAATACAATTTGTCACACATTTACAATAAGTTCATTTGTATTTAATTCACCACATAAAACAAAGATGTCTATTATTTTACAAAAAAAATCTGCAAAAATATAACTGTTTTTTAGTGTTTCGTTATGTTTTTAAAGATCTTGAGAGCTTGAAACCTAATTTTATAATTCCTACATCAAGTCAATCAAGTAGAAATAAAAATATGAATAGTAGATTTATATAAATGTGTCATAACAAAGACCTTATTCAGAACAAAAATGTTATAATTAACTTTTATGAGGCAGCTTGTAAAAGTTATTTCAAAATCTTCATAAATTGCCCTAAAAATACAATTGTTCACTATAACATCAATACATTTGTAAAACATCTAGCATCCTAACACTATATTAGCACTTCATACTTTTAAATATAAAATTGGCAAAAATTTGTAAATATCAAAATGCACATTTTATGAAAGACCTTGTTTTATGGCAGTCAAAAATGCTTTATTTATCTGGTACATCATTAAGCATAAGATAACTTACTGCCATCTGAACCTCTTGATAGTATTCAATGAAAAGTTTCTTGACTTCGGCAGTTGTTTCGAGATGATAATAAATTCACTAATAAAATAATATGTAATAAGCAATGAGTAGGAAAACCGTTACGAGATAAATAATTGAAAAATTAATCTACACACAAAAATATAAAGAAAGTGAAGTGAGCTTTAAAAAGAAGGCTATAAAGAATATGTATTGCTTTAATTTTTCTGGTGACACTGAACAATTGAATATAGGGACCAAGGATCTTGTACCCTAAATAATTACTTGAACACACCTGAAATAAAAGTGTACCAATAGTAACCTACCTGATGAGTTGAGGGTACGTGTAACATTCATGTGAAACAATGAATAATAAAACATTTCTATCAAAGTGTATCAATATTTAAAAAATCTTTTTCTGTATGGTTTCATCCAAGAACCTTGATGTATTTTATCACATGTTTGTCTCAATATTATATAAGGGTTTGATTATGTTACGTGTATAACAAATTCACAAAATAAAAATCAGTGTCTCGTGGATTATTCAAACCTACTCAGTAGCAAAAACACTGTATTTGTAGATAAGAAAAGCAAATTCTATTCGTTACTTTAAACAAGTCATCATTCAATATAAAGTCCATGGCTTTCCAGAAATGATTTACACATAATAAAACTAAATATCCCCAATAAAATTAAGAACTTCATGCAAACTTAAAATTAAAATCATGCAATAGAATAACTATTGTATTTAAATGAATTATTTTAATTGTATCTCAAGTCCAGAATATTCCTGTAGAGCTTTTTTGGTAGCGAACCATAACAATGATACAAGTAACACATTTCAGGTGTGTTCAATGTGTACAAGGTGAATATTGTTTATCTACGCTGGCCTTGGTGACACTACACCACACATTCTGGAGATCACATCTGATTGGAAGAGAAGCCTTCACCGTTAGCACAGCTCTTGGTTACTGTCTGGCCCTACTTCAGCAGAAGACTGCAACACAACAACAATGATCAAATAACACGTTTCAGGTATGTTCAGTGTGTAAAAGATAAATATTTTTTATGTACGCTGGCCTTGGTGACACTACACCACACACTCTGGTGATCACATCTGATTGGAAGAGAAGCCTTCACCGTTAGCACAGGTCTTGGTTACTGTCTGGCCCTACTTCAGCAGAAGACTGCAACACAACAACAATGATCAAATGACACTTTTCAAGTATGTTCAGTGTGTAAAAGGTAAATATTGTTTATCTACGCTGGCCTTGGTGAAACTACACCACACACTCTGGTGATCACATCTGATCGGAAGAGTAGCCTTCACCGTTAGCACAGCTCTTGGTTACTGTCTGGCCCTACTTCAGCAGAAGACTGCAACACAACAACAATGATCAAATGACACTTTTCAAGTATGTTCAGTGTGTAAAAGGTAAATATTGTTTATCTGCGCTGGCCTTGGTGACGCAACACCACACACTCTGGTGATCACATCTGATTGGAAGAGAAGCCTTCACCGTTAGCACAGGTCTTGGTTACTGTCTGGCCCTACTTCAGCAGAAGACTGCAACACAATAACAATGATCAAATGACACTTTTCAAGTATGTTCAGTGTGTAAAAGGTAAATATTGTTTATCTACGCTGGCCTTGGTGACGCTACACCACACACTCTGGTGATCACATCTGATCGGAAGAGAAGCCTTCACCGTTAGCACAGCTCTTGGTTACTGTCTGGCCCTACTTCAGCACAAGACTGCAACACAACAACAATGATTAAATGACACTTTTCAGGTATGTTCAGTGTGTAAAAGGTAAATATTGTTTATCTACGCTGGCCTTGGTGACGCTACACCACACACTCCGGTGATCACATCTGATCGGAAGAGTAGCCTTCACCGTTAGCACAGCTCTTGGTTACTGTCTGGCCCTACTTCAGCAGAAGACTGCAACACAACAACAATGATTAAATGACACTTTTCAAGTATGTTCAGTGTGTAAAAGGTAAATATTGTTTATCTACGCTGGCCTTGGTGACACTACACCACACACTCTGGTGATCACATCTGATCGGAAGAGTAGCCTTCACCGTTAGCACAGCTCTTGGTTACTGTCTGGCCCTACTTCAGCAGAAGACTGCAACACAACAACAATGATCAAATGACACTTTTCAAGTATGTTCAGTGTGTAAAAGGTAAATATTGTTTATCTACGCTGGCCTTGGTGACACTACACCACACACTCTGGTGATCACATCTGATCGGAAGAGTAGCCTTCACCGTTAGCACAGCTCTTGGTTACTGTCTGGCCCTACTTCAGCAGATGACTGCAACACAACAACAATGATCAAATGACACTTTTCAAGTATGTTCAGTGTGTAAAAGGTAAATATTGTTTAT
This sequence comes from Allygus modestus, assembly GCA_963675035.1. NCBI lineage: Eukaryota > Metazoa > Arthropoda > Insecta > Hemiptera > Cicadellidae > Allygus > Allygus modestus. The sequence continues at coordinate 137,616,946 of OY776111.1, forward strand.
CTACGCTGGCCTTGGTGACGCTACACCACACACTCTGGTGATCACATCTGATCGGAAGAGTAGCCTTCACCGTTAGCACAGCTCTTGGTTACTGTCTGGCCCTACTTCAGCAGAAGACTGCAACACAACAACAATGATCAAATAACACTTTTCAGGTGTGTTCAATGTGTACAAGGTGAATATTGTTTATCTACGTTGGCCTTGGTGACACTACACCACACATTCTGGAGATCACATCTGATCGGAAGAGAAGCCTTCACCGTTAGCACAGCTCTTGGTTACTGTCTGGCTCTACTTCAGCAGAAGACTGCAACACAACAACAATGATTAAATGACACTTTTCAGGTATGTTCAGTGTGTAAAAGGTAAATATTGTTTATCTACGCTGGCCTTGGTGACGCTACACCACACATTCTGGTGATCACATCTGATCGGAAGAGTAGCACAGCTCTTGGTTACTGCCCGGCCCTACTTCAGCAGAAGACTGCAACACAACAACAATGATCAAATAACACTTTTCAGGTATGTTCAGTGTGTAAAAGGTAAATATTGTTTATCTACGCTGGCCTTGGTGACGCTACACCACACACTCTGGTGATCACATCTGATCGGAAGAGTAGCCTTCACCGTTAGCACAGCTCTTGGTTACTGTCTGGCCCTACTTCAGCAGAAGACTGCAACACAACAACAATGATCAAATAACACTTTTCAGGTATGTTCAGTGTGTAAAAGGTAAATATTGTTTATCTACGCTGGCCTTGGTGAGACTACACCACACACTCTGGTGATCACATCTGATTGGAAGAGAAGCCTTCACTGTTAGCACAGCTCTTGGTTACTGTCTGGCCCTACTTCAGCAGAAGACTGCAACACAACAACAATGATCAAATAACACTTTTCAAGTATGTTCAGTGTGTAAAAGGTAAATATTGTTTATCTACGCTGGCCTTGGGGTTGCTACACCACACACTCTGGTGATCACATCTGATTACATCTTTCACGGTTGGCACATCTCTCCGTTACTGTCGGATGCTACCTCAGCAGAAGTCTGCAACACAACAACGATACAATAACACATTTCAGCTGTGTTCGGCATGTGGAAGGTAAATATGTCATAAACTGGGTGTCTACAAAATTTTCTATGGGAAATTCCTGACTTTTTTTCTACAATTTTTTCCAAAATTCCCTACGTAAAGACTAGGGGTGTGCGAGTAGTGATTTTTTAAATCGAGTTGAGTAGTGCTAATTATTTTCGAGTTAGTAGTTTTAAATAGTTTAACGGGATTTGGATACCACTCCATATTTGATAATCTAAATATGGTTTCTAACTAATACATGAGTAGCATTACAACGTTTTGGCCAGTACAGTATAATCAAACTGGATTACGTACTGACAAACAAAACACGGTTTGACATTCGTTTCCGGTCGATAAATCCCAGTCCGGTTGTCATTTGGCCAATATCACCTGGTCCAGACATCGCTTATAATCAATATTACATGACAAAATAGTTAGTTACGGCTGATAGCAAGTGGCCCGGTCGCCACTTCTGCCAATATTATGTTTTCCGTCGTCATTTGTGGCCGATATTATGTTTATCGTCGTCATTTACGGCCAAAATTACACGGTCCGATCATCATTTTCGGCCAATTTTACGTGATGAGATTGCCTTTTGCGGCCGTTACTATGCGATTTGGCCGGTCGCAATCGTTAGCGATTGTTCGGTAATCGGCGGGAATTACTCGCTCGAACTTTCAAAACTTCGAGTCGAGTTTGAGTATTAAAATACTCGGCCGAAAACTCAAAGTTTTGAGTACTCGCACACCCCTAGTAAAGACCTAACCTGTGTGTCACTTGATTTTATTGTATCATCTTCTGAGTAAGAATATTCAGACTTCAGACAACACTTACCACTGCACCTATTTTTTCAATCGTTATGGTGATATTTTGGTTTTCAATTGTAATATGTTGGATTTCCATTTTAGATTGTTCTCAAATCACTTACATTGTTTATCTTGTATTGTTTAAATTGTTCATGATTGTATTACAATCAGATGAACCTGTTCATTTGGAAATTTTATATACAGGTTAATATTGCGGGGTCAGCATTCAGCGCCAGCGTGGTTTTGTCTCTTATCTTTAAAAACTAAAAAGAACATATTGGTAACTTGGAGATGCACTTGACTGTATAAAAAAGAGAAGGATATAGCTTAAAAAATAATTATTTTGAAGTGTACATGCAATCATAATTATAAATGTATGTAAAAAATAATGATACACTGTATTCTTGATTATCTGAGCCTCAGTTGTCTGAGACACTGGGTTATCCGAGGTGGCTGTTAATTAGTTATTAATTCCAATTTCATTCTGAGTTCAAACGTAGTAAATCTGTGTTTTATTTAAACTGATAGTGAAAAAATTCAAAAAGAACTGTATATTAATTTATAAATACTGTAATAACTAGATACAAACATTAACATCATCCATTAATACAAAGGTATTTAAATAGGATACAATAAACAACATCTCTCAATACTACAAAATATGTTTACACTTATCTTGTACCTACATAGTAGACGGTAAATTTTCACAAAATGTGGCACAAGAAAATCGATTTCAATCAGTCACCGGTCATCAAACTGTTATTTGGGAAAACTAGATCAAGTTTTAAGTCCCAAGTTTTTTTTACTGCTTTTGTCATCTGCCAACCCCTTGATTGCGAGAAAAGAACTTGATTGTTTGTATATCATCGCTCCTTTCCGTTCTTGGCAGTTCTTGCTCGGCCTCGCTTCTGTTTTACTCGTGCAGTTTGTAAACTGGCAGAGATAGTAGGTGTTCATATTCGTTCATATGTTGAATCAATCGCAATATGTGTGAAAAACATAAAGGACAGTCATTTCTGTTGAAACAATGTATATAGCCATAGTAGATTAGTGTTTTACAGAGATTAGATGGAAGAGTCAATAAGAGAAGTAGCTACTACGGTACTGAAATTATAAATTATTCATTGAAACTTATCTTAATATGACCTAGATACCCAATTTAAATATGATAAAGTTATTTTATAAATAATGTAATAAATAAATTTATTTATTGATCCTAGTAAAAAATTTCGCCTACAGTCATGACTGCATTTCATAAAGTTACCTCGACAATAGCTCTCACACCCACATGGCTAACGTCACCGACCATCGGGAACGCATCGCTAACGTCGCCGAACAGCGGGAACGCATCGCTAACGTCACTGACCATCGAGAACGTATTGTAACGTCGTTGACCATCGGGAACGCATCGTTAACCTCGCCGATCATCGAGAAAGCATCGCTAACGTCACCGACCATCAAGAACGTATCGCTAACTTCGCCCATCATCGAGAGCACATCGCTAACGTCGCTATCAATCGAGAACGCATCGCTAACTTCGCACACTATTCAGAACGTCTTACACGATAGCAACTTGAAATTCCCGCATAATCCACAAATTTTTTCCTGGTCACCAAAGTTCACGCATAATTCCTGGTTTTCCAGGTTTCACGGTCGGTGGCAACCCTGCCTATACCTCTCACAAGGCCATGACAGAGGTATTAGGGAGAAGGGGTGTGGACCAGGGTGTATACTCACTCATTCAAACAAAAATCGGGGACTTTTGGAAAAAATCAGTGACCCATTGCGAAACAACTTTAGAGCCTAGGTTTCAGAAAAGCGAGTCATGAAATAATGACAGGGTACAATACAAGCCCAAACCTGAACAAAACCATATCATCAGATCCTTATGAAATTAGTTAGCTAGCGTATACAATTAATGAGATGAAAATGTACCACAACATAGCTCAATGTAGCCATAATTTACTGTTAACTTACCATAAAACCCTTATATAGGCTACAGAAGTACTGTAAAAAAAACACCATTTCACCATTTGCCACACAATAAATAGACCATAGTATTTCAGATCTTGTCACTGTGTCATTTATAAGAAAACTTGACATACTAGGCCTAATGTAATAGCATGATACTAGTACCGATCTCTTCACTGACATTCAGCTTTACTGCTGAGTAACATGCATAGGCCTACTAATAGGATTACTACTACAGGTACTTTTAACAGAACCGGAACTAGGCATCAAACTGCTAAACTAAACTCATCAAACTATTATTAAATGAGAATAAAGTTAGTTGGTTAACACTTTTCAATATGTTTTCTAAATTGACATGTTTTTTGCATTTCATATGGCAGACCAAGGCATTAACGCCAGAATGACTTACATCAATATATTTTTTACATAGGGAGCAGAATCCTGTATAAAGATTTTTGCACCACGTTTTAGCCACAATCTATATAAATCTTGGAGAAGCCACGGGTCTTGAAACTTGCACTTTCCCGGCATTTTAGCATCGGCCAGTAAACAGTAGACAAATCTTGGCAGGATATCACTTTAGTTTCAAAAACGAAGTTTAGTTGAAGGTTAAACACTTAAACAAAAGCCTACACCAAATAATTAAACCATAAGTACCGTCTTTTAAACAATTAAACAGTCAATTGAAATTTAACTAAACAGATAACTACTAAAACGATTAATACTGAAAAGCAAAATAAAATACAATATCATTCCTGGGTTTTTTCGTGTCTGTCTTTTCTTACAAAACAAAACTAGACAGACGAGACAAAGGCAAATTAACCAAAAACGTTCTCACTTTCATCCGGCAACAGGGTTGTCGAGTTCGATATCGGTCGCGATAGCGATAGACAATGCATGAGTTACTGTGTTGTATTTAAATGGAGCAATACGACTATGAAAGTGTAATGTAATGTGGGGGAAAAAATAAATTAAATAACGTGATATTAAAAATTCAGTGACTTCTGCACTAAAATCCGTGTCTTTCTGTAACATCCATTCTTTCCGTGACATCCGTGCCCGTTTACTGAATTCCGGGACTTTTCCGGGACTTCCATGACCAGTCCCTGTGGACAGAACCAATATTCACCTGCACAACTTTTAGTGAGGGGTTGATCCATGCTTATAGGGGTAGTGTCCTCTCAAGCATAATCTGTTCTTTTTCTACTGTGCTGCTTAAGTTTTCTCAGGTGGCTATGTTTATGGTGGGTAGGGGGATGCACACTGTTTTCCTCCTCCTTCCAGAACAGTCCATCTGTTTGGCAGTCTCGTTGCGGGAAAAACCTCTGGATTTTCCACTTTTTCTTCTACCCCTTCTTCCCTCCAGAGTATGGGTGGTGTTGATGCCATGGTTCGCCGTGGAGCAACATCCCTTGTCTCTGGAAGTAGCCAGCGGCAGGTGAAAGTTAAAGGGAAATTCCTCTAATGGCCTGGGTTTCACGGTAAAGTTGCCCAATACGTCATGGCATGAGAGTTCCTCCACTAGTTGGTATGCAGTGCTAGTCTCCAGTTGACTGCAAGTCGGGAGAAGAGTTGGCATGCAGTTGCCCTCTAGAAGTAGCCAGCCACTCATTGGCTTAGGCTGGAGTTTTGCAAACAGGGTTGGCACAGCTTGCCACAGCGAAGCCCTCCCCAGTGGGGATACATACGACTAGCGATTGCAACAACTGCTCTTTCTAAGGAGTTTATATGAGTGCCTCTTCTGACTAGGTTGCTTTTAACATACCGTTTTGACTTCGGTAATAGCTTCTTCTTTAAAGGTAAAATTTGCCAAAAAAGAAATTTTGTGGTGTCTTGAAGTCCATCTAAATAATTCACTTAGCTTTAAAATTGGTTTCCATTAAATCTTTTGCATATAGATCCAAGAGTAAGGCCACAACAAAAACCAGTTCATATTTTATTTAGCTCTGTGTTATTCCATAAAAAGTGACAACGTACTGTAATGTAGACCGCCAAATTAAAATGTTGACCTAAAACTACTTTTTCTCAGCTGTTGAAACTGCTGCTGACTACATGCAATGGATTAGAAGGACATACTCATTGCGAGTATAAAGGAAACTTGTTGGTAAGATCAGCATTACTTCTTTCTTATGTACTTCTTACTCAAAGTAAGAAATTTTGCTTCGGTTTCATCCACATATTGTGAAGGGTTCGCTTGAGATTTCATGAGAAAAAATGTTATTTCTGTTTATGCATACGATTCATTATTGTCAACCAAGGAATCACTGGTTTATGAGTTACTGTACTAATTTGTCAACTTCACCAAAAGCGTTACCTGGTCTAGAGGAGGCGGACATCAAGCCTTGGGTTTGAAGTGGACCTTGCGTATGAGCGTGGAGACAGTCTGGGGCACCTGCTTCTGTTGGTGCTGCCACGGGTAGAGGTCGCTGAAGCTCTCGTGCTCCAACGCCACCTTGTGGGACACCATCAGCAGCAGCGTCTGCAGGTCGTGGTGGAACGCTTGCTGCTCCAGGATCTCACACAGGCTCTGGATGAACCATGTGCCCTTCAGCGGGTTACGCCAAGAGTAAAACCCTGCAACAACAAGTGTTCAATTGGGTTTTCACTGTAGTTTCAAGCTGGGAAATAATGAGATGAGTTAACTTTTCCTGATTTTAATGGAAGAGATAGCAAATCAAATTACATGTTCGGCTGGAAAATCTGAGATGCACACACAGTTTGATTCCTATATTAGTAGAACAGTAACTCCCAAATTGATATTAAAATAAAATCTAAAGTTCTAAATAACAAAGTGCTAGCATCAGTATGACACGACAATTAGACTCAATAATAAACACTATTAACAAATCTGACTGATTAAAATAAAGTTGGGGCCACACTCAATTCTATAAACTTTTGTGACAGCTATAAAGCAAGTCAAGTAAGCTTTTTTATATGACAGTTTAATAAACCAAATTAGAAAGAAAACTCTTCTAATGTAACATTTCTTGTAATGGTTGAACCCAAAGTGTTCTTCCATATTATTATACATATGTGTTTTGATACTTAAATATATTTTTAGCATTTACCTTCAGCTGTGCTGTAGGCAATGAGAAAGTCTGCCATAGCAGGTATCTTGTAAGTCTGGCTGCCAGAATCACTATCTACCTGCGTTCTCTTCACCAACTGAACCCCGCCATCCAGCTTGTCTCCTCGACAGGCCTGTAGGTAAAATAAAATAAATCTAAATTAAAAATAATTCTCTATACAAAAATGTTATGAGTGATAATAAGATAAAATTGATATAAACACATTTTAGCTAGCTATGAATATTTTACTTTAAAAAATTATTTACAAATCATAAAATTATGTATATTTTATTTATATACACTCCTAAATCTAACTTTGATAAAGACCAAACTTATAGATAGATCCTTGCATATAAGATGCAAGCAGATTGCAGAGCACTTCAAAATGTTAGAGGTGAAAACAGCAACAGCAACACATTTTTTCAAAGATTTAAAAAATACTATCAGACTTTTGTCTGTATGTTTGTCTTTTGGCAAGTACGTTTTAGATAGTATAGAAATAACATTAACATCAAATTCTTTTTAGAATATACGCAATAATGGGAAATGAGAGAAAGAGCTGTACATTTTGATTACCTGCAAGTGGTTGTTAGAAGGAGAGGCAGCTGCACTGTAACAGAGAAACCTCCTCCTACCTAACACAAACTTCCTTCTCTCAATAATGGGAAATGAGAGAAAGAGCTGTACATTTTGATTACCTGCAAGTGGTTGTTAGAAGGAGAGGCAGCTGCACTGTAACAGAGAAACCTCCTCCTACCTAACACAAACTTCCTTCTCTCAATAATGGGAAATGAGAGAAAGAGCTGTACATTTTGATTACCTGCAAGTGGTTGTTAGAAGGAGAGGCAGCTGCACTGTAACAGAGAAACCTCCTCCTACCTAACACAAACTTCCTTCTCTCAAATCTTTTCACCACACCCAATTTGAAATAGTAGTTTTTATCACAAGGAGCAAAAGTGGTTGTTTTTTGTGCGCAATCGTGTTTTACGAGCGAGGCGAAGCCAAGACAATATTTCCATTTCTTTTATTTACAAACAAAATGTAATTACCTTCGAAATATACAAACGTAAAAAGGAACAATACAAAATCTTAGAAGTTAGCGCACTGAAAAAATCCACAGATGATTTTCTGGTGTGCTATTTTAAGGTATCAGAAAATGTGATTTTACAGATTAATTTCAGACCCAAAGACAGTTACTTTTCGTGGAGTATGATAACAATTATTTTATAGGAGAAAATAATTTTCTAATCAAAACACCTGACTTGTGGTTTTAGTGACTAGTTGGTGTAGCATCAAACAAGATATTTTCTAGTCCAAATGACAACATACCTGAATCAAGAAGAGCTTGGGTTTCCCCGCCAGCGTAGGACAGCGATCAGGTATGAATGGGGACCACAGCATGTCTACAGGGTAGGGGTAGTCATGTGACAAGATGTAACTGGTGCCCATCCCATGGCTGAGCACGGCTACCAACACACAGTCACAGTCCGAGTGGTCCACGCTTGCCACTACAACAACAATAAAACACAACTTGAATGTTTAGAAATAAATAATACAATACACAATACACAAATAAGAGTTAAACTTTTATTACACCAAATGATAATATGAAACACCTTAAACTATTTATCATAAAGTAATATCCAAATAAACTTGATGGCTAATTTTACACATCTCTGTGACATCAGAGTTTAAGGAAATGATATTTAAAAATGACTCAAAATATTGTCCTGGACTATAGAAAACAACCAAGTAGCACCTGACGGCATAGTGTGTGACCCCAATAATTAGTGTTTCTGACTTTGGCTAACACTCCGCCAGCTGCCCATAACAGCGTAGTGTAGGTTACTCACACTCGTTGATCCTGGCCCTTATCTTGTCGGAGTCCAGGTCGTGGTATGTCTGCACGGTGAACCCGAGCCCCTCCAGTGTCTCCTGTAGCCTGATGGCGTCCAGCTTGCTCCCCACCCGCGGTGGAGTGTTGTCCATCGTGAACTCCTCGTGGTTGAAGATGATCGCATGGCCACGTCTCGCATGGTCCATGTTGTACTCCATGCTCTGTAGCGGCACTGGCATCTGGGCCTGGGGGTAGATCAGCGGGGTCGCTCCGCCCCCCCCACCAACCACACTCGCCGACCTGTTAAGAACAACTGTCATCAGTAAAACAGCTTAATACAACATAACACGTTTGAAACAAATTATTATTTGTTTAAGGTTAATAATAAAATAATCAAGTGTCTGTTGTAAAAATATAAGTAATTAGTTATTCCTTCCATATTTTGGCTTAAACCAATAAAAAAACAAAAGGAATACGACTTAATTTTTATATGCAAGTTCACATAAAACAACTTTGTATCTACTTTGATGCTAACTAAGCCCTTATATATATATAGTGACCCTCGACGGCTCTCTGACTAGTAATAATTAAGTACTAACATACTAGTACAGAGGTCGACATTGGGTACAGCAAAATGAAGCTGTCACAGTATTGGTAAGTCTTTTGGCTATCCAGTGTGACAACTTCCCTTCCTTGTCTCTTCTGGGGGCTTGACTCCCAGTTGAGCCTGGATACCCAGTCTAGTCCAAGTCCTTGGAGGGAGTAGTGGATCTTCCTTGCAGCCTGGGACGGGTGCCTGAGAGGAAGGGCCCCTACCCGACGCTCTGCCGGGACGAACCGTCCTGGGGCCACCTGACCCCTGAGAGGTTGGAGGCTCTGTGCGATGGCGGTCCCTGTCTGGTGGACTTAGGGGGACGTCGGGTTAGAGGGCGAATCGTCCTGAGGTGTTGTCACCCACAGAGCCTGGGAGCTAGGTAAGGATTTCTCTCCCTTTCTGGAGTGAGGCAGACTGGCCCCATCCTACCACCTTTCCCATCCATCTTTTCCCTCTTTCCGGTGGCTTTACAATATCCCAAGAGAGACGTGCCTATGCCGGGGTCTCCTAATCTCCCAATAAACAAACAAACAAGCCCTTATAACACTGAGTTACTTCACTTGCCGCTTCTAGAGTCTATACTCGGTTTAATTTAAGTTCGATCTCACTTCATTAAAGTTTGAAGTTTTTGAGGATAGGATGTAGCTAAGTGATCATAGTAGGAGCATGAAACACAGTAATAAAAGCACTTCAAAAACACTGATCAGACCGTAAGCAGGAGTAGGAACTAAGGAGTCACTGCTGAGGTATTAAGACAATGGTGACAGGTCAGGACGGGGGTTGGTGTACAAACCCAGGGTCAATATCCTTGCTGCTGTTCCATTGTGAGCCCTATTTTAGTGGCTTGTTCAGAAATAAGGCTTCACAAAATCAAAACCTAATTATGATGATTACGGACTGAGACGGATAACAGAGAAAGACGATTGATTAAGGTGCTACTGTAACTTTTTAGCCTTTTCACCTTATGCAATTTTGGTCGCGTGTATGTATGACTTTCCGGATGCATGTGCGCATGACCAGATTCGCATTGACACGCGACCACAGTCGTGACGGTATACAACTAGTATCCAAACCATCCAGATTCTGCCCGCGAAGCATGAAGAAATGCTGCTGCTACTCCTACTGATTAGAAAAAGTGCTGAAGAAATAGAAATGTTTTGTACATCCACTATTGGTTGAAAGGAAATCGAAGGGCCTTTTCCATACTTTATACCAGCTTTTCGTGTGGCCATCAAGAATCAAGAATCTTTATTGGCCATCACATAACAATTCTGTCACATTAGGTTTCGTCATAAAAAAGTACATTTAAACATAGGCTACTTTTCAGTACATTAAAGTATAAAACATAATTTCAAAAATACGTACATGCCCTACTATCCTCCAACAGACAAATCAGACACATTGCATTTCATATACTCATCAATCGAGTAAAAGGCTTTTAATTTCAACCAAGTTGATATAGTTGATTTAAATTTATTAATAGGCAATTCTCTTATAATTAATGGCAATTTGTTAAAAAGTCTGAATTGCTAAAAACTATAGCTATTATAGGTACTAGTCAATCTTACACTGCGTGGTACAAGATTACTTACAATAGGCCTACAATAATGCTCACAGGTACATTGACAAAGAAAAACTGTGTCTCCAGGTCCAGCATCAATATTTCGCCACCGATCGTCGCTAAAAGTTCCCAAGAATTCCGAACAGGCAAAAATACCCAAGCGGAAGTTGGGACGAGTCGCAACAAATGCCGCATCAAAAGTTATGCAGTTTGAAGGTCCCAAAGTAAAACAATGCTCTGCAACCCGTAGATAAAGTTGCGAACTGACACGACCAGACGCAGAGGGACACAACTGCAAAACAAGTCATGCCCTGGCCGTGCAACCCCCCGACTGCGGTCGTACCAATCAGACAGCGCTCATTTGAATCCGTGCTTCTCAGCAAGTTGTGCCCCTATGCACTGTTTTTAGTCTTACATACATTCAATCAATGTCACGTGATAAGAAAAGGCTCTTACTGTCTAGTGATAACATTCACTCACCCTGTGATGGTGGGCTTCTCCTCCTCCGGGGCACACATGACCTGGGCGTCCATGGTGTCCAGTTTGGGCGGGGAAGAGGCGCTGAACCTGAACCACTGGGGCCGGAACACCAGGTTGGAGGGCGGGGGCGGCGTGGGGAGGCTGGCGCTGCAGTAGCCGAGGTCCGAGCCTGGGGTGGGCGGGGGCGACGCCAGGCTGTCTGTCACGCTGGCTACGGACCGTCGCGCCGGGGGGTGGTCCAGCTGTATCGGCCGGTAATGCACCTCCTCCCGCCGCACGATGCAGATGCTCCTCTCCTCAGTCTCTGTCACGCCCCGCTCGGTGAAGTCAAAGTTGTTGGTGGTCTTACTCATGGGTGACGACGGACTACACCCGATGGAGTCTATCACATCCGAGATTCTCCTGATCCTCGGCTCGCGGGTGGTGATGGTGATGGTACTTGACTCTTGCAACTCCTCAAACACCTCGTCATCATTGTCATTGTAACCCTCAAACAGGAGGCTGTTGGAATGGTACTCCTCCGAGTATTCCGTATTCTCTTGGCTCATTTTGATGTTTTGTAAAGAAGTGATGATACTATTGTCGTTGAAATCTTCACCGTTGTAACTGTTGTTAGGTCGTATCAACGTTTCTTCCGTTGTGGTGCTCGTCTGGTTCATCATCTTTTCTCTGAGCAGGATTACTGAAACAGAAAACAAATAAATTTGAAAATCAAATTGAAAATTAGTATTAAACGTGATAAACTAGCTCGCCAAATTACTGTAAAATAAATTTTATCATTAGTATCAATTTTATCATAATTTTAGTCATATAAAAAGTAAAAATTCCAAGAACCCAAAAGCTCCAGCTCGTTCACATGGGTTCAGTTTTAAAACTAAATCATAACAGCTGATCTACTTGCAATGTTTTTTAATATATTTTTAGATATATATGATAAAATAAACGTGATGGTCTCTAATAATGTTTAGTGGGTAAGTAACACTTAAGGATCAAGGACGACACTAACAACCACAGTTTAAGACTAACAAAAATGTGTGAAAAAAGTGTATGTCCATGCATTATGTTAAGAAAACGATGTTGAATATGGCAGAAATTGAACTAGGCAGGCTACCGTAATTTCTTAACTTTACTGCGCTTACGGTTTACAACTGCAATGGGTTTATTATTACTCCTAAGTAGCGGGTAATTAAATCCAACCATCCGTATTCATGCATAAACCGGATCCCTTATTAATTCGGGAAATCATGGAATTAACATGAGATGCACGACTAAACGCCTTCAACAGTCAACAGCCGTCGGCTGAGCTGAGCTGTGTTGAGTATTGATGTTGGTGTATTGAAGGCGTTCTCTCGTTAGACGAGAATACTGAACAGGCCTCGCGGTTCTTCGTTGTCCGGTAAACTAAAACTTATTTCATTAGATTAAATAATAATTAAATATAAATGATCACTGAAACTAACCAATATATCATTACAAATAAACGCTAACATAAACTGAAACTTGTTGAAACAATACAACACTGATTCAAAATATTGTTTTTTGTGACTAACATTATTTTAAACCAACAAATTGTAAAGGATGTACAGTAGTGTAGTACGAATAAAAAATAATTTAAAACAATTTAAAGTTTAAATCATTTTCAAATAAAAAAAAAAAAAATTATAAATAGGCTATGTCTTCACATAGTATTAGGCCCTACCTCAAGGACCGCTGAGGATATAATTTGTATTTAAACTGCCTTTCACCAACAAATTTATCTGGACTCTTTTAAAGTTAATGAGACCTATATAAATATGCAGTAATTGTTCTAATAAAATATACATGTACTGATTTATACTGACTTTACAGTGTCATTTTTACGTATCGACGTATTTTCTGAGCAAATTACCCCACGAAATAGAAATATACTAGTGGCTTGAAGGGGCCATAACCCCCTAATCTTGCTCCAATACTCTGAATATCTGATTTGTAGGAACACATGTCAGTTCGTAGTCACATGTTTTAATATAAACAAAACAGACGTTTTTAAATCCTCATGCTTTTCTTATGGGGGATGTTTTACGCTATTTTTCGTTTGCTGGTAAATTTTAGGTAATACTGCTATTTTTCCCGAGTCTCTGGGATCAAGACCTTTAATTTGAGCCATCCTCAATCATTCTGTGATTTTCCAATCCCCCACAATTTTGACTTACAAATTTCGCCTACACAATTATATATAAAGATAGACCTAGAATGCAATAAATTACCTATATTTCATTCACCGTCTTATATGTAAATACTCTAGGCTATAAGTGTAAATATATGTTGTAGTGTTGCGAGACATTTTATTGTACTTTCCCGTTTCATTGTAACATCACGTATCATGCCATTCAAGAAAATTGTTTAAATATTTACAAAGAGCAAAGTCCAATGTTTAGAAAGAGATAAATAAAGTATAGTTATGGTGGTTATCAATGAAGGTGGTCCAGAAGTAGAACCAGTGATGGTTGGCTACGGGTCCGTGCGCGCTGGCGCTGTACTATTCAGGTAGGAAGGGGCTAGGGCTAGACAAGTTCCATGTGTCTTTACGAGAGCGCTGTGGCCGAGGCGCTTTTGTATGGATGTACCATTCGGTATATTTAAGTTAAGGTAAATAATATTTCAAGAAAGATTGTGACACTAAACTATTTTCCCTCTAAATTGATTTAACACTATTTATTGACCCCCCTCACTGAGCAAAATAAGAACAGAACGTTTTACTCTCAAAACACAACCCCTGCGACTCGCGGTTCTCTAATTCCATAATAATGCATAATTCAATAGGTAGTAATAATAGTTGAAAGTGGTCAACACAATTTTCATACTACAAAACAATTTTATAAAATTTGAAATTTTACGTCATTTTGGAAAATACTAAAATCATCCCTGATCAAAATTCAAGACCGTACAGATGATACTCCTGTCTCATTATTGGCTTGGAACCACTAGAAAATAAAATAAATCTATTGTTGCACAGCATATATTGATACATATTTAAGCATCACCTGTTGGAAAATGCAAAATATACCATCTGACGAGTCCAACAAACGTCTTGATACCTTATTATCGAGACATTTTAAATTCCGCTGTAATATTGAAACTAAATCAGAACCGACAAAACAACTTACAGAAAACGTTGGCATCGAATATCCATAAACAAGCACAGGACTAATGACATAAAACGCGCACCGTATGAGACACAGAACAGAACGTAGAAGTTGTTGGGGCAAGATAAGGCACAAGCCGAACACTACAATCGCTCACGTACAGAACTGCGATGTGTCTGTCCGCGTCCGCACTGCACCGCGGCTACTGTAGCACTGTGTACTCCTGTCCTGTACTGTCACTGGCACAGCCGCCGCACGCGCACACCCACACACCCGCGCCTCACGCATCTACCACCTTGCTGTTCGTAGTTGAACAAGACCTGACACTGACCATCCACATAAGTCGAAGCACAGCTATTCCGAGTGGCTATCATTTGGAAATCCCCATTGGAATGGAATGCTCGAATCTTCAGCGTTAAAAGTATTTTTATTTTAAGTTCAAGTTATATAAGTACTTTAATTAATGACAAGTGTAAAAAAATCCTCTCATAGTATACGTACGTAGCTTTTATTTTGTTTTTACACTGTAAGGCTAGAACCGGATTTCTAGAAATACAAAAGTCTTATAAATAAAAATACACAATCCCTAAAGGAAAACAATAAAGGAAGTCTTCGTCACAGTGGAAAGACTGAGCCTTCAAAATGTACGGGTGAACTTTTAAAAATAACAGAATCTATTATGTCGTTATAATTAGAGAAGAAATGCGGTCCATAATTTTATTTGTTTACTAATTAACGGCCAAGTCATTTCAATCAATGAGTACAATTACATGGTCATCAGTATCACGATATAATAGTTTAAACCTATTGTGCAAATGTTCAAAGACAAACAAGACATCACCTATTACCAGGCAAAACTAATAAATACATAATAAAGCATAGTACAAAATAAATCCCAAATAATGAGCTAGTCCCCATTGGGTAGTTAGCATCGTAGTTTGTGGAGTAGTGCCGGTGGCTACGTCCAAACAACTCCATGCTCCTTGTCCGTTTGTTGCATCTGAGGTAGACATGCTGGAGGAGGTGCGGGCAACCGATGAGGCCATTGCCTATATTGAATTGTAGAGAACTGTAGCATCTTGCACGTTTCTCCTGGTTGTAAGAGATGAGAGACCAAGGTCAGCCTCCCAAATCAGCAGTATGAACTCCTCTGTAATTGTACCCAATCCGTGTACATTGGCTGCAATTCATCAGTTAGTCGCTGCTGATGTGCTGACCAAACCTCCGAAAATATTCCACGATATATCACCGTACGCGCGAGGGCACATAATACAATTGTAAAGGCATCTAGATTGTGTAAATGCCTAGAAGTCGGGAAAAATTTTGATAGTTGAAAAGGAGACAGTTAATTAAATAGAACTAGTAGAATGTGTACCCGTTCTTAGCACGGTTAACAGCTGTAATAAAAACAAATGTGTCAGCTGTTGGAAATTAAATACATTTAAGTGTGTTTAAACTCATCCCTTTTCTATACATTTGTGCCCAAAAACTAATATATTTCCTCCAATTTGCTCACCGAGACCTTTTGTTCAAGTATGGGGTTCATAGGTGTTAGACTTACGGTTTTCTCAAAAGTTCCTGGGTAAATGAGGCTTTATATATGGATAGAGAACTGTATTTTTGATTAAGTGTGTGTTATAAAATGTCTCTTAAAGAACTTAAAAATCGATCATTATGTGTGTAATGAACATTGCACAACTTGTTGCTGTATTTGAAAACCTGAGACAGGACTTTGACAAGGAAAATCAAAGCGAGACCGTGACCTCGATCTTTGCTGGTGTGCTACGTCACCGTCACCACCATCGACAGCACGGCGGCGGCGGAGGTTCTACCCGGGGTCTGAATCACCATCGCCGCAGAATCGCGAGGACACGTATACGCTGTGCCTCCACTGTACAGGCGTTGTAGAACGGGTGCATATACGGTACCGCGCCATGTCAGGCAGCGTCAAATCCGGACACATTTTGAGTCCCGATTTGTCGCTGTACTGTCCGATTTTGAAGAATCTGTACATAAATAAAAGTGTCTGGGGTTTACGCCTTACGCACGCGAAAAACCCGGACAGTTTCAAAAGTGTCCTGATTTGACGCTGTCCGACTTTGACGTTTATGTACAGAAATAAAAGTGTCCGGATTTGACGCCATACGTACCCGAGAAAACCGGACAGTTTTCCCCGCACCAAATGTTTTCACTCCGCCATGCGAGGCGAAACAATGACCCTCATCCCCAAACCCCATTATAAATTTTATTACATTATAATAGTGTTCATGATGCTGCCCGCTTTCTCAAGAAGCTCTCTAAAATCTTCCTCAGTAATTTTACTAGTATTCTTAAATGCACTCATACATACAGAAATCTAAACGTATTTACTATTCCATTTTTAAAGTTATATGATCTTCCAAACTACAGATATTAAAAATAGTAATATTGAGGTCAACAATTTGTTTTGTAACTAAACTGAGCTATGTTACGTAACAGTACAATATGCACACACAATAATATTTATATGTAAAAACAATATAGCATCCATGTTTATTTTTATTGCCCAGATAAAATGTTAAGCACACCTCTGATTAATGAAATGATATAATGAGAACTGACGATGTTTGGTTGTATATTGACATGACGTAAACATTTATTTTAGCGAATTTCCACTATAGGGAAGAAGCTATTACCATAGTCGGCATGGTAAGACCTAGGCCCGGGACCATGATAACTTTTCGTTTTGAGGTCCCCAGACCTCAAAAACACCATTCGTTCGAAACTGTATATATATATATATATATATATATATGTCCGTGGGTGCGATAACTCTCGTAAAAAAGGTTCGATTTTGATGAAATTTGGTATAAACGTGTAAAGCAACATTTATGACTTTAAGTTCGAAAACCAGCCATATCGCTCTACCTTAAGGGGTATTTTGGGGGGGTTTTGTACCCCAAAAATGGGGTTTTTGAGCTTTTTACATATAATTTTTGAAATAGTCAAATTTTAGTTTTTACCATTGGATTCAGCTTAAAACAACGCACAATTTGGTATTTTGATCATTCCTCTACGTCAATCGGTTACTGAGATATTGAAAGTGCTAAACACAGTACGTTGTCTAATGTTATTCTTATGGAGAATAAGAGCAAAAGCATATCTCGCTTCTTTAAGAACGTACACTGACGAAACTTGGTACACGGCTTTATCTGGTTGTGGTCTATTGTTACTTGCTCAAAAAACAATTTTTTGCTAAAGGTTCCCGTAGCAGCAAACCTGCGTACTCAGCCCCCATATTATTCTTATGGAGAAAAATTAAAATGCTATGTCTCACTTAATTATGAACATAAATTAATAAAACCTCTTTTATGACTTCACCTAGTTGAGTTATATTGATATTTGCCTAAATACCAATTTTTTTGTTCCTTGTTGTAGCAAACCTGCGTACTCATCACCCATGTTGTTCTTATGGAGATTAATCAAAATGGAATATATCGCTTATTTATGAATGAATATTGATGAAACTAGGTATGTAGCTTTACCTAGTTGAGTTATATTGATATTTGCATAGAAACTAATTGTTTATGTTCCTTGTTTCAGCAAACCTATGTACTCATCCCCAATTTTATTATTATGGAGAATAATTAAAATTGTATATATCGCTTATTTGTGAATATATTTTTATGATATTTTTTGGTATGCGGCTTTATGTGGTATTAAGTCATATGTTATGCATTGGAAATTCGCTGAGTACGCAGGTTTGCTGCGACGGGGGTATTATGTTATTAGCGTTGGTGTCCAAATTACGAAAATACCTAGAAGTAAACTATAAATCTTGCCACCCGATGTAACGCCTATGGCTCGCAATGTACGCAGAGAGGACATAGCCTAATATGATTTTTATTCGTTAGGCAATAAATCGTAAACACGTCCTTAGCTTTTGTTCTGTAAAATAATTAACAAGATATCATCGGAGTTATCGGAGCTCAGTAACGACTGATTGGGAAGATGGCCAGCCAGTGACAACAAACGGGAGAAGATCAGGCCCTCATTGGACATCTGATTGAAGAGCCTGAACGCAGTCTGGTTCAAAAGTGAAAGTGTCCGGGTTTGACGCTGTCCGACTTTGACGCATCTGTACAGAAATAAAAGTGTCCGTCTTTGACGCCTAACGCACCCGACAAACTCGGACACTTTGTAAAGTGTCCTGATTTGACGACGCTGTCCGACTATGACGTTGTTCCGTGCATACACCAGCATCCAACTAGACATCGCATACTAATAACACATAAAAAATGCACATGACCTAAATTACTGTCACTAAAATAACACCTCTTAAATCCAGATCATCAAGTAGAAGGGCAAAGTCGATGGATTGGGAAGTCTTATACAATTTAAATTATAAACTAACGCAACAGTCTACACACTGAAGTTGCTTCACAAGACCGTAGCCAGAGGGGGAGTGGGAAAACGGAATAAAATCACACTTTAGGGAGAAACAAAATAAGTCCCTTAACTACAAACACACACAAAAAGAAAACAAAGGTGTGTTTTTACGTCAAAATTAAAACTACAAATTCCAGTATGCTGGGGGTAACAACTTCATGACCTCAAACCCCCGCCCCACTGGTAACGGTAATGATTGCATATGCAAGTATCACAGTAACCCTAGAAATATATTAAAATGTCACTCTACTTGGGGAATCGCAAAGTAAGGAAATGGAGTGAAACAAAACCACTCAAGCGAACGTGCTAAAACCTAAATCCCTACAATACCGACGGTTGCGAAGAGCAATAACCTTAAGAGAATAACCAATAAACGACATCCGGTCAGACAGGCTCACGTCCAGTTGGCGGTGGGCGGCAGGTGGCGGTGGCGGCAGATGACGGTGGTGGTGGTGGTGGCGGCGGCAGATGACGGTGGTGGTGGTGGTGGCGGCGGCAGATGACGGTGGTGGTGGTGATGGCGTGTCTCCTGGCGATGAGCCGCTCCGTTGAGCACAGCAGCGCCCTGGGACTTCGGCCAATATTGGCTTCCCAACGTTAAATTGCTATTTAGCAAACAAATACTACAATCACATTATCAACTACGACGTTTTTAAGGGCAACAGCCAGAGACGCCGCTGCGCCTCAGCGTCATTGCAAGGAGCCAACTAAATAAATGTGTTTTGTTTTTACAGTCAATAACTTTGCTCGAACTCCTAACATTTCTAATGACTGTTATCTGAGTAACTATAATTATATTAATAAAGTTAAATATAATTATGTGCGATTAATGGTTACTATCATTATTATTCTAATTCTAATAAAACCATAGAACGCGAGCTACAAGTGTTCCGCGAAGAACGGCATGAATATAATACGCTTTAACGTCTGGCATTTTTACGGTTAAAAATTATGCATACACACGATCGTTCATAATCTTCCGTTCGTGATTGGTACCGGTACAATTACTAAAATTACCACTAGAATCAAATTTCTTTGCGCTCTAATTCAGAGAAATTGCGATAGCGGAACTACGCGGAGGAGAATTTTTCCAGCACTTTTAAAATGCATAAGGACAAACTAAACAGTAGGAATATAAAGCTCATCACACAAATTTAAAATCAGGTAAAATCTGTTCAATGTGCACAAATCTACAACGCCGAGGTGTTTTTAAGACAAAAGACACGTTTAAAAAAACAAATATAATCCATACAAGAATTTAATTTGAGGCAATATTAAATGCTAAATGTAATTTTGCACGTCAATATGACATTAATAATGCGCGTTTACACTTCAATTCTGTTCTGAAACACTGTATAAAATTGCAAAATCGGAAAAAAACCTGAAAGTTTAGGAGAAAACTGCCTGAAATAAAAATCTGCTTATAATTTACTCCTCAAACTGCTCATAGGCTGCACTAATATTTGTACGTAACATGTTTTCCTCGTACAATATCTCCAAAAGTACATCTTTGAAGTAAAATTATCCACGTGTTTGTCACAGTGGACGGATTGTACCGTGCACCGTGAGGTAGGGTGCTTGTTGGTGAAATGAGCGCGGCAAATTGATAATGACCCGACCAAGCCAGTGGCACTGGACACTAGTCAATCGCACGGAGGAGGTCCGTGGTTCGACCTCACGTCACACACGTTACACAAGACTCGTCAGTCGTCACTAAGCATTGCACGGCTGATTACTGCATCTGCGACTGCGGTGTAATTAGGCTGTGTGTTATTGCTTGTAAAAGGTGCGTTTAAAATTTCATATGCGTTCTGCAATACTTGATCGCCAGGGATTGTCGCAACTCGAGCTAGAAACAAACCCACACAAAGAAATAATTGGTACAGTAAATGGGTCGGTTTTCTTGCGAAACGTGAAGAATATGTCCTTAACACGACGATGAGCCTAGCAAAATATATACACAATGATAACAAAGAGTTAATGAATTATAAGGATTGCTTTTGTGGACTAAACGAATGATAAATGGTACCAGAGAACTGACACATACACATTCTCACTTTTAACTGTCTCTTAATAAACAAAGTACATACATTTTTAATATTTGCAGGGTATAAAGATGTTCCCCCAAAGCCAATTTTTGAAGGCTTTACAGAATAAGTTGGTAAACACAGTAGTTTTAATAGGGGGGACCTCCCTCCCACCCAGGATTATTTGAGGAAAATATAATAACCTTATTCCCATAAGATTAACATAAGGAAATTTTATCGACGCGTTTTCTTACTTTTCTTCACAACCACTTATCCTAGCTTATTGAATCAAAATACTAAATGATTTGTTTTTTTAAGCTCTATAAAATGGCTATGAAATCGAGTGTTTTTAAACTGTTAGGGTAAAAGTTCAAAAAAACTGATTTTTGGACAATTTAAACCCCTATAAAACCCCCTTCCCATTGTCCGATCGATCTGGTTTTCGAACTTCAAGTCATACCCTCCACATTTTTGCAAAATTTCATCAAAATCGACGATTCTTTCAAAAGTTATTGAGGTAACGGACAAACACACACACACACACACACATGTATATGAATATAAATTTGAACGAATAGAGTTTTTGGCATCTGAGGACTTCAAAATAAAAAGTTATCATGGTCTCGGGCTTAAGTCTTATCACCTACGGTAATAGCTTCTTCCCTATAGGGGAAATTCGGTAATACATATTAAATAAATTGCACATAACTTTTATCTTTACTTTCTCTTTAAACTACTTATGAATAACATTTTAATGACAAGTCACAAAGTCTCCAGTAGCCAGTAAACAGTTTTAACCATTACATTGATCTTCCTTTCATATGTTTAATTTACACGACGCTAACTTACGTCAGGACTTAAACGAAATTAAAATCAGCCAAAAATAGGCTACTTGTATTTTATTTATAAGTATTTTAAGTAATCTGGTTAAAACCGCATAACATGTCCGATTGGAATGAGACGAAAAAAGAAATGTTTGTTATGTCGCTGTCAATAATATAAGAGCGTGACCTCGTATGTTTTGCTTTAGGCTCCTACGTATTAGCATTGGCTATAGATATAGATGGTATTAGACAGCAAACTAATAAGTATACGCTCATAAGTCATCCATCGAGGTAGGGTGTCATGTTGTCCGAAAATCCAAACGAGCGAATCTGAATTGAGACAACCATAGAACTCTATAAATGAATAGATGGTGTATTAATAGAGTTCTATGGAGACAACCAAGTAAATACTAGAAAATATTATTATATTCAACAAAAATTGATCACAACATTTAAAAAAATCTGACAATAACTCAGAAAGTCATGCAAAATTACTTGTTAACGCGCTAAGAAAGTTGTAAGGATGGGGAGTCTCCGTTATTTCTGAATTAATGTAGATAATTTGGGTATAAACCCTGCAATTTGCAGTTGTAGCTGAGAATGGTTCTGCATTTTGCTGAGAATTGGACCCTTCTGACTCAGGGGCAAGAAATGGTCAGAGGAGAAGCTCACTCACGAGCATGTCAGATACAGAGAAAGAGTCGATCGTTTACTGCAATGAACTATTTTATTTATTACTCAAATAATGCTAATTTAAATCCATAAACATCATAAAGTTAGAATGGTTTACATAAAGTGACAAAACTAGTATTTAAATTGTAATGCAATAAACGTTACACTTAGGGTTATTAGTGTCAGTTTATGACATTAATTGCAGAATGCAGAACGTAAAAATGATTTCCCCTTTTCCGTGATTCCGGATCCTGTGAGTCTACAAGAAATATAATCAGTTGGTAATACTTTGCATGAATTATAAAAAAGTGAATCATTATGTAAAGTGAGTTTCCGAAATTGTCCGATTCCGAGGAGGACCCAAGGAAAAACGAGCGAAGAGTGGATTTTATTGGTGTAAAACGCCGTGACGGAGGATATGAACTAGGAGACCGAGTCCCAAGAGATACATACATTTTGTTTACGATAACTAGCTCCACCGATGGGCAAAGCAATTGTCAGGTAAATGCGGAATCAACACACAAATTGTCTCAGATTAGAGTAACAGGTTCCTAAGTGATATTCTAATGGTATCATTAGCCGGAAACAAAGATGTGCCATTATCTATATTTGTGCAAGTGTCCTCAGGCAACCGACATTGGCACACGCCCGTGCCCCGAGATAACACTAACGACGCTGTGCAATTAGATAACAGATAATGTGCAAGTCGGCGCAACGCTGCCAAGGCGATAACGGACAACTGCTTCTCTTCTATAGCATACAAGATGCTACTTTACACCGCCGCTAGACTAATGTAATAACGCGATTATCCCCACACTTTCTTAATACGATGTCTTATCAACAATTTAATATTAAAACAGGCCAAGCATATCAATATTTTTGACTACGCTCGTGGAGTTATTTCTTACGTAAACATCGACTGTGACCGGCACGCACAATATATGACCAAACACCACATAACCATTTTTACCTAACTCTTCTATATAAATTATATTGAAAAGTACAGTATTCAGATATGACCATACACTGTGTAAGTCGATATGGAACGTTATCGTTAACCCTATACAATAACACGGGAGATGGCGCTGCTGACTAAACGTGGTCGTTGCAGTAGGCTAGTAGCAACGTGCGAGTTGATTACTACTGGGATAGATTGTTCCGGCCAAATTACAGACGCGAGTGAAGCGTAGCATTGCCATTGACCCCGTAACAAAACACGTGAGCAGCTGACTTTAAGGAAGTGACAGCATAGACGGTGGACGATGGCTAGTAGCAACGTAGTGTTAAATACTACTCGGGTAGATTGTGCCAATACCAGTCAAATTACGGGCCCGAGACAAGCGTAGCATTGCCATTGACCCCGTAACAAAACACGAGAGCAGCTGACTTTAAGGAAGTGACAGCATAGACGGTGGACGATGGCTAGTAGCAACGTAGTGTTAAATACTACTCGGGTAGATTGTGCCAATACCAGTCAAATTACGGGCCCGAGACAAGCGTGGCGTTGCCGTTGTCCCCGAAATGCAATACAGGAACAGCTGATTTACCATGGAAGTCACGAAAACAGCGAGCCAGCGGTGGACGCTGGCTAGTAGCAACGTACATTTTTATTGATAATCGGATAGATTGTCTCGACCAAATTACGGACGCGAGGCAAGCGTGGCGCGTTGCCTATGTTCCCGTAACCCAACGCAGCAGCTGCTTACTAAACGTGGCAGTAGATGTTATAAGGTGACCAGATTTGGAGAACATGAAAACGGGGGGAATGGAATACCCCCAAAAAATAGTAGGTTTTGAGAAACTTTAGGAGTCGTTTTTTTAAGCTCTGGGGCTATTAAAACTGATGCAGTACTTTTAATTTGTACTTGGATACAGTAATTTGTTTTGGGGTTAAGAAGCTAGAAAAAACAAAGGGATGTAATCAAAGGAATTATGACCAAACTTATTTCAATGTAGAGTATTGTATTCACTACATTATGAAATTAAGACAGTGGATGAAACAACGACATAGCCTAATAAGACGCGAACAACGCCGCCGGAAACATGGGATTTGGGAAAAACTCAATGCTGTAAACTTTGTTATAATTTAAAATAGTACAGTACGATCTTTTCTATTTAGGAAAAGGCGATAGAACGACAGAACCAAAGTAGAGGGATTTAAAATAAATGAAAATTTATTCAGATAAAAAAAAACATTACTATAAGAGCAAATCAGGTACAGATAAGGCAAAAACGGGACAAATGGGTGTCCCGACAGGGTTGTTCGGGACAAAGTGACAAATCTCCAAAAAACGGGACTGTCCCGTTGAAAACTGGTCACCCTAAGATGGTTACTACTCGGGTGGATTTTCCCGATAAAATTACAAACGCGATACAAGTGTGCCACAGCCGTTGACTACACAATAAAACACGGGAATAGCGAACAGCAAACTAAATGTGAAAGTGGTAGTAGGCGGTGGACGATGGCTAGTAAGATTACCACTCGGATAGATTGCCTCGGCCAAATTACAGACGCGGGACAAGCGTGGCGTTGCCGTTGACTACACAATAAAACATGGGAATAGCGAACAGCAAACTAAATGTGAAAGTGGTAGTAGGCGGTGGACGATGGCTAGTAAGATTACCACTCGGATAGATTGCCTCGGCCAAATTACAGACGCGGGACAAGCGTGGCGTTGCCGTTGACTACACAATAAAACATGGGAATAGCGAACAGCAAACTAAATGTGAAAGTGGTAGTAGGCGGTGGACGATGGCTAGTAAGATTACCACTCGGATAGATTGCCTCGGCCAAATTACAGACGCGGGACAAGCGTGGCGTTGCCGTTGACTACACAATAAAACATGGGAATAGCGAACAGCAAACTAAATGTGAAAGTGGTAGTAGGCGGTGGACGATGGCTAGTAAGATTACCACTCGGATAGATTGCCTCGGCCAAATTACAGACGCGGGACAAGCGTGGCGTTGCCGTTGACTACACAATAAAACATGGGAATAGCGAACAGCAAACTAAATGTGAAAGTGGTAGTAGGCGGTGGACGATGGCTAGTAAGATTACCACTCGGATAGATTGCCTCGGCCAAATTACAGACGCGGGACAAGCGTGGCGTTGCCGTTGACCCCGTAACACGGGAGCCCGCTCCTTATCTCGCAGCCTAGCCTCGCCCTCCCCGCCCTCCTCTGCCTCCTCTTATCTGTAGTCTTATCCCAGCAGCTGCTACTGCTGTCAACCACTTGTCAACTGAGCTACCACAAACCGCCTGTCACTTATAAACTCAATTGATTAGGATTTTCGTCATCGCTGTTGATAGTTTTTATAGTTAGGTTTACTATTAACTGATACGCGCGTGACTCGATTTAGATAATAAGTTGAAACATCCATTTTAAAACGAACGATATTCATAACCGAATACTGAAGAATGTTGCATAATATTCAATAACTATTTTTTGCACTAATGTAATGGCAACACGTTTTCTTTTCTTAAACAGGGAGCCCAGCTGTTATTGAGCCCTTAAAAGTAGGACTTTTTGGCTAAAAATTAGGACGAAAGTAGGATGAATTCGCAAAGTTGAGATTAACCAGGAAAAAATACTAAAGTCTTACTTAAATCTCAATTCTAATAAAATAATATATTTTTATCCTCTACTCTAATACGAGCTATGTCTGTTTGCAAAATTTATCTCGAGATCCAGCGGAAGGATTTTGCTGAAAGTTTGGGGTTAGGGGCTTTTGGGTATAAAAAATCGATTGGTGAAAATCACTACCTCAGGAAAACTCGTATTTTTCTAAACAACTCATTTGAAAATTAAAAATTTTAAAATTGGGCTTATGGAGTTAAAATCATAACACCGGTTACTATGAATAACAAAAACAAACCATTAAAACAGCTTCTATAAATTAAAATATTGTACACAGCTGTTTATCATTATGGAAATAATAAACCTAAAAACCTGAATGACAACTCTCATAATGGAAATAAAAAACTACTTGAATGGCAACTCAAACTCTTTTTTCGATAGGTGAGTGAGCGAAGCGAACGAGCTCATATTGAAAATGAACGAGTAAAACAAATTCAATGCCTCTTCTGCGGAATCAAACACCGAGCATGGCTCGGTTCCCCGGTACTTGCACTTCAAATAATTATTGAATACATAAAATACACAGTTCTTGTAATCTTTACACCATTTTTTCCGCCAACCAATTTGGCAGGATAAGGCCCCAGTTGATAATAATAGAACAACCATTATTATGTGCCATTCATTTATGGTATAAAAACAGAAAGAAAAACTATGGTTATTTTAATAGACGTTTACTGAAAATATTTGTATTTTAGCGAATTTCCCCTATAGGGAAGAAGCTATTACCGTAGTCTGCATGGTAAGACCTAGGCCCGGGACCATGATAACTTTTCGTTTTGAGGTCCCAAGACCCCAACATCCCAAAAACACCATTCGTTCGAAACTGTATGTATATATCGTTCGTGAGCACGGTAACTCTCGTAAAAATAATCCTTTTTGACGAAATTTGGTATAAATGTGTAAAGCAGCATTTATGACTTTAAGTTCGAAAACCAAACAGATCGACCTATCCGAAGGGGTATTTGGGGGGGGGTTTGTACCCCAAAAATGAGTTTTTGAGTTTTTCACATATCATTTTTGACAAATTAAAATTTTAGTTTTTCCATTGGAATCAGCTTAAAAAGACGCACAATTTGGTGTTTTGGTCATGGCTCTAAGACAAATGGTTACAGAAATATTGGAAGTGCTAAACACAGTACGCTGTCCAATGTTATTCTTATGGAAAATAGACAAATTGTATATCTTGATTATTAATAAACTTATCCTAATGAAACATGGTATATTGCTTCATATCGTTGTGGTCTATTGATATTTGCACATTTGTTGGCCGATAGTTCCCGTAGCAGCAAACCTGCGTACTCAGCCCCCATGTTATTCTTATGGAGAATAAGTAACGTGTTATCTCCCTTAATTATGAACATAAATTAATAAAATTTGGTATGTGGCTTTAACTACTTGAGTTACATTGATATTTGTATAAAACCCCATTTTTTGCTCCTTCCTTCAGCAAACCTGCATACTCAGCCCCCATGTTATTCTTATGGAGAATAAGTAAGTGTTATCCCCCTTAATTATGAACATAAATTAATAAAATTTGGTATGTTGCTTTACCTACTTGAGTTACATTGATATTTATATAAAACCCCATTTTTTTGCTCCTTGCTTCACTTCAGCAAACCTGCATACTCAGTCGCCATGTTATTCTTATGGGGAATAATTAAAATGTCATAAATCGTTATTTTATTAATGTATATTGATGAAACTTGGTATTTGGCATTATGTGGTATTAAGATACATAAATATGTATTGGAAATTCGCTGAGTACGCAGGTTTTCTGCTACAGGGGTATTTTTCTCTCCCCTCTATGGCCTACATGGAGAAAGTATTCTTTTCGTCAACATTTTCTAAGTTGAGTTTTTGGTGGAAATATTCGTTTTGGTGCACCCTGAACCCAAAAAAGTGATGATTGAGTGGTGTGTGTCCATGTGCCACAATATTTCCATGAGTTTTTTCATCTTTTTTAGTTTTTGATTTTTAAGGGTTATTATCCCCCCAAAACCACTAAAAAACCTAACAAAATCAAAATTTCTTACAAACGGCTCTAATGATTTAAACTAAATTTAGTTGTTTGTAGAGCTTTAAGTTTCCAACCAAATGACACAAGCCGCCTTTCTGGAAAAAATCGGGTTCAGAAATTGCAGGACTCAAAATGTTCTAAAATTATTATTTTTTATTTTTCATAAAAACCATACATTTTAAATAAAATGAACATATCAGCATTAAAAAGCTCAAAAAGCTAAATAATTTAGTATTTTGAATTATTATTCTACGATCAATGGTTGCGGAGAAAACTGGAATGTTCATTTAGCGAAAACACAGTATGTTGCCCAATGTTATTTCTACGGGGAGTACAAAAATTACCACTTCTCTCACATTTACTGATTAGTTTCTTTATAACTTGATATGCAGGTCTAGATAGCACTGGCCAACAGAAGATATTTTAAATATGTTGCCACTTAACCCGGGGAGGGGGGATGAGGGGGCATTTACCCTCGTAAAACCAACCTGAGTGCAGGATTCTGTATTGCCTCCAAAAAGGGATTTGAGGAACATTTATGAAAACAAGTTATTTAGAAGATTATTTCTGTACCTTCTAACAAACTTTATATTCTATAGTAGTAAATGAAACATAATTCATTCATAACAGTTGGGCTAAAATGGAGAAAGTATGTGTCAGTTTCGTGATGCCGTTTATTAAGAATGTAACGTAAAACAATTTCATATTAAATACAAGCAAGCTGTGTTAAAAATCAAAACACTTGGGTTAATTTATTGTGAACATAAAATGAATGGCAATTTAAAGTCAATAATAAAAATAATAAAAACAGATTTTAAACTTCCACAACAGTTCTCAATAGGATTAACCTTTTTAGGTATTATGGTGTGTGTCTGGTTGGTTGAATGCTAACCTAACCGAAGAACTTATTTACTACCATGGAGAAATTCATCTTCCTAAGTGGATAGAGTGTTGAGTTTAACTTTCGATATTATCAAAATATTTCCTGATATGAAATCAAATACAAATGCTGTTACTACAAGAAAAATATCTTTTTGGATTCCAGCTTTGTTTGCTAAAATGTTTGCCCGTAAAATCAAACATACAAAAATTAAACGAAATATAAAAAAACATACATAAGAAAATTTAATAAATCTTTATATATAATTCTGTAAGCGAAATTCTTAAGTCAAAATTGTGGGAGTTTGGCAAATCGCAGGATGATGGGAGATGGCTAAAATTAAAGGTCCTAAAAAAATATCCTAGGGACTCGGGAAAAATAGCAGTACTGTATTTCTATAAAGTTACCAGCAAACGAGAAATTACGAAAAACATCCCCCATAAGTAAAGCATGGGGATTTAAAAACGTTGTCTTTGTCTACATTAAAACATGTTATTAAGTGTCTACTTTGTTTACCTAATGACACATGTGTTCCAATTTATATTGCTTTATTTTCCTGACCATGTAAAGAGTAAAAATATCAGTATAGGGGCTATCGCCCCTTCAAGCCACTAATGCACATATAAACTGCTTGAAAAGTAGGAAAGTAGGACAATTTTGCCAAAAGTAGGACAATTCCTACTTAAAAGTAGGAAAAGTAGAAATAGTAGGACAACTGGGCTCCCTGTAATAATTTCTTTATGATTCTTTTAATTTAAAATAATTTAATTCTCGGCTTTAGCTCTTTCGTTTGCAGTTCATAAAGAAGTTTAACTATCTAAAAGTGTGTTTAAAAACTTCATTAGAGCAATACTTTAAAATTTCAAAAAAACCTCTGAATCGCAAAAGGGTTCAAACAAAATTATCTTAGACTCTTCAAACTAGGATTCGATTTTAGATTATTTGATTACGTCTGCGCGCTGGAACATTTGATCAAAACACCAAACTGACAGCTTAATTCTTTATAGGTCGTGCAATATGAATAAAATTTAAACTGTGTTTAATGGGGATCATTTACGTGGTCAAATATAAGAGTAAGCAGGAGGTTAAGTTACTGAGACCTAATCAATAATTACAAATCATAAAAAGGCTAAAGTTGAATCAAATTTCACAATAAGAATGTTTGAGATCTAAGATTAACTATTTAATATATTACCTTGCAACGGAATTAATGATGAGATATCAAAAAGTTGTTTGTTTATTTATGAATTTTATTTGACAATTTTCACTCAATTATCCCTTATACCTGACCACACTGTTAGGATAGTAGAGAAACAATTTTGATATGCCGCGTAATCTCCTTAAAAAGAGGAAATTCGTCATCTACCCATATACTACGGCGAAAGAGGAATTACTTGTGCATGTGTTTAAAGGTGGAAAATATTTACAACCTATATAGAGGGCTTTGATGCATTCGATTTCATGGTTGTGGCTCAACCATTTAGTGTTTTCCGTGAAACTGATAACGAAAACACAAACTTTGATATTCATACGGAAGACACAAATTCTTTATTGAATAACAGAAAAATGTAGTTTACAAAATTGTTGTTGATTCAGCTCAATTTTAAAATATCCCTGCTAGGTGTGCCCCAGTTGCTAAACGTTGATTTACAAGGAATGCTCATGAATTTAACTTGATGAAAGTTAATTTGACGAATTACTGGGTGAAGTTAACTCAATCCTACCTAAATCTGAACATATAAAAATATCGTCCTTGAACTTGTCCTTATTTTTAACCAACGCATAGAAACAACTATTAAAGGTTAAATCTTGAAATGTTCAGTGTAAGTTAGTTTTGTGCCGTTTGGCCTTTGGTGCACCAAGACGGGATGTTCTCCCCGGATCTTGGGGCTCCTTCGCCCCACAGACCTTCAAAGTTCCCATAAGTGTGTGATCTTATGGAGATCATATGTTTAATTAGTTTGAGTCATAACGCAAATAAAACAACTGATGTAAATTTTAAATTTGAGATAGTTTCGAAATTTTGCAACAGAATGCAGCATTAGCACACAAAATTAACTTTACATTTCATCCTATTTAAATTATAGTTTACACGGGCGGGAGCCGCGACTGGGCTGCTAGTAGAGTCTCTCATAAAATAATTAGTCAAGTTCGTTATTAAAATGTTGTCAAATCAAATAGTCAGTTTGAGACATTACTGATAATTATCTCTGCCCTATCAAGTATTTCCCAAGAGCACTTATATCACGTCATCGACCACAGCAGAAGCAAAATAAACAAGAAGAAGAACAATATTGCAGATGGAGGGAGAGGGAGAGGGAGCGGTCGTGGTGAGATGCATCGCCTCGGGCTGCAGCTAATGCGGTTGACCTCCACCGCTCCACCGCTCCACCGTAGTAAGCCTGCAGTAGTAACCTTGAACACGTGGGTGTAGTGGAGGGGGCCACTGTATACGACACACGTACAGCAACCTTCCTTCCAGCATTGTCCTGTCCCTGTTCCTGTCCTCCGCTATCTTGACAACGTTCCAACATCTTCTCCACTTGCAAGACGAGATAATTCAATAGAGCCTATTGCTTAAACACGAGTTGGCAACGGTGTTACGTAACAGAAACGAGTACTAGTAAAATTGGTTAAACGTGGAAGATTAGAGTTCTCCGATAAAATACAGGTTGAAACACCTACACCTGAATAAATAACATCTGTAATCAAACGTACTGCTTTAATTCAGCAACTAAACTTCTATATTCCCTCAGTGAGTTTTCAATCACGCAATCTGTGGGCAAGGCTACAAAAGCCCAAGGCCAAATACAAAATTCTTGCTCCAGGCACAGTCTGTAAAATTATCAACGGTCACAGAATACAGTTCGAGTCTTTTTATTCCTTTCGAATTAATCGCAGCTGTTTCAACCAAGGGGGGAAGTCAGGAAATTGTATATTGAAAATAAACACAGATTTTGTTTGCATCACCTTTTCCGTACACGCGGATAGGGCGATAGGGCGGTAGCTCCCAACCTGGATCTTCAGAGCGCTTCCCAACAACTCAGGGTTCTCTGACGGGCTTCAAGCAACGAACATATATACACGCGGATAGGGCGATAGGGCGGTAGATCCCAACCTGGATCTTCAGAGCGCTTCCCAACAACTCAGGGTTCTCTGACGGGCTTCAAGCAACGAACATATATACACGCGGATAGGGCGATAGGGCGGTAGCTCCCAACCTGGATCTTCAGAGCGCTTCCCAACAACTCAGGGTTCTCTGACGGGCTTCAAGCAACGAACATATATACACGCGGATAGGGCGATAGGGCGGTAGATCCCAACCTGGATCTTCAGAGCGCTTCCCAACAACTCAGGGTTCTCTGACGGGCTTCAAGCAACGAACATATATACACGCGGATAGGGCGATAGGGCGGTAGCTCCCAACCTGGATCTTCAGAGCGCTTCCCAACAACTCAGGGTTCTCTGACGGGCTTCAAGCAACGAACATATATAACTATAATTGGTACTGAAACAGGATAAATAGTTATTATTATTTAAGGGTTTTAGATCTGAAACAATAACCGGTCACTGATCACTTGTGGGAATAAAAAACTATCCCACAAATGTTAACACAAACATTATAAAATGTCACTAGCTGTATACGAAATGAGCTTTAACAAACAACTCTTCAGAGTGAAAAACGTGCTCCGATAACAGTACGGGTAGTAGCCAATGATTTTGCTGCAACCCAACCGCGGAGAGACGAATGATGGTTAAAAATAAGTCTGAAGAAACCGTAGTAAACGGTTACGTGACGTGGTGGCGAGATGACAGGAGACAGGAGACGAGGACGACCACCTGATCGGAGAGCTGATAGAGATGATATCACCACCACAGGGTTCTGTGTCCCTGTATCGCTGTATCACCGCCCGGCAGGTTCCTGTGACCACAACCCGTCAATCTGGGGATAATTATAACACCGCGCGGTCCCTCCGCACGCACCCACTATTATACTTACACGCACCACCACCGCATCATCTCGCTGTTCGTCGTCCTCTCCCTCCGTGATCGTAATCTTCCATCTTCCTCGCCTCCATTATGAACACCGCTCTTGGAAATAACGTCAAATTTACCCTTATTTACGCTACTTTTGTGATCGAGCGGATCCGTTTCGACTCGCACAATCTAGAGGGCAATTTATTGATTTATCTTTAAGTGGAGGGTTCCCTTTAGAAAAAGAGTACTATATGTGAAGTTAATGTATGTTTTCAGTCAAACTGTGGTTCTCGGATGCTATTAAGCAACGTTTTAATTAAACTCTACTACTGCATACAAATGTCTAACAACACCTAAATCGGTAAATAAAACGTTGTACTTAAAAATAAGGACTGTGCCAAACGTGTACGTTTCAGTATTGTGATCCCAGCGTAGTTCCCTTCACTGACCAAAACTGAATATAGTTGCAGATTTCCTGTGGTGTACAGAAATCAGTGTAGATTTATGTTAAAACATAATAAATGGATTAAAAACAAATCGGAGCCGTCTGCACTTTTGGTTTGGTTTTATTTGACCTAGGAAATGCTTAAAGAGCCTTAAATTCCCAAAGACAAATGTCACTATTTGCCTTCTCACACGTCAGAATCAATGACAGGTGTGTTCAGCAGGTGTGTTTGGCACATTGAGCACCGAACCTACCTCACTGACCTTCACGCGTCCGCTCACCCGCTCGCCGGCCCGGGACCACTGGCCACTGGCCACTGCACCGAGGTAAACACACCCACCGGTCATGCGATGTCACTGCAATTAGCATCCGCAAACACTTAAAACCGGTTTTAAAGATTTTATGGGCAACGCTAAATAAATATGTAAGCTGTATTACTTATTCAAAAGTCATAAAACAACTTTGGTTGATTCTGTACCACTGGGAAGTGAAAATCAGAATAAGGGAATGTTGACATTGGTCCGGTCACTTGCCACACTAAATCTGAGTAATGTCAGAATTCTTAACTGGTAACGACAACGTGGGTTTTTCGCCATCCCTTTATAATCAAATGTACGTTTCGTTACTGTAGCTACTACTCAGAGCGTATATGCTAACATTATTAATTATAACTTTAACTAACGGTCTAGATACAACTTCAACAAAATAACCCGACGTGTCAAATTGCAACTGGATAACACGTTTTCAAATCTACTTTGATGTATGTGTTTTGTTCTACATAATCGCCTGTAAAAGAGCGGATTCGCCATACGAGTATCATAACTTAGCAACACATTTTCATCCTTGCGTCAAATTTTTAGTGATTTTAGTTTTCTTTGGGATTTATTAATGGATATTTCTTTTCAATAAATTTATCACAGATTTTAGCTAACCATACGGCAACGAATCACGTACTGACCCCATTTATATACAATCCAGTTTATAAACATATATGTTTATAACCGTATCTTAATATTGTGGACATAAAACGAACTATAAAGGTCAGGTAGGGTGGTTTACTCGTAGTTTTGGCCTTTTTTGAACTGAGAGGCAAACAACTTTATTCAGGCCGAGCTGTTTCCGAAGATATCACAAAAATATCAATCTTAGGTACCCCAACCCCCCAACCACAGCAAATATGGAAATCTGCGTTAGTGGGAATTTACAGATAAAGGGGTGCACATTAACGTGTTCCAGATCTGTCCGAAATATATCAGGCGAGATAAACAAGCTTTGACATCTTGAACCTACTATGGATGAACTAGGATGTGCGGCATGCAATTCATCATATAAAAAACCAAGTGAAGCCACACAAAAGGTTACAAAGTAACCTAACAAAGTAATTAACTATGGAGCACCTTAAATGGCCAAAACTACTGTGCATTTAAAAAATTAAAAAATAATAAACTGCGAAGTACTGATTTTGTAACAATTTTAAACCACCCAAAGAACATAATCCCATAATCTGAACTTCCTATGGTTCGCCAACTAACTAAAGGAAACAAAAGTAGCCGTCTAACTTATATTAGCCTCTCCTCAATTAGAAAACTTCGTTTTAACCTGCTCTGGGACATGCATAAACAAAATGTCCTTACCTATCAAATAAGTATGTTTATTAATTTTTATTTTAAACTTGAAACCATCCATCGATGACCAATAAGACTTATAAACACGTATTATTTGCATGCTAAGAACGTCGAAGAAAATTTTAAATTAATGTAAAATACCCCCGTCGCAGCAAACCTGCATACTCGGCGAATTTCCAATGCATAATATATGTCTTAATACCACATAAACCGGCATAACAAGCTGCATAAAAATATATTCATAAATACGATTTGAATTATTCTCCATACGATTAACATTGGGGATGAGGACGAAGGTTTGCTGAAACAAGGAACACAAACAATTGGTGTTTATGCAAACATAAATATGATTCGACTAAGTGAAGCCACATACCAAGTTTGATCAATATTCATTCATAAATAAGCGATATATACAATTTTAATTATTCTCCATAAGAATAACATGGGGGATGAGTACGCAGGTTTGCTGCAAAAAGGCACACAACAAATGGGTTTTTATGTGAATATAACTCAATATAACTCAACTAGGTGAAGCCACATACCAAGTATTTTTAATTTATGTTCTTAATTAAGGGAGACATAACATTTTACTTACTCTCCATAACAATATCATGGGGGCTGAGTACGCAGGTTTGCTGCTACGGGAATAATCGGTAAAAATCGCTTTTTTGTGTTAATAACAACAGACCACAACCAGATGAAGCCGTATACCAAGTTTTATTAGTATCCGTTCATAAATAAGCGAGATATCATTTTTTCTTATTCTCGATAAGAATAACATTGGACAACGTACTGCGTTTAGCACTTTCAATATC
The DNA here is from genome assembly GCA_963675035.1 of Allygus modestus. Lineage (NCBI taxonomy): Eukaryota > Metazoa > Arthropoda > Insecta > Hemiptera > Cicadellidae > Allygus > Allygus modestus. The sequence goes on from OY776111.1 coordinate 137,652,816, forward strand.
TCTGTAACCATTTGACGTAGAGAAATTATCAAAACACCAAATTGTGTGTTTTTTTAAGTTGAATCTAATGGTGAAAACTAAAATTAGACTTTTTTAAATATTACATGTGAAAAAAAGAGATATACAATTTTTCCTATTTTCCATAAGAATAACATTGGACAACGTACTGTGTTTAGCTCTTTTAATATCTCTGTAACCATTTTTGTAGAGCAATGATCAAAACACCAAATTGTGCCTTTTAAGCTGATTCCAGTGGAAAAACTTAAAATTTTATTTTTCAAACATTATTTAAAAAAACTCAAAAACCCCATTTTTGGGGTACAAAACCCCCCCGAAATACCACTTCAGATGGTGCAATCTGTCTGGTTTTCGAACTTAAGGTCATAAATGCTGCTTTACAAGTTTATCGCACGCACGCACGCACGCACGCACGCACGCACGCACGCACACACGCACGCGCACACACACACACACACACACACACACACACACACACACACACACACTTTCGAACGAATGGTGTTTTTGGGGTCTGGGGACCTCAAAACGAAAAGTTGTCATGGTCCCGGGCCTAGGTCTTACCATGCCGACTACGGTAATAGCTTCTTCCCTATAGGGGAAATTCGCTAAAAAAGCAAGAAGAAGACTTGGGACCAACACTAAAGACGAAACCAATCACTGGTGTTAACTTTATTTTGGTCATTTAGCAGAATGTGACATTGTTCCAACAGTAAAACGTCTTGCTTCTTTGCCAAGGTCAATCAACATTACTTTGTTCGACGATGTCTAAATGTCGTAACACTTTTTCAATTGGACAAGGGCTTCGTTTAAGAGAAAGTTCAACATATAATGGTGATGCAGTTTTCCAAGAATTAATATCCGGAATAGATAAACCGAGCGATTGCAGTGGAAATGCACAAAGAATTGACTCCGGAGCAAAAAGCCAAGAACAGAACGCAACTTATACCTGCAAGTGTAACAATAGAAAACAAAGACAACTCCTAAAAAAACACAATCTCGTCTCTGGCTCGTAAACTCAATCGACATCATGCGAAACCTTATGTCCGAGATATTTCACGCTACAAGCGCTCAGGCGCTGCGGGAGATATGAAATAGTGTAATGTTGTTTTATAGCTTCAGTGTTGGTAACCCTGAAGGAGTGATAACAGCTGGAGTTGCAGTTGGCAGTCGCAGGGCTGAGGACAGCGGTGCAGTTGCAACAGAGATCCAAGGCCAAGTATTGTTTACACTGCACACTGCACACTGCCGCTGCACACACTGCTCGCCATTGAATAGTCAACTATCGCGTGACGGAGGGAGTTAATATTAGTAGTATGGAGTTAGTTTTGTTAAGAGCCAAATCATTTTCAAGTAAACAACACTAGGTGGTTGAACTCGGTAACTTTATCTGAGACAAACTAAAGAAAAGTGTTCCGTCGATAACGCAAAATAAAAAATCTGCTTCAAATTAAATAAGCAGCAATAACAAGTACGACCGTTTTAAAGACAGACGAAAATAAAGGGGCATACATACAAAGATTTATCTCCAAATTTTGTTCTTTTGATTTTAATTAGTCGAGTTTGTCGTATATTTTAAACCGCTCTTAACGTGAATAAAAATATAACAACGAATCAAGAACAACGAATCGTGAACTTGAACAACTATAATACGATTCACACAATGTCCCGACGTTTCACAAAAGCGTTAACCAACATACATTTACTGTAATACGATTCAGACTTTAAAATACTTAAGTTTGACCCAGTTACATTGGAACCAATTTTGATCGAACTCTCAAAACACATCAAATAATTAAAATTCAAGCCATTTAAAAATGCAAGTAAAAATATAATGGATTATATTGAAACTTATATTTCGGGGTCTATATCATATAAAGAAACTAATAGTTTAACAAAAAAATATTACATGTAAATTAGAAAGAGTAAATTGTACTGTAATATATTGATATGTTCTTACAGGAATTTATTGTTTCCAGGCAATTACTGATGATTGATTATTATTTCGATTATACTACGAGAACTGTGAGTTGCAGACAAATACACCATGTTATAAAACAATTACTCGTTATATTAAATGATAGTAAAATACTACATTTAAATATAACAACAATAGTGTCATCAAAAAGCATGGGGATTTAAAACGCCTGCTTTGTTTAGATTAAAACATGTGATAACGTGGCATATGTTCTTACTTATATTGTTTTAGCGAATTTCCCCTAAAGGGAAGACGCTATTACCGTAGTCGGCATGGTAAGATCTAGGCCCGGGACCATGATAACTTTTCGTTTTGAGGTCCCCAGATGCCAAAAACACCATTCGTTCAAAACTGTATATATATATATATATTTCCAATGCAAAATTTACCAATGCAAAATATATGTCTTAATACCACATAAAGATATACATACCGCATACCAAGATTCATAAAAATATATTCACAAATAAGTGATATATCAAATTTGAATTATTCTCCATAAGAATAACATTGGGAATGAGTACGCAGGTTTGCTGCAACAAGGAACAACAAATATGGGGTTTCATATAAATATCAATATTACTCAACTAGGTGAAGCCACATACCAAGTTTCATCAATATAAATTCATAAATAAGCGATATATACCATTTTGATTATTCTCCATAAGAATAACATGGGGGATGAGGACGCAAGTTTGCTGCAACAAGGAACCCAAAAAATTGGTTTTTATGCAAATATCAATAAAACTCAACTAGGTGAACCAACAAACCAAATTTTATTAATTTATGTTCATAATTAAGGGATATATTACATTTTACTTATTTTCCATAAGAATAACATGGGGGTTGAGGACGCAGGTTTGCTGCTACGGGAATTATCGGTAAAAATTGTGTTTTTTGTGCAAATAACAATAGACCACAACCCGATGAAGCCGTATAGCAAGTTTCGTTAGTATACGTCAATAAATAACCTAGCTATAATTTTTTTCTTATTCTCCATAAGAATATCATGGGACAACGTACTGTGTTTAGCACTTTCAATATCTCTGTAAGAGAAATGAACAAAACACCAAATTGTGTGTTTTTTTTAAGCTGAATCCAATGGTGAGAACTAAAATCTGACTTTTTTTTAAATATTACATGTAAAAACTTAAAAAAACTCATTTTTGGGGTATAAAACCCCCCAAAATACCACTTCGGATGGGTCGATCTGTCTGGTTTTCGAACTTAAAGTCATAAATAATGCTTTTCACGTTTGTACCAATTTTCATCAAAATCGGACCATTTTTACGAGTGTTATCGCACCCACGGACACACACACACATATATATTATATACAGTTTCGAACGAATGGTGTTTCTGGGTCTGGGGACCTCAAAACGAAAAGTCATCATGGTCCCGGGCCTAGGTCTTACCATACCGACTACGGTAATAGCTTCTTCCCTATAGGGGAAAATCGCTAAAACATTAAAATATACAGTACCAAAGTTACTAATGTCGTTGTTGATACAAGATCTGGTTGGTGCATTATAGTATCAACCCGAACAATAAATAATAGAATCTGTTCTGTAAGGCAAAGCGTGCCATTGTTAAGTAATATTGTAGTCTATTCTTATTCAATGAAATCGGATATAATGAGTAGTATTTAGCATGTTAATGTAATAACACCGCAACATAACCAACAAAGACAGTTATTACCAAATTAATATTCATAGCTACTATTCACATAACCTACAAATGAAACAGCTAAAAGTGACCCAGTCAAGGCGAGTCGGAGGAAATATAGCAGACATTACTGGTGAAGAAGACAGGACACGGAGTAGCTTAGATTCGTAAACACCAACTGACAGTACTGTATTGCACACATGGGGCATGAATCATTTATTTGATTGACTCCAAGACTAAGTTTTAATTTAAAGAGTGGGTACACCAAGGATTTTAAACCCTAGTCTTGTTTCCCTGCTGAATATGATATGTTTTCTAGTAAATGTATATATTAGTAACATTCCTGTTATATAAACAGCGAAATAATGATATTTTGGATATATTTATTTTAAACAAGATTTTGAACTTAGATTCTGGACACTTTTGGGAAGGCTCTAATACAAATCGTATTGGGAAGTGAAATAGCTAAATGAGAATACTCTTTTACACGTGATACAGTAATCTATTTACAAAATCAAATTCGCGTTCTATAATAAGGCCCATCTTTTATTTAAAACAACCATGTAAAAGACTACTCTTTATTACATGGTATAAAGATTAAATTCTTTGACATCATCGCGCTGAGTTTTCCCGAAAGACATCTCGGTCTATTTTAGATCACGTGGTCGGTTTAATGAATCAAAATAAAATCTCCAAATCGGCTTTAACCGTTAACTTTACTTTTGTATAAGTTTTTATTAATTAAGGTAAAATTCACGACGGTAAAACCAACCAAAGAAATACTACCACATTAAACAATCATGAGATGCAAATATGAATGTTGTCATTAATAAAAATCTACAAGGTGCAATATGCGATGTTTAAATAGAATATTTATTTTTACAAAATAATTAAACCCGACGGAGGTGCGAGAGATTGAATGGCTCTTTGTCAACAAGAGTAGGAGACCTTGACACGGTAACGGAACTTGATCAATAACTATCGGAGTCTTTGTTGCTCACCCCTTCCTGGAACCGGGGACAGAGTTTCCCGGGGTGAGTCGAGACAATGGCGGTTGACACGAGAGTAAATGTATGATACAGTCAGTGGCGTTGGAGGGGGTGGGGGTGGTGGTAAGCTACTGCTGAATATAGCACTTCCATCGTCCACCAGATCTTAGACTATATTGGTATGAATTACGGTAAACATATATTTGTAAAATGGGTTATAGGTGACACATTTTCAAAATGCGTGCTAAACTTTGTTACAGAGTAGGAGAAACCACAAGCCCATTTACACTAGGAACACGATTTGACAATGAGTTCCATCACCTAATGCTGTGACAACGAACTAATGGTAATGACAAGCAAAAACGATCATGACAAGAAATTCTAATGTTGACATTTCCCTAATAAAAATCATTAATCCCGTAATGAAAAAGCAAGCTAGTCTGTAAAGAATGTGATTTTCTTTATTCTTGCCAATACATAAAAACTTAATTTTTTAGCATGCAACGTTCGTAAATATTTCTATGAAAATTACTATCAACAATTTGTGACACGGTTTCAAACAACTCTAACGTCCCCAAAACTAATCTTTATTTTAATACAGAAGACTAACTGCTTTTTAAATATACTGATACAGTACAGTGCTGATTTACTCGTATATATTCCGTAAAACAATTTGAGGAAAGTCGTTTGAAACAACTGCGTATAATGCTCCCCAAAATTCATCTGTGTTTAGATCCAAAAACCAACAGCTCTTGCGGAACCCCCAATTCACACAGTGCTGCATATTTATTTACTCGCACATCCCGCTCCTATCGCCAGCATTCCCATATTGTACTGAGACTTACAGTGGACATAACATTATCTGTTCTAGTTAGCATACAGTAAACTTATGTGCCAAGTAACTTTTTCATATCCGCTCCTTCATTTTCCTTCCACTTTCGTCGGCGGTATCGAAATGTCGGGACACGCGATGAAAATGATTATTTTTCATCCGGAACTTAAGAGAATATGAATTATACAATAAAAGGGATACAACAATACATCATTTAGTATTTTTAGGTTTACAACATTTGTATTTATAATATAATGGGTTACAACATCGTGCATATTACTTTAAAGAAATGGGTACTCCATTGACATCTACACACTCAAAATTTGTTTGTGTTAACCCTGTCCTTAAATACCCATGATACTGTAATATTAATCGCAGAATGTGGAGTTAATTATTAAACTACACACAGTATTAAAATAGTTATAAATATTTAAGTTAAGGGATTTAGATATTTTATATATAAACGTAACTATAATAAAATATGGGTTTTCAAATTGTTGTCTAAAAACCCGTTGCTAATAACGACTCGACCTTATTACGAAGGGTACGAACAGTTACCAAACACAGAAGCTCAAAACTGCACTGAAGGCACGTTGGCGAACACGTGACGGCGATAAGTAAGGCAGTTAATTGATACAGCTAACAGCACGGCAGCTCAATTGCCACTGATTAATTCAGAAAACAAGCCCCTGGCCAGCCCTTCTATTGTCCGTCACGTTGTTGCGCCACTGAACGACGAGCTGATTTAAATCCCTATTCTCCACACTGTTGTTTTTTCTGTATAATCAAACAAACTATCGGCTCTGGATTAGCCACTCTGCGTGAGGAAATCGTGTGATCAATGCATTAGTTTTTGATAGAATACTTTTATCACTTAACAGTACTATACAACAGTTGAAAAGGATACGTTTTTGATACATATCACATTTCTGATACTATTTATACGAGTGTCCGTTGATGGCGCTGGGTAATGTTACGTAGGCCTACCGTAAAAAGTACGAATTGGAAATCACAACCGGAATCACTTCCATGTAGAAATACTTAAAAAAGAATTCCAAATATTATACTATTTGTAAACATTAATATTACTACATTTTAATATTGCAAGAAACTAGAGTTTTATACGTATACTTCAAATGCCTATGACTTTCGGCCTTACAACAGGTTAAAAACAAGTCTTAACCTCTAACTGTTAATAAACCTTTACTCTGTGAAATATACTTCCTTAATATTATATGTTTGCCCAAAAAAAGACAAACTTTCATATTGAAACAATTTCACGTTAAATGTAAAACTAACCGAAAAACATGAAAGAACTTCTACGACATCTGTAGAATCATCATCATAAATTACATCGGAAATTGTTTGCTTATCGTATTTTTGATACCAAGAATATCGTTTCACTAAGAATGTTCTAAAGCGCCTTTATTGGTAAAATCTATTACCCCTTTAAACATAATATTGCGATTCTTCTGTGGGACTAAGATCCATTAGCTTCCAGTTTCAAAGCCCTTACACAGCGTCTTACAACTGCGCCGATAAAGCCCCGGGTGTGAAGGGTGCAACCGGACTGCACTGCACTGCAGGTAACGTATGCGCGCTAACTCCCGCGATCAACAACAATAAGAGAGCGGGAGGCGACGGGGCGGCGCCCGTCCAGTAACTAACCAGCCTGCAACTAACGCGCGCTCATGAGCTATTAATACCAGTCCACCCTCCCTTTGTTGCTGACCTACCCAACGCGGTTTTTTCTCTCCGGGTCAAGTCATCAGCTCTTGTTTATTCTCGTTTCTTGACCCAACAGCTGTTTCTTGTTAAATCGTAACCAGGGACGGCCTTCTGTTGAAGCTGAAACGCGTGAACGAACAGAGCTTAGTTATCGCAGTCTGAGAAGTTAAGTTGTTGCCGATGTGAAAGGTGGCAGAGTGATGGAGTTTAACAGCAGAAAGTGGAACTAAAGTAACAGCTTAAGTGTGGAGTTTAACAGCAGAAAATAACATTATATTTTATTCTTAAATTTAAATTTACAATCGCATGCGTTTCCGTTACAGTAATAGATTTCTGTAGAGTTTAACACTTTTTAAAATTGTTTTTGTAAACCCACGGCTTTATTTGTTAGTTTGAAGCAAACACGATTGCCCTGATTCTTAGTTGTAAATTTGGAATGTATTTTAAATAAACTCGAATATAATTGGATAATTTAATCAAATAATAAGATGTACCCAAACTACCATAAAATTTGTCTTTTTAAGGCACAAAACTCTTTTTGTTTTTCCTAACGACTTGATACTGCCCGAAATTTTAAGCTCACATTAAAAATCTTTCGCCATCTACAACGAAAGTTATTAACAGGAGCAGAACGAGTTAGTTACATGCAATCTCGCTAAACATACAATAATTTCCGGCGAACACATAAACTCAGCTTAACTTATAATGAGTAGTTTCTGCCGTTTGTTCGCTCAGTATGGCAAGAGAAGGCCGGTGAAGACGGTGCTTAGCCGCACAACGATTGCTTAAGTAAATGTCACCCGTGTTATTACTGACGGGCCGCACCTCCTATACCTCCTGTACCTCTCGTACCCCGGCGCTACTGACCCCGATGGCGCAACCCCTACGGTCCGTCACGCATTGTCGACCGCGACCGTATATCTACCGGCAGATAATCTCCGCGCCGCGGCCGCGCGTGTCACAATCCCTTATGACCTTCCAATGCGCGGGAGGTTAAGCGTTTGCCAATCAGCCCCTAATGAGTCCCCTTGTCGCAATCGGTCTAGTTTTTGCTCATATAACAAACTCGGCCCTTGTTAATTGAATGTTACAGCGCGTGTCAATGGTGAATGTTATTACGTTTGATCGTGATCGAGTTTTGCAGTGACGTTCAACCTCCCGCGTTCGAGCTGGTTACAGTCAAACGTTTCTAAGAACGTCTTGCTATCCTTATTTCTAAAAAGCAAGCTTATCCTGATAGTCATTCTTAATTAAAACCAACTAAGTCTGACACAGGGAAGGCAGTCTATTCGAAGGCTTAACAAGTTGTAATCCAGGACATCCAGCGCTAAAGAAACCGCAAGAAAATCGTCGCAGAAAACGACCTGCGCACTAAGTGCATTAAATGCTACTATATATATATATATGTCTAACAACCACACGAAGCCACGTTCCAAGTTTTATCAAAATATATTCATTATTAATATCAATTCTCCTTAAGAATACCATTAAGCTGGCTACACAGGTTTGCTGCAACAGGGGCCCCGATTAGTGTTTTTTTTGCAAAAAGAATTCAGTCATAACCAAACTAAGCCAACCAAAAGATATAAAAACACATGAGATTTAATATTGCATTTTATACCTCCTTGATAGTAACACTGGACAATGAAGTGTGTTTATCACTAAAATACTAGTATCTCAGGAATAGATTTACGTAGGATACAATACCCCCGCCGCAGCAAAACTGCATAGTCAGCGAATATCCAATGAATATATAAACATTAAGCCACTTACCAGGATTCATAAGAAAGTACCGGGGGACCGAGCCATGTTTGGTGTTTGATTCCGCAGAAGAGGCATTGAATTTGTTTTATTTCAAATAATCGTTCATTTACAATATGAGCTCGTTCGCTTCACTCACTCGGCTACCGAAAAAAGAGATTGAGTTGCCATTCAAGTAGTTTTTTATTTCCATTATGAGAGTTGCCATTCAAGTAGGTTTTTATTTTCATAATGATAAACAGCTGTTTACAATATTTTAATTTATAGAAGCTGATTTAATGGTTTGTTTTTGTTATTCATAGTAACAGGTGTTATGATTTTAAACTCCATAAGCCCAATTTTAACATTTTTAATTTTCAAATGAGTTGTTTAGAAAAATACGAGTTTTCCTGAGGTAGTGATTTTCACCAATCGATTTTTTATACCCAAAAGCCCCTACTTCCAAACTTTCAGCAAAATCCTTCCGCTGGATCTCGAGATAAATTTTGCAAAGAGACATAGCTCATATTAGAGTATAGGATATATTCACAAACAAGCGATACCAGTACTTAAACTACTAGGTGTACGCTCATTCTTCCCGTAAGAGGATGAACGAAGACTGAATTTTTAAAGATATGTAGGCAGGTACTGGATTGGTAACACTCTCCTGTTATCTGTTTTAACTCCACAACAGCAAGAACAGATAATTAATAAACCAAACATTTTACTAATGGAATGGTAACACCATTCCCATATCCGTTTTAACTCCACAACGGCAAGAACAGATAATTTAGGACTGTAAATAAAGAATACTACTGACTACTGGAGTGGTAACACCCTTCTCATATCCGTTTTAACACGACAGTACCTGGGGGGCCCAGCTTTGCTCGCGGGAGGGCCAATCAGTCAGTTTAGATGACTTGGAGTAATATTTCATCACTTTCCCCTACTGATAATCAGATTTGTGTAACTCATTTGCCTCTTTTCTACATTTTTAAGGTTCCTCCAGTTGCTATTTATAGCTCAATGTCCTTTTCATTTATTTTACTACTCTATATATATATAATCTTCACTCAAATCTTTTAATCTCTGTTCTCAGGAAACCACATGTTAATAATCATAAAAAAACATGAGTATTACTTTGACAGTTCCCTGGTTGATTATGAACAGCTGATAAAATTCTTTTCTGTTGATTTAAAACTCCGTAAGAACAATGTTAATTTTTTTAACTTTTCATTTTATTTTTTTTACATTATTTGATTTTTCCTGGGGATGAGACCTGTCTAGAACTTATTTTTATCCCAGAAATTAGTTATTTTGAACATTTGAAGGAAATCGTTGGAGCCGTTTTTGAGATTAGTGTCGCAAGCAAGCAAACATACAAGCAAACCTTACTCATATTAGAGTATATATGATACCTGGGGGCCGAACTTTGCTCGGGGGGAGGCCAGTCAGTTTGTTTAGATGACTTGGAGCTTATTTCACCTCTTCCCCCTACTGATAATCAGATTTGTATAACTCATTTGCCTCTTTTCTACATTTTAGCGAATTTCCCCTATAGGGAAGAAGCTATAACCGTAGTCGGCATGGTAAGACCTAGGCCCGGGACCATGATAACTTTTCGTTTTGAGGTCCCCAGACCCCAAAAACACCATTCGTTTGAAACTGTATATATGTATATATGTATACATGTGCATATGTGTACATATGCATATATGTGTATATGTATACATATATGTATATATGTATATATATGTATATATATATATGTATATATATATATATATATATATATATGTGTCCGTGAGCACGATAACTCTCGTAAAAATTATCCGATTTTGATGAAATTTGGTATAAACGTGTAAAGCAACATTTATGACTTTTAAGTTCGAAAACCAGCCAGATCGCTCCATCCGAAGGGATATTTTGGGGGGGTTTTGACCCGAAAAATGGGTTTTTTGAATTTTTTACATGTCATTTTGGAAATAGTCAAATTTTGGATTTTACCATTGGATTTGGCTTAAAAAAACACACAATTTGGTATTTTGATCATTTCTCTACGTCAATTGGTTACCGAGATATTGAAAGTGCTAAACACAGTACGTTGTCTAATGTTATTCTTATGGAGAAAAAGAACAATTTTATATCTCGCTTATTTATGAACGTATACTGACGAAACTTGGTATACGGCTTCATCTGGTTGTGGACCATTGATATTTGCTAAAAAAAAAAAATTTTTTGCCAAAGGCTCCCTGCGTAAACCCTGAGCAAACCTGCGTACTCAGCCCCATTTTATTCTTATGGAGAATAAGTAACGTGTTACCTCCCTTAATTATGAAAATAAATTAATGAAATTTGGTATGTAGCTTTACCTAAATGAGTTATATTGATATTTGTATAAAACCCCATTTTTTGTGTTCCTTCCTTCAGCAAACCTGCATACTCAGCCGCCATGTTATTCTTATGGAGAATAATTAAAATGTCATAAATCGTTTATTTATGAATGTATATTGATGAAACTTGGTATGTGGCTTTATGTGGTATTAAGATACATATATATGCATGGGAAATTCGCTGAGTAAGCAGGTTTGCTGCTACGGGGTATTTAAGGTCACTCCAGTTGTTATTTATAGCTCAATATCCCTTTGATTTATTTTACTACTCTATGTATGTAAACTTCTCTCAAATCTTTTAATCTCTGCTCTCAGGAAACCACATGTTAATAATCATAAACAACATGAGTTCCATGTTGTTCCATAAAATCAGATAATAAATCCTTTGAATGAAGATTACATGTGGAGTGGTCATATCCAGAATGACTCAAAGGTGCATTATAATAACAACTGTTGTGACCTCAAAAATGCTTGTTAGTAGGGTACATGGTGAAAAACAACTCCAAGTCATAAACAAGATTGACCTTTCCCTAGCAAAGCTCAGTCCCAGGTAGTACTTAAACTATATGAGTATAACTTTGAGAGTTCGCTGAAAGATTTTGAACAGCTGTTATGACTCTTTTGCTTTTATTTTAATCTCCAAAAGCCCAATGTGATTTTTTCAATTTTCCATAGCGGCTTTTTACATTATTTGATTTTTTTGGGGGATGGGACATGTCTAGAACTTATTTTTAACCCAGATATCAGGTTTTACAACACAAGTAGTTGGAAGGACACATTAGTTATTTTTTAAGAAAATCGTTGGAGCCGTTTTTGAGATAAGAGTTGCAAGCAATCAACCAAGCAAGCGAGCATGCAAACCTTACTCATATTATAGTGTAGGATAGGATTGAGTCAAAATAATTCAGCATTTGTATTGATTGACTATAACATATTTTTACTCTTAGGCACATAGAATGTACACGAGACAGGGACAATGATTCTGGATTCTAGCATGTTTGAAGTTCTGCATACAGACGGCCAGGGCTGAATTTAGGTCTGTACAGGCTCTGGTCTACACCCTAAATGCAAGTGCGGGCCCTTACCAGCCCGGCCAACTTTCCTGTTTGATTTATATAATATAACCTACGCTTATATCAGGCTCTACAGATGGCGTTGTGCAGTTACTTAAATTTCAAATTGCTAAAATCCATATTGCTGCCTAGTGTATATTAACGTTGTCATGGCAAGATATTATTAAGTGATTGTCATTATCTAAATACATAAAACAAAGTCGGGATTGTATGTTAGTTATTTAGTTTCATCAAACAGCTGTTATAAGGATGATATCTAAACATACTTGAAAAGCATATAAACATATGTTTATTATAGACATAATAAATCTATTTGAATAGCAACTCATTTTCAATACCGAAGCAAGCTCTATATAAACATAGGCAAGTGAGCGTAGCTAACGAGCTCATCTTGAAAAAGAACGAGAATCTTTGACATAAAACAAATTCAGTGACATTAGGACAGAATAATGTCTGTCTGACCAGCTAGTAGTACTCAACCCGAACTCCCGAACGCTTACCCAAGGATCATCTTTCCTCCATAAATTTAACAAGGCAACTTTTAAAGCCAGCGAGGCGGAGCTCTAAGGTCGGGGTTAAAAGAAAATAACAACAATTTTTTGTATAATTGAAAATTTTCTAAAATTACTAAAAAAGGTGTAAATAATAACAAAGAAAATTTTCCTGTGCGGTGGAGGTCTATGGTTGAGTAGGGCGGCGTATCAAACGTGGGGACATCTTTCAGGAGATGCTGCTTTAACAAAATAAATCCAACGAATCATACGTTAAAATTAAAATTTGGGAGTGATAGTAAAGGCAGAGCCCTGAGGGAAGAACAAAGAGGTATCCATAATATTTTGGTACCCAACAACGTAGTATATAGGTCTGGAGCAGTTTTGAGGAGCCGCTTTCGAAATCTTTGGATTTTTTATTTGGTGGTTTATATTAGGTTTCTAATAAAATATACCACCTGATTTTTTAGAAAAATTTGGGTTCAGAAATTACAGGGCTTAAGAGATCCCAAACTTCAGATTTTTACCTTTCTTAGTACCATAAACTTTAAATATTTTTAGCAGGTTTCAACAGTTTTATCTCATTGCCATAAAAAGCTCTAAAAGATGAAAAATTAGTACTCCAATCCACACACGGTTAAATTAGTATTTCGTTAGTAGGCTATTCGACTAATGGTTGTGGAGAATATTTCAATTTCCATTCAGCAGTAAACTAAGTATATTGTCCAATGTTATTCTTATAAGAAATAAAAACATATATCTCTTGTATACTTTTTAATTTTATTAAAACTTGGTGTGTTAGCATTGACCAATAGAGAATATTCGTCCCAGGACAACCTTAAAACTGGTCTATACCAGTTTGGATGCTGACATTGGGTACAGCAAATGAAATTGTCATTACATATGAAGTTTTTTGGATGTCCATTATGACAAACTTCCCTTTCACCTTTGGTCCCTCCACTTGCAGCGGCTCGGGGCGGAAACTCAGGGGTTGGTCCCCAACCTGAGAATGTATGGTCCCTGGCTGTTGTACATGGATACCCCATCCGTTGAGTTGGCCAGTTGGAGGGCAGAGCGGGTCCACATAGAGCCTGATCACAGCTGTCACAAGGCACGGGAGTTGGTACTCTGAAAGGCCAATTTGGCTGCCTGTCCCATCCCACCCTTTCCTTTCCTGCTATATCCTAACCTTCTGGTAACCTGCGCAAAATTCCCGCTTATGGAAAACGTGCCTATAGCAGCTATGCTGGGGTTTCCTAATCTAGCAGCAATGAATAGAGAATATGCGGAATACGTTTCCATCTAACCCTGGAGGGTGAGGTGGAGCAATTAACCTCTTAAAACCACTGTGTGTACCTAGCAAATTAGATTAAACTGATTGCGTTTATTTGGTCACATGTCCTAGCTCCTGTTCACGCTTTTTTAAGACTCGGCCAGTGACTAATATATTTTTGGTACCGGATGGTTTTCGACGATTTTTAAATATATAACCTGAGAGAAAAGTTGCCAATAATTATTAAACCTATTAATTTCCAGCTCCAAAATCAGGGGGTTAAACATACAGAAATATACTTGTTTTAAACCCATTTAATGTAAAAAAAGATATTCAATGATTTATTTATATAGGCCTAACAGTATCTTATAAAATTCATACCTTAAATTTAAAAATGTTTACATCATTAATATATGTTGGTTTGAATTTAAATACACAAGCTACTGAAATCGCAGCAAGAGAGATTTAAAAGCAAAATCCAACATCTACATTAATGACAATTTTTCAGGAGGGCAATCTGTCTACATCGTAATTAGTTGAACAATGTAGACGGTTGGGATTAGGGAGTTTTGGACATCTTGATTGTTTATGAGAATCAATATTAACCACAGAAAATGCAAACAAATATAAACTGTAACCAGACTATTTTACTGACCGGTAGATTACAAAACTTTAATCCCATGTCATTAGGTGACAGTGAGGCTTATTTGGTACATTACATGTAATAAAGATAGTTTGCACGTATGATAGTTTAGTAAGTCTGCCATCAAGTAATTTGTTCACAATGTAAAGAAACTACTATAGGTCTACAACAAGCTTGATTATCAATCACAGTCAGTCGTGTTACAGAGTTATACTGTCCCAATAATTCAAAAATTCCAAAACCTATTGTATTAATTTATCATCACTAGTCCAAACACTTAGCTTTTACATCGAAGTTTTCCAGTAAAAAATAAACTGATAATAAATCTAAATACAAGCATTGTTTTAAACACGACAAAACACTATTAATTTACATAACACTCACATTTTAAACTATTTCGAAATAAAAAAAAATTGATGGAACAAAACAACCAAATCCATAGTTTTGGTTATGTTTACATTTGAGTAAATTATAAACAAATATGCAGTGTTTCCACTCTACGGGAAAAATATGCCACGCACTGATACAAAAAATCCCACTTTATCCCAGACTCTCCCTTATAGTATACCTCGTCATATCCCACACTTTCCCACTGATTTGTTAAACATTGCAACACATTAATGTTAAATATTATATGATTATTGAATAATGTATTAGTACAATATTTATACCGTTAGATAGAGCTTATTTAGATCTACTAATTACCTATAGGTATTTTACATTTTAGTACCTCAAAGGATTTTGAGCAATGCGACATAGGTTAAATGATACGGTGAATTAACTAAATTAAATAATTTATTTACGTGAGAGGTACTAATATTTTTAATGGTAGTACTAAAGAGTACGAAGTAGGTACTAAATAATGGCAAATAGTTTGCTTGTTAATTCCAACATGGCTCGGCCAGCGAAATTGACATGATTCAGTGTTCGTTCTGTGACGTTTATAAAATCATAATAGGTGCGGACAGCGAGGTTAAAAATGGGAAACCCCGCAACTGCCAGTACGGCGAGAAAATCCACTAGAAGTGCTACTGCTAAGGTGCTCTGGTCGTAAGTTGTAAGCAAACTAGCAGACGTAATGCCGATTTCAAAAAAATTCCACTTTATCCCACAATCCCATTTTATCCCACAAGCAGTCAAAATATCCCATATAGGGGATAAAAATCCCTCAAGTGAAACACAGACAAATCCCAGCTGACATTTTAAAGACAACCATAGTCAATAGCTTACTACGAAAACCAATTCAACTACTGAATATCAAACATTAAAATTAGTTTTAATAATTATTAATAATCCAAAATAAAATACAAATGCTGTGTTAAAACATCCCTTTGGTATCCCAAATGACTCCTTCAAAATTTCATTAAGAAATGTTTTACAGTTATTTAGTATTTCGATAACACACCCACACACCCACACACGGCCACTGAAACTTCTTCATCAATACAGTGATTCACTTCGTTCATCAATTAATTGTTCTCCATAAGAATAACATTGGGGATGAGTACGCAGGTTTGCTGCAAAAAAGAACACAAAATTTGGGTGTTTATGCAAATATCAATAGAACTCATCTAAGTGAAGTCACATACCAAGTTTCATCCATATACTTTCATAAATAAGCGATATATAAGATTTTAATTATTCTCCACAACATGGGGACTAATTGCCTAGGTTTCCAGCTATCATATGCGAAAAATTGTTTTTTTGTGCAAATAACAATAAACCACAACCAGATGAAGCCATATACCAAGTTTCGTCAGTGTATATTCTTAAATAAGCGAGATTTATTTCCATAGGAATATCATTGGACAACGTACACTGAAAAACTCAAGAGTTAGGGCATAGAATATCCCACTTCAGGGGCATTCTTAAAAACCTCATTGATTTTTGTTTTAAAAACTGTTTTAACTAAATTTTCAGTAGAGTTTGATTTATAAAACCAGACTGAAACCATAATCAGTACACCAACATAAAATGTTGAATTCCTAACCTGAGAACACCACAATTAAGAAAGCATTTATCAACGTAAACTCAAATTATAAAATATATGAGCCACGGTACCAGTTGGTCAGAAGATTCCACATATAGTCATGATCATCGAAGTCGAACATAGTAAAAGTTAAAACCACAAGGCGTAAGAGGTTCTAACTTTTAACCCAGCTAATCAGTTAAAATGACCTACTTGCTGGGTTAGAGTGACCCTACTGCTGGGTTAGAGCATTGACTATACACCTGTTACCTGTTGACTGTTACCGTTACACATTGACTATACACGGTGTACAGGTGTATAGTCAATGGTTAGAGTGACCCAGCTGCTCGGATGGAGTAACCCATTAACTTGGTAAGAGTAACCCGTTAGCTCAGTTAAAGTAACCCAAACAATTAGTCAAAGTAACCTCGCTGCTAGGTTAAAACAACCAACTTGATCAGTTAAATAAACTAAAAATCTACTCGGCCACTTATGACCTACAATACTTAGTCAATGATTTTACCTACTTAATCGGTCAATACTAACCCATATTCCCTGACACATTTCACAAGGTTACTGGTAACCAACCAACTCGGTCGGTGCTATATTGACTCTACAACTCAGTGAATATCAACCTTTTTCTCAGTTAAGACTAACCTTTTGGGTTTTTCAGTGTACTGTATTTCCACTTTCAATATCTCAGTAACCAATTGACGTAGAGCAATGATCAAAATACCAAATTGTTTTTTTAAGCCGAATTCAATGGCAAAAATTAAAATTACATGTTAAAACCCCCAAAAACCCATTTTTAAGGTATAAACACCCCCTAAAACCCCCTTCGGATGGTGCGATTCGTCTGGCTTTCGAACTCGCTCAAATAAACGGTACTTTACGCATTTGTGCCAAATTTCATTAAGATCAGACCTTTTTTACGAGGGTTATCGTGCTTACGGACACACAAACACACACACACACACACACACACACACACACACACACACACACACACACACACACACACACACACACACACACACACGTACATAATATATGTATATATATACATTTAAGAAATTAACACCATATTGTTAACATATATCAAAATTTTAACGATTGGTGTTTTTGGCATCTGTGGACCTCAAAATGAAAAGTTATCATGGTCTTGGGCTTAAGTCTTCCCATGCCACCTACGGTAATAGCTTCTTCCGGAAATTCGTTAAAAGTAAACACAAATTGTTTTCTGAAATTGCTAGTGAGGTATTTTCCGTAAAATTAACATGGACTATATTTTAATTGGATTTTCACCGCAACCACTTAAGCTCTTGTTTAAGGATTCATAATACAAAAATATGTGTTTTTAAGCTCTACAATGGTTGAGACATAAATCATGTTTTTTTTAAATTTTAAGTCAAAAATAAAAATAAAATTTAAGAAAATAAATATATAAACCACCGTAATACCTCCTTCTAGAGGTCCGATCTTTCTGGTTTTCGAGCATAAAATTAAAAATGTCGCGCTACACATGTGTGCCTAAGTTTATCAAAATTGGTCGTTTCTTTCAAAAGTTATCGCGTTAACGGACACACCCAACAATCAATATATATATATATATATATATATATATATATATATATATATATATTGATTGTTGGGTATATATATATAATATATATATATATATATATATATATATATTGATTGTTGGGTATGTCCGTTTATTTGTTTGTGGTCCGTTATTTGTGGACCACGGTTATTTGTGGTCCGTTAGTTATTTATTTGAACAAATAGTGTTTTTAGGGTCTTCAATCAAAAGGTTATCATGGTTTTGGGTTTTTTATCGTGCCACATAGACAGAATAAAATACGTTATTCCCTATTGGGGAAATTTGCTCAAATTACTTAAACGAGGGTGATTTATTCAGAGTTAAACATTTGAGTATTTCTGTGAGATTGAACTGCCAATGAACTGATAACTTGTAAAGCAAGATTGCAAATAGTTATATTTATCAACATGTGATAGTTTTGACGGATACGTTGGTATTGTGATTGCTTAAATGAAATAAGTCACATTTAGAGCGATGCGATGGTGTGGCTATTAATAACTACAACTAAAACTGACGAGATGCTTGATTTGCTCTAGGCCCCCGGTAAACGAGGTGACATGAGTCACTTGTGAATCACCACACCTTGAGCAACGACTTTCACTGGACAAAAGATAAACCGTCTACTGCTTTTAACTCTCAAATTAACCTAGATAAGTCAATTTCGGTGTTAAAAGGGGACGACGCGTTTATTTGTTTCAACACTATTGTCGTCGTCCATTGTCAGGGCTAGGGCTACCACAGGGCTAGCACAGCGAGGGAACTTGGGCCAGTATACAAGACTACAATATACTGCTTACCTACTATGCTAGTGGGATCTGGGCTAGTACCAGGCGGACGGTAACTTGTCTGGCTCTTGATGTCGCCTTATCCGGAATTAGTTCATTTCTCGTCTTATGAACCTTCTATATTAAGTTTTAAGCAATAATAATAATAATTTCGTATTCAAATATAACAAAACAAAGTATTTTATTGAATCACGTGAATATGTTAATTTTAATACAAGGCAGTGTAAAAATCAGTAATATGATACAATTTAGACAATACCTAATTAATACAAATAGGGGATATAGACAAGATAAATCAAGCAGAACACTGAGGATCATGATTACATCGAAATATTAAAATACCCCCGTAGCAGCAAACCTGCGTACTCAGCGAATTTCTAATGCATGTAAATTTAACTTAATACCACATAAAGCCACTTACCAAGTTTCATCAATATACATTCATAAATAAACGATTTATGACATTTTAATTATTCTCCATAAGAAAAACATGGCGGCTGAGTATGCAGGTTTCCTGAAGCAAGAAACACAAAAAATGGGGTTTTATACAAATATTAATATAACTCAATGAGGTAAAGCCACATACCAAATTTTATTAATTTATGTTCATAATTAAGGGAAATAACACGTTACTTATTATCCTTAAGATTAACATGGAAGCTGAGTACGCAGGTTTGCTGCTACGGGAACTATCGGCCAAAAAATGTCTTTTAGTACAAATATCAATAGACCACAACGATATGAAGCAATATACCAAGTTTCATCAGGAAAATTTGATAAATAAGCGAGATATACAATTTTTCTTATTCTCCATAAGAATAACATTGGACAACGTACTGTGTTTAGCACTTTCAATATCTCTGTAACCATTTGACGTAGAGAAATGATCAAAACACCAAATTGCGCGTCTTTTTAAGCTGATTCTAATAAGACAAAATAAAATTGGACTTTTTCAAAAATTATATGTAAAAAACTCAAAAAAACCATTTTTGGGGTACAAAACCCCCCCAAAATACCCCTTCGGATAGGTCGATCTGTCTGGTTTTCGAACTTAAAGTCATAAATGCTGCTTTACACGTTTATACCAAATTTCGTTAAAATCGGATTATTTTTACGAGAGTTATCGTGCTCACGGACACACACACACACACACATAATATATATATATATATATATATATATATATATATATATATATATACAGTTTCGAACGAATGGTGTTTTTGGGGTCTGGGGACCTCAAAACGAAACGTTATCATGGTCCCGGGCCTAGGTCTTACCATGCCGACTACGGTAATAGCTTCTTCCCTATAGGGGAAATGCTGCTTTTTGTTCACCCACTTCCAGAAGTTAATACTTAACCGAATTTTATGATTCTTTTAGCGAATTCCCCCTATAGGGAAGAATCTATTACCGTAGGTTTCATGGTAAGACTTTAGAAGCCCGAGACCATGATAACTTTTTGTTTTGTGGTCCCCAGATGCCAAAAACATCAATCGTAATATTTTGTATGTATGTGTGTATATATATATATATATATATATATATATATATATATATATATATATATATATATATATATATATATATATATATATATCTTATTACATAAAACAAAGTGCTGTCAAGAACGGCTGAACGGATTTAAATGAAATTTTGCACACGGATAGTTTATTACCTGGATTAACACATAGGATACTTTTTACTCCGGAAAACGTGAAGGGCTCTGCCCCTTTGGCTTTTAAAGTTTAGATGTTATTCACTATGGGAACATGTGTTTATTAGGAGTATATCTAAATATACTTGAAAGGCATAAATATATGTTCATTATGGAAATAAAAAACTACTTGAATGACAACTCAACTCGTTTTTCGATAGGCAAGTGAGTGTAGCGAACGAGCTCATGTTGAAAATGAACGAGTATTTGACATAAAACAAATTCAATGACATTAGGACAGGACAACGTTTGTCGGGCCAGCTAGTATGTATATATGAGTCCGTAAGCAAGATTACTCTCGTAAAAAAGGTCCGATCTTAATGAAATTTGGTACAAATGTGTAAAGTACCATTTATTTGAACGAGTTAGAAAACCAGACGAATCGCACCATCCAAAGGGGGTTGAGGGGGGGTTTGTACCCCAAAAATGGGTTTTTTGGGGTTTTCAAATGTAATTTTAATTTAAATCAAATTTTAATTTATACCAGTGATTTCAGCTTAACAACAAAAATTATTTGGTATTTTGATAATTGCTCTACGTCAATTGGTTACTGAGATATTGCAAGTGCTAAACACAGTACGGTGTTTAATGCTATACGTATAGGGAAAAAACAAATTTTATATCTCGCTTATTTATGAATATAAACTGACGAAACTTGGTATATGGCTTCATCTGGTTGTGGTTTGTTGTTGTTTGAAAAAAAAACAAATTTTCACATATGTTTCCCGTAGGTACTCCTACGTACTCGGTCCCCATGTTATTCTTGTGGAGAATAATTAAAATGTTATGTATCACTTATTTATAAATGTATATGAATGAAACTTGGTATGTGACATTGTTTAGATGAGTTCTATTGATATTTGCATGAAAACCCATTTTTTGTGTTCCTTGTTGCAGCAAACCTGGTACAATCTTATTCTTATGGAGAATAATTAAAATTGTATTTATTGCTTATTTGTGAATATATTTTTATGAAACTTGGTATGCAGCTTTATGTGATATTCAATTCAGACATTGGAAATTCGCTGAGTACGCAGGTTTTCTGCGACGGGGGTATTTTTATTTAAAAGATAATTTCAAGTTCTAAGTTATTGTCGAGCCAGATTTTCAATTTAGGCCCCAGGGCTCTGCCCCACGGGACTTCCAAGTTCCCATGTTGATCATATGGTGGAGGGTTTTATTTGGTTTATGTCACATGTGTTTTTCTTGATTCAATAAACAGCTGTTATAAGGATTATATCCGCAAATTACATATATCCTAATTAAGTTTCAAATCATTAACTTATTTACTTTACTCAACTGTAAACAGATGATTTAGGTTATGTTATTGTTGATATGTTTTAGGTCTGATTTGTTGCTGTGTACGTTGGTGTGTAATGAACTATGAAGTTTTGTCTTGGATTTTGTTGTTGTTAACACTGATAATAAATTAAAGAAGTATTGTTGATAAGTTAGATGGTAATTATCTGTTCAAAACTGTATCGTGGTGTGTTTACAATACCGTAGATAAACACAGGGAAATTAGGCTAGCTGTTATTAAAAAAATATATGAAGAGTTTTTAAGGATTACATTATTGGTGATAGAAGCTACAGACTGCCTGTTTTATTATCAAGTGACTATGTTTCGTTGCTCCCGATTGTCGGTGAATATGCTTGGCATAATGAACTGACATGTATTAGTAATTTTTCCCAGATTATCTATTCAGAGTATATTTTGAAAACGGTAATAACAGTCATGATTATGGAACTAGAATTATTATACGAAACCTACTGTTCACAGGACACTTAGATTCGGGCCATTTTGGTGTAATAAATTGTGACATAAATACAGAACTTATAACAACACCAAATTTTAAAAAGAGACCTAAATCTAAGTATACAAACGCTCAGAAAAAATAAAATTTAATCAAGAACGTAAAGTAAATTAAACAAAGCCTTTCAAAATTGCTTTTAAAAGTGCTATATCAGACTGTATACCTAATTTACCCCACACAACATTGGTGACCTAGGTAATACATGTTGTTATTGCTCAGCATTATATTTCAAAAGTGAAGAAACTAAAGGATGTTTTACCCTTTGCTGTTCTAAAGGTGAAATAAAACTACCAGAACATTGCGTACCTGATAACGTAATGAAATTATTTATTACGTTATAAATAACGTGGCAGTGATGTAAGGGCAAACCATTTTAGAACCAACATACTCAGTATAATAATGCAATGTGTTATGTTTCATTTGGTGCCAATTTATGTTTGCCTCTTGGACACGGACCATCTACATATTAAAAAAATCCTGGTTTTTGTTCACCCACTTCCTGAAGTTTATACTTAACCGATTTTGATAGCTGTTTTTTATTTAAAAGATAATTTCAAGTTCTAAGTCACTGTCGCACCGGAATTTCGATTTAGGCCCCAGGGCTCTGCCCCACGGGACTTCCAAGTTCCCATGTTATTCATCAAATGGAGGAGAGTTTTATTTGGTTTATGTCACATGTGTTTTTCTTAATTCAATAAGCAGCAGTTATAAGGATTATATCCGAACAATACTGCGGGGGAGCAGCTCGTAAATGTTTAATTTACAAAGACGTATTACTTTGCTGGTACTCGAACTATAACAAATTAGTATATGCCTACCTTTTTCTGTCGAACCAGTCAAAACTCAAACATGCTGGGGTTTAACAGGACATACATGTCAAATCCAAGTGGGGATTATAGTCATAGTTACAAATCTTTATTTACATTATTTGCATTATCATGTTGAACCAATGAGCGGTCACGACCGATATCAATTGAGTTACCAAGGATTACAATGCCTTTACAGCCTTTATCATACCGACATCTTAAAGATAATAAAATCCAACTGGGAAAAATGGCAAGTGAACGAGCGAGAGTTGTTTTTTAACGCATGAATAAAACACTAGATGCAGTGTCGTATGCCAGGCAGGTGCAAGCTAGGGGATTCATTAATACTAATCAATCGCAATGGGCACAGAACCTGTACTAGTGGTAGAACCAGCAGACCTTGAGCGAAGGCGCCACGCCGCTTGACTCTACTACAACTACTACAGGTCTGTGTGGAGACGGGAGTTTCCTACAACAAGGTGCAAATAGGTGCAGGCTCACCGTTACAACAACAAACTTGTAACTGCCATATCCGTTCCCCGGTTTATCGGCCTTTGTTGTTTCTACATAACTGTTTGCAGGGGTTGTAAAACCATTTCGAAATGTCAGTTAAAAGATAAGCAACTATTGTGAGCTCTCGAAATTAAAATATTTCTACAGCTAATTGCATATTACAGAATGATGAAAACATTGCAAATGAGTCTATTATATGTTCATATTCACATAAACATCTGCTTGTGCAAAGCAGATCCAAATTGTACAAGGAGGCAGGCTCCTCTGCAGAGGTATTGGTGCAGAGGTATTAGCGTGCATTCCTCATTATGCATCACAGATGTTACACAGACGCTGTCCACGAATAATGTTTTAGAACTTTAAACATCCTCTTAATTTATTCTTTTCTTTTACTGTCTCTTTCGTTAATTGTAAATTTACGAGTGCTATAAGCAAACGAGAGAGAACAAAACAAGAGGCCGGTGTACGTAAGCCGTCAGCGGTGACTTGGCGGGGCCCGTGGGCACTGATGCTCAGAGCAGACGACTGAACTGCCATCTCTAGGAACTATCTCCGCTGGGCTTAAACGCCAGTTAGGGGTTTCAATGTATACTTGGTCTGGGTTTGTTTTTTGACAGTAAGGATACCTCTTTATTGATGTGCTATAGTTAACCAGAATCAGTACAAATAAATTCCAAACGGCTTGTAAAATATGATTACTGATGATAAACTCATGAATTAATAGTGATTAAACGTTAAAATAAAAAAAGGAATTTGTACAGCCCTGTTAATCCTGGGGGGTTTTACGGAGGCCTCCGGGAGGTGATATGTGTACAAGTCATAGGCAATTTTCAATGTCGTGCAAATGTAACAGGGTGAATCAGGACTGATGCCATAGAATCTGCACCTGTCAACCTGTCTGTCTGACCTTGCTACTGATAAGGACTGATTACTCAGCAAGGTTGCTGCTTCTTCTCCACTTTGACCTTGATATGATCCGGCCCACTCTATAATTTCACTCCTTGTCAACTCCTACCTGAATGAAAAAGATCTACGTTGAATCGCTAACCGAATTCACCGTACATACAATCAGGATCCAGTTTAAATATGGGCTGTATTGCAATTAAAGTCGTTATACATATAGGACAACATAATGGGCAAATATACGGACATATTTGCAAAAATAAAAATATCGCAGATGATATTCACTGATGGTGATGTTAAACTGACAGTCCTTTGACTTGTATATTTTCCCTAATCAAAAAACAACCTTGTTATTAAGAAGTTTAAAATTGAATCTTCTGCTCTAAAACTAAAGACCCGACTGCAATAAATTTGTGTTGGTGTTTCTCAGTTTAATATTTATTACATCACTACATAAGGAAACCGAACGGTTTGACCAGCGGCAAAAAACGTCAAAGGGATCCGCTAGTGAGTCATCGCGGGCCGACGCTGACCGGACTAAGGTGAGTGGTTCTGCCAATAAACAGGGTTTTAGCACAATGTAAGACCCGTCCCCTGACAATATTCGCATATTTATATTGCTCTGCACTATTGGGATTTAAAATTATTCTCAAACTACACTTCAAAAGAGCTTGGCCTCACCGCAGTGTACAGATTCTCATTGATGACTAACATCCATTAAATGTAGTATGCTAACACAATAAAAATATCCTGGTCAAAAGAATATAACCTATTTCAACACAAGAGCCCGGGAATAAATAGCACAATGATATCCAAAATGCATATTTTGAAACTTAGTGTCTTGGTAATCAATCCAAATGTCTTTATATGCTTGAATGCCAGTTAGCAAAGGGTCCAAGTGCACCAATCTTCTAGCGAAATATATTACATATTACGGCGTCTTACAGTTTTATGTATGACTAGCTGTGTACCCGTCCTTCGTACGGGTTGTATATAAATGGTAGAATAACTAAATCAAATAACAATCCACATTATTTTACAATATTAAAATTACATTTTACATGTTTAATGTACAATTAAATCAAAGTTAACGAAATATACTGGCAGATAGTTCGGGTCTTGTTGCTAAGTCGAGGAACTCTGTCGGGTAGTAAACGGCGTGTGGTTTGCGACTCCAAATTGGTACACCTAACACTTTGGATTCGCTTTTAGAAATAAAAGAACTCAAGTACAACAAAAATAAAAAATATCGATGAGAGGGAGAGGGGGGCATAAATATAAAATCGGTGGGGGGGAGCAAAATATAAAATCGGGGGGGATATAAAATGGAGGGGGGCATAAAATAAAAATTTAAAATCGAAGAGGGGGATCTAAATATAAAATTGGGTGTGGGGCAAAATTAGAAATGGGGGGAACAAACATATAAAATCGGGGGGGGGGGCAAAAATAAAAATCGAGGGGGAGCAAAAATAAAAAATCGGGGGGGACAACATAAAATGAAAATATAAAATCTAAGAGGGGGGAGCAAAATATAAAATTGGGGGTGGGGCAAAAATAAAAATGGGGGGAGCAAATATATAAAATCGGAGCGGGGGCAAACAAATATAAAATGGGGGGCAAAATTAAAAGTCGGGAGAGCAGAAATATAAAATCGGGGGGGGGGTAATATTAATATATAATCTATTAATATTATAGATTAATGGGGGGGGTAATATTAATATATAATCTATTAATATTATAGATTAATAGCTAGCTGACGTACCCGTTCTTCGCACAGGGGTTTTCTCTACCCGTTCTTTAGTCAATGCAATTTGCATTTTAGTTAGCTTGAAACAGCTGTTCTTGCTTCTGATCTTTAAGCTGTCAAATGGAAGTATCCACAGCTGTTCGCATTACAGTTTCTGAATGTTTACTTTATTCTGAAATGTAAACATTGAAACTTAGGACGTTCACGGGGCGTA
This sequence comes from Allygus modestus, assembly GCA_963675035.1. Classification (NCBI taxonomy): domain Eukaryota; kingdom Metazoa; phylum Arthropoda; class Insecta; order Hemiptera; family Cicadellidae; genus Allygus; species Allygus modestus. The sequence goes on from OY776111.1 coordinate 137,679,710, forward strand.
GCCCGAGGGGATTTTAAGGAAGTAAATAGGCCTATGTGTTGCATAGGTTCAAGATCTACCAATGTGTAAATTTTCAGCCCAGTCGGTGTAGTAGGTTTTGCGTTCTCCCGGAACATCAGACAGACAGACAGACAGATAGAAACCACCTCTTCTTTATAATATTACTAGCTGACGTACCCGTTCTTCGCACATGGGTTTTCTTTACCCGTTCTTTAGTCAATGCAATTTGGATTTTAGTTAGCTTCAAACAGCTGTTCTTGCTTCTGCTCTTTAAGCTGTCAAATGGAAGTGTCTTCAGCTGTTCGCATTACAGTTTCTGAATGTTTACTTTCTTCTGAAATGTAAACATTGAAACTTAGGACGTTCACGGGGCGTAGCCCGAGGGGATTTTAAGGAAGTGAATAGGCCTATATGTTGCATGGGTTCAAGATCTACCTTCATGCAAAGTTTCAGCCCAGTCGGTTCAGTAGTTTTTGCGTTCACCCGGAACATCAGACAGACAGAAAACCATCTCTTCTTTATAATATTATAAATAGATAAATACATTAAAATAAAGTTTAAGATCCCATTGCCCGAGGGGATTTTAAGGAAGTGAATAGGCCTATGTGTTGCATGGGTTCAAGATCTACCTATGTGTAAAGTTTCAGCCCAGTCGGTTCAGTAGTTTTTGCGTTCACCCGGAACATCAGACAGACAGACAGACAGACAGAAACCACCTCTTCTTTATAATATTACTAGTAGAATGTACCCGTTCTTCGCACGGGTTAGAAAGGTAAGTTAACTTGAAACAGCTGATCTTGCTTCTGCTCTTTAAGCTGTCAAATGGAAGTGTCCTCAGCTGTTCGCATTACAGTTTCTGAATATTTACTTTCTTCTGAAATGTAAACATTGAGACTTAGGACGTTCACGGGGCGTAGCCCGAGGGGATTTTAAGGAATCGAATAGGCCTATGTGTTGCATGGGTTCAAGATCTACCTTTGTGTAAAGTTTCAGCCCAGTCGGTTCAGTAGTTTTTGCGTTCACCCGGAACATCAGACAGACAGAAGGACAGGCAGACAGACAGACAGAAACCACCTCTTCTTTATAATATTATAGATAGATAAATACATTAAAAGAAAGTTTATGCTCCCATTTCCAAAGATATATAGTATGTCTACCACCGATTGTTACAGACACACTTACTCTCAGCAGCTCTTTCGATTAATTCGTCAATGTACCTACAGTAGATTTTATAGGAGGGGAAAGCGTATACCGTAAAGCCTCGTCCACACCGGCAGATTTGTTTGCAGACTGTATGTAGATTGTTTGAAAACTGTATGAAGACTGTATGTATACTACTTTTTGAGTCTGGAAACAGTCCCCATACAAGTCTGCAGACTGTTTAGAAACATTGTATCCGATACAAGTATGTTACTTGTTTTGCGCCCACACCAGAATTAATTTTTTGTCTGTTTCCTCGACACTTGTTTCCACAGCGTTTGCGACTTCTTGCAAAGGATCCCGCTTTTTATTGCGATTTTGTACTCTGAACACGTCACGTTCCACAAAAGAGGAGGGGCGTGAAACTTTTCAATTAATTTGATTGTCTGTTCCTGATTCCAAGAAATATTTTGGGACTATCACCAGGAGAACATTTTACCTATCAAATTTTAAAACTAAAAACCAAATATCTACTTTTGCCACGCACAATTCACGAACAATTATTCAGCAGTATGACTCCATCCGCACTGTGATCCGCTCGAAAGGCAACTGGCTACTGGATGCGTCTGTGATTTGTATCCGGTCTCCAGTCTCAAAATACGTCCAAACAGGAAGACTTGAGACAAAATGTGATTATTATAACTTCCTTTTTCAGTACATCTTTCTCAGTATAGTATTACTCCCGCATAATCTCGGTATCGATCTCCTCGTCGCGTAAGGTGATAGAAGCATCACGCTACCTTGTAGTAATTGTAATTTCTGGACGGCTTCTGTTTCATAACTGTCCAATTACTATACAGTAGTATAAAGATAATTCTGACATTAAGGACAGATAGTTTAATTTCCCAGAGGATATATAGTTCCCCGTTTGCCATGTCGGTCAGGGCCTCGGCCAGGGAGGCGGAACCCCCATTTCCGAGATGAGCGATGTGCGGGCGACATATTCCACCTTTCTGTAATATCCGGCGGCAATTTCCGCATTACTCATGTCCCGGCCGCGTCACCGCCTGGCCTTGTACGCTGTGCACGCTTCGCGCCTGCACTAACTCCGAAGGCAGCGGTTGCAGCCAGGGTTACAGAGACTGTAGACTCTAGAGCTCTGGGCCGCAGCTGCCACTGAGAAGCGGTGGTGCAATGAATGCAACTGTGTCTGAGTCCAGGGTGACACGGTGGCCACTAAGCTTCGAGTGAAGATCGTTATTTGTTTATTTCTAGGGTTACACAGTATGGAAATTACTTTATGACCAGTCAGCCTTCATTTGTAATGGGGTTAAACGATCAGTTCTGATAAAATCTTGAATGAAAACAGATCATCTCGACTCGTCGAATGCCAAAAGTAAGCAATGATTGTGGTGGGGGAATAACCATAGATTAAACATACTCATCTATGGTATAACTTACCCTAGTTTCCTTTATAATGGCTAACAACAAATTCTCGTAAAATAATTTGTTGTATTTGAACTTATATGTGAATTTAAATAATATTTTATAACGACATAGAAAAGGAAGTAATGAGCCAACAAACCGCAATATCACACTTTTTGCGATTTAACTCGGCAACTGTTCAAAGAAAACGAAAATGCTACTCCAAATCAGTAAAGAATTATATAGGACTTTGTTTTATGGATCGTGTAAAAGTGTGTAATCGGAATCCTGGTAATTTATACTTTCATTTAATATAGGCCTACTATAACCTTAGAAGTCGTACACCACCTCCCAGAGGCCTCCGTAAAACCCGTCTCTGATAAGCCCAATAAACTACTGTAGGGGATAAAATCTCTTCTCAATGGCGCCAATAGTAATTGGTTTTCGAGTTGAATCAAATGCACACTCTTGAATCAAAATAGAAAATGTGTTAAAAATAATTCCTAAAAAATTTACTAAATTACATTTGGGAGTTAGAGGGTTCAACCATAGATTAAACATATACTCCTTGTGGTATTCTTAATCTATGGTTCAACGCTCGCTCGTTCACTCGCCATTTTTCCTAGTTGGATTTTATTAACTTTAAGACGTCGGTATGATAAAGGCTGTAAAGGCATTGTAAACCTTAATAACTCAATTGATATCGGTCGTGACTGCTCAATGGTTCAACATGATAATCCTCACACGGATCATTGACATGGATATCGTGTTAACTCCAGCATGTCTGAGTTTTGCCTGGTTCGATAGCAAAAGGTGGGCATATACTAATTTGTTATAGTTCGAGTACCAGCAAAGTAACAACGTCTTTGTAAATTAAACATTTATGTATTCATTTTCTGCTTGATTTATCTTGTCTATACCCCCTATTTTTATAAATATAATTCTGTAAGCGAAATTTGTATGACAAAATTGTGTGAGTTTGGCAAATCGCAGGATGATAGGTGACTTAAAGGTCTTGATTCCAGGGACTCGGGAAAAATAACAGTATTTCTAAAGTTCTGTCGTAAGTTACCAACAAACGATAAATAACGTAAAACATCCCCTATAAAAAAAGCATGGGGATTTAAAAACGTCTGCTTTGTTTACATTAAAACATGTGGTTACGTGACTACTTTGTTTACGAACTAACATGAGTTCTTACTATTAATATTGTTTCATTTTCCTCAGCATGTAAAGAGTAAAGAAATTAGACGAGACTGAGTATTGAGCAAGGTTAGGGGTTTAGTGGCCCCTTCAAGCCACTAGTTTGTATTAATTAAGTATAATTGTATTTATATTAATGATTTTTACACTGCCTTGAATTAACATGTTCACGCGATTTAATCAAATACATTGTTATGTTATTTTTTAATTCAAAATCTGTATTATTGCTTAAAACTTAACATAGAGGGTTCATAAGACGAGAAATTAACTAATTCCGGATAAGGCTATATCAAGAGCCAGACAAGTTACCGTCCGCCTGGTACAAGCCCAGATCCCACTAGTATAAGTATATAATACAAGCATAATACGGGAGTAGTACCTATAGTGTGGTCTTGTACTGAGAAATCCGACGACAATTTTACCAAACTGTATTAAATGGAGCAACTTAATACCACACATTGTAGAACGATAATTAAAATAATGATTGCATAAGTTCATACATGACACTTAAATGTTTTTTTTTAAGTTACTTACTATCTTTGGGCAATCTTAATATTTAATTCCGTAAGCGAATCGGTCCCCACGAAATATCTCGAGCTAGGAAGAAGCATCGAGGTAAAACTACATGTTGTAGTTTTAAGTCTTTGGGAAGAAGTTAAATTAGGTTATGACGATTCATTTTAAAGCTTGAGGGCCAAGGACGGTGGGAAAATTATCAGAAATGTCAAAAATTACGTGGGCTACGCCCCACTGGACTTCGGAGATTCACTGATTTTTTATGGAAATATCACTAGTGTTTTATTAGTAAGCAAAATTAACTAATGATCAGCTTTGATTATCCACTTAAAAAAAACATACGTTAGGGGCTATAGCCTCTGTAAGCCACTAGATATATATAATGGTATTGGTACAACAATTAATTGAAGTGCGATTTGTGCACGTAATTGTTATACACAACAACATCATTCGCGTGAATATGACAAACCCGTTTAAGACATTAAATATTGTAACCGTTCTCTGGTTCAGTGTGTAATTAAGTCAGTCAAATTAGCTTTTGTATGAATTTCGCAACTAGTCCACGCTCCAGTCTTATCTATTTCCACATCCGCTAAAGATTAAAGATATCGCTCTCTTTCAAATAATTTTTTTCGTAAGTAAATACGTTGTTTTTTTCTTTTTAGATTTCTTCATAGTTTTCACTTACTCTTTACCTTTATCTACGTTACAACTTATCCGAATACGTTATTTGATTGTACTAATTTTATCATATACTAAACCTGGCGGTAAATATGTAGTTCTTTTACCTATCGTTGGCTAATATCTTTGAACGGTGGATGATTGCGATGCACTAAAGATTCGTTTTAATTATTAAGGTGTAATTTGGATTACCAGAAATAATAACAAGGCCTATGTTTTCTTAACAACTGGCAATACTACCCGGTATTTAGTTTTTAAAATTGTTTGAAGTCTTTGATACAAATAAATATGCTTCCTAAAACAAAACTTAAAGCGAGTAAAGGGTAACGGCATTGAATATAGAGTATACCAGTCAGTATATACTCAGTAGTAACAGTTGGTTATTATAATTGAATTTTAAAATCGCTTTGACCATCCCGTGTATTTGTTGTGGCCATTTATGAATGATTTTGTCGGTGAAAGTATTTCGTTCTGTAATGTAATGAGAGTAGTGGTCGCAGTCCACGGCGTCGTCAGGTCCTGGTCGTGTCGCAACGGACGACCGGGACCGGGAGCCGAGGTCGTCACTCCCGGCCAAGGTCGAGGTATCGATGCTGAGGCATAAGGCTGCTCACCACCTCGCCCCTCGCTAATGAGTGTAATTGAGGCAAGTGTCGCGGCAGCTGTCAGCGGCGACCAAGAAATACGGGAAGAGTCAACCGACAACACAAGTTGCAATTTTAATTTATTTTAACATCCTAAGAGAAGTATGAAATCTGTTTTACTTAATTTTCCGTCTGATTAACTGCTGCGCACTTGAATGTTGTTTTGTTCGGTGCAAGCGGAAAACTGCTTTACTGAACTTTATAACATTTTAGATATAAGGATCTAAGCTGTTTCAAACCGGGAACATTTCTCCCAGAGTGAGAGAATTCCTTCGCCGTGTTTCGCAAGACAGGGTATACTTGTATACAATAGTATCTGGGGTTCCGCTCCAATACCCCGGACCCTGACCGATAATGGTTTACATAAAACAAACGGTCCCAAGGATTCTGCTGTTCCACCTGACAATTACTTATTTTAAATTACGGCTGCTCCGTTTTATAGACAAGCAGGTGTTGGGTTTTTATCATCCACTCATTTTCAAGGTTTATTTCAATAGCACAAGTAAAACAGACGTCGTGACTAGTCAGTTAACAAAAAACTAATATTATACAGACAGCCAATACAGATTTGTAGTATTTAGCTTTATTTGTTATTAAAATAAATTCTATTTTCTTGTTTTAATTTAATAGGAAACATGTGGCTTAGAATCTGGAAAAGTTTTATAAACAATTAAATAGCTTGTACTGTATTTTCCAGCAGAATATTCTGTATTATCAGCCATAGCCTATCTAGAGCCTCAAAACCTATGGTCTTGGAAAATTTACCTCGGCTTTCAGCTTTTATATGTTTACAATAGGCATATAAACTCACTTTGCGTATATACCTATTGTGCTTTAAAACCATTAAATCAACCTCTTAATATAATATTATAAAAATAGCTGTGCTACCATTTTGTATTCATATTCAATTTGATCATCTATTCTGATCTTACTAAACTGCTTTAATAGCGGTTTTAGTATGCAATCCAATTAAAACCATTCCTAATGGTAGTCTTATGGACGGAAGTTCGAACTTTGGTAGCAGCTATTATATAGAGCCCTTATTTTTGATATTTTTTAAATTAGGGCGGAAACAACTTTAGGCTCTGTCCAACTACACCACGAGTATTAAAATCGTTTAAAAACTGTAGTAAGAGTTCCAGTGACACACAACCTACCGTAACCCCCCACCCCTACTCCCCCCAAGTGTGTTACGTAACTCAATCGTAGAAGGCTTTAAAACAGCTTAAACATTTTAAACATAATTTTATTAGCAATTTGAAATATGGATTTCAATGAATCATTAAACTATAAATGATTTCCTCTCAACAACATTTTTTAATAACTTTTTTATGGCAAAATGTATAAAAACAAACAAGACTGTTACTAATAGTCTAAACAACAAAATAAACTATCTCAACGTAACAAATTTAATTTATATGGTGGCACTGCACAATGCTGTATCAATTATGATTTTACACTCTATAACGACACAAAACATAGGCGGTAAGCAATACATAACTTACTCAAAACAAGTTTTGTATTTATTTTTAGTTTAACTGTTATCAAAATGGTATGACGGAAGTATTTTTTATATAACTAACTGCAACCTTGATTTAGATATAAATTTGGTTATTTTTTATTTTAGATTTATAAAAGTATAAATAGATCTGGAAGTGCGCCAGCTCTTTGGGTTAATATGTGTGAGTTACGTTGATCCAAACCTACCCCTCCCTCACATAACGCAGCATAACACTACGCCACACTCCCTCCCCCCTTAAGTGCATCACGTAATATGTGTATGGCCCCCCCACTCATCACACCTAACGCGCTGGCGGTGAACGAACTCTCCTGTGACGTCATCACTTGTTTTGGCGGGAACTCTCCCGCCTCGCGGTCGTGGCCACGGCCACTTCCAACTGTATCCTAAGGTACCTTGATTACGCAGCGAGCTTTGCATTTTATTTCAAGTTTAAAATGGAAGCGATTTTCAATAAGTTTTGGTAAAATCTTGTAATTTAAAGAATATACATTTTTACTTCTCCTGAATGCTGTCAATAATTTGAGCTAAACTTAAAAACTGTAACAACCTACAAATTTCTGGCCGTAAAAATAGTTTTCTGTAAAAAGTATGAGTGTAAAGCCGGCGATTTTTAACTTTGTATTAAAAGGGGTAAATCAAGTTTAAACTAAGTTTCAATGTGTTAACAAATATAAATTTTAAGTGTCCGTAAGTATCAAAAAGAACTAGATACTGTACTTCAAAAACAAAAATGATTTGCTAATTTTGAATGGAGCCTAACAATAGTTTATATAAACAAATGGTATTTCCAGGTAATATATTAGTTGAAACGCAAGTTTACTTTAATAATTATAAAGTGATGACTGAAGGAAACGAAGTTGAAATAAGTTACATTCCAAAGTCACCAATTCCACAATACAACACAAATCATGTAAAAGCGCACAACGTTTGCGACTCCAGTCTGGATTTACCTACAGACCGGTGATTAACCTGGATGATGAATAGATTCCTCTGCCATAAGTCAGAGTGATCAATGTCCCGCGTCGTGCGACCACTTGTGGTGTAATCTTATCCAACACAAGCATTGCGTTTGAAGACGTTTTATGACTCGTTTGAGTTTAGTAAAGAGAGTATTTCTTGCACTATAAACGTATCTATTGGTTTTAAACATGAACTGCTCATTTAATTATCATTGGCGAAACGTAAAAACTATCCAATACGCTAGTAAATCTAAGGAAATGCCGATAAGCCGGGCGATGGCCGGAGCCGAGTGTCGAGTGTCGAGTGTCGAGTGCCGAGTGTCGAGTGTCGAGTGTCGAGTGTCGAGTGTCGAGTGCCGAGTACCAGGCTACGGCAGTGTAGGACTTGAGGCTGATAACCGGGGTCGCCGATAACACCACCCTCGCACTCCAGACTCGATCTCCTAATCCTTTGTACTATCAATATTACTGCCTTGTCGTCCCGTCGTATCTACAAGATCCTGACAGATTTACTACTATAACACAATCCTACTCCAGCGCTCTCGACAGGGAGAAGGGCAAGTTCATTTATTACTATAAAACACCTCTTCATCAGCTTTATCCTACCCTCCTTATCAATAGATGTAATTGCATCAAGGGTGTAATAGCAATGAATACACAAACACGTCTTACGGGCCAAGAGTTTTATCGATTCGATGTACCGTAGTTTTAGACTTAAACCAGAGAGAGCACAGAAATTGGTAATACTTTTTTATGTCATGTAAATCAATAAATTTATAACCACGTTCAATCAATACACAAACGTTAGGGCTGGCTTATTATAATGTAACATTGGGCTTATGGACGGTTTGGGTTTGAACTCGTGCTACGCATTGTACATCGAATTGGTGAGACCTCTGGCTCCCCAGAAGACCTGACCTTAGTGTCCGTGTATTCATTTCCACGATTACGGACTGCTGAATCGTTGTACAACTTTTCGTGTTGCCTTGGTTTAATACAATTTCAATTTGTTAATGATGATAACTGTTTTAATTATATATGAATTTTACAGACAAGGGTTTTGCTCTTAATAAAACCGCGAAACGGTGGTCCCTTCTCATGTGGGGTCCAATTAGAGACACAACTAACGTTATTGTTTAGAAATACCGTTACGTTAATGGCCTGTAGCATATTCCCAAAACAAACCTTGAGCGACCGCAAATTTGACGAGGCACAGTTGTACGATAACCCTAACAATCTGAAACCGCAATCGTACGAGACTTGGGGGGGGGATGATGATTAGCTATTTCCGGACCAACTGAAATTATGTACATTACAAAGATTATAATGCTCTTTTTTCATGAACAGTGAACATGCGTCAGGCGAATTCGAAATGTCCATTTGCCGTCTGACTATAGAAGTCCCATTGATTTTGATATATATATATATGTACATTACAAAGATTATAATGCTCTTTTTTCATGAACAGTGAACATGCGTCAGGCGAATTCGAAATGTCCATTTGCCGTCTGACTATAGAAGTCCCATTGATTTTGATATATATATATATATATATATATATATATATCAAAAATACCCCCGTCGCAGCAAACCTGCGTACTCAGCGAATTTCCAATGCATAATATATGTCTTAATGCCATATAAAGCCGCATACCAAGTTTCATAAAAATATATTCATATATAAGCGATATATACAATTTTAATTATTCTCCATAAGAATAGCATTGGTGATGAGTACATAGGTTTGCTGAAACAAGGAATACAAACAATTGGTTTTTATGCAAATATAAATATAATTTAACTAGGTGAAGCCACATACCAATTTTAATCAATATTCAATCATAAGTAAGCACTATATAACATTTTAATTATTCTCCATAAGAATAACATGGGAGATGAGTAAGCAGGTTTGCTGCAACAAGGAACTAAAAAAATGGGTTTTTATGCAAATATCAATATAACTCAACAAGGTGAAGCCACATACCAAGTTTTATTAATTTATGTTCATAATTAAGGGAGTCATTACATTTTACTTATTCTCCATAAGAATAACATGGGGGCTGAGTACGCAGGTTCACTGCTACGGGGATAATCAACAAAAAATCAATTTTTTGTGCAAATATCAATATACCAGTACTACGTGACCCCACGTGCCAAGTTTCATCAATATACATTCATTAATAATGGAGATATCAAATTTTATTTATTCTCCATAAGGATAACATTGGACAACGTACTGTGTTTAGCACTTTGAATATCTCTGCAACGGTTGGACGTAGAATCACAATTTAAACACCAAAATGATTGTTTTGTGGAGCTGAATTGATTGGTAAAAGCAAATGTGAAGTTTACATCAAAATTAACTTAGGAAAAGCCAAAAACCTTTTTCCCATAAGATTAACATAGGAGATTTTATGAGCAGGTTTTTTTGGATTTTCTCCGCAACCACTTAACCTAGCTTAATAATTCAAAATACCATATTATTTGTTTTTTTAAGCTCTATAACATGGTCTAAACCAAAATTAAGTGTTTTAAAAATTTTAGGGGAAAAGTGCAAAAAACTGATTTTTGGAAAATTTAAAACCCCCATAAACCCCCCTTCCCATGGGCCGATTTTTCTGGTTTTCGAACTTAAAGTCATGAATGACACTTTACACATTTGAGCCAAATTTCATCGAAATCGGACGTTTTTTACTCAAGTTATCGCATTCACGGACACATATATAGATATATATATACATATATATAAATTTGAACGAATAGTGTTTTAGTCATCTGGGGACCTAAAAAAAAAATTGTCATGGTCTCGGGCTTAAATCTTACCATGAGACCTACGGTAATAGCTTCTTCCCTATAGGGGAAATTCGCTAACAATGGGACTTCTATACTATATATATGATAATGTATGTGCCAACTAAAGAGGATGCACAATTTTGTGTGATGCGTTCTGTAACTAACCAAGATCACCTAGAAGGTCTAAGTGGCACTGCGTGAACTTATTAGTCCTCACCAAATCATTTAAATCAATAGAATGTTAAAAACCTTTATGAATTAATAATGTATGTGATATAAATGATAATGTTTTCAAACAGATGCAGGAAGGCATTAAGGAAGATAATTCAAAGATTCAACATTCGAACTTTGAAGGCCAATTTTCCCACAATGGGAACATGCGTGTTTGTTTCTGGTTTACTACGTAGCTTCCGCATCAACAAGATTTTGTCAAAACCGTTCAATATTTTGTATGTGATACAATAACAACCACACAATTAAACCGACTTTCAGGTTGAAATGATTCTTCCTGCATGCCCTTATTATTGGCCTAATCCTTGTGTAGGCCTTTTCATGTAATGTGTTTGTCAAGGGTCATGACCATGGTCTAAAATTTATAGTCCTAGGCCCATTAAACAGTTGTTTTGCACGTCCACCAAGTAAAAGGCCCCAAAAAGTATTTGAGAGGGGCCTATGGAAAATATCACAGTACCATTTTTGTGAGAATATTAAGGGGTTTCGCTTGGAGTTTTCAGTAAAAGAGATCTTGATCGTTATTAATCGACTTTTAACGTGCAATATTTGTTAAAAAATCTGATATGTTTGGACAAGTTTCACAAAAAGAATTGTCATCCGTTACTTAAAGAGCTGTTACGTACTTTAAAAACGCCAATTTAATTAAACTCGTCATGAGGGGGGTCCTTGAAATGCTAACATGTTACAGAGCAGACCGTGCCGATAGTTAATTTACCTAGAACATATATTGTTATATCAACCGACTTCCTTCGTTTACAGTTTGCCGCACAGTTGGCATTAGAGACGAACAAAAATACTCATAAAAGAGGAGTTAAGTGAAGTTGACGACTCATGAAATAGTCCTGGCGTAATTTTCACGGGCAACAACCGCGACCGGACGAGTGCCAATTACGCATCGCCACCGCATGCGCGCATTGCCCGTGATGCGCGCGGATAACGATGACAAATCGGCATCGCGACTTGGCGCGCGCGACGCAACGCCAACTCGGACAAATCACAACAAAAACAAAGCGGGACAATTAGCTGCGCGGTAGTGGCAGCCCTGATGCACGTGCAGACAACCTGCCCCCTCTCCGCCATCATTGTTACACTGACCTTCACCTCCCCCCACCACCCCACTCACAGCTGATCGCTACTACACCTCGCTCCGCTGCTGGTGCTGATGCATCTTGCGTCACTTTCCTCGGAACTGATTATGATTGTCCCTCTCCTCAGCCTAAGGCTATAATTCCGGTTCTGGCCCGAGTTTTTACCTCCAGTGGTTGGTGGACCACACTTCTTGTGTTATAGACAATGTCAAATAACAACTCGAATTCAAGATAATTTGTTAAATATATATTATTTCACAAGTACCACTTAGATATTAATGTCAGTGTACATGTAAAGTTAAATCAGTAAAGACGAAGCTAAGCTACTGTCTCACCTGCTCACATCAATGTACAATGTAACCCTGAAAGGATCGCTCTGATCACAACTGTTGTGCAGTTTGCATAGCCTTGTGTATAAATCTCGCTTCTGCCAGTCATTAAACATAATTGTCGTAAAACTCGTACATTTCAAAGTGGTATAGCCTATATGAAAACTCATTAATCAATGAGTGTGATAATGTTGTTTGAAATGAAATAGGTAAATTGGCCAATCTACTTATAACTAAAAAATTCATTCAACTGCAGTTATCTTCACTTCGGAAGACACCCCCCCAAAAAAATTTTCAAGTCATCGATATATATATATATATATATATATATATATATATATATATATATATATATATACTAATGAATTCTGGACTGGGACAGAGAATCCGAACCAGAATCAGGGGTTGCTTGTGGGGTCTGAAGGCGTCACAAGAGGACAAGAACACGCTCGGCACACACGGCAAGCATTACGATAATGCTAGAACACCACTCTGTAGACTCTTTAAATATTGTTATGTTCCTCAATTGAACTGAACAATGAAGTGAGCGTTCCAGTAATATAGTTCGTTGGTTCAAATTAATAACTTCTATGTTGGTTCCAGCTTACGTTTTACCACGAGAGTCATGCTAATTCACTTTTTCATGTTAAATTTGATAATAATCCAACCTGATAATAATTTTGCAAAATGAGTGCATACTTAACCTTAGCAAAACATGGTAAGCATAGATAGTATTGGTATCTGCATTTTACCAAAGTGCTCATTATTAGCAACAATAAATAAAAGCACAGGAGCTTCTAAAAAATCATCGGGACAATGTTCCGTTACACATCGATTTTCGAAATAAATGTAAAGGTTGACTCGATGGTCTCTAAAATATGATTCCATTCGATTCCTCGCCCATTTGAGAAACGATAACAAATTTAAATTGTATTTTTTAAACTCATAATAGCGATGGATTTGAATTAAAATTAAATAGAAGCGATAGGTAAAGTCCAAATAAATCAAAAAATAAATTTTAATAGTTGAATTGCTCATAGATTATGAATTACGCTCACATATATAATGATTTTGAATTAAATGATACTGGAATTTCCTACGCGCATCCCGTTTTTTGAGAAGCTCTCCTCCATATGAATAACATGGGGACTTGGAAGTCCCGTGGTGCAGAGCCCTGAGGCCTACATCGAAAATCTAAAGCCTGTTAGCACATATACACACCTAAACGCGCGTTTTAGCATGTTTTAGTGTAAAATATGTGGGGGTAAATATTAAAACTAAAAAGCCTTATTATTTACAAAGATTGCATTTAGCGTATCTTAGCGAATTTTCCCTACAGGGAAGAAGCTATTACCGTAGGTCTCATGGTAAGCCTTAAGCCCGAAACCATCATAACTTTTCGTTTTGAGGCCCCCAGATGCCAAAAACACCATTTGTTCAAATTCATGTGTATGTATATATTAATAATTAAATAAAACATTATTTCAACTGAGTACCCTTAAGGTATTTATTTATTTTACTGACTACATGTTTCGGGACATAAGCCCATCATCATAATCTAACCAATATTAAAATTAGGTTAGGTATTTGTTGACCATGATGATGGGCTTAGGTCCCGAAACATGTAGTCAGAAAAATAAAGAAATTCCTTAAGGGTACTCAGTTGAAATAATGTTTCGTTTGATTATTATTATATTAGTAGCCCTAACAAATGAATGCAATATAAATATATGTATATATATAGGAATATATATATGTACCCGTAGGCACGATAACTATCGTAAAAATGGTCCGATCTTGATGAAATTTGGTATAAACGTGTAAGGCAGGGTCTATTTTTATGAGTTCGAGAACCAGACAGGTCGCTCTATATTAAAGGTTTTTTTTTTTTTTTTGGGGGGGGGGGGGTTGTAACCCAAAATTTGTTTTTGAACTTTTTACATGTAATTATTTATAAACCCAAACTTTTGTTTAGATCATTAAATTTAGCTTAAAAAACAAACAATTTGGTATTTTGATCATCGCTCTACGTCAATTGGTTACAGAGATATTCAAAGTGCTAAACACAGTACGTTGTTCACTGTTATTCTTGTGGAGAATAAGAACAATTTTATATCTCGCTTATTTATGAACGGATCCGAACGAAACTTGGTATATGGATGGCTTCATCTCGTTGGGGTCTATTGATAATTTTCCAAAAAAACAATATTTTGCCAATAGTTCCCGTAGCAGCAAACCTGCGTACTAAGCCCCCATGTTATTCTTAAGGAGAATAAGAAAAATGTTATGTCTCACTTAATTATGAGCATAAATTAATATAACTTGGTTTGTAGCTTCACTAGTTGAATTGCATTGATATTTGTATAAAAATCATAATTTGTGTTCCTTGTTGCAGCAAACCTGCGTACTAAGCCCCCCATGTTATTCTAATGGAGAATAAATAAAATGGTATTAATTACCATGGTAATTATGGTATATTTATTCAGTGATACGGGTGGAACTTGGTATGTGGCTTCACCTGATTGTGACCTGTTAATAGTTGCATTAAAACCTAATATTTTCTGTTCCTTGTTGCAGAAAAATTAAAATTTCATATACGGCCCATTTGTGAATATGTATCTATGAAACTTGGAAAGTGGCTTTATATGGTGTATTGTATATGCATTGGAAATTCGCTGAGAATGCAGGTTTGCTGCGACGGGGGTATTTTAAATATGTAGATCAACGAGTAAATAACGTGTTGAACAGTTGAATTGCATTGATATTTGTATAAAAATCATAATGTGTGTTCCTTGTTGCAGCAAACCTGCGTACTAAGCCCCCCATGTTATTCTAATGGAGAATAAATAAAATGGTATTAATTACCATGGTAATTATGGTATATTTATTAAGTGATACGGATGGAACTTGGTATGTGGCTTCACCTGGTTGTGATCTGTTAATAGTTGCATTAAAACCTAATATTTTATGTTCCTTGTTGCAGAAAAATTAAAATTTCATATACGGCTCATTTGTGAATATGTATCTATGAAACTTGGAAAGTGGCTTTATATGGTGTATTGTATATGCATTGGAAATTCGCTATAATGCAGGTTTGCTGCGACGGGGGTATTTTAAATATGTAGATCAACGAGTAAATAACGTGTTGAACAGAAGCATGTTGTAACGAACAGCGAACAAAAAATGTTAATGATACTAATCAAAACTATTTAAAAGATTGTAAAGTATAAGGAAACTAATCATAACAACCATATTTCCTCCGCTATGGAACGATTGTGTGCAAGGGGGCGGGGAAGATTGAACACAAAAACCGGTTAGCTGTCGTTGGCCAGTTCGTTCAACTGCGGGTAAGAAAGCGCATCAATTTTATGACTTATTCGCATCACTCTTAAACAACAACGGCGAACTATTATCGTGGTTATGGTCGCTAGCGTTAACGGAACATACGTAATAAACACGTCCATCGAACGCGAACACATTAAATGTAAGGCACTTTGAAGTACGTACTGAATAAGGGTAAGGGTAAAATCACACAGACAGCGTTGCGTGGCGTGGCGTCGCGTTTAAAACAAAACTATAATAAGCAAAGAGAAGGTCAGTTCACACAGAGAGCGTCTAGGAGCGGAGCGTGGCGTGGCGTTTCCACCAAGAACAAACTGATTTGTTTTTCAAAGCGTTCTTGAGCGTGGCGTCGCGTCAGATGGATGTCGAACAACTGATTCCTGAAGTGTTTACCCACTTTATCAATGTATGTCTTAATTGGAATAAGTCTAAATTGCCATAATATAATGTATGGATGAGTCTATATTAAATTAACAGGGGGGTACTTATAATAACAATTAATAGAATCTTGATCAAAACTTAAAATTACGAAATATTTGAGCATTGATGTTATGTATTCGTTGTTGCTTTAATTTAAACAATCTTAAGATATAACGTTAAATTTGGATGTGGCAAGGTTGATATTTCCCGTGTTATAATTATGAATTTGTCTTCTTCAAGGTTCAAATAATACACAAGTTGCTGCTTGTAAAATCAAAATTGACTTTAATGATCAAATATTTAATTTTTTAAATAGTGTTTACATAATGTTTTTGCTGAGGCTTAACAAAAAGTTCTTATAAGTTACTTTTGCATTTAAAAACAAATGTTTGCATTTAGGCTTGAACCCCATATAATTAGTCCATCAGATGAGATATCTGAATGGATATATATGCATAATATACCATTTTATTTATGTATAAAATGCAACATTTAGAAAGACATTTAACAAAAAAAATTTCTAGTGGTATTGTTGACTAGTAGAACATGTTTACTTGATTAATTATTAAAATGTTTATAACATTATAACTATCCATTTTAAATGTATTACTACTGTGTTTGTTCATAAAACATATAATCAAAATAAAGTGTCAAATATGTCGTCTGAATTTTGACTTTCTCCCTCTATACATAGTAGGCCTATATGGAGAAAGAATTGTTTTCGACAAAATTTTAGAATTTGAGTTATTGGTATAAATATATATTTTGAGGTTACCTGAACCCAAAACAGTGTTTTCGAGGTGACGTGTGTCTGTCTGTGTACATACCTAGAGACCACACGAATCTGACGATAGGTAACAAATTTGATAGACAGTATCTCAAGGATTTTTTCATATTCAGTTTTTGATTTTAAAGGGTAATTATTCCCTCAAAACGGCTAAAAAACATGACAAATCGAAATTTCTCCAAAACGGCTACCTCTTGATCTACTCCCATTTATCTGGTCCACACGACAATTTAGTTTTTAAATACAAATTTCAGTGATAACAAATTTTAGTTTATACTTTGAAAACCCATACTTCAAAGTGTTTGACGCTCTTCCATGTCGCTGCTGCACGTTGTCTGTGTGCGAAGTCCACGCTTCGACCACGCCACGCGACGCCACGCACGCCACGCTACGCCACGTCACGCTGTCTGTGTGTTTTTACCCTAAGGGTTGAAGTACTGAAGTGCAAGAAACATTGAATACAGTATGATGAGACACAAATCTGACGTGCTTTTGTATTCCATATACTGTAATCGCATCCAATGGGGCGGGATGATATCGAATGCACCGCATGGGTTCTGAGGTAAACAAAGCTGCAAGGCCTGAGGCATTGTGGGTGAATAATTTCGAATGCACATTTAAATTAAAATACTGACTGCAGTCTCCCTTGCACTTGCACTTTCCCATGACTCCCATGACGCTCGAGGCTGTGCAATGAGCTGCAGTTGTGGCACTTAGAGAAGGGTGAATAATGTGTTATGACGGTTACAATACCACGCGGGGTTATTCGAACGAATCCTCTGGTCGAGTTTATCAAACAAATAATTTTGATCAAAGGTACTCCTGGTTGAAGATAACATTATAATGAAATAACTAACGCATGTTTATCGCACCATCCAACCGTATTTCGCATCTTTGTCCCACCATTTGGTGCGCAGGAACGCACCAGTAAACACGAACGATCCTATTGTAGACACAATATGCCTCATTAAAGTCAGTATACAAAAATAGTTTATTTGAAAGACATTGTTTTTATCTGTAAATAAAAATATGAAAAACCAACCCGTACCAGGACCTTTTTAGAAAACTTTCAAACAATATATTTCCAATGTACTACTAATCATTCCAAAGTACTTCGATGGAATGCTCAAGAGAGAAAAGCTGAGAAAACAGATTAATAAGGAGTTCCAGTCACGGAATATTTCGCGTTGCTACCTTCCCCACCCTTGCAGTTCTATCGATGATACTGCCCCAAGTCTCCGTCCTTCCTGAACGGATTTTCAGAATAAATTGATTTGTGAAGGACAAGTAAAAACTAGTGAGCAGAATGATTATATCGCATGCATACATGATTTTGTGCGTTACCGAGAATTTCTAATGGTCCGTTGAGAAAGGCGGGGTCAAAAGTTAAAAGTGAAGAGAGAAACAGGTAGAAACTTGAAATATTTTATGACCTGAAAACTAACAACTCACCGGTTAATGGTCCACATGGAAGCAAAGCAAATAGTACTGACACCTTGTAATTTGGAGACGCACTGAAATAACCTCTAAGATAACCTTGACGGATTGAGCAATACTGTTATCAGTGTTTAGTCAGCGCTGCGGTCTCCTTGGCTGATAAGGAGGCCCGGCCCTCCTGCGCGCCCTCTCCTTCGTCCTCGCCAGTTCGACGACAGGGTCATCAGACATATCACCAGAAGGCAGAGCTCAGCTCAGCAAATAACGATTAGTTTGTCCAGGATTGTCACAACAGCCCTTCTACAAGTGCGAGAGTACTAAGGTATTCGATATCTCGCTTTTGTGTACAAGAACAACGAACAATTTTCATTTTCCCAGGTGATTAGGTAAGCTTTTTGGTTAAAAACACGCATTCGAAATATGTGTTATTTGCTTTTAAAATCAGTTAATAGTCATGTTCACAAGACAACGATACCGATCAGACCCGTGACACAGTCATTGATTCGGCAAAAGATAAGTACATCAATGTTTTTTGAGGGGAGAGGGGGAGGGGAGCCGATCGCAAAACTTCAAAAACTAACAATTTCTAAACACTATGCTCCAAAATTATAACTGCACTAGATAAATTCATTTACATTATTTCATAAAATCAACTATGCTATTAAAAAAGTAAGGTGGTGTCAGTCAGTCGTTCATATATGTTCCGTTTGAACGTAAAAATCTCTGAATCGATTGAGGTGAAATTTCACGAAGGCAACATAATAATAAAGTAACATGTGGGCTCAGGGTAGGCTGTTCGCGATTCAGAACCCCCATAGGGCCCCACTGTTTATTGCGTAAAATAGCACGTATTTTTTCAACGTGTTTATACTTTTCTTTTAACTACTAAAAGTAAAATCCCACTACCATGTTAAAACGTCGTAAAACCTCTTTTCTCTAATCAGGGATGCAAATTGTCCGCAGTGACTTCTTAAATAGCATATACCCCCCCATCTAAGTCTGTGTAAATTAATCTGATCTTTATTTCCTTTGAAAATTATCTGAAATCGGACTATGCTACTAATCTAATTGACTTCTCCATAACTTCTGTAAATAAATTGTAATTCAGATAACGATAAACTTTCAACGGCCTACAAATGAAAATAACAGCGCTTGTTCGCTCGGAGCGAGTGACAGGAGGGTGGTATTTGTAGCGAGCTATTGTAGGCGGTTACTGGTTAGAGTGGCGGCCTGGCGTGAAGAATATTCAAACATTAGTTTAATCAGATTTATCCTCGGTGTGTACTTCCAATGATGCTATACATCTCAAGATATTTGCAGTTAAATCAAACCCCAGTGGAACGAGTTTGGCGGGGTATTCCAAACGGCAATATCGTCCGTACTACTGTAAGGTATCAACGAACAAATTCGACGACAGGGTCATCAGACATATCACCAGAAGGCAGAGCTCAGCTCAGCGAAGAACGATTAGTTTGTCCAGGATTGTCACAACGGCCCTTCTACAAGTGCGAGAGCAAAGTTCTTCTACATTACGTTTTCCAGTCAGCAAACATTGTCCTAGAATGATCTAGAACTGTCCAGCCCATGGTTACGTATTGCACATTACTGATCTCGAATATTGGTCTGTGATGTCCTTTATTGAAATTATCAAATAAACTACGACTCACAACCTTGTTTTGCAGTGTTGTGAGACGTAGTTTGTTTTACCCTGTTTAGTTGTAAAACGGTACTCGATAAGTTATTTCTTTATTCAAATGTTTACTAAGTGACAAGTATATATTATGATTGGATTGTTCTACAAAATTTATAGTTAACTTCAAAGAGGGGGAGGGGGGGTCCAGATGGAAAATAATAAATACATAAATATAAACTAACTGACTCATGCGTAAGTCACACATTATCCAAATACTACTGGAAAAATAAGAAAACCACACTACAGTAAATCATGCTGTACACCATCAAGTTGTTAATTGATAGTCAAAACAATAATTTGTTAATCCCAATTATTGTATGGTTTAAATGAGTATTACGACAATTCTGAAATTGCTGATATTACAATTAATGTTTTATTGAAATTACAATCGTATTATGCGAGGGCTGAAAGTAGAGACACTCAGGTTCGGTAATTATTCACTTTAAAACTCATTATGCGCCCACAATGAGTAGTTTAGACCGTGTAGTATCACAATGTCCAGCGCCGAGCCATGAATATTCAACACTGAGGAGGAGGCGCGATGGCGGAGGCTGCGGACGGTCCGAGAGTATTGCCCTAGGCGCGGCCACTTTATATCCACTATTGCCACGCATTTGATATTCACTGGCTTGAATTATTTAATGTAGAGGCTTCACGATACAGTGAAATAAATAGCATTTGCGTACGCGATATAAACCTAAACATCATTACATTAGATAACAACCACATGCCTGACAATCCCAGTTACAGCGGGAAGGCTTGGCTAACAATGTTTAAACAATCACCTGATCAAATCAAATTATCGACTGACAGTTGTAAGTTTTTTAGTTTTGACGACCAAAGAGGCGAAGCCCTAAAAGAGTGAAGAATATTTTCTAAATTTTGACCCATCTATTAACTTTAATCATGACGAACATTTGTATATGCAGTAGGATATCTTGTCTCGATAAAACTTTCAAACTTGGCACGGCCGGCGGAGATCCCATTTCATTTAATGCATTTCAAAATTACGGGTTAACAGATAGATAGGTATATGTTTTAACTTTCCATTTTTTAAAAGATAGCTAAACATAAATATAATATTCATGACATACTGTGAATGTTAAAATATTATATTAATATTATAATTATATAGTTACCAAAATGTAAAAAGTAAAATTCAAAGACAACGTTTAGATTGCATAAATCACAACAGGTGGTAAAAAACAGCTTGTTCCATCCAGCTGTTTTTGGGTTTTGTAAAAACATAATTGCATTCAGATTGATAATAGGAAGTAGGATATATTTAATGTTCCTGAAGGTTGTGCTCCAAAATCGGGCACTAAACTTGCATTGTATCTGCTATTAGCGAATTTCCCCTAGAGGGAAGAAGCTATTACCGTAGGTCTCATGGTAAGACTTAAGCCCGAGACCATGATAACTTTTCGTTTTGAGGTCCCCAGATGCCAAAAACACCATTCGTTCAAATTTTTAGATATATATGTGTCCGTAAGCACGATAACTCTCGTAAAAAAAGTCCGATCTTAATAAAATTTGGTACAAATATGTAAAGTACCATTTATTTGAACGAGTTCGAAAACCAGACAAATCGCACCATCCGAAGGGGGGTTTTTGGTTTTTTTTACCCCAAAAATGGTTTTTTGGGGTTTTCACATGTAATAGTTATTTAAATCAAATTTTAATTTATACCATTGAATTCAGCTTAAAAAAACAAACAATTTGGTATTTTGATCATTGCTCTACGTCAATTGGTTACTGAGATATTACAAGTGCTAAACGCAGTACGTTGTCCAATGTTATTCTTATGGAGAAAAAGACAAATTTTATATCTCGGTTATTTATGAACATAAACTGACAAAACTTGGTATATCGCTTCATCTGGTTGTGGTTTGTTGTTGTTTGAACAAAAAACCAATTTTTCGCCTATCGTTCCCGAAGCAGCAAACCTAAGTACTCGGCCCCCATGTTATTCTTATGGAGAATAATAAAAATGTTATATATCGCTTATTTATGAATGTATATGGACGAAACTTGGTATGCGACTTCACTTAGATGAGTTCTATTGATATTTGTATAAAAATCCATTATTTTGTGTTCCTTGTTGCAGCAAACCTGCATAGTCATCCCTAATGTTATTCTTATGGAGAATAATGAATATTTTAAATATCGCTTATTTATGAATATATTTCTTATGAATTCTGGTAAGAGGCTTAATGTAATATTAAGACATATATATTCATTGGAAATTCTCTGAGTACGCAGGTTTGCTGCGACGGGGTATTTTTTTATATACTTAAACATCATGTTTCCATGTTTATGATCTTCTTTTCCCATCTCCAACGACAATTGAGCATGAAAGCACAAAATCCTTTTAAGGGAAAGCGATACATTAAAGTTGGACCGGGAATCGAACCCGTGAACCCTTGAACCGAAGTATAAGACGCTAACCGTTAAGTTAGCAAATGCCCAATTATATTATAATTAGTCCAATAATAATAATAGTCTTAATGTGTGTACTAGTATCCATCATAGAACATTTTGGGTAAATTTCTGGGCTCCATATATTAATTAATATGTGTTTACACAAACTGCAAGATAATAAACACATCACAGCACAATTAATTCGTTTTAATTCTATATAAGGATACGTTTCAGATGGTGAATTTGACTTCTCAGTGACCCCTAAATATCGTTATCATTATGCGAGTCGTTAAAACGGACGGCGAAGCAACGAATCCCCGCTATCTTCGGCGACTGACAAGGTCAAGTCATCGTCAACGTTCGCGTTCCGATAATTTACGTGTTGCTAGAATAATCCGGGACTGATAAGACAGTTAACAGTTATGACATTATAATCGGAATTGTTTTAAATGGATTTAGTATGGATTACATTTCTTTATTAACTGGCGATTTGTATGCGTATCACTCTTTACGTTTTTCATAACACAAAAACTTATTTTTAAATACTTAATCACACACAAATTATTATACTAACTATTATGATGATAAACTTAATTTTTTACTGTACAAATTTGTGTTAAGATAAAATTGCATTGGTACCACTATCAAAAACAAACTTAGACTAATTCATGCTTTATAGTCCAGGAGCAAACTGCAGGTATCCAACTTCCGTGGGTTGAGACGGGAAAGTGCGATTATGTGGAATCTTTTTATTATAAGCCACATAATAGTGTAGTACCAGGTGTTTACCTTAAAATTGCGCTGTTTGTTTTTTATGATGGTGTGTTAAATCCAATTCCATTGATTTAAATCCATTAATGATAACTCCTTCCAGAGTTGTCCTACGCAAAAAATGCAAAGGACATTTTCTGTTGTGCATGAGCCAAGGAACAAATTTAGTCCTTTTTAACTTTGTTATATCTTGCGCCGTTTATGAGTTATTTCTCAGCTTCATAGCATACATACATTTTCCATAGCAACAATACCGTTTCCATAGTAAATACTACGACTACTGTGATAACTACTGTGACCTCTTGAATGCTTACATTATCGTATTTTTTGGGGGGGATTGATCACCCATTGCATCGGCAAAATTGGGAAGTGATAACAGAAGCCAGTGGGTGGAGCCCTGAGTCGGGAAAAATTACCCGAAGCGTTTTATCCTCCTAACTTGGTATGGTCCGAGAACAGATTCGAGAGGCCTTTTTCCGCATCAGCTGGAGTACTCTGTTCTAAAAATATCATCCCAATTATTTTGCCGTAGGGTTGGGGTTATAAAAAAAGTATCCAAATGTTATGGATGAATGACAATTGGCTACAATCACGCATTCAATCGGAAAGAAAAACATAGAATTTTTGCCATGGGACTTAGCCCTAAGTTGGTTGGGGGGACATATCCAACGTTGTGGCATAATTCATGACATGAATCTCTGTAAAGAAAATACCAAAGAACCATCAAACATCAAAATTAGATGTTTAGAAGTGATAGAAGAAGCCAGGGGGGAGCCCTGAGGTCACGAAGAAAAGTATCCGAAGACCTTTGGTCCCTTAACAACGTGGTATGGTCCGGGAGCAGATTTGAGGAGCCTTTACCGCAATAACCTGGAGTACTCATTTTTCCATAAGAATAACCATGACAATGTTTTAGAGACTGGGGCGGAACCCTAAGGTCATAAAAAACCTTCCCAAATGACATCAATGATATATGACAGTTGGCTGAAATCACGAAAAAATAACATGAGAATTTAGCCAGGTTGGCGTAGTTCTAAGGTTTGTGGGGGGACGTTTCCTACGGTAAGACATCATTCAAGATGTGCGGCTTTGTAAAACAAATCCAAAGAACCAATCAATACACTCCAAAATGGACGTCGGGAAGTGATAGAAGAAGCCAGTGGGTCGGAGCCTTGAGGCCACGATAAAAATTATTTGAAGACCTTTAGTAACGTAATGAAAACAAAGTACGCATTTTTTGTTTTCCCCCAAAATTCAGGGCTCCGCCACACTGGATTCTTCTATCACATCCCGACATACAATTTGGACTTGTATTGATTGGTTCTTTGGAATTGTTTTACAAAGCCGCATGTCTTGAATGATGTCCCACCGCTGGACACGTCCCCCCACAATCCTTATGGCTCCGCCAACCTGGCTAGATTGTCATGTTCATTATGATAATCATTTTTGCGGATTAGGAAACCCCAGCAAAGCTGCTAGACACATCTTCCACAAGCGGGAATTTTGCGCAGGTTACCGGATGGATAGGATATAGCAGGAAAGGAAAGGGTGGGATGGGACGGCAGCCAAATCTACCCTTCAGAGGGCCAACTCCCTTGCCCCTGTGACAGCTGGATTAGGCTCTCAAACAGTGGACCCGCATTCTGCCCTCCAACTGGTCAACTCAACTGACAGGGTATCCATGTACAACAGCCAGGGAACATCCATTCTCAGGTTGGCAGGTTGGGGATCAAACCCGGAGATTCTGTCCCTAGCCTCTGCAAATGGAGGGGGGACCAAAGGTGAAAGGGAAGTTTCTCATAATGGACAGCCAAAAGACTTACCATATTTAATGACAACTTCATTTGCTATACCCAACGTCAGCCTCAAAACTGGTATATAGACTAGTTTTAAGGTAGTCTTGGGACTAATTGTCATTTTATTTTTTCCGGTTTTTTGCGTGATTTCATCAGCCAACTATCATTGATCATTTTGATGTAATTTGGGTAGGTCTTTTATGACCCCGACCTTAGGGTTAGTCTCTAAAACACTGCCATGGTTATTCTTGTGAAAAATTGAGTACTCCGGGTTATTGCAGTAAAGGCTCCTCAAATCTGCTCCCGGACCATACCACGTTGTTAAGAGACCAGAGGGCTTCGGATACTTTTCTTCGCGACCTCAGGGCTCCGCCCCACAGGCTTCTTCTATCACTTCCAAACATCCAACTTTGATGTTTGATGAACATTTGGTATTTTCCTTACAGAGATTCATGTCTTGAATTATGCCTCAACGTTGAATATATCCCCTCCCCCCAACCAATTTAGGGCTATACCCCTTGGCAAAAATGCTATGTTATTCTTTCCGATATAATGTGTGATTTTAGCCAACTGTCATCCATCCATAACGTTTGGATACTTTTTTTATAACACCAAACCAAGGGCTCCACCCCATTGGCATGTTATTTATATGGACAACAGAGTACTCCAGGTGATGCGAAAAAGGCTCCTCAAATCTGTTCTCGGACCATACCAGGTTGTTAGAAGGATAACAAACTTCCGATAATTTTTCCCCGACTCCACCCCACTGGCTTCTCCTATCACTTCCCAATTTTGCCAATGCAATGGGTGATCAATCCCAAACAAATTACGGTAATGTAAGCATCCAACGGGTCACTGTAGTAATCTATTCACTATGGACACGGTATTGTTACTATAGAAACTGGATGTATTGTATAAACTGTCAAATAATTCATAAACGGTGCAAGGTATAACGAAGTTAATAAGGACTAAATTTGTTCTTTCGCTCATGCACAACAGAAAATGTTCTGTGCGTTTTTTGCAT
This sequence comes from Allygus modestus, assembly GCA_963675035.1. Taxonomy (NCBI): domain Eukaryota; kingdom Metazoa; phylum Arthropoda; class Insecta; order Hemiptera; family Cicadellidae; genus Allygus; species Allygus modestus. The sequence continues at coordinate 137,705,935 of OY776111.1, forward strand.
AGGAGAACTCTGGAAGGAGTTATTCTTAAGTAATGTAGGTGTCGCACATGACGTTATACAAACAAAACAGCGCAATTTTAAGGTAAACACCCGGTACTACACCATTATGTGGCATATAAAAAAGAAATTCCACATAGTCGCAACTCCCTTATCCCACGGAATACAGTTTGCTCCTGGACTATTATGTTCAGAACGGATGGTAAAAATTGTTGTTTGTAATAAATATCGTGTTTGATTCGTAAACTCGTGTGGGATTACCTTTCTAACTAAAAATACCCCCGTCGCAGCAAATCTGCTGACTAAGCGAATTTCCAATGCATGTATGTGTCTTACTACCACATAAAGCCACCAAGTTTCATAAAAATACATTTATAAATAAGTGATACATAGCAATATATTTATCCTCCATTTAAGAATAACATTAGGGCTAAGGATGCAGGTTTGCTGCAACAAGAAATATAAGAAATGTGTTTTAATGCAATTATCAATATAACTCAACCAGGTGAAGTTAAGTACCAAATTTTAAACATTTATGTTCATAATCAAGGGAGATATAACACTTTACTTATTGTCCATAAGAATAACATTAGGGCTGAGTATGCAGGTTTGCTGCTACGGGAACAATTAACAAAACATCATTTTTTTGTGCAAATAGCAATATACTAGTATCAGTACTAGTTGAAGCCTCATACCAAGTTTCATCAATACATATTCATAAATAATCGAGATATCAAATTTTAATTATTCTCCACAAGGATAATATTGGATAACGTACTGTGTTTAGCACGTTGAATATCTCTGCAACGAATGGACGTAGAATCACAAACTCCAAAATGATTGTTTTGTAGAGCTGAACTGATTGGCATTAGCAAATGTCAAGTTTACAATAAAATTAACTGTGGAAATGCTAAAAACCTTTTTCCCATAGGATTAACATGGGAGATTTTATGAACACGTTTTTTTTATTTTCTCCGCAACCACTTAACCTAGCTAAATAATTCAAACCTAGCTACCATATTATTTGTTTTTTAAGCTCTATAAAATGGTCAAAACCAAAATTGAGTGTTTTAAAGATTTTAGGGTACAAAATTCAAGAAACTGATTTTTGGAAAATTTAAAACCCCTTTCCCATGGTACGATCTTTCTGGTTTTCGAACTTAAAGTCATGAATGTCGCTTTAGACGTTTGTGCAAAATTTAATCGAAATCAGATGTTTTTTCAAAAGTTATCGAGTTAACGGACACATTTATATATGAATATATGAATTTGATCGAATAGTGCTTTTGGCATCTGGGGACCTCAAAACAAAAAGTTATCATGGTCTAAGCCTTACCATGAGACCTACGGTAATAGCTTCTTCCCTGTAGGGAAAATTCGCTAACCAGTATCCTATAAAAAACTCTTTTTGTCGTATCCACGACCAATACGAGGCTCCAATCGGTTTATATGAAAAAACATTTGACATGAAAACAACAATGGCGGCTTGAACAATCTAATAAAACACATCCCGGGACATTAATTTGTTGTAATCTAATAAAGAGGAGAGAATAAATTACAGTGTCGTATTAAAACAGAGACGCTGGATAGGCTAGCGATAAGAATAGAATAATAGGTCAAAGATCGAGAGAGTGCGTATATTAGCTTGGCTCCAAGCCAGACGCTCGCGTACGCGCGACTATCTCTCTCTCTACCTCGCTGCTCTCCCTCACTCTCTCTCCCGCCGGAGACAACGACCCCGGGCTCCTCGGGCCTCGGGCCCACGCATATTAAGTAGCCAGTGTGAATGTGTAGAGATGCGTAGCACGGAGGCTGGACATGTGTCTGGGCGTAGGTACGCACACCAACAACCCACGCACGCACACGCTCACACTCACGCGGTCGTTTATTTTGGTCCTCACCAACCCATCACACCACACCACACGCTCCAGCTATCAACTACACTGTCCACTTGTCCTTATCTCGCAACTACTCGGCTTGATGGACAACAAAATTAAACGCTTCCAAGGATCGGTGATAAGTTTTGGAGGTACAGTACTGTAATTACGTCATTAGGGATATCTTGAGTTACGGAATGTTCTAGAGAATGAAAAATAGTGAAAATTCTGTTGCAGTACATAGTGTCAAGTCCATTGCTGGGGCGAAATGTTAGACCCTAAATAACATAGGGTTAATCCTAATCCGCTGCGCTATCGAGTTGATCGTGGTTACATAGGGTTAATCCTAATCCGCTGCGCTATCGAGTTGATCGTGGTTACAAAGCCACATTAAACCGTCATCCCTACGTGGTCGTAAAGCTAAAATAAACGTGAGGCACACGATATTTTCTTTCGATATTAAAATTCACAATAACGATAGAACAGTACAAAGGCAGAAACAAATATAATATTTGTTTTCACTATTATTAGACACTACTAAAACATCATCATTCTTCAAGGCTTCACAAAACACACAAATGGGATGAACTACCGCGACAATGTGTAATTTTTGCGGTGAGGTTGTCATCGAAAGAAGAAAGAACGTAGGAAATCAAACGAGATCGCAAGCAGCAGCTGACATGAGGGAAGTGAATTTCCGCATTAAAACCTTAAAAATATAAAACGAGTTCGCACGCAGCACGCTGACGTGAGGGAAGTGAATTTCCACATAACAACTTTTAACCCTAGCAGTAAACTCTAAATCTATGTAAAAACATACATGTATTCCAATTGTTATTGAAATTTGAAAACATTGATTTTTTTGGCTGTTCTGATGCTCCTGGTTTCATTTACCTGCAAAGCTGGAAATACAATTTTGCGCATTTTAATGTTAGGAGAAGGTCCAGGCAGTCTTGAAAGTAGGCGTGAGTTACTGGGGATGATCAAAGTACTCTAGCAAAGGAATAACAGGCTTTTCTAGTGGAAACCCCCATAAGACAACGTACTGTGTTTAGTCGAAAGAAATTTTCTTTAATAACTCGGAAAATATGTATGCTAGAATGACGAGAGAGGGCTTAAAACTTTCGCCTCACTAATTGCCATCTTTTTACATGCATTAGTTTTGCATACGGGGGTTTTCTGACCCTTTTTGGGCCCAAAAACCCAAAATTTGAAAGATTAATCCCCAAAAAAGGGGTTTAGAGTTTTCCGATTGTTTTGCCCAACGAACTTGTCCAATTGATTACAGAAAGGAACGTTCCTACCAAATTTTATGTAAATCGGACAAAAAATGCGACCGCTAGAGTGCAAACACACATATATATATATATATCAAATTTTGAACGACCCCCCAAAACGTGTTCAGGGAGTCACGTTAGGAACTTCTATGGTGGTCCCGGGCTTAAGTTTCACCGTGCGGGTCATGCTAATAGTTCACTTTCCAAAGGAAATTCACTAATAAAGGGTTTAAACAAACACGGGTTACATTTTTTTTTTAGTTGAACAATTTTATTTTCTGGCTGTTTTGATGCTCCTGGTTATATTTATATTCACTAATAAGATACCAATGTTGTACATTATAAAATGAGAAGGAGGTATTGTCGGGGTAGCAAGTTGGTATAGGGGTATGGAGGGTGATAAAACGATATTAAAATATGAAAACAGCCTTTTCCAGTGTAAAATCCCCATAAGACAACGTACTGTATTTTGACAATTAACATTTTCTTTATTAACTCAGTAAGCATTTGTGCTAAAATAATGAGGGAGGGCTTTTTAATAATCTTTGGCTTTTTATGTACAATAAGGGTACATTTGGGGCTTTTCTGACCCTTTTTGGGCCCAAAAACTCAAAATTTGAAAACTTAAAATCCGCAAAAAAGGGGTTAGAGTTTTCCGATTGTTTTGCCCAGCGATCTTGTCCAACTGATTTTAAAAAGGAATATCTTTACCAAATTTAAAGTAAATCGGACAAAAATTGCGACCGCTTGAGTGCGAACACACATATATATAAATAAAGTTTTTAGAGACCCCTCAAAACGTGTTCAGGGGGTCACGTTAGGAACTTCTATGGTGGTCCCGAGCTTAAGTCTCACCGTGCGGGTCATGCTAATAATTCACTTTTTCATAGTAAATTTTTCACTAACGATAAAAACATAAATAAATAAATAAAATGGTCTTTTATTTAGAGCATTTTTCATGAACATTATATGGTTTTCAAAACAACTCGAGTCACATTAAATTGTTAATAAAAAGCTATTTACAACAAAAATTATCTAATAATATTATACAATGTTATATGACTTAAAACTAAAATACCCCCATAGCAGCAAACCTGCATACTCAGCGAATTTCCAATGCATATATATGTATCTTAATACCACATAAAGCCACATACCAAGTTTCATTAATTTACATTCATAAATAAACAATTTATGACATTTTAATTATTCTCCATAAGAATAACATGGCGGCTGAGTATGCAGGTTTGCTGAAGCAAGGAGTACAAAAAATGGGGTTTTATACAAATATCAATACAACTCATGTAGGTAAAGCCACATACCAAATTTCATTAATTTATTTTCATAATGAAGGGAGATAACACGTTACTTATTCTCCATAAGAATAACATGGGGCTGAGTACGCAGGTTTGCTGCTACGGGAGCCATTGGTAAAAAGTTGTTTTTTTGAGCAAATATCAATGGTCCACAACCAGATGAAGTCGTATACCAAGTTTCGTCAGTATACGTTCATAAATAAGCGAGATATAAAATTTTTATTTTTTCCCATAAGAATAACATTAGACAACGTACTGTGTTTAGCACTTTCAATATCTCGGTAACCAATTGACGTAGAGAAATGATCAAAATACCAAATTGTGTGTTTTTTTAAGCTGAAACCAATGGGAAAATCTAAAATTTGACTATTTCCAAAATTATATGTAAAAAATTCGAAAAACCCATTTTTGGGGTACAAAACCCCCCCAAAATACCCCTTCGGATAGAGCGATCTGGCTGGTTTTCGAACTTAAAGTCATAAATGTTGCTTTACATGTTTATACCAAATTTCATCAAAATCGAATAATTTTTACGAGAGTTATCGTGCTCACGGACACATATATATATATATATACAGTTTCGAACGAATGGTGTTTTTGGGGTCTGGGGACCTCAAAACGAAAAGTTATCATGGTCCCGGGCCTAGGTCTTACCATGCCGACTACGGTAATAGCTTCTTCCCTATAGGGGAAATTCGCTAAAAATTGACCTGATCAAAAACAAAATATTTTAAACCTGTCCACTTAATAACGCATTTTCCAATCTTTTTAAAAGTCTTTTGACTGACCAATTCATGGCAGAAACTGGACGACGGAGAGTTATGGAGCTTTGGGGCAAAATAAGAAAACCCCTTACGAGCGGACTCACAGCGCACACGAGGCATCTCAAGCATGTTGTCCTGCCTGGTACACCGGAAACGCATTTCGGAACGGGTCCTGAGCCTCTCTCTCAAATATTTCGGTCTCTCCTCAGTCAGGACTCTACGAACGAGACAAGAAGTGCGGAGAAAGCATAAGTCAGCCATCGGCAATAATCCAAGGGTTTTCCGCTCAAGTGATATGTGGTCAAATTTCCTCAGTCCACAAACGTACCTGACACACATGTTCTGCACTCTCTGCAACCGGTCCATGTCACCTAGAGATACAACATTGCCATATTCCGGAAGACAATACTCAAGTATAGAGAGCACCAAAGCCTGCACAAGCCGAAGCTTAGCAGGTGCGGGGAACAAGTGCCGATGCCTGTACAACATTCTCAAACGGGCTCTCTGACATACAACGCTAACATGTCCAGAGAAGGAAAGTCTGGCATCAAACTGAAGTCCAAGAAGTTTGGGAGAGTTACACTCGTTCAGTAAACACCACCGAGGTACACGCCAGACAAGGGCGGGGATTGCAGAACCTTGCCAGCCGGGAATGTCAACAAAGAGCACTTGTACTTCATCATGGCTAACAGCAAGCTGTGATCAATGGAGTCAAAAGCCTGAGAAAAATCCAGCATTGCAACGGTCTCTAGCGTCTCTAGCTTTAAGGAGGATCGCAGATTAGCAGCAGAGCTGTTGTGGTGCTGAAACCCTTCCGAAAACCAGACTGTGTAACTGGAATGATTGACTCCAACTCCAAGAATTCCACCACTTGAGAGACTATAATTGTCTCTAAGACCTTAGAGAGGGCAGGTAACACGGAGATAGGCCGGAGATCAGCCACCGATAAGGGTGTTTTGACCTTAGGAACAGGGATAACAATCGCTTCCTTCCAAGCATTAGGAAACACTCCAGTGGCCAGCGAAACATTCAACAGGTGAGTGATAGCCCCAACACAGTAAGGACCTACCATTTTAATCATGTTGATCGTAATACCATCAGTACAAACTGCGCCCGAAGTTATCTTATTGATGGCAGCCTTTACCTCTCTTTCTGTCACATGGCCAAAGCTAAACATATCACACAACATCGATTTTTATCCTTACACAAAATTACTAAAGCAGCCTATAAGTCACAACATCGATTTTTATCCTTACAACAAATTACTAAACTAGCCTACGTAAGTACCTATATCAACCCAAAAGTAGAAAATAATATTTTAAAGCCTAAATATGTTTACGGAAAGTTTCCTTACCCTCATGCTAAGCTTTCTCACAAAACAATAATGTTTACATGTTTACTATTAATTTGTACGAGTAAATGTCTTTCCGGCGGCGCCGGCGACAGGCCAGCACCAAGTCTGCAATAAGAACTAGCGGGTTTAGCGAAACGATTTTAGTAATGTTTAAAATCCAAGTTATTAATCGTTGTTATAGACAATCAGTGTTACACGTTTTTCTCCATTTTACTATAGCAATGCAAATAAAAAGTATCACCTAAATCAGACAACGCCCAACAAACAACCCATGCCCAGTTTTTGACATTTTATTTGTTTTACTCGTGCGGTAAATCAAGAAATGGGCCACATCGGTTCGACTCCTCTTCGCCTTTTGTTTAAAGCATACCTGTTGAAACCTGTGGGTAGATGAAAGGAACTGGTTTATCGTGATTTTGTTTCAGTGATGCTGTCAAGGGCATTTAGTTTATGCGATTATTTTCTTCGGGCATAAAAAGTAAATAACGTCAGGTTGAACATGCTAATTAAATTTAGACGTCCCTGTTCTACACGTAGTCGTTTGTTATCCCGCCGCATTACTAGAAGTCTTAATCTCAGCTGTTACGATCATTTGTTATGATTTGATACTCCGTAAGCCCAATATTGGCATTTTCAATTTTCTAAACACTTGTTTAGCAACATTTTAGTTTTCTTGTCAGTTCAGAATTTTTCCAATTGATTTTGAGGCCCGAACACTCTTATTTTTAAAGTTCGGGCAAAATCCCTATTCGGCATTTCAAGATCAATTTTGCATAAGGACATTACTCGTTTATAATAGTACTATATATATATTTATACGATTAACAATCCTCATTGGCGGTATGATCTACTTGTAATGTATTAATATTTGTTGTTCCAAACATAATTGGCGCCGATTTTCAGAACAGCTTCCCGGAGAACTCCTCACAGCAGCGACACTGCTGCCTCGTGATAAAGACCCATCTACAATAATGACGTCGACAATGATGATGATGATGATGATGATGATATATGACGAGAATGAAGATAGATATAGAAAATAGAGTGGTGGCGGCGAAAACGGTCGTCGGTGGCTGATATAAGAATTGTGACATTACACCATAAGAGAGGAGTTTGTAGTGCCGTCGATGTCACCAGCAATGGTGCTCTGAAGAAATCCCACATATAGACAAATTTCAAGAGACAAAGGTTACCAGGACCAGAACTGGTCGGACTACAGAACAACATAGCCAATTAAAACTAAAACTAATCGAATTTACTAAGAATTAAATAGTCAGTAAATGTCGTACTGTACTATAAACAATTAATATGTTTATGTTACACAAATTGATAAAACGTAGTGGAAAACAAAGGAAAATTCTTTTCGCATACTGGGTATAAAAAACACGGCGCAGAACCACAATATAGGCGCATCCGTGCGGTGCGGGTTGCCAGCTCTCGCCAAGGCGCTCCCTGCACACGGTCGTTCTTGAGGTACTTCAGTAAAGATTTACTGTTCATAGAAAACATCTATGCTGTTTTGACTCAAATTGTATAATAACACTTTTAACAATGTAATAAAAATCATTAATACATTTGAAATACACAATATTTAAATTTTCTTAAACATTAGTGTAATTCATTTCCTTCTTTTAAGTTGCCTAAACCACTTTCACTCAAACCAAAAAATTATTAATTGAAACAAAATAGAAAATCAGTCTAATCTTACTGACAAATTTTCCAGGCTCAAAAATATGCACAATTTATCTCAAAATGTAACTACGTTAACATGCCATTTCAGCTAATCTCAACATTATAAATCACCATCACTAGATTACTGTATGATAAGCACATTAGTATTTTAAGCAGCATAAGAAAATTCGTTCCTGCTTTATCGTCTCTGCACAGTGTGATATTAACCCGCAATATGCCACGGCTGGAGGTGACTCCTCGGATACTGCATCCGAGGGTGACTCACACACAACGCTATGAGCTCACCATTCTCCAACGTGTTTTTGGAAGGTTCAAACAACTGCAGGCCTATAATAAACTATTCAGTGTAACTCATAGAGGAATATTTTGTAGAAAATCAAACTTTATAGATTGTAAACACACTTGGCATTTAATATGCTGCCTGCTTTCTTTCAGATTTTTCGTACTTGTGCAGCGAGTGAAAATTGTGCATATTTTGTTTCATCTATCACATTTATCGGGAACGTTTAGGAATTATAGAAATTTCAAAATATCGTTACTGAAGTAGATGTAACTAGTGGTTTGAAGGGGTCATAGCCCCTAACCTTGCTCTAACTGATTTTTTTCTCTTTACATACCGAGGAAAAGAATAGTATATTTCATCACTAGTGACGCTTTTCGATACGAGCTCAAGTTTAACGACCGAGGCGAAGCCGAGGTCGGAAAATGAGCAAGGATCGAAAAGCCACTTTTGGCCCGTGTGATGAAATATATTTTTCGTCTTACTGCACAATATATTAAGTTAACTGCTTTCTCAAAACTAATATTTTACAACTTTTTTACCTTTAAAAGCTTGCTCCCAAAATGGATTCCATCTTGTTCTTGCTATTTAAAACAAACAGCTGTTTACAATTGACGTACACAAGATTGCAGATTCACTACATTGATAATTATTAGGCAGTGGCTACGTACACGTCCGACGTGAGCCGCTACTGTTCACGTCCGTTCCAAATTATGAACCATACGTTACTTTTCCTGTGATTTTTAAAACAAATTGAGAGCCAGAAAACCTCCCAACCTAACCTAACGTAACCTAACCTATCCTAACCTAACGTAACCTAACCCAACCTAACCTAAGCGGTAGCGAAGTGAATTTGCCCTTACATTGGACGTGTATGCAGTCACTTCGTAATTATTATAAATGACATAACGGAACAGCTGATGACCTCGACACCAGCTGATTCTTTTCCGTCCTAGGACTGAAAAGAACTACTTTCGCCCCGCAACGCATGTACAGTATTGAAAACGCAAGGTTCGTAGAGCTTTCAGACCAGGTGTGCTGAGTCGATCTATTTAAGGTTTTCTACTTAACCGGAAGAGACCTCGTAAAAACAGCTGTAAGGTCACGTCCAAATCCAACCTGCAATGTTGCTAGAAATACGATATTTATCGTACGAATACCATATTTTCCTCAAAAGTGTAATTAGAATTAAGATTATTTAACTGCTTACATTCTATGATGAGCTGTTATTTTATGAAACGATTACTGTATACTTTTTTGATTTATTTGTATTATTAGATTAATCGATTATGGGTTTAAATTTTATTTCTGCATGTCCGGTGACAATTTAAAAATAGCTGTACCATTATTATACCCTTAAGGTTGGCAACACATTATGGTATGTTGTTGATTCATGAATCAGCTGGACGCCCTCGTAAGACATCTTTGATGCGAACATTACTCTTATGTAAATAAGCACACCTGGTCTGAAAGCTCTACGAACCATGTTGAAAACAGCCGTTTTCCAAGCAGTGTGACGAAAAACAATATATGTGGGAACACATGTAAATTCGTAAATAGAGTAGTCACTTAATCACATGTTTTAATTAAATCAAAGCAGACGTTTTTAAATCCCCATGCTTTTCTTATGGGGGATGCTTTACGTCATTTCTCATTTGCTGATAACTTTTTGGGAATACTGATATTTTTCCTGAGTCCCTGAGTCCTTTAATTTGAGCCATCCCCATCATCCTGCGATTTGCCAAACCCAAAATTTGCCAACATTTTTCACTTAAAAATTTCGCTTACAGAATTATATAAGTATAAAGATTATGACCACAGGAAGAAATTTTCATATTTTATTTTATTGTGCTCTAAAGCAACAATTCGGCATAATATTTTGAAGTCAAACCTTGTAAAGTTTTATAGACTATACAAATAAAGACCTTATGCTAACTCAAAAAAGAGCAACAACACGAGATGTTTAGTAAAAATCGGCATGTCATTATATTATGCCTAAACAAACCACGACACACTTATCCATACAGACATGATCTATAACTACTTCCTTCATGAAGCTGCCTTCTAATCCGTTCTCGTGGATCTATGTAGTGGATTGGCTTTTCGAAATTATCCAACATCAAATGTATCGCGAGTTAAAACCAAACAAATGTCCAGATTGAAGGTTGTCGCTGGATTGCCTGACACAGCCCCAGTGCCCAGACACATAACTCACCAGAGAGTATAGTAGCGTAGCGTGGCTGGACAAGGGTGGTGAGGGGAGGGGAGGGGAAGGGAGGGGGAGGCGGCCAGATGCCCCGGTATTTATACTGAGATAAGACAGGACTGGGTCGCGACCCTTCATCAATCATTCCACCTCGTCAATACACGACACTTCCACCCCTTGCTGCCACCTGTTGGTACGTCCACCAACTAGGGCTGAAGGGCAAGACACAGCGAGTGGGTTCGTTAGAAGGAACCAAGTATACGTGGGTTCCTGATCCAAGTATACGTCGTTGTTTACGAGGCGGGATACTCAACACATCACGGCGGCGTACCCGCTACGTTCTGCCCAGTTTACTTAAAAAAAACTTGGTAGATCAAATTAAGAGTTGTTTATAACCTGTTTGTCCTTTTAGCGAATATCCCCTATAGGTAAGAAGCTATTACCGTAGTCGACATGGTAAGACCTAGGCCCGGGACAAAGATAACTTTTCGTTTTGAAGTCCCCAGACCCAAAAAACACTATTCGTTTGAAACTGTACGTGCATGTTGCTTTACACGTTTATACCAAGTTTAATCAAAATCGGATCATTTTTACGAGAGTTATCGTGCTCACATTTATATATATGTGTGTGTGTGTGTGTGTGTGTGTGTGTCCGTGAGCACGATAACTCTCGTAAATAAACGGTATCAGGAAACTGACACATACTTTCTCCCTTTTAGCCCAAATTTAATGAATAAATTACTTTTTATTTACTAAATATAGAATACAAAGCACAGTCGAATGTACAGAAAATCTTGTAAACAAGTTGTTTTAAAAAAATCCACCCAAATCCCTGCTTTGGAGGCACTACAGAATCCATTGCTACACTCGTGGTTTTAAGAGGGGAAATGCCCCCTATTCCCCCCCCAGGGTTATTAAGGGGCAACATATTTTGAATTTCCTCTGTTCGTCAATGCTAACTTGCTAAGCATATCAAGTTTGAATGAAATTTATCAGTAAATATGAGAGAAATAGTAATTTTGTATTACCCATAAGAATAACATTGGACAACGTACTGTGTTTACCGCAAAATGAAAATTCCAATTTTCTCCGCAACCAGCAATCGTAGAATAGTAATTCAAGATACTAAATTATTTAGTTTTTTGAGCTCTTTTTAATGGTGAATAGTAATATTTTTTTATGTTTATGATTTTTGATGAAAAATCCAAAAAACTGAATTTTTGATGTTTTAAATCCTGTAGTTTCTGAACCCGAATTTTTACAGACATGCGGGTGGTGTCATTTTGTTGGAAAACTAAAGTTCTACAAACGACCAAAGTTTAATTAAAATCGTTAGAGCCGTTTTTGAGAAATTTTGATTTTTCATGTTTTTTGGCGGTTTTTGGGGGATAATTACCCTTAAAAATCAAAAATTCAAAAAAATGAAAAAAACGCCTGGAGATATCGTGGATTAGTACATACATACCAAATTTCATAAAAATCGGCCCATTGGTTAGGGCTCTAGCTCTGTACACATCCACACAGACACACACACACACACACACACACACACGGACACACACACACACACACACACAGACAGACATCACGTAAAAACCACTTTTTTGGGTTCAGGGGGCACCAAAACGAATATTTCCACTAACAACTCAAATTCGAAAATTTTGACGAAAACAATACTTTCTCCATATACTATGTATAGAGGGAGAAAGTAAAATGATCCGATTTTGATGAAACTTGGTATAAACGTGTAAAGCAACATTTATGACATTAAGTTCGAAAACTAGCCAGATCGCTCCAACCGAAGGGGTATTTTGGGGGGGGGGTTTGAACCCCAAAAATGGGTTTTTTGAATTTTTACATATAATTTTTGAAATAGTCAAATTTTAGTTTTTACCATTGGATTCAGCTTAAAAAACACACAATTTGGTATTTTGATCATTCCTCTACGTCAATTGGTTCCCGAGATTTTGAAAGTGCTAAACACAGTACGTTGTCTAATGCTATTCTTATGGAGGAAAAGAAAAATTTTATATCTCGCTTATTTATGAACGTATACTGACGAAACTTGGCATACGGCTTCATCTCGTTGTGGTCTATTGATATTTGCTCAAAAAACAATTTTTTGCCAAAGGCTCCCGTAGCAGCTAACCTGCGGACTCAGCTGCCATGTTATTCTTATGGAGAATAATTAAATGCTCTGTCTCCCTTAATTATGAACATAAATGACTAAAAACTGGTATACTATTTCACCTAGTTGAGTTATATTGATATTAGCAAAATAACCATTTTTCGTGTTCCTTGATGCAGCAAACCTGCGTACTCAGCCCAATGTTATTATTATGGAGAATAATTAAAATTGTATTTATCGTTTATTTGTGAATATATTTTTGCTACCTGTGTACCCGTCCTTCGTACGGGTTGTATATAAAAGTTAACGAAATATACTGGCAGATAGTTCGGGTCCTGTTGCTAAGTTGAGGAACTCTATCGGGTAGTAAACGGCGTGTGGTTTGCGACTCCAAATTGGTACACGTAACACTTTGGATTCGCTTTTAGACATAAAAGAACTCAAGTACAAAAATACAAAATATCGGGGAGGAAGGGAATGGGAGCATAAATATAAAATCGGTGGGGGGAGCAAAATATACAATCGGGGGGGAACAAACGTTTAAAATCTGGGGGGGGAGCTAAAATATAAAATCGGAGGGGGGCAAAAATATAAAATCGGGGGGCAAAACTATAAAATCGGGGTGGGGGCAAAAATAAAAATCGGGGGGGCAATAATATAAAATGGGGGTGGGGCAAAATAAAAATCGGGGGGACCAAAAATATAGAACCGGGGGGGAGTAAATATAAAATCGGGGGGGAGCATATAAAATCGGGAGGGGCAAAAAATATAAAATGGGGGGGGGGAAATATAAAATGGGGGGAGCAAAAATATAAAATGGGGGGCATAAAACAAAAATATAAAATCGAAGAGGGGGGGAGCTAAATATAAAATCGGGGGTGGGGCAAAAACAAAAATCGGGGGGAGAACAAATATAAAATTGGGGGGTGCAGGAAGTATCGGTAAAAATTGTTTTTTGTGCAAATAAGAAAAGACCAAAACCAGATGAAGCCACATTAATATTTGGTCATTAATATTAATTAATAGCTAGCTGACGTACCCGTTCTTCGCACAGGAGTTTTCTCTACCCGTTCTTTAGTCAATGCAATTTGCATTTTAGTTAGCTTGAAACAGCTGTTCTTGCTTCTGCTCTTTAAGCTGCCAAATGTAAGTATCCTCAGCTGTTCGCATTACGTTTCTGAATGTTTACTTTATTCTTAAATGTAAACATTGAAACTTAGGACGTTCAAGGGGCGTAGCCCGAGGGGATTTTAAGGAAGCGAATAGGCCTATGTGTTGCATGGGTAAAGTTTCAGCCCAGTCGGTTTAGTAGTTTTTGCGTTCACCCGGAACATCAGACAGACAGACAGACAGAAACCACCTCTTCATTATAATATTATTTTTATGAAACTTGGTAAGTGGATTTTTGTAGTATTAATTGCTGCGACGGGGGTATTTTATTAAGACTACCACTCGACGATACATTTTATCTTGTACTTTGCAGTAATGCGCGTTAAACACGGTATGTAGGTACAACACACAGTCCATAAGAATAATACTGTTAGTACCGTACCTAATAAAGGTGTTTAAACCACGAACTGTTACACTTGACGTGTAGCAAGAAAAACTCGTCCAATTGTAGTGCAAAATATATTGTTGGCAAACATGCTTTTCTTACAAAACTAGTTCAATCCTCCAGATAAAATATCAAGCAGTAAAAGGTAAACTTCAACGGAATGACAACTGGCAAAAATACATTTCTTGCACAACTAGTTTATTAAGATAAAGAAAACATAATACTGTATTGAAACAAAAGCAATATAAGTTGAAGGTTGTGAGAGAGTGCTGAGGCCTCGGTGCACCTGACCCGGCCCACGTCCCCTGTCCCAGGGACCGAGGACCGAGTACCGGGGGGGAGCGGAGCAGGTGGACACGTTTGTTTACGCCCTAATCTCGTCTGGCCTCGGCCCTCCCTCCACCCCCTCTCATATCTCGCCTCATGTTCCACTAAAACTAAAATAAGACAGAATCGTTCCAGCCTCTGATAACTGGAACACATAACACGATGTGGGCGGATATTCTGCTGCCTCCACTGCCTACACAGCAAAATAAAGTTGCATACGAGCATAAACGAAAAATACTTTTTCACCATACTATACGCCTGTTCACTATTCTGTTGTAATCACCTGTTTTCGGAACGCCATTTGAATACCGAAAGTAGAGTTTTTCCGTCCAAGGCCGAAAGTCATCTGATCTATTTAGCCAGTGTTGCCAACTTGTTTTCAAGCGTACACGACGTTACCTGGATAATACGTGCATACTATTGTGTGTTCTTTGGTTGAACTGGAAAATAATAACAAAAACATTCAAAACATTGTACTATCGATGTTTTGTTTATTGGTTAACTGATTATTGAATCTGAAAGAGGATTTATGTATTCAAATAATCACAACTGTACTTTCAGTTTCTATGTAAATGGTGGCAAAAAGTAAAGTACAAGTAAAAATTGCATACAGCGCCAATACCGAGGGTAAAGCCCCATTTACCGCGAGGACAAAGCTAATAGCTCATTGTTATATCAGGGTGTCTAGTGATATTTGATCTCAAAATTCAAGACTTTTTCCAGACTTTTTAAGACTTTTTCCAAAATTTTCCAGACTTTCGCAAGATAGTACAAATATACTACAAACGTCATAAGAGTAAAAATATCATGTTTTTACCACTTTTTGGATTTTTACTTTCTCCCCCTTATACATAGTATAAGGAGAAAGTATTGTTTTCATCACAATTTTTGAATTTAGTTGATAGTGGAAATATTTGTTTTGGTGCTCCCTGAACCCATAAAAGTGATTTTTACATGATGTCTGTGTGTCTGTCTGTCTGTATGTATGTGTACAGAGCTAGATCCCAAACCAATGGTTTGATTTTTATGAAATTTGGTATGGATATAATATGAATCATACGCTACAAAGTGCAAAATAAGAAATACCCCCGTCGCAGCAAACCTGCATACTCAGCGAATTTCCAATGGATATATAAATGTCTTAATACTACATAAAGCCACTTACCAAGTTTCATAAAAATATATTCACAACTAAGCGATATATACAATTTTAATTATTCTCCATAAGAATAACATTGGGGCTGAGTACGCAGGTTTGCTGCAACAAGGAACACAAAAAATGGGTTTTTATGCTAATATCAATATAACTCAACTAGGTGAAGACGTATACCAGTTTTTATTCATTTATGTTCATAATTAAGGGAGACAGAGCATTTAATTATTATCCATAAGAATAACATGGGGGCTGAGTACGCAGGTTTGCTGCTACGGGAGAATTATGCAAAAACAATTTTTTTGAGAAAATATCAATAGACCTCAATGAGATGAAGCTGTATACCAAGTTTCGTCAGTATACGTTCATAAATAAGCGAGATAAAAAAATTTTCTTTTCCTCCATAAGAATAACATTAGACAACGTACTGTGTTTAGCACTTTCAATATCTCGGTAACCAATTGACGTAGAGGAATGATCGAAATACCAAATTGTGTGTTTTTTTAAGCTGAATCGAATGGTCAAAACTAAAATTTGACTTTTTCAAAAATTATATGTAAAAAATTCAAAAAACCCATTTTTGGGGTACAAAACCCCCCCAAAATACCCCTTCGGATAGGTCGATCTGTCTGGTTTTCGAACTTAAAGTCATAAATGCTGTTTGTACCAAATTTCGTCAAAATCGGATCATTTTTACGAGAGTTATCGTGCTCACGGACACATATATATATATATATATATATATATATACACATACAGTATTGAACGAATGGTGTTTTTGGGGTCTGGGGACCTCAAAACGAAAAGTTATCATGGTCCCGGGCCTAGGTCTTACCATGCCGACTACGGTAATAGCTTCTTCCCTATAGGGGAAATTCGCTAAAACCAGTAGGCCTAACTGCTTAAAGGATAATAATATACCTAAATAGTACTTATGCGGCATATACGAAAAGAAATCAAGCGTCACAAATTAAACGCCAAATTATACTCTAGCGAGACATTTATCAAGTATCATTACATTATTTGGTATTTCAATGCTGTAATTAATTACTACAGGTCGCCACGTACCCGTTAAACTTAAATCACGTCTCGCACCCAATCTGGAGGGAGAAAAACATTTCTCCCTAGAAGCCGATTTCTCCTAAAACTGAACTACTACAAAAAACGATCTGTCAAAAACCAAAACAATAAGCAAGAAAAAAGAGTAGAAAAACCAACTAAACAACTCACGCTTGACCGTTTCTGGTGACGATCAAAACGCAATGTTTTAAATAAATCAGGTTAACCCGTGAAGTGACAACAGCAACAGGTGTGCCAGCAGTGATCTTTTGTACTCTATTTACGGTGATTAGGCGCCGTGCTTTGTCAGAATTCAGGTGTGCTCGGGAAGAGAGGGGAGGACACAGTTCTTCCCCTCTCTCGACTCACATTGTCACTCACTGGCTTCACACTGTCATGCCAACGTTTACAGACGTTGCAGGCTGGCAGACATGGTAGCGGCAGCGTAACGCACTTAAGGGGAGGGGAGGGGGTATGGCGTAGCGTTATGCTGTGTTATGTGGGGGAGGGGGAGGGAAACGTTACGCAACTCACAGATATTAGCTAAGAGCTGGCGCGCTCCCGTTTCTAATGACACTGTTATAAATCTTTCAAAATTAAAAAAATAATCGAATTGATATCAAGGTTACAGTTAATTATATAAACAATACTTCCGTCATACTATTTTAATAATACCCCCGTCGCAGCAAACCTGCGTACTCAGAGAATTTCCAATGAATATATATGTCTTAATAACACATTAAGCCTCTTACCAGAATTCATAAGAAATATATTCATAAATAAGTGATATTTAAAATATTCATTATTATCCATAAAAAACATTAGGGATGAGTACGCAGGTTTTCTGCAACAAGGAACACAAAATAATGGGGACCGAGTACCTAGGTTTGCTGCTACGGGAACCATAGGCGAAAATCTTTTAGCGAATTTCCCCTATAGGGAAGAAGCTATTACCGTAGGTCTCATGGTAAGACTTAAGCCCGAGACCATGACAAATTTTTTTTTAAGGTCCCAAGATGACTAAAACACTATTCGTTCAAATTTATATATATGTATATATATATATATATATATATATATATATATATATATATATATCTATATATATATATATATATCTATATATGTGTCCGTGAATGCGATAACTTGAGTAAAAAACGTCCGATTTTGATGAAATTTGGCTCAAATGTGTAAAGTGACATTTATGACTTTAAGTTCGAAAACCAGAAAAATCAGACTATGGGAAGGGGGGTTTATGGGGGTTTTCAATTTTCCAAAAATCAGTTTTTTGCATTTTTCACCCTAAAATTTTTGAAACAGTTAATTTTGGTTTTAACCATGTTATAGAGCTTAAAAAAACAAATAATATGGTATTTTGAATTATTAACCTAGGTTAAGTGGTTGCGGAAAAAATCCAAAAAAACATGCTCATAAAATCTCCCATGTTAATCTTATGGGAAAAAGGTTTTTGGCTTTTCCTCAGTTAGTTTTACTTTAAACTTCACATTTGCTTTTACCAATCACTTCAGCTCCACAAAACAATCATTTTGGTGTTTAAATTGTGATTCTACGTCCAACCGTTGCAGAGATATTCAAAGTACTAAACACAGTACGTTGTCCAATGTTATCCTTATGGAGAATAAATAAAATTTGATATCTCGATTATTTATGAATGTATATTGATGAAACTTGGTATGTGGCTTCATGTTGTACTGGTATATTGATATTTGAACAAAAAACAAATATTTTGTTGGTTGTCCCCGTAGCAGCTAACCTGCATACTCAGCCCTAATGTTATTCTTATGGAGAATAAGTAAAGTTTTATATCTCCCTTAATTATTAACATAAATTAATAAAACTTAGTATGTAGCTTCACCTGGTTGAGTTAAATTGATAATTGCATAAAAACACATATTTTGTGCTCCTTGTTGCAGCAAACCTGCATACTCAGTCCTATGTTATTCTTATGGAGAATAAATAAAATGCTATAGATCATTTAGTTATTAATTTATTTTTATAAAACTTGGTAAGTGCCTTTATGTGGTAGTGAGAAACATATATATTCATTGGAAATTCGCTGAGTACGCAGGTTTGCTGCGACGGGGGTATTTGTTCAAACAACAACAAACCACAATGAGATGAAGCGATATACCAAGTTTCGTCAGTTAATGTTCATAAATAACCGAGATATAAAATTTGTCTTTTTCTCCATCAGAATAAAATTGGACAAACGTACTGTGTTTAGCACTTTCAATATCTCAGTAACAAATTGACGTAGAGCAATGATATAAATACCAAATTGTTTGTTTTTTAAAGCTGAATTCAATGGTATGAATTAAAATTGGATTTAAATAACAATTAGATGTGAAAACTAAAAAAAAGTTGGGGTACAAAACCCCCACAAAACCCCCCTTCGGATGGTGCGATTTGTCTGGTTTTCGAACTCGTTCAAATAAATGGCACTTTAAATATTTGTACCAAATTTCATTAAGATCGGACCTCTTTTACGAGAGTTATCGTGCTTACGGACACACACACACACACACACACACACACACACACACACACACACACACACACACACACACATATATATATACATATATAACAATTTGAACGAATGGTGTTTTTGGCATCTGGGGACCTCAAAACGAAAAGTTATCATGGTCTCGGGCTTAAGTCTTACCATGAGACCTACGGTAATTGCTTCTTCCCTATAGGGGAAATTCGCTAAAAGTTAAACTAAATACTCCCGTCGCAGCAAACCTGCGTACTCAGCGAATTTCTAATGCATAATATTTGTCTTAATCCCACATAAAGCCGCATACCAAGTTTCATAAAAATATGTTCACATATAAGCGATTTTAGCGAATTTCCCCTATAGGGAAGAAGCTATTACCGTAGGTCTCATGGTAAGACTTAAGCCCGAGACCATGATAACTTTTCATTTTGAAGTCCCCAGATGCCAAAAACGCCATTCGTTCAAATTTATATATATATATATATATATGTGTGTCCGTAAGCACAATAACGAAGCACAAGCGAATCGCACCATCGGAAGGGGGGTTTTGTACCCCAAAAATAGGTTTTTTGGGGTTTCCACACGTAATTTTTATTTTAATCAAATTTTAGTTTTCACCGTTGAATTCAGCATGAAAAAAACAAACAATTTGGTATTTTGATCATTGCTCTACGTCAATTGGTTACTGAGATATTGAAAGTGCTAAACACAGTACGTTGTCTAATGTTATTCTTATGGAGAAAAAGAAAATTGTTATATCTCGCTTATTTATGATAATAAACTGACGGAATTTGGTACATGGATTCATCTGGTTGTGGTTTATTGTTGTTTGCACATAAAAATGTTCGCTTATGGTTCCCGTAGCAGCAACCCTAGGTACTCGGTCCTCATGTTATTCTTATGGAAAATAATTAAAATGTTATATATCGCTTATTTATGAATGTATATGGATGAAACTTGGTATGTGGCTTCACTAAGATGAGTTCTATTGATATATTGCATAAAAACCCATTATTTTCTGTTCCTTGTTGCAGCAAACCTGCGTACTCATCCCCAATGTTATTCTTATGGAGAATTATTAATATTTTAAATATCGCTTGTTTGTGAATATATTTCTTATGAATCCTGTTAAGTGTTTTAATGTGCTATGTTATATATTCATTGGAAATTCGCTGAGTATGCAGGTTTGCTGCGACGGGGGTATTAATTATTCTCCATAAGAATACCATTGGTAATGAGTACGTAGGTTTGCTGAAACAAGGATCACAAACAATTGATTTTTATGCTAATATAAATATAATTTAACTAGGCGAAGCCACATACCAAGTTTCATCAATATTTAACCAAGTTTCATCAATATTTAATCATAAATAAGCGCTATTTAACATTTTAGTTATTCTCCATAAGAATAACATGGGGGCTGAGTAAGCAGGTTTGCTGCAAGAAGGAACTAAAAAATGTTTTTTTATGCAATTATCAGTACAACTCAACCAAGTGACGCTACATACCAAGATTTATTAATTTATGTTCAAAATTAAGGGAGTCATTACATTTTACTTATTCTCCATAAGAATAACATGGGGACTGAGTACGCAGGTTTGCTGCTCCGGGAATAATCAACAAAAAGTCAATTTTTGTGCAAATATCAATATACCAGTACTACGTGAAGCCACATACCAAGTTTCATCAACATACATTCATAAATAATCGAGATATCACATTTTATTTATTCTCTATAAGGATAACATTGGACAACATACTGACAGTTGAGCTGTGTAAGTGTAACATAACGATTGGTTGAGGCAAAGAGTGGCGTACTTTGGGCGCATGCGTATGTTATACATAGAGTACGCAAGGACAGTCTCGATTTTTGGAGACTTGCCCCGTCGTCCCGACCAACCCTCTTGGGACGCCCATTTGTCCCGTTTTCACTTTATCTGTACCTGATTTCCTGTTTTGTGATTAGTTTTTCATCTGAAATAATCTGTCTTTATTTGCTAACTTGGGGAATAAAGTAGTAATAATTGGAATACGTTTGGCCATGATTCCTTTGATTTAAATAGCTTCCTAATCGAAAAGAAAATTAAAAACAGTTTTAACGGTGAGTTTTAATAGCCACAGAGCTTAAAAACCTACTTAGTTACCTACCAAAGTTCCCCAAGACCCTATATTTTGCTTCTAATTTTCAAAAATCTTTCCGGGGGGTGAGCCACTTGAGGAGGTATTCCAATACCCCTACACCCACGGTTTCATGCGTCCCGTTTTCATCTCTTCAAATCTGTCACCTTAGGTATACAGTGTAACTAAAGGCGGTCCCACACTTCTCGCGAACACGCCCGAACTCCGAATGATGTGTTTTCAGATGTTCAAAGATTTCTATCTTTCATCATAATTTCCTGTACTCGGGGCCAACAATATTTCTGACCCTACATACTTCCCGCCCGCTTCACTGTGTCATCACTTCGAGAGGTCGGTTAGACCACTCGACGCTTTCGGAATAAATCATACATTTGCATGATCTTATTGCTCACATAATGGGACTTAAAACAATTCAAACAGTTTGATTAGGTATTTTCCTTGACTACGGCCTGTTGAAATATGTTAACGTCTATGTTATTAGTTTAACTATTTGATTCAAATCGTTCGAGCTTCCGACAAAATCTGCTTCATTTTTATCGGTAATGTAGTTTCACCTATTACATTTTTAGATACGATGCCCTTTAAACTAAATTACTCTAGGCAATTTTTACACAAACACGCTACAATAATATAACGTTTATGATCAGTTGGAATGAATAATAACCTTGGAACAAATTAGATGTATGTGGTGTAACTAATAGTTGCACTGGATATATATGTTAAGAGTCTACGCCCAAATATAATTAAAATGTGGAGGATTTTTATTTTATTTTGTTGAAATTCCACTCCGTTTAGCGTCTGTCTATCTGCAAGTTATATCTAAAAAAATTACAATTGTACTTTGAACCATAATATAAGATATTTATTTGAAACTTGGCATGTTTTGTTTTTTTCAGTATAAAATCCTATTTTAGTTACAAACTGAGGTGTCTGCTTTCAAAGCGGCCGTATTTTTTAGTTTTCAACTCTAAATATCGTAATATATAAAATGTTTGTCTTTGATCAAACTTATATGAAAACACAACATTTTTGTTTGGTTGAAATTCTTCTGCTTTTGATTTATTATGCGATTGTGAAAGTTGTTATATCTTTAATTTTCGGACAAACCGATAACAGTTTTTGATATTCTACACCTTCCTCAGATAAATTATATAGTTAAACCATTGATTATACATCCTACGGAATAGATAAACCTAGCTTACGGGCCGAGCGTGCCTCGAGATTGTCTGCGCTGCTCGAGTTTGATGTAAGATGCCGCCTGAGCGCTACCAGCAGTGTTTCCACTTAAGGGATTTTTATCCCATAAATGGGATATTTCACTGCTTGTGGGATAAAGTGGGATTTTTTTTGGAAATCGGCATTACGTCTGATAGTTTGCTTACGAACAGAGCACCTTGGCACAAGCGGGCATTCCCATTTTTTTAAATATCGTTGAGCCTTGTCCGCCCCTATTATTATTATTTTATAAACATCACAGAACGCACAATGAATCACATCAATGTCGCTCGCCTGGCCACGTTGGAATTAACAAGTAAAATATTTGCCATTTCTAGTACCTATGTCGTACCATGCTATTTAGTACTACCATTGATTTTGAATACCAGAATAGATGAACCGAGCTTATGGCCGATCTGTTACCTCAAAAATATACCATGAAACTAGTGCTACACCATCTCAAGAAAAGGCTCTGGCAACGAATGTTTCAATTTGCGGGATTTGCTAAACTTATACTAAAACCTAATACCACATACATAAAAAAGATTGTTAACCTTGGCAATAGGCTGTAAGGGGATACACGCCACAGGTTGAACCTAGAAGCCCACAGATCCCAGACTCCCTTACTTTGAAGTACTTTGAACCCCCCCCCTTACTCAATTCCAACACTTCAATTCCACTTGGGCATGAGCGTGAGCGTGTCCTAGTTGGGTGTGCGATGCGATGCCATGAATATGGAGAACACATCGCGTCGTCACCGTTATAATTTGTTGATTCGATTAGTTTGGACACCGTTTTCGTCGTCGGCAGGAGTGATATTGGTAATTTAACTACTTTAGTATTACTAATTGTAGGATCCATTAGATTATTTCTTAGCTTGAATTGCAAAATATTGGTCTTGTCCTCATTTAATTTTAAACCATGGTTCTCAAACCATTCATTAATTTTTGTAATGGTGACATCAAGAGTAAATTTGATTTCACTAAAAGTTTTTCTTTTCAAAAGAGCAGTTGTATCATCTGCATATAGAGTGAAACTGCAAATGTTTTTAGAAAAAAAATTGGCAAGCTGTTGATATATACTATAAACAGTAATGGGCCCAATATGGAGCCTTGAGCCACAGCATATCTTACAGTGGCCCATTTAGAATAATATTTGGTCGAATTTCTTGTTATTATTGTTCGTTGTTTACGATTGGATAAGTATGATTGCAGTAATTCTATAGCAGCCCCTTCAACGCCCATATTTTTCAATTTTATCAATAACAATTCATGGTCTACGCAGTCAAAAGCCCTGGACAAGTCACAGAAAACCCCCACAGTTAACTGCGACCGATACAGAGCCTCAAGAACATCACCGACAAATGTAAAAAGAGCTGTATGGGTGCTTAAATTTTTCCTAAAACCAAACTGTTCTTGGCATAATTTTGAGTTGCATTCCAAGTAATTGGAATATATGTATATGTATATATATATGTGTGTGTGTGTGTGTCCGTAAGCACGATAACTCTCGTAAAAAAGGTCCGATCTTAATGAAATTTGGTTCAATTGCGTAAAGTACCATTTATTTGAACGAGTTCAAAAACCAAGCGAATCGCACCATCGGAAGGGGGGTTTTGTACCCCAAAAATAGGTTTTTTGGGGTTTCCACACGTAATTTTTATTTTAATCAAATTTTAGTTTTCACCGTTGAATTCAGCATGAAAAAAACAAACAATTTGGTATTTTGATCATTGCTCTACGTCAATTAGTTACTGAGATATTGAAAGTGCTAAACACAGTACGTTGTCTAATGTTATTCTTATGGAGAAAAAGAAAATTGTTATATCTCGCTTATTTATGATAATAAACTGACGAAATTGGTACATGGATTCATCTGGTTGTGGTTTATTGTTGTTTGCACATAAAAATGTTCGCTTATGGTTCCCGTAGCAGCAACCCTAGGTACTCGGTCCTCATGTTATTCTTATGGAAAATAATTAAAATGTTATATATCGCTTATTTATGAATGTATATGGATGAAACTTGATATGTGACTTCACTTAGATGAGTTCTATTGATATTTGCATAAAAAAACATTATTTGTTTTCCTTGTTGCAGGAAACCTGCATACTCATCCCCAATGTTATTCTTATGGAGAGTAATTAATATTTTAAATATCGCTTGTTTGTGAATATATTTCTTATGAATCCTGTCAAGTGGCTTAATGTTTTATGTTGTATATTCATTGGAAATTCATTGAGTGTGCAGGTTTGCTGCAACGGGGATTTGTTTACTTAAGAGAACGTTAGGGGTAGCGTCCATTTTGGATTTATCCTATACTCTAATATGAGTAAGGTTTGCTTGCTTGCGACACTGATCTCAAAAACGGCTCCAACAATTTCCTTCAAGTATTCAAAATAACTAATTTCTGCGATAAAAATAAGTTCTAGATAGGCCTCATCCCAGGAAAAATCAAATAATGTAAAAAAACTAAAATGAAAAATTAAAAAAATTAACATTGGGCTTATGGAGTTTTAAATCAAAACAAAAGAATTGTAACAGCTCTTCATAATCAACCAGGGAACTGTCAAAGTAATACTCATGTTGTTTATGATTATTAACATGTGGTTTTCTGAGAGCAGAGATTAAAAGATTTAAGTGAAGATTACATATATAGAGTAGTAAAATAAATCAAAGGGACATTGAGCTAAAAATAACAACTAGAGGGACCTTAAAAATGTAGAAAAGAGGCAAATGAGTTGTACAAATCTGATTATCAGTAGGGGGAAGTGGTGAAATATTACTCCGAGTCATCTAAACAAACTGACTGGCCTTCCCCCGAGCAAAGCTCGGCCCCCCAGGTACTACTCCTTAAGAAGCAAAGTTAAATTTTGAATAGTAATAACTCTCTTATGACCAGAAAACTATGATTGATGCATCAAATTAAAGGTCTGTTAAATACACAGGGCTCGGTTAAATTGATTTCTTTAATTATATGAGTAAAAAATTACTTTGTATCAATGTTTTATCATGTTCTGCCATACTTAGGTAAAGAATGGTTCACCAGACCACTGCACAATTTAATAAACTTTTAAATAAAATTGATTTAAAAATATTGTGCTTGATAATACTGAATACAAAATAATGAAAAGCTATCAAATAATTTATAAGTCGAGAATCATACACTCTGTTATGAGTAATGTTTGTCTGTCTGCCAAATGTATATCAGAATCTGACAGAACGGTTTTCTTCAAACTTTGGAATTAGAAGTATTTTGGCCCTAAAAGTACAATTGGTAAAACCTCAATCCGAGAAAAATTCATGTTTGGTTAAAAATCTCATTTGAAAATTGGAAATTTTAGCATTGAACTTATGGAGTTTCAAATCTAAACAAAAGAATCATAACAGCTATGAATAAATTAACCAGTGAACTGTCAAAGTAGCACTTAAACAAGGTCAAGTATCAAAAGATTTCTTGCAAACATCAACTACAACAATTGAATAAAGATTGCATTTAGAGATAAGATTGCATACATATTTTTCACCCACAAAACTAATTAAATATCAATGAGCATGGCTCGTTCTCCCCGGTCCTAAGTGGTTATTTGTCTCTGTTTATATATAATCAGCAGGCCAGTTCAATAGATGGTGCATAGGAATACTTACTGTATTTCAATATGGGATAACTGATTTTTACGCACATGTTTTTGGTTGTTGTAAAAGTATGAAATTAAACCAAATTTTTAAATAACAGTATAATAAATTTGATTGTGTAAGGGAAAACTAATTAGTTCAGGTGTAACATTTACAGGACATTTTAACTATCTAATATAGCTGACTCTAAAATGAATTTGAGGGTTTTTCTTAATTTCCCACGGGTTTACGGAGTTGTATTTCTAATAGTGGAGACTGATATTTTCAAAATTTTCTGCAACCGCTATTCATGTTATGCTTGAGCATCAGGTACTGCTACTACGTTGTATTGTATTTGTTTTCCTCTTAATATTTGTGAAA
This sequence comes from Allygus modestus, assembly GCA_963675035.1. NCBI lineage: Eukaryota > Metazoa > Arthropoda > Insecta > Hemiptera > Cicadellidae > Allygus > Allygus modestus. The sequence continues at coordinate 137,732,790 of OY776111.1, forward strand.
CATTACGATTCCACTAACTAAACAATGATTGTGATAGTTTTTCCTTCAAGTAAATTATATACTAGGCCTAATCAGTAGGTTTTGTATTTACAAATCACGGCTGCAAATTGTAAAGGCAGTCCCACACTTCTCGCGAACAGGCCTGAACATTTGGCCGAACATTCTCCCGAATGCTCACTGAACATTCCATCCTGTATGTTCCCGTATGTATTCAAAAGTTCGTGCAGCTCTCACACTTCTTGCGAATACTCCGAACATTCGGAGTTCGGCCGAATGTTCAGGCCTGTTCGCAAGAAGTGTGAGACCGCCTTAAGGGAATGCAGTGAGAAAAGTATATTGTCTTACTTAAAAACCAATCAGAAGGAGTTTAAGACAAAAAGTTTACATACCTATACAGGTTTCCCCTGACTCTCAGGGAACCCCTGACTAAGCGAAGGCGCTGCGATCCACACCTTTGATTATTTCCGGTAAGCTTTTATGGTGAATAATATGAGTGAGTTAATAACTGAGATTCAGTAAATGCAGTAGATGCAGTAAATAACTTGTCTTTTGTGTGTGATCTTGAAAGCGATATTTATAACATAATGAGTTTAAAGTTTATTCTGAGCCTACTTACAAGTCTCATTAGAATCAAGAAAACAAGTTTATCCCCATTAAATTACCATGATGCCATGAAACCATGGTACCATATTACCATGTTTGTTAATTACCATGTTTTTGTTTTTTTGTGGGTCACTCACACCAACACTCGGACAAACGCAGGGAATTAGGACCGGCCATTTTCCGCTCCGGTGGAATCCTACTCAGGGGGTCCAGGTCCATGCCTAACTGTTAATTTGTTCAAAACTGGTTAATGCCAAAAATTGACCCATACCAATGAAAAAATCCCGAGGATATTTAATATATAAATGATAGGAGAACGTAATATGTGCAATGATTAACTTTTACCAAAGATAACATAGTGGTTATAATGATATATATATATAAGATGTCTGAATTATAATTTTGTTGCTAAAATTAGATAATTTTGAAAATAAGCTTTCTGAATAATAAATAAACCAGGCGGATCCGGTAATTATGTAACATTCGGTAACAATTCGTAAAATCTGGTAAATATGTATTTGGGTTTATTTTATTCAATTATTGTTATAAATACAAGAACATTACAGATTTTTAAAACTCCATGTGATTTAAATAAAAAAGTTTGAGGAAAAACTACATCCGGATACAAAATTAAATAACTGTATATTTCTATGCTTACCTGCTTGTGATAAATTAACTAGACCAGCAGGTGGATGAATAAATCTGAACTCTTGACTGAATCATGGATAAATTGTAGAATTCTCAATTGTAGATGAGTTATATATGCATTACAGTACGTATGTAATCAAGTATGATTACAATTTTTGATCCAAATTAAATAAATGTTGAACGTTAAAATATTCATTTTATCACATTTTCGGTGTGTATAACTGTTGGCAAGTGACCGATGTGCCGCCCACATTTCCAGCCCAACTAAGCTCATGGTCTTGATGTTTCAAAGTCATTGCAAGCCCCACCTCCTCGCCATCCCTATTGTTTCACAGTCATGACTCATATCAGTGTTACTTTTTCGTATGGGGAGTACTGAATTCTTTGATTACAAACTCAGTTTTGATTCTTTTCTAGCTTTTGTGGAGTATCAGATTCGGTAAGGCGGTCCCACACTTCTCGCGAACACACCTGAACATTCGGCCGAACATTCTCCTGAATGTTCACTGATCATTCCATTCCGTATGTTCTCGTTTGTATTAAAATTTCGTACAGCTCCCACACTTCTCACGAAAACACCGAACATTCGGAGTTCGGCCGAATGTTCGGGCGTGTTCGCGAGAAGTGTGGCACCGCCTTTAGTTACACTGTATACCTAAGGTGACCAGATTTGAAGAGATCAAAACGGGACGCATGAAACCAGGGGTGTAGGGGTATTTGAATACCCCCTCAAATGTTTCACCCCCGGAAAGATTTTTGAAAATTAGAAGCAAAATATAGGGTCTTGGGGAACTTAGGTAGGTAACTAGGTAGGTTTTTAAGCTCTTTGGCTATTAAAACTCTCCGTTAAAACTGTTTTTAATTTTCTTTTCGATTAGGAAGCTATTTAAATCAAAAGAATCATGGCCAAACGTATTCCAATTATTACTACTTTATTCCCTAAGTTACCAAATTAAGACAGATTATTTCAAATGAAAAACTAATCACAAAACAGCAAAACAGGTACAGAAAAAGTAAAAACGGGACAAATGGGCGTCCCAAGAGGGTTGGTCGGGACGACGGGACGAGTCTCCAAAAATCGAGACTGTCCCTGCGTACTCTATGTATAACATACGTATGCGCCCAAAGCACGCCACTCTTTGCTACAACCAATCGTTATGTTACACTTACACAGCTCAACTGTCATGCTGGTTTGACGCCGGCTTGTGATTGGGAGGCGCCGTGCCGGGGCGCCGTCACTATTTGCGCCGTTGTTGTTAAGCTGTGTTTACAATGAGTAAATGTTTAATGAACAGTTATATATAACATGTTATACGAAAATGTTAACTTACAAATTTGTACAACATGTTACCCTAAACATCTATAATATTGTAATAAAATTATAAGGTATAAAATTAATTATATAAATTAATAAATTATATAATTATATAAATGTATAAAATTATAAAGAAGAGGTGGTTTCTGTCTGTCTGTCTGATGTTCCGGGTGAATCCAAAAACTGCTGAACCGTGTCTGATGTTCCGGGTGAATCCAAAAACTGCTGAACCGACTGGGCTGAAACTTTACACATAGATAGATCTTGAACCCATGCAACACATAGACCTATTCACTTCCTTAAAATCCCCTCGGGCTACGCCCCGTGAAGGTCCTAAGTTTCAATGTTTACATTTCAGAAGAAAGTAAACATTCAGAAACTGTAATGCGAACAGCTGTGGACACTTCGATTTGACAGCTTAAAGAGCAGAAGCAAGAACAGCTGTTTCAAGCTAACTAAAATGGAAATTGCATTGACTAAAGAACGGGTAGAGAAAACTCCTGTGCAAAGAACGGGTACGTCAGCTAGCTATTGATTAATATTAATGAACAAAAATATTAATGTGGCTTCATCTGGTTGCTTATTTGCACAAAAAACAATTTTTACCGATACTTCCTGTACCCCCAAATTTTTATTTTTGCCCCACTCCCGATTCTTTATTTTGCTCCCCCCTCTACGATTTAATATTTTTATTTTATGTCCCCCACCATTTTATATTTTTGCCCCCCCCAATTTTATATATTTGCTCTCCCAGATTTTATTTTTTTCTCACCCTCCGATTTTATATTTGTTTGCCCCCTGATTTTATATTTTTAATTTATGTCCCCCTGATTTTATATTCTTGCTCCCCCCATTTTTATTTTTGCCCACCCCCAATTTTATATTTTGCTCCCCATCCTCTTCGATTTTATATTTTTATTTTATGTTGTACTCCCTCTATTTTATACTTCCCCCCCTCCGATTTTATATTTTTGCTCTCCCCCGATTGGTATATTTACCCCCCCACGATTTTATATTTTTTGCCCCCCCCCCCCGATTTTATATTTTTGCTCCCCCCCATTTTTATTTTTGCCCTCCCCCAATTTTATATTTTGCCCCCATCCTCTTTGATTTTATATTTTTATTTTATGTTGTACTTCCTCTATTTTATACTCCCCCCGATTTTTGTTTTTGCCCCCCCATGATTTTATATTTTTCCCCCCACCCCCCCGATTTTATATTTTTTGCCCCCCCCGATTTTATATTTTTCTCCCCCCTATTTTTAATTTTGCCTGACCCCCAATTTTATATTTCCTCCTCCCCCTCTTCAATTTTATGTTTTTATTTTATGTCCCCCTCAATTTTATATTTTTGCCCCCACCCCAAATTTTATATTTTTATTCTCCCCCCCGATTTTCTTCTTTGCCCCCACCGATTTTATATTAATGCCCCCCTCCCCGATATTTTTTATTTTTATTGTACCTGAGTTCTTTTATTTCTAAAAGAGAATCCAAAGTGTTACGTGTACCGATTTGGAGTCGCAAACTACATGCCATTTACTACCCGACAGAGTTCCCCCCCATTCTGATTCTTGCCTCACCCCCAATTTTATATTTTGCCCCCCCCTTTTCCAATTTTATATTTTTCTTTTATGTCCCCCGATTTTATATTTTGCCCCACCCCCAATTTTATATTTTGTTCCCCCTCCTATCCTATTTTATATTTTTATTTTATGTTTCTTACTCAATATATTTTATATTTTTGCCCCCACCCACCGATTTTATATTTTTGCTCCCCCCCCGATTTTTATTTTTGCCCCCCACCGATTTTATATTCCCCCCGATTTTATTTTTGCTCCCCCCATTTTTATTTTTGCCTCAACCCAATTTTATATTTTGCTCCCCCCTCTTTGATTTTATAATTTATTTCATGTCCCCCCTCAATTTTACATTTTGCCCCCCCATCCGATTTTATATTTTTACTCTCCCCCACCGATTTCATATTAATGCCCCCCTCCCCGATATTTTTTATTTTAATTGTACTTGAGGTCTTTTATTTCTAAAAGCGAATCCAAAGTGTTGCTTGTACCGATTTGGAGTCACAAATCACACGCCGTTTACTACCCGACAGAGTTCCTCGACTTAGCAACAGGACCCAAACTATCTGACTGTATATTTTGTTAATTAACTTTGATTAAACTGTACATTAAACGTGTAAAATGTAATTTTAATATTATAAAACAATGTGGATTGGTATTTGCTTTAGTTAATCTATAATTTATATACAGCCCGTACGAAGGACGGGTACACAGCTAGTTGGGTTATAAAACCGAAATTCTATAGCAAGTTTTTGCACTCTAACCCCTTTATACATTATTTATACCTAGATTGGTTTTATAAGAAGATAATATAATTATAGTAGAACTACACTAATCCGACCTTGGATGGTCCGATTCTTCGCTTACCGACCGTGCCGTTATCGGAGTTTGACGTAAACAAGCCATTAACACAACTCACTCTCTTGTTATGATGGATAGAATTCAAAAATGTTAAACAAGTCAATATAAAATTACAAATAAAATGTTTTATATTTTCATTGGACGTGTGATTGTTCATGATGCAATGAAATGTGCCAGTATCTAACTACAGTACATCAATAACGACAGACATTCTTGTGCTGCCATTCCAGAGCTTTGGACAAAGCTAAGAATTCGGAGATTTAAGATATGAAATAATACATAAGTTAAAGCAGCGAGAGGAGAGCTTATTTTTACCACTATCCTCGTAACGCTTCAATGAAGATCGTCAAGACGAATTGGCAACAGTAGCGGCAGCCAAATAACGCGGTCATTTACTGCAGTCATTTAATGACATACATGGAGCGCCGAATCAAATGTAAACTTAGGGCAGTCAAATTACATGAGTTTTAATACACAGTTATAATAAAAAAATATGAAAATAAGTTAACAATTTATTTGATATTTGGGGTAATTTTGAGTAAGAATACTCGTTAAAATTTAAACATACTCCAACCTTTGAGGTGGCAGCTACTTAACCAAATTATTACGGTAGCTGAATAGATAACGAGATTTATATATATATATATATATATATAAATTTGAACGAATAGTGTTTTTGGCATCTGGGGACCTCAAAACAAAAAATTATTATGGTCTCGGGCTTAAGTCTTACCATGAGACCTATGGTAATAGCTTCTTCCCTATAGGGAAAATTCGCTAAAACCGAATGAAATTGTTCGATACGGTACCATACGGTACGGTATATCAATTGCAAAATATTTTCTCGTTTGTACATTAGTTATTACGTCATGTTTGTTTTGTTTAGTAGGCTATGTTTTTCATTTAAACTAAAACTGAAAAAAATAAAGATGACAATGGCACGACATGATAATGTTGTTTCTGGCAATACATGTTTGTGTAGGTGTGGAATCAACGTTTATTATCTGGACAAATTTCAAGACACTTAAAACTGAAACATAAGTTAACTTACCCGAAACTATAACCGAATAACGTAAATAGGCTAATCGTTATACCGTATCGAACAATTTCATTCAGTTTTTTATATCGTTCCGCTTATGAAAGTCTACTCGAAATCGCCAGCTATATTTTAGATCTTTAAAATGAACCATAAATTATCAATTTTGGATAATCCGTTAAGGAGGGATGGACTTTGAAGGTTAACATTGGTCTTACTGGGGAAGCAGGTAAATTCAGAGGACTGGTGCCCCCTCTTAACCACTGAGCCATTTTGCCATGTCTGCTGTAGTTAAATTGATTACAAATGAAACGGTAGCGCTGACTCTAAATCAATAGCTGTTTTTATGACGTCTCTGCTTTAGCGTGGCTGAGGGTACAATTTCCTGTCTGTAGTTTTTGGAAAATACTCATACCAGGGCCGTACTCAGCTTTCACGGGCCCCTGGGCAGGCCTGGTGGTGTGGGCCCTTGTTACCGTTTTACGCCCGGGCCCCCCTCGACAGGCCCAGACCCCCCTGCCTTATACACAAAAACCAAACATCAATGGGGCTCTAAGTAATAGCTCCAAAAGCCACTACCGGTAGTCAAATATAATGATAAAACATCTTCATGACTAATTCGTATTGAATAAGTTCAATATATATTGAATTTGATTGTTAAAATTATTATAATTTATTAGTTAGTGCAAGTGTGTTAGATCATGATGCATTATTCTATGTATGAAAGTGGGTATTCTTTGAATAAATAAATGGCTCTTTCAATTGAGGACAATAAGACTTTTCAACTGAAACAGGACTTACCACCATATACAGTAATTTACCACAAATCCCATTGCATTAATATTAAGATCACGTAAACGTACAAAGATAATAGGAATGTATAAGAGTATTATAACAACTAAAATCCAGTAATAAAGCTTATTCTTTACTTACCTGCATCAGTAGAAATCTAGCTGCTGCCAAAACGAGTTTGGTACGGGCCTAGATAACATAACCAAATCGGGCTCTTTTAATAGAAGCTAGCTTCGGAATTGTTTTTGTATTCGGCTATAAGTTTAGAGTAATATCAAGAGATAATATATTCACCCTGTGTAAATTTTAACTGCTAAAAAACTCTCAAAATAAGTTTGACACTTTGTTCCTACAGTCTACCTGCTAAATTTGTTGACAAACATTCAGTGCAAGAAAAAAAAATTAAGCGGGCAAAAGCGTCACTTGAACATGCTGCCAACACAAGACATCTAATTATTCAATGTTTTTACTGTATACTAGAACTATATATGTTTTTATTATTAGATATTTTACTTGATTGCTTGTTTTCAAAATAGTTTGAATTTAAAAAAAATAAAGTTTTAAAACATACAGAGCTGCAACAAAACACATTTCTATCTTGTTTGTTGAGCGTAGAGTTATACGCTTGAAACAGTGCATAACAACAGGGCCGGATTAAATAATAACTTTATTACCCTGACATACCTTTACCACGGTGACATGGCCAACGAGCATATAATATAATATAGAAGACAAGTGCTTATACCCCCGTGTATTAAAAGTGTGGCAAGATCCGCCATGTTTGTCTGGCTTACAGCCTGAAATCTACGATCCGAGAGCTCAATTCGCGGTAAACTTTCTCGACAAATACACGGCCATTATCAGCAGTAATAGTTGAAGTATGTTGTTGAAATTTTGCATGCTTATAGTATAGAATCTGAGGATAACGATGGTATTAATTTAAAATTATAGATAATTTTATTAATTGGCGTATAAATATTTCACTAAACACTTGTAGATTTGTTTCCCAAAACCAGACATGAAAAAGTTGTAATGTGGGGAAGTTTTTTTTATTTTTTGGTCAGAGACATTTTGTCAGCGGGAAAGTTGTAGATGAATAAACAAATTTAATTTTTTATTAAAACTTTTATTTTCTAAAGAGGTCGGTTTTCTCAGAAATCCAGGTGGAACGCTCCAAAACTGTCTTTTCCGCCGCCCGTTGCCGCGCTGCGCCCGACCATTTAAATAGCAGTGCAGTGTGTTTGTTTTCCGGCTTAGTTGTTAGTTGTTAATTGGGTTTAGCTAGGATTAGTAATGATATTGTATTCATTGAAGGAATATTAAATGTAAAAAAACAACATCTAAGTAACAAATAGTTTCAGTTACGATACTTATTCATATGTTTATAATATCCTCGAAGTTTCACTATAGATGATTATGATGGGTATTAAATAACTTATTCCAAATATTCGTAAACCATTAATCAATATTCATTGACCTACAGATTGCTCAAGTTCATGGATTTACATTTCACTAACAATATTTTGTTCACTTATATATATAAAACCAATGATTTTAGACTTTTTAGGTACTTCTAAAACAACTCTCGTAAAGTCGGCAGATTTTTACCACACTTTTAGAAGGTTGTACAAGTCCTTAATTTAAGAATGAAAATTATTTTTAAATGTAAACAATAGTACAAAAGTATATTTTATTATTTATTCTAAATGTATTTTTATCCATGGATAAAAACATATTGTTTATTATACAAAATAACAACTGGTAATTTCATTTTCGTTGTTTGTGGCCTACACAAAAATAATCATTACTATATCTAGTACTAGAATTTACAGAGAATTATAGGAATATTCAATACAATTTATGGCTAAACAACGATATTTTTTAACCACTTACGCGTATTTAAATAGATAAAACAATGCGCTCTTATAAAAAGTAATCCAGCGGGTGGTTGATACCAGGTTTTTAGCGAATTTCCCCTATAGGGAAGAAGCTATTACCGTAGTCGGCATGGTAAGACCTAGGCCCGGGACCATGATAACTTTTTGTTTTAAGGTCCCCAGATCCCAAAAACACCATTCGTTCAAAACTGTATATATATATCCGTGGGTGCGATAACTCTGGTAAAAAAGGTCCGATTTTGATGAAATTTGGTACAACCGCGTAAAGCAGCATTTATGACTTTAAGTTCGAAAACCAGACGGATCGAGCTATCCGAAAGGGTATTTTGGGGGGTTTTGTAACCCAAAAATGTTTTTTTTTGAGTTTTTACATACAATTTTTGAAAAAGTAAAATTTTATTTTTTCCCATTGGAATCAGATACGCACAATTTTATTTTTAGCGAATTTCCCCTATAGGGAATAAGCTATTACCGTAGTCGGCATGGTAAGACCTAGGCCCGGGACCATGATAACTTTTCGTTTTGAGGTCCCCAGACCCCAAAAACACCATTCGTTTGATACTGTATATATATATATATATATATATATATATGTGTCCGTGAGCACGATAACTCTCGTAAAAATTATCCGATTTTGACGAAATTTGGTATAAACATGTAAAGCAGCATTTATGACTTTAAGTTCGAAAACCAGACAGATCGACCAATCCAAAAGGGTATTTTGGGGGGGTTTTGTACCCCAAAAATGGGTTTTTTGAATTTTTTACATATAATTTTTGAAAAAGTAAAATTTTAGTTTTGACCATTCGATTCAGCTTAAAAAAACACACAATTTGGTATTTTGATCATTCCTCTACGTCAATTGGTTACCGAGATATTGAAAGTGCTAAATACAGTACGTTGTCTAATGTTATTCTTATGGAGGAAAAGACATTTTTTTATCTCGCTTATTTATGAACGTATACTGACGAAACTTGGTATACAGCTTCATCTCGTTGAGGTCTATTGATATTTGCTCTAAAAAATTGTTTTTGCATAATTCTCCCGTAGCAGCAAACCTGCGTACTCAGGCCCCATGTTATTCTTATGGATAATAAATGCTCTGTCTCCCTTAATTATGACCATAAATTAATAAAAACTGGTATACGACTTCACCTAGTTGAGTAATATTGATATTAGCATAAAATCCAATTTTTTGTGTTCCTTGTTGCAGCAAACCTGAGTACTCAGCCCCAATGTTATTCTTATGGAGAATAATTAAAATTGTATATATCGCTTATTTGTGAATATATTTTTATGAAACTTGGTAAGTGGCTTTATGTAGAATTAAGACATTTATATCTCCATTGGAAATTCGCTGAGTATGCAGGTTTGCTGCGATGGGGGTATTTACTCATTGCTCTACGTCAATTGGTTACTGAGATATTGAAAGTGCTAAACACAGTACGTTGTCCAATGTTATTCTTATGGAGGATAAGAAAAATTGTATATCTCGCTTATTTATCTACTTATCCTGACGAAACTTGGTATATTGCTTCATTTCATTGTGGTCTAATAATATTTGCACAAAAACCCATTTTTTGGTCGATAGTTCCCGTTGCAGCAAACCTGCATACTCAGCCTCATGTTATTCTTATGGAGAATAATTAACGTGTTATCTCCTTTAATTATGAACATAAATTAATAGAACTTGGTATGTGGCTTTACCTAGTTGAGTTATATTGGTATTTGTATAAAAACCCATTTTTAGTGTTCCTTATTTCAGCAAACCTGAACTCAGCCGCCATGTTATTGTTATGGGGAATAATTAAAATGTCATAAATCGTTTATTTATGAATGTATATCAATGAAACTTGGTATGTGGCTTTATGTGGTATTAAGATAAATTAATATGCATTGTAAATTCGCTGAGTATGCAGGTTTGCTGCTACGGGGTATTTATTTAATTATTGTAATAGGTATCCGGTCATTAAAACCAAATCCAACACAATTTACACTATTGTGCTAAGTCGACATCGACACCTTAAGTCTACAACAAACAGCCGTGTCTACCCTCACTGCGACTACCTGATAATGTGGCGGAGTGTGGTAGACGCTCGGACTAAGGCGGCGCCGCCATTTTGGATTGTCACATCTGACTACCAGGCTGGCCGCACTCTCCGCTCCAGAGAATAGCTTCTCTATTGTATTATGTGCTCGTATATTATGTCGCTGGACATGGTGCGGAGTAGAATGTCTTCCACATAGCCGGCTGAAAAAAGTGTATCTATATCTATATTATTAAAATAATTTCTTAATTTTTGTTCGGCGATTTTCGATCCCTAAAAATATATTATTTTATGTACATATATTCTGTATCAATCGAAAGCTCTTACTCTCTAGATATGCCTTTTGGGGTTTCCATACACTCTCGGCCACGGGGCTTTGCCCCACGAGCCTCAAATTTCGTTTTTAGCCCATAAGATTAACATGGAGAATAATTTTATTTGAATTTCAGCTGTTAATACATTATGAACAGGTTATTACCAATACAAGATTTTACTGGTAAGGAATCAATTTATCTATATAAATAAAATAAGTTATTTTTTTACATCGCTTTGAGCAGTGAAATGTTGTATTCAACGGAAATATTTAAAATTGTGTAAACATTTGTTTATTCGTCTGTCTCTTAATAAACTAGATTTGTTCTGCACTTCACATAAAAAGACTGTATACTGAAGAAATGAAATATTTTGCCTATTATCGTGTAGAGGAGGAATCCTTTTGGCTGTTTTAAATTGTCGTACGTCTTTAGGGATATGCCCCTTTGTCTGGCACTGCTACAATGTTGATCTTAATGGTACAGGTTACTCAATATTTCACTACAGCATGCACCATATTTGTCCTAATGAGCATTTAGTCAGCTAAATATATTTTACCACAGAACGGAGGAAACACGTACTGCTTTACTACACTACAATGGTATAATAAACCATTTAAAGCTAGGTATACAATGTAGTTGTCTGCTTGCAATATTGAGCGGAGCGAGTATTTATTTAATCAATAATTTTCAGAAATGTATTGACGAATCTATTTTTCCCTTGGATAATCTTCGGGAATGATTGAAGGTTGCATATTGTTGACTGCAGAGAATTTTAAAGGATCTTTTGCGCATGAGGTACAAATATAGTTGTCATCATTGCTGACTATGTCCAAGCGTCTGCAGACTCTGCATTTTTGATACGCGAGGGCTTCCAAATTATGCCTAAACCTCTCAGCATACTCCTCATCAGTTTCATGTGCAGTCTCCTGTCGATGGTACCGGGATGCATTTACGGTGCGTCGTCCAAGATTTACCTCCTCTCCGTAAACGTGGCATTTCATTCACGTACAAAGGTAAACAAACCACTAAAATAAACAAAACAACAATTTCACAGAAAACTACTGTATTTACAAACAGCTGATAGTAACAGTCTGCATTTAAATTTGATCCTTATAACAGCTGTATAATCAACACACAGTAAACAAACCAAATAAAATATTTCTCCTATTAAAATAACATGGTAACTTCAAAGGGTCGTAGGGCAGAACCCTTATGTCCGATTTGGACCATTTCAGATTTATACCTTCCCACAGATGGTTACTATGACCGAGCAAAATTTCGTGAGGATCACTCCAGCCGTTCAGGAGGAGTACGTGTAAATAAAAAGCCAGAGTGTAGTATAGGAACTCCGCTCGCTTCGCTCAATAACGGCACAGTAATGAATCATTGGCTATACACATCACACGTAAGCCCTTGCAACATGGTATTGAAAGCTCAGTTTGTCTAAGTAGGCAGTGTGATTATAATACCGAATATTTTATATGATTTAAAGTCCGCCTTCAATAAGTTCAACAAACTACAGGAGTTATTGAGCAGATATTTGGAAGAAGATGGATCCATCCCGAAAAAAAACAGTTATGGGCCATGATGTAAGACATGGGCTTACTCCCATTCCAATATGAGGCTAGTCCCTAACGCCCTTCAACATTTCCATGTTAATTATATACTTACCGGACCGATTGAGCATATATATTTGGTAGAAAGACAGCAGGCAATTCACAATAGTCAGAAACAGTCCTATACTTTCCATCCTGTATGCCCTATGGGACTTATCTGCTCCGTCGGCCTTTACAATTTTAATTTATTCATCACTGATGTTATTATAGTTTACTGAACGATTGATCGTAGATTTCTTAGGAGGATAGTTAATACATCAGAATAAAACCTTTGCCTACTCCTGCTCCAAAAATGCTTTACCAAATGGATTAGTAAATTTTTTTCTAATCAGACCTCATCCATGGAAACAAATATCTTTAAATACAATTCAGTAAGCGAAATTTTAAAGTAAAAATTGTGGGAGTTTGGCAAATTGCAGGATGATAAAAGACGGCTCAAATTAAAGGTCTTGATTCCAGGGATTCGGGCAAAATAGCGTTATTTCCATAAAATTACCAGCAAACGAGAAATAATGTAAAACACGCCCTTTAAGAAAAGCATGGGATTTAAAAACGTCTGCTTTGTTTTTTATTAAAACATGTCAGTGACTATTTTTTTTACAAATTGACATGCGTCAGCATGCAACGAGTAAAATAATCAGATGAGGCAGAATATTGGAGCAAGGTTGGGCCTACGATCCCTTGAAGCCAATAGTCTTTACATATAATTCTGTGAGCGAAATATTTAAGTCAAAATTGTGAGAGTTTGGCAAATTTCAGGATGATGGGAGACGGCTCAAATTAAAGGTCTTGATTCCAGGGACTCTAGCAAACGATAAATTACGTAAAACTTCCCCCATAAGAAAAGCATAGCGATTTAAAAACCTTTGCTTTGTTTACATTAAAACACGTGATAACGCTTTGTTTACGAACTAACACGCGTCCTTTTACTTATATTATTTTATTTTCCTCAGCATGTAAAGAGTAAAAATACCCCCGTAGCAGCAAACCTGCATAATCAGCGAATTTCCAATGCATATCAATTTATCTTAATACCACATAAAGCCACATACCAAGTTTCATTGATATACATTCAATATATACACTAAAAATGGGTTTTTATACAAATACCAATATAACTCAACTAGTTAAAGCCACATACCAAGTTCTATTACTTTATGTTCATAATTAAAGGAGATAACACGTTACTTATTCTCCATAAGAATAACATGGGGCTGAGTATGCAGGTTTGCTGCTACGGGAACTATCGGCCAAAAAATGGGTTTTTGTGCAAATATCAATAGACCACAATGAAATGAAGCAATATACCAAGTTTAGTCAGGATAAGTAGATAAATAAGCGAGATATACAATTTTTCTTATCCTCCATAAGAATAGCATTGGACAACGTACTGTGTTTAGCACTTTCAATATCTCAGTAACCAATTGACATAGAGCAATGATTAAAACACCAAATTGTGCGTATCTTTAAGCTGATTACAATGGAAAAAATAAAACCTTACTTTTTCAAAAATTGTGTGTAAAAACCTCAAAAACCCATTTTTGGGGTACAAAACCCCCCAAAATACCCCTTCGGATAGGTCGATCTGTCTGGTTTTCGAACTTAAAATCATAAATGCTGCTTTACAAGTTTACACCAAATTTAATCAAAATCGGACCTTTTTGTACGAGAGTTATCGCACCCACGGACACACACACACACACACACACACACACACATATATATATATATATATATATATATATATATATATATATATATATATATATATATATACATATACAGTTTAGTAATATATTTTATTAATATAATTATATTAAATAAATATTAATTTGCTTGTAGTTTAGTTTATCATATTTCATAGCAAGAATAGACATATAAATCAAAAGTACCAAATTTAGTTGTTCCAACTTTTATTATTCTTATCACAGTGATATGTGCTAGTAGATTAATTTATAGAAGAATTAAAGGAAAGTATTGTCCTAGATGTGTAGGTGTACACTATTGGTAATTTGTATATCCTAGTCCTTCCATGCACTTTCATGAGTCAGAGTGGCTGCGAGGTTTAACGCGTGTGTACAATAAGTCGAAGGTCGTAGGTTCAAGACACGACCAGGACACAATATTTTTGCTATTCAAATCATTTAAACAAATTTATATTGTTGGTTTACCAAGCTAATTCAATGTGAAATCGTGTTTTAAGTACAAAATTATAAACTGTTGGCATTTGGTCGGAAAATACAACGTTGGCCTAACGGTGCGCCAACGGACATTTCTTACCGTTGGCCAACGAACTGTGCCAACCATTTCCCAACTTTGGCCCAACGATTTGTGCTACTAGGGTGTGAGTTTTCCATGTTAGTTTACTACCAATATGCAACCCTACATATTTAACTCCAGTTACTTGAGGTAGTTGATTATTATTAGTGAATTTCCTTTGGAAAGTGAACTATTAGCATGACCCGCACGGTGAAACTTAAGCCCGGGACCACCATAGAAGTCCCTAACGTGACCCCCTGAACACGTTTTGGGGGGTCGTTCAAAATGTTATATATATATATATGTATATATATATATATATATAGACATATATATATATATGTGTATGCACTCTAGCAGTCACATTTTTGGGGTTTCAAGTAACAAACTTGGGGTTTCATGTAAATATCAATATTATTAACTAGGTACACATACCAAGTTTCATTAATATAAATTGATATATAAGCGATATATACCATTTTGATTTTTCTCCATAAGAATAGTATGGGGGATGAGTACGCAGGTTTGCTGCAACAAGGAACACCAAAAATGGGTTTTTATGCATATATCAATAGAACTCAAGTAGAGAGAAACTAGGAAAGAGACATACTATTCGGCGCTTTTTTCCCATGTTATTCTTATGGGGATCAGTTTTTGGACCGACGCCCTATCCTACCCTACACAAATTTTCTTTTTGGCCAGTACCCTTGCCTTAAATACATTTTTCCCCTAAATTTTTAAAATCTAAAAAACTAACTTTGTTTAAATTGATGTTATTGTTCTAGGGTAGTGGCCCAAACCCTACGCTTTCCCCTACTTTACATCCTTTGTGAAAATCCATGAGTTTAAAAATAACTCCACACTAAATAAACAACACATGTAAACAACTTAGAAGTGCACTCGGTTATCGCCACTAGCGCGACAATCAACCTTGAAGGAGATTCTGCAAGATCGGCACCAAGGACACAGCGACCGATGCATAGGAACCGATGCGTAATTTTACAAATTAATTTTGTGAATTGTCGGCTATATAAAGAGCTGCTGCAGGCTAGGGTCCTCACTTCATATCCTACAGCCCCAGCACCAACAAGACCTTCAGTGTTGCAGATTTTAACTTAAAATTCAGTGGTTAGAATAATTTCGGCTAAAATCTGCTTTTTTTACTCTGGACTTAGAAAAATTTAGTGGTTAAAATAATTTCGGCTAAAATATACTTTTTTTACTCTGGACTTAGAAAAATTCAGAGTGGTTCTTATCACTAATGACTTAAATAATAACTTATGACTTAAGAACTTTGAAGATGAAAGGGAATCGTTATTTTTGAAAACATTTTCATTTTTGATTAAAATAGCTTAACTTTTGATAATTACTTTTGTTATTTATTTTTTTATTTTACTTTAACTACTTTTTATATTGGACTTTTGGAATTGTTATTACATGCTCTTTGACTTGGGTGTTTTTTAGTATCTTCAAAAACACCGCGGGGAGCGGAAGCACCGGGGAAGCAGAGCGGTACAGGATGCAAAAAATGCAATTTTCGAAAATTGCATATATCTCGAAAACGGTAAGAGATATCGAAAAATAACGAAATTTTTAAAAATACCTATGACATAGATTTCGGGGGTTCCCCACCCATTCCAGGTTTCAAAAATTGTTTTGACCCCTTTTGGTCCAAAATTTTTTTTGACCTTTGGCCTTTCATTATATCTCCGTTATTTATAGAGCTATTGGGTTGAAATTTGGTATATATGTACATATAGATGTGAAACATTGTTTGGTAAAGAAAATTATCAACTTAGGGGACACACCTGAGCGCTACAGGCGATAATTTGAAATTCAAAAATTAGCTCCCATGTGGTTGTTTATCATCCAAATTTTATATAACTTGGATTGTACATGTAGAACATCAACTCCCACTTGATAGCGTGTACGGATTTTTAAAAATAATTTTTGTTTCTTTTATAATTACAAATTTTGGTTTTCCAAAAAACCCTCATAACTTTTTTGTTTATTGAGATATAAGGTTCAAATTTGGTTTGGAGGTACTTTATAAAATTATCTAAAAAGTAGTTTCCCAGATTTTTGATAAAGGGCTTAGTTTTTAAAAAACTTTGAATTTGTGTTTATGTCTAAAATCTTCATATTTTGAATTTTGATCGTATTTAAATTTTTAAAATGGTAATTTTTGTTTATAAAAAGCAGAGCACGACATCTATACAGTCATTTCAACACAAAATGTTGACTTGTGCAGTCTGTTTTATGTCTTACTCCAACAGAAGCAATTTATTACGCCATTATCGACTTGTTCACAAAGTTATTCCTAAAATTTGTAAAAAATGCCATCAAATATTTGATAATAACAATCATTTTAAAATGCATATGCTAGAGAACCACAATACTTGTAATGTGTGTAAGAAGGCTATTAACTGTCAAAAGAAACGCCACCACCTACAATGTGACAAGCGACCCTATAATGTGTTTAAGTTTCAGGGTGAGTCCGTGGATATATTAAACACCCTTCAATCATGTCCTTTACCAATAAAATTGATTCTTATTAGGAGAGTGAAATTTATCAAACACACAGTTAGTAAGAATGGTGAATTATTAATTGATAAAGAAACTATCGCTAACTTTCGAAGTTTAACTAATTTATCAATTGAGAAAGCACAATTAAAGACACAAATTGAAAATTCACTTTTAAAAATCGACACATCTTTACACAAATTTCAATCAGAAGGCAGTGGATGGATATATGACCATACTAAATACTGGCAGCTGCATGTTTACAAGTATAAACCCCTAACTCCCAAGTCATACATCCCCACACCAGAAAATATAAAATCAAAACACGCTGTTTTAAATATTAAAAATAGTGATAATAAATGTTTTTTGTGGAGTATTTTAGCAAGCTTAAATCCAAGGAATTGTAAAGAAAATGCAAATCGAGTATTTTACTACGAACCCCACGTAGGTCAGTTAAATATGACAAATATAAAATATCCCGTAAAAATATCCGACATTGATAAATTTGAAAAACAAAATAATATAAGTGTTAATGTATATGGAATTGAAGGACAATTAATATATCCATTGAGAATAACTAAACTAAATAGTAATACCACGCAAACCTGTTGCTTTTTTAACAAGGCCGGAAATCACATTACTGTTTAATTCGTGATTTTGATAAGTTAATGCTACGGTCTACAAAATACAATAATAAGAAATATTTTTGCAAGTTCTGTGTGCAACATTTTTACACTAAAGATATATTGGAACGTCACATAACATATTGTAAAACCTTTGATGCCCAAAGAGTACAAATGTCTAAAAAAGATACATTACAATTTACGAATTACAAATATCAACTTAAAGCTCCCTTTGTGATTTATGCAGATTTCGAATGTTTTATAAACTCTGGCAAACACACTCCTTCTGGATTTGCTTATGTTGTAGTAAGAGATTCTAAAATTATTTACGAAGAGTTGTACAGCAGTAAAAATGTAATGGATGTGTTTTTCGAAAATTTATTTAAGACTTATGACTTTATTAAAAGTCAGATGGGAGTATATGTTCCCCTTGTAATGACTCCAGAGCAAGAGACGTTATTCCAAGACTCTACACGCTGCCACATATGCCGCCAGCCGTTACTGTGTGATAAAGTGCGCGACCATTGTCACTTAACAGGCGAGTTCAGAGGGCCCGCCCATAATTCTTGTAATTTAAACTATAAAGTAACTAAGAATCTTCCAGTATTCTTCCACAATCTTAAAAACTATGATGGTCATTTAATAATGCAACACTTAGGAAAATTTAATCGCAAATTGAATTGCATAGCCAAAGATATGGAAAAGTATATTTCATTCTCTGTTGATGATTTAGTATTTTTGGATTCCTACAACTTTCTGTCCCTTCCCTTAAGCAAATTAGCTTCCAATTTAAATACATTTAGATTTATAGACAATCCACTACTACAACGTAAGGGCGAATTTCCGTACGAATACATGACAGGACCAGAAAAGTTTTTAGAGCCTCTCCCACCCATAGAGGCATTTTACAGTAGTCTAACTAAAGAATGTATATCTCCTGCACAATATGAACATGCTAAAAACGTATGGAATCATTTTAATATAAAGA
The DNA here is from genome assembly GCA_963675035.1 of Allygus modestus. Taxonomy (NCBI): domain Eukaryota; kingdom Metazoa; phylum Arthropoda; class Insecta; order Hemiptera; family Cicadellidae; genus Allygus; species Allygus modestus. The sequence continues at coordinate 137,751,890 of OY776111.1, forward strand.
ATTTAAAAGAATATCACGATTTATACCTTAAAACAGATGTGTTGTTATTGGCTGATGTGTTTGAGACATTTAGGGACTTATGTTTAAGGTATTATAAACTTGACCCTGTCCATATGTACTCACTTCCTGGACTAACATGGGAGGCATGTCTTAGAATGACCGGCATAAAATTACAATTATTTCGTGACATTGACATGCATTTGTTTATAGAACATGCCATTAGAGGCGGTGTAAGTATGATTTCCACGCGCTATGCTAAAGCCAATAATAAGTACATGGGCGAATATTATGACCCAAATCAAGAAAGCACCTATCTTGTATACTTAGACTGTAACTCGCTATACTCTACAGCAATGTGCGAGTCGTTGCCCATCGATGGTTTTAGATGGACAAATGAGAAAGATTATAAATACAATCAAAATGAAAACTTTGGATTTATTTTGGAAGTTGATTTAAAATATGATAAAAGTTTACACGATTTGCATAATGACTACCCGCTCGCACCAGAAAAAATGAATGGAAAATTAATACCAAATTTAAATGACAAAACTAAATATATTTTACATTATAAAGCACTAAAAAAATACGAAGAACTGGGTTTGGTAGTTACAAAATACCACAGAATTTTAAAATTTAGACAGTTGAAATGGCTTGCACCCTATATTAATTTTAATATTGAAAAGCGACAAAAAGCTAAACACGATTTTGAAAAAGACTTTTACAAACTGTTAAATAACAGTCTCTTTGGTCGAACAATTATGAACCAACGTAGGTTTCGTGATATACATCTTGTAGACGAGTCTAAGTTAACAAAGTACGTTAAAAAGCCAAGGTTTGACTGTAGCAAAATGTTCGATAACAATTTGCGTGCTGTACATTTAAATAAATTAATTGTAAAGTTTGATAAACCTATATATTTAGGAATGACCATTTTGGATATCAGTAAAGTAATAATGTATGATTTCCACTATAATTATATGTCAAAATTTAAGAATAAAAAGTTCCTAATGACAGACACAGACAGTCTTCTTTATTCTATAGTAACAGAGGATTTTTACAAGGAAATACAATGTGACTTGGACTGTTTCGACACCTCTGCATATAGTAAAGACCATTTCTTATACTCTGATAAAAATAAAAAAGTTACGGGCAAGTTTAAAGACAAATTAAATGGTCAAATTATGTATGAATATTGTGGATTAAGGCCAAAATTATACTCTTTCATTCCTTTACAATGGTTATACGAAAAAGAAAAGCAAAATGAGCTAGAGGTTAAAAAGGCAAAGGGGGCTGACAATGCTACAGTTAAACATCTCTTAAGACACCAACATTACTTAAACTGTCTTGCAACCGGGGAAGATTACTATGAGAATGTTACAAGAATTAAATCCACAAACCACCATCTTCAAACATTAACGATGAACAAAAAGGTACTCTCTTTTGATGACGACAAGAGGTTTATTTTGGATGGCATTAACACTCTTGCTCTTGGTCACTATAAAATTGGTCAAACATAAATCTATATTTCCCATTATTCTTTGGCCTTTCCTTGTCTATTACAAAAAAGCCATATTTAGACCTATCCCAACATTGGTGGCAGAGATTTCTAAATTGGTTAAATGAAAAATCATTCCCCACATGATTGTTATACACGTGTTTTAAATTTAAATCGTCTTGTTTAAATAATATTAGAAAATTAACATTGTCACGTAAATGTTTGTTTACTTTACTGTAAGATTGACACAAGTAAAAACTGTTAATATTTTTGTGTCTGCCCATTGAGAAAAATTGTGTGATATTTGGACTATTTATGTCGTCAAATACAACTATTGAGTGTGATTCTACATCATTTGGTGTGATTTCACAGTTTGAATATGTGTGTAATTTAACTTCATCACACAGACGGAATATTTCAATTATTTTTTTATATTTTTCTTGTTCTAAAGATTTGGATATTATATATAAATTTGTAAACTTTAATCCTTGCTTTTTTACAATTAAGTTATAAATTACAACGGTCTTCCCCGAACCGCTAGGCCCTATTATAAGACAGTGAATATTATTAGGAAATAGACCCAACTTCTTTGGTGTATTCTCTTTATGTGCTATTTTAAATTTGTTCTTTTGTTGAATAAATGACATTTTTTATATAATAAAAATGGCAAAGAGAAAGTGTAAAAAGGTCCAAGGTAAGGGATTATTCTTAAAGCCATATAGAGGCCGCGGCTTGTTAAATACCCTTATAAACAACCTTCCTTTCCCCCTCCACATACCGTCATATTCATATTGTGGTCCTGGAACTAAGATACGTGAAAATTTAGCCAGAAATGTACCTCCAAAAAATAAGCTAGACTCTTATTGTAAAGAGCACGACATATTCTACATGAATAATCCTGATACAGCCGCCCGGAACAAGGCAGATATGAGATTAGCGGACCAGGCTTGGACTAGGGTTTCGGCAAAGGACGCCAATCTGGCCGAAAAAGCAGCAGCTTATGCAGTAACAAATTTGATGAAGGCCAAGGCAAAAATGGGAATGGGATTAAAATTTAATAAAAAAGATGGACAACTTTCAGCTGTTAGAGGCCGCAAGAGACGTGCCTCACTTTCGAGGAGTGTACCTAAAAAACGAGCTAAGAAAACAGAGACCAAAAGTAAAAGAATGTGGAATTATTAATTTAGACAGTGACAGGGGCACACATTGGACAGCATATCGTAAAAATAAAGATATTGTAATATATTTTGATCCATTCGGAATACAGCCTCCAAAAGAGGTAATTGAATATTTTGTATCATCTAAAATTTACCATACAACTGATCAAATACAAGATTTAAACAGTTCCATTTGTGGAATTTTATGTTTATCATTTCTGAAAAATTGTAGTTTATAAAAATGGATTCATTTACTATAACATTTACGGGTACAGAGCCAAAGTTGAAGTCGGTGTTCTTTCCTCCTATAGAATTAAATGGTGATTATGTAATTGGACTGGTAGATTTTCAAAGTTATAATTTTATATTTAATGTTAAAAAACCTCTAAATACTTTGACATATTACAAAATGCACAAAATTACAACCCCAAAAGGGGAGATCACAATTGACGAACTAAACCGGGCATTAGATGGTAAAATTGAAGTTATTATACAAAATAAAGTAGCATTAATTAATACAAAAGTCAAACTTATATTTTACAAAAGGCTAGTTCCAAAATTAAATAAACTTAAAGACACAAAATTAACTATAGACGAGGGTGAGGATATGTATTATTACGATCACAAAGCTCCAAATGTAATTGAAATTGCTGAAGGTACATACGAAGTGTTTGAGCTTGCGAAGGAAATTCAAAAGCAACTCCCAGATTTTGTACTTATAGCCGATAATAAAACTATGAAAGCCACATTACATTCTGGCCATGTGTTTGATTTTACAAAACCGTGTTTAGGGTCTGAATTATTGGGATTTAAAGGATTTTCTACTCCAGATATTGCGTTTTACTCAAGAACGGACTGAGTGTGCAAAATGCCAGGTTTCTGCGATCAATTGGGTTGAAGTTAAAATTTTCTATTAATAAAAATGGAAGATTTTCTAGACGTTCCAATACGACGATAGCGTGGTTAAAATTACAAATCACTCCTGTGTTCCACACAACACTTTAGCAATAAATAATTCCGATGAAATTCGAATATGCATAAATAATCAAGATTTACTAACACTCCCATGTAGGAGTTATCTGTATATTAAAGGAGAAATAGAGAATCATGATAAAGGACATTTTATAAATAATGCATTTGCATTCTTATTTGACGAAATTAGATACGAAGTTGCTGGTAAAGAAATAGATATTGTAAGAAATCCAGGTATTTCCAGTCTTATGAAAATATTGTGCTCTTACAATAAAACAACTAAATTGTCAAATGTAGCATTTGATTCTGATGAAAATTTAAAGGAGTTCCATAAAAGCGGCAAGTTTAGTACTTGTGTCCCATTAGAGCTGTTAATGGGTGTGTTTGAGGATTTTAATAAGGTTTTAGTAAATGTTAAACAAGAATTGGTGTTGAAAAGATCCAAAAACGACTTAAATTGTATATTAACAACATCTAATGCTCCAACTGGGGTCGATCCTATTCCTAAACTTACACTTAAATCGATCCAGTGGGTGATGCCGCATGTGGTGCCATCTGATGGGGAGAAGCTTCAATTACAAAAGATGTTATTGCAAAATAAAAATTTGCAAATTGCATTTAGAAGTTTGGAGCTACACGAACTCCCATCATACCCCGAAACCAAGACACATACATGGTCAGTTAAGACGTCTTCGAGTTTGGAGAAGCCCAAATATATTATATTTGGTTTCCAAACTGGTAGGGACAACAGTGCACGAAAAAGAACTGATGAATTTGATCACTGTAAACTGAAAAATCTCAAAGTATTTTTAAACTCTGAATATTATCCTTATAGTGATTTAAATCTCGACTTTGAAAATGGAGATGCCTCTAAAGCTTATGAGATGTTTGTGAGGTTTAGGGAGAATTACTACAACACCGTCCCCGAGCCTATGTTTAACAGAGCTGACTTTATAAATAAATATCCTCTAATTGTAATAGATTGTTCTAGGCAGAATGAATCAGTAAAAGAGGGGGTTGTAGATATTAAATTAGAAATTGAAACTGCAGAAAATGTCCCTTTAAACACATCTGCATATTGCCTAATAATACACGATAAAGTGTTTGAGTATAAACCTTTGACAAATGAGATAAATAAAAAGGAAATAAAATGAAAACAAATATTCAACAAGAATTGGTAGAGTCTGAAAAACAAATAAGAGAAAAATATAGGGCATTAAAACGTGGTAAATTTCTAGAGGCTGAAGAGAGGTTCCAAACATTCCAACCGTTAATAGAGCCTTTGCAAGAATTAAAAAATTTAGCCACAAAAACAGAGAGGCCAGTTCTCCCAATGATTTTAGAAAAGACCCCGTCTAGAATACCAAGAATAACCCAGATAACACCGCACAAATTAGATTTTGGTCTTTTAGCATCAGACTATTTAGGAAATTACCTTAGTAGAAGTAGTATGACAGACACCACATATGGTATTAGGCGAGAAGGAAATAAATCTTTTATTGGGAATCAGGAAGTTCAAATTGCCAATGATGATGTTACAGTTGGAGAAAAAATGTATAAAGGGACAAAGGGATTGTGGGAATTGTTAACTTTAAAAGAACCCGTAAACTATAGTCAGGCTGATTTGCAAAATTATAAAGAGATTATGGAAGCTACAAATGCACATTTAAAGGGTTATAAAACAGGTGCGGCGATGTCAAGTAATAAACACACTAAATATCTTAATATAATTAAACCCCTGTTTAAGACTGTTGGTGAAGGTTTAAGGCAGGTAACTGGTAATAAAATAGACTATGTTTATTGGGACGATCCTAATGAGCTTGTAGATAGGTTAAGACTGCTTTGGTTAAGCCGATTGGCGGGAAATTCTGGAGTGGATAATGAGATAGATTCTATCATAGAAGAATTGAGGGAAAGTGGAATTGTTTATTAAATAAAAAGATGATAGATAAATTTTATCGCGTATATAACCCGTATAGTAAACCAGAAGCTAGAAGTTTTAAAGAAACTACTTTAAATCTAAAAGATGATGGTTGGAATGCTTTAAATTATAAAATTAGTAGTGTTAAAGGTGGGGAGTTTACTGATGATGTATCGACTTTGGGGCAGACGTTAACCAGAAAAGGTGATGCTTTTGTACAAGGTAATACTAAATATAAGTTTTTAGAATCCAAGAGTAATAATTGGAACGCTAATAAACGCAAAATTACTAATGTTAAACGAGGTGAAAGCTCAACCGATGTACCCACATTAGAGCAAACTTTAATAAGAAAAGATGGTGTCTTTGTACAAGACAAAAATAATTATGAATTTTTGGAATCGGAGAATGGTGTTTGGAATGCCAAAAAGCGAAAGATTAGTAATTTGTTGGCTGGTAAAGAAAGCGATGATTTTGTAAACGTCTCTCAAGTACCAAAAATGGATCTAAACTTTTGGGATTTTAATAATAAAAGGCTAGTTCGTGTTAAACCCGCTGTTGATGAGAACGATTGTGTTACAAAACATCAGACTGTGACTTTAGACGGTCTTAAATTTGATGGTAAAAATAAGCAATTAACAAACATTTTACCTGGAACATTGCCAAATGATGTGGCTGTTGTTAATCAAATATTAACAAAAGGTGAGAAAAGCATAATAAAACAGGGAGATACAAATTATAATGTATTAACATTAGATAGTGATATGTGGGATGCAGAGGACAAATTAATAAAGAATGTACCTGAAGGCAAAGATAGGAGTGATATTTGTTTAATGTCACAGGTTTTGAGGTATGACGATAATATTAAAACTTTTAGACAAGACAATATTAAATTTGATATTTGTTTAAAATCACATGCATTAAGGTTTAACAATAAAACTAATAAATTGATGCAAGACAATAATCAAATCGATTTGATGATGTACAATCCTAAATTGTTGGTTGCAGACCCTACATCTTTAAGCGGATTTAAGACTTTAGATGGAGAGGCATATTTGCCAAAAAACTATGTGTATCAAAGAATGAGTGATGGTATGTTAATTGGTAGCAATGGAGGTGTTTTTGAAACAACAGAGACTGGCAGATACGTTAACATTAAAAATAAAGAATAAAAAATGGAAAAAATTGCTTACGAATTGCATAAGCCCGCGAGAAAGAATTTTGTTAGAAGGTCTTTTAAGGTGTTGGGTATAAACGAAACTGTTCAAATAGATTTAATAGATATGCGGAATTATGCTAGAGAGAATTGTGGGAATAAATATATTTTAACTTTAATAGACACATTTTCTAAAAAAGCTTATGCTGCTCCACTAAAGAATAAAACTGGATTAGTAGTCACAGAAGCTATAAAAACTATTCTCCCAAAGGGAGTTAAAAATATTCAATCTGATAACGGAAAAGAATTTTTTAATGAACATTTTACTAAACTAATGAAAATTCTAAATATTAATCACTACCACACTTACTCTACAACTAAGGCGGCTATTGTGGAAAGGTTCCAGAGAACTTTAAAGAATTGGTTGTATAGAGAGTTTAGTGCACAAGGGAGTTACAAGTGGTTGGATTTACTTCCAAAGTTAATAAGGATATATAATAATAAAGTACATAGATCCATAGGGATGAACCCTAACCAAGTAAGTGCTAAGAACTCTAAAGATGTACATGAAAGGTTAGCATCTAAAGTATAAGTTATAAAGCCAAGATATAAGGTGGGGGATAGTGTAAGGATATCTAAATATAAACATGTATTTAGTAAAGGATATACCCCTAACTGGACGGGAGAGCTTTTTACAATAGCAGAAGTTAAGAAAACAAAGCCTGTGACTTATATTTTGAAAGATGAAAATGGCAATATAATCAAAGGAGGATTTTATACAGAAGAATTGTTAAAGACTAGATATAAAGACATGTATTTGGTAGAGAAGGTAATTAGGAGGAAGGGTGATTTATTATATGTCAAATGGCTCGGGTTCCCAAGTAGCCAGAACTCGTGGATTTCTGCAAAGGATGTATTCAAATGAATTTAGAGCAAATTTTAAAAATATAGGGGAAAAATGTATTTAAGGCAAGGGTACTGGCCAAAAAGAAAATTTGTGTGAGGTAGGATCGGGCGTCGGTCCAAAAACTGATCCCCATAAGAATAACATGGGAAAAAAGCGCCGAATAGTATGTCTCTTTCCTAGTTTCTCTCTACCAACTCAACTAGGTGAACCAACATACCAAGTTTTGTTATGTTCATAATTAAGGTATACATTACATTTTAATTATTCTCTATAAGAATAACATGGGGGCTGAGGACGCAAGTTTGCTGCCACGGAAATTATCGGTAAAAATTGAGTTTTTTGTGTAATAAACGATAGACCACAACCAGATGAAGCCGTATAAACCAAGTTTCGTTAGTATACGATCATAAATAAGCGAGCTATAATTTTGTTCTTATCCTCCATAAGAATAGCATTGGACAACGTACTGTGTTTGGCACTTTCAATATCTCTGTAACCAATTTACGTAGAGAAATGATCAATACACCAATTTGTGTGATTTTTAAGTTGAATCCAATGGTGAAATCTAAAATTTGTCTTCTTAAAATATTACATGTAAAAAGTTCAAAAAAAACATTTTTGGGGTACAAAACCTCCCCAAAATACCACTTCGGATGGGTCGATCTGTCTGGTTTTCGCAATTATAGTCATAAATAATGCTTTACACGTTTGTACAAAATTTTGTCAAAATCAGATAATTTTTACGAGAGTTATCGCACCCATGGACACACACACACACACATATATATATATATATATATATATATATATATATATATAGAGAGAGAGAGAGAGAGAGAGAGAGATACATAGATATGTATACAGTTTCGAACGAATGGTGTTTTTGGATCTGGGGACCTCAAAATGAAAAGTTATCATGGTCCCGGGACTAGGTCTTACTATGCCGACTACGGTAATAGCTTCTTCCCTATAGGGGAAACTCACTAAAAATATTACATTACTGTATGTAGGATTTATGAAGCTCTACACTTATGCAATATTTAAATTTACATAATTTTATATAGGATTTATTTCAAGTGATTCTAGTATCCTGAAATGTTAAATTAAATTACTGTTATTAATATAAAACTTTGAATTTGTTGTTTAATGTTAGGCTTAAGCAGTTTATGAATTTTATTTTTTCTTAAACCAAATTTAGTGGGAGGTATAGTAATATAATAGCGGACAAATAAATTGACAGTTGGGCTGTGGCCAATAGCATGGATGTACGCTGTCACTGTTGCCATAGAAAAATATCACTCGAATGTTATTCCGATCAGCTGGTGTGGAGTTTTGGCAATGCAGCACATCTACTATTGGCTGATCTTAGTTTATAGATTGGCAAACCATGCCCTCAACTGGCAATTTATTTTACCACAATGTAATGTATAAAATTCTCGTGTCACAGTGTTTCTAACAAAACTCCTCCGAAACGGCTTGACCGATTCTTATGAAATTTTGCGTGTATATTCAGTAGGTGTGGGAGTAGGACAAAAACTATTTTTCATAAAAATCCGATCTAAGGGCTCTGTCCCACTGGCCTTCAAATTTCCCTTTGATTTTATCAAAGTTCAGTTAGTTACACCAAACAGCTGTTAACAAGGAGTACCTATATCTGAACATACTTCAAATGCATAAATATATGTTCATTATGGAAATAAAAAAACCTACTTGAATGGCAACTCTCATAATGGAAATAAAAAAAACTACTTGAATGGCAACTCCTACTCTTTTTTCGATAGGCGAGTGAGCGTAGCGAACGAGCTCATCCGGGAGGCGAGTGAGCAAATCGAACGTGCTCATATTGAAAAAGAACGAGTATTTGACATAAAACAAACTCAATGACATTAGGACAGGACAACGTCTGTCGGGCCAGCTAGTTATAAATATATTTATTGCCTTAAGGTAGTATTTAGATTTTAAATAGTACTTATATTAAAGAGTACTTATATAATCCAAGGTTAAAGCCATTATCATGAGGCCTAGAGTCAGGATTTTAAATACAGAATTTCTACACAAATCAGCAGGTAAAATAAAAAATTAAAACTTAATTAGCCTAATGCAAAGGATATAGTCTAATTCCTTCGCTTTCCCAAGAATACGCATGACAGTATCCTGTCATCTAGGACTGTGTATTTTACGGTGAGTTGCGCAAGTGGAAATCCTGGCTCCTGGCTGTCCATAAGAATAATGTTAATTTTAACATTGGGCTTATGGAAGTATGGAAGGAATGGTTTTACATTCCTGCAACAGACTGATATTGAGGTTATGCTAGTTCCATTGATTTTGAATAATCAATGCTAGTTCTTAGAATAAGAGATTGACTAAATTTATTCAGTACTGTTTCATTGTGATTCAAGTATACTAAATAAACTGTGATTCAAAAAAGTTGAAATAAGTTAGTTCTGTACAATCGGCAACATTCCATAACCAAACCATCCTAGGGGAATAACTCTTTATTACATTTATGAAGGGAAATAAACTAGGGTTAACCTTAACCTGTACGATAAATATGTTTAAAAAAAGTTTGCTACTTACCAAGAAACAGTACGTTGTATACAAAACAGTTGTAGTTACTCTTGAATGAAGATTAAGTTATTTTTCTCAACTAACAAACCTGCAAAATAGAAAACTTGGTAAGTGGAAAAAACCACCCACCGACCAAGATAAGATTGACCGTTACAACGCACGTCTGGACCGTCTTGTCTCTGGTCTGTCGTCTGTTCCTGTCGACTGTTTACCTGTTGCTGGTATGCTGTGCAGTCGCCGCGCCAGATTTTTTTCTCCTTCTTTGAAAAGGGGATTAATGTAGTTTTAGATGGGATTGGCCGCTAATTTTATTGGTGTACAGGTATAAAGTAATGCAATTAGTATTTTCTTTTCTTATAAATTGTCAGAATTCTATGCATATTTCATCGCTATATAAACTGTAAATTTATACTTCCTTTATACATGTTTTATTGTTGATATCTGATCATTGTACTTGTTATTCAATTTGGTTTGAATACTAAAACTATAAATAAAACTTGCAATTAATTATGGCAGTGGCTACGTACACGTCCGACGTGAGCCGCTACTGTTCACGTCCGTTCCAAATTATGCACCGTACGTTACTTTTCCTGTGGTTTTTAAAACAAATTGAGAGCCAGAAAACCTCCTAACCTAACCTAACGTAACCTAACCTATCCTAACCTAACGTAACATAACGTAACGTAACCTAACCCTACCTAACCTAAGCGGTAGCGAAGTGAATTTGCCCCTACATTGGACGTGTACGCAGTCACTTCGATTAATTATACTAAAATTGTTCTGGGATATAAAGGATGTACGTGGGATGTCCCCAAGACATCCACGTTATCCCGGGAGATCGTGGATATCCCTAGGACGTCCACAATATCCCGGGACATAGCAGGATATCCTAGGGATATCCTGTTTATCCTGGGATTGCAATGGGATGAGTGGGACACAAATGGGATATCCTGGGGACATTGTGTGCTGTGTGGGCATAGAACAACGATACATTAGCATCCAGGCTGTTTGGTGACTTTAGTATTGTTGTTGGCTAGGATTGATTTGTTTTTACATTTCACAGTTTATTTTAGTGTCAAAGTTATTCAAACAATAAGAAAGTCATAATAATTAGATATGTATAACATTAGACGACGCCTAGGCCCTAGGCCTAACCAAATTTTTCATAAACAATAACCAACGTATAATAGGGGCGTATCCAGGAGGGAATATCCCCTGAAATTTCAAAAATACATATAAAAAACGGTAGAAAGACTGGGATGTAGGCTAAACCCTATCCACCGCAAAAAAGAATCGTAAATAAATACATCACTGACAAGTAATAGAGCTAACGCAAACTTACCGTACTACTTACTGAAAATTATAACTTAAAAATCAACCCATTCCATTGTAAAAGGAGACAATTGTTTGGAATTTTTGTGTAATATGCTAACAGAATTTTTCAAAGCTGTAGACCTATTGAACCATAGTTTACATTGTACCGTACTTTACATTGGTTAAAGTCGTAACCGAGTATAAACAGACTGTTTAGCCTTTCCATATCCTTGGATTTTGCTCTTGAGGAATAATAGGCATCAGTCAATTAGAAGGATTATTGCCGATTCCTTCCGGGAAAATAATTTTACAGTCTTTGAGGAAGTTCCCTGACCATCAGAAAAAGGTTCAAACAGGAGATGTACTATTGTGTTATTAGATTAAAAAAAGGCACTGGTTATATTATTGACCCTACTGTGAGGTTTGGGACTTTTAAAACACAATTGGATGAAGTGGAAAGTGAAAAAATAAACTTTACGAACCCACAATATCACATCTAAAAGAAAAATACGGAATGACGAAATATGAAGTAATTGGACTATTAATCGGTTCAAAAGGAACCATACCAATTTGTTGTGTTTATTTAGAAAAGATTCGGCCTGAAAAATTAAGTTTTAAACAATATTTCTGCTACAGCCTTAAAACATTCTGTTGCAATTCTAAGAAAACATTTATAGGCTCAACATTGAAAATTCAAAATCAACTTCAAAATTGTATCCTGTTTGTTAATGTTTGTACTGCATCCTTATTAGTGAATTTCCTTTGGAAATTGAACTATTAGCATGACCCGCACGGTGAAACTTAAGCCCGGGACCACCATAGAAGTTCCTAACGTGACCCCCTGAACACGTTTTGGGGGGTCGTTCAAAATTATATATATATATATATACATATATATATATATATATATATATATATATATGTGTGTGTGTGTTTGCACTCTAGCGGTCACATTTTTTGTCCGATTAACTTCAAATTTGGTAGGGACATTCCTTTCTGTAATCAGTTGGACAAGTTCGTTGGGCAAAACAATCGGAAAACCCTAAACCCCTTTTTAGGGGATTAATCTTTCAAATTTTGGGTTTTTGGACCCAAAAAGGGTCATAAAAGCCCCAGATGTAAAATCAATGCATGTAAAAAGATGGGAATTAGTGAGGCGAAAGTTTTAAGCCCTCTCTCGTCATTCTATCATACATATTTACCGAGTTATTAAAGAAAATGTGTATCGACTAAACACAGTACGTTGTCTTATGGGGATTTTACACTAGAAAAGCCTGTTATTCCTTTGCTGGAGTACTTTTATCATCCCCAGCAACCTCACGCCTACTTTAAAGCCTGACTGGACCTTCGCCTAACCTTATAATGCGCAAAATTGTATTCCCAGCATTGCAGGTAAATAGAACCAGGAGCATCAGAACAGCCAAAAATCAATATTTTCAGATTTGAATAAAAATTGGAATAATTGTATATTTTTAACTGATTTTGAGTTGTTATAGTTTTCTATGTGGAAATTCACTTCCCTCACGTCAGCGTGCTGCGTGCGAACTCGTTTGTATTTTATGCAGCTTTCTCGATAGAGAAGGAAGGTTGTTAATTTATTATAAATAAATTATCTTTATATATATATATATATATATATATATATATATATATATATATAGCTTTAGAAAGAACAGGAAGAATGCTGATTGGTCTATAATCTTGTAAGTGATGCGGATGACATCAAGGAGCGGACTAGGGCATATCCTTACATTTTTCTGGGAAAACTCCTGTTTTTAGAAAAAGTATTAAAAATGAAGGTTAATGTTGGGAGGAGAGAGCAAATCAAATTCCTTTGATCAAAGAAATAGGAATATTATCAGATCCAGTAGCTTTCAGACGTAATACACCTTTTGCTATTAACCGTTTGCTATATCTGCTAGACGGGTGTAAATTTAAATTGAGTAAGGCAGGAATAAGACTATTCTGCAAATTACGTTCTGTTACATGAACCTGTACATATTATTTGAAATTAAAGAAAGAGACAAAAAATATTAATTTAAATTATTTAATGGATTGGAGACAGGTATGGAAGCTTACTAATGTCAATCTTTTTTATATTACGCCCAGAGCAGTAGAAGTCTGCTTTCTATCAGAAAATAATCTGTGAATATAGCGAAGCCTAGAATTACAAAGACGTTGTTTTACTTGGTAACGGAGTTGACAATATATTGGGTCATAAGCCAAGCATCCCGTGATCTTTTGGTCCTGCGGTGAACTGAGTCCCACTGAGTGATTAATTTAAGGATGTCGTCTCCGTCGTCTGTGATCCACACGGAACAGGTACCCTACGCCCTATGGGTAACTTATGGGGGGGGGGGGGGGTGTTTATCGTACACAACATTAAAATATAATTATTTAGAGAATAAACCGTGCCATTTACTGTCTCAAGACTATTAATAGCATAAGGTGTTTAATGAACATCCAAAAGAAAATCAATTTCATTAAACTTAAATTCCTTGTACCCCAAATCGGTATATCGGTAAATCGGTATTATCGGTTATAATTTTCTGTTCAAGTTTGTGAGCTCTCCCTGTAAGGACACAATAAACTATGTCGTGTCGGGAACTGGCAGGAACTGGAAGTTGCTCATGGCGGACAGAAATTTGGGGATCACTTACAATTATTGGATCTAACAATAATTATAAGTGTGATGAGTTGGGTCCAGTGGGAGTTTGGTCGTGTTCCATGACTCAAATATGTTTTTCAGTTGGCAGTCAGTCGGCAGTCATAACGGCCTATTTCAATACCTCCTAGGAGGTATTCCCTGGTTTCAGTAAGTCACAGCTGAAGTCCACCCGTAATTAAGACATGACTGAAGCCCCGCAAGGAGGTGCACCAGAATGTTTACAAAGTCCGCAAAATTCCCAACGCTAGGTGCGCGGTAACAGACCCCCAAGAGAATGACATCCAAGCCAAACAAGCAAATTTGAAGAAAAATAAATTCCGGTTTCACTGGGTACTCGCCGCGCCCGAAGATGCGAACAAACCGCCTAGTATTTATTTAATCCTTCTTTTACATACACAGCGCCGATATAAATACTCTTACATATATAAATACCCCCGTAGCAGCAAACCTGTGTAATCAGCGAATTTCCAATGCACATACATGTATCTTAATACCACATAAAGCCACGTACCAATTTTCATCAATATACATTCATAAATAAACGATTTATGAAATTTTTATTAATCTCCATAAGAATAACATGGCGGCTGAGTATGCAGGTTTGCTGAAGCAAGGAACATAAAAAATGGGGTTTTATACAAATATTAGTATAACTCAAGCAGGTAAAGCCATATACCAAATTTTATTCATTTATGTTTATAATTAAGGGAGATTTCACGTTACTTATTCTCCATATCAATAACATGGGGGCTGAGTACGTAGGTTTGCTGCTACAGGAACTATTAGTCAAAACATGTTTTTAGTGCAAATATCAATAGACCACAACGATATGAAGCAATATACCAAGTTTCATCAGGATAAGTTGATAAATAAGCGAGATATACAATTTTTCTTATTCTCCATAAGAATAACATTGGACAACGTACTGTGTTTAGCACTTTCAATAAGTCTGTAACCATTTGATGTAGATCAATGATTAAAACACCAAATTGTGCGTCTTTTTACGCTGATTCCAATATAAAAAACTAAAATTTGACTTTTTTAAATTATATGTAAAAAAACTCAAAAAACCCATTTTGGAGTAAGAAACCCCCCTATAAGTAAGACCCTTCGGATCGATTGATCTGTCTGGTTTTCGAACTTAAAGTCATATAATAAATGTTGCTTTACACGTTTATATCAAATTTCATCAAAAACGGATAATTTTTACGAGAGTTATCGTGCTCACTCACACACACACACACACACACACACACACACACACACACACACACACACACACACACACACACACACACACACATATACACACACACATATATATACATACAGTTTCGAACGAATGGTGTTTTTGGTGTCTGGGGACCTCAAAATGAAAAGTTATCATGGTCCCAGGCCTAGGTCTTACCATGCCGACTATGGTAATAGCATAGACTAACTACAGTAGTTAGTCTATGGTAATAGCTTCTTCCCTATAGGGGAAATTCGCTAAAAGAGGTATAAATACTTTTACCATAAACAACTACAGTAGTTAGTCTATATTTTTACATATATCAACGAGAGAAATATCTATAGAGGTCTTGGCTTGTGAAAAAGCCCCAAGGTTCGTAGAGCTTTGAGACCAGGTGTGCTGAGTCGATCTATTTAAGGTTTCTACTTAACCGGAAGAGACCTCGTAAAAAAGCTGGAAGGTTACGTGATCACCAATCCAATCTGCAGTGTTACTGGAAACAACATATTTATCGTGCGAGTACCATATTTTCATCACCAGTGTAATTAGAATTAACATTGTTTAACTGCTTAAATTTGAAGAAGGTGTTATACGCTTCTTACTGTTTTGTATAAGCATATTAGATTTTGCTACTTGTTAATTTTAAAATGTAATTTATTGCACTGACTTGGGTCTCAGTTTATCATAGCATATATCCACAAGTTCAGGCAATATTTGGCAGAGCTCTTTTAATAATCTTATCTCAGGGTCGCTTTTAAATATAATAAGGATTTAAAATGTATCTAAAATAAAAACAAAAGTTAAGTTTCAAAATTAAGGTTTTATAGTATTACATGTTCATTCATTCATTATTTAGTGATAATTTTCTTATTATGTGTTATTTTATATTTAAGTTTCCATATAAATGTGTTAATTAATTAATTTCCCCTAAATGTGTTATTTGTACTAATTGTCCCATGTTTGTGCCTAATAATAATCATCCTTATTATCACTCCTCAGAAAGCCATTCCCCTCTATGTATTTAATGTTTATTTATCTGTGCAATTGTAAAATAATATGTATTTCATTAATTTAATCACCAATAATTATTCATAGCCTATCCCCATATAATAGCCTACTCACTTAATTTAATATATTTGTTAATAATAATATTTTAGATATAATTTATGTGAGAGGATTGCAATAAAATTAAAATTTAATATAATATACTTTTCAAAAATAGTCCTTAAGGAATCTAAATTACAGTGACCAGTGTTAACAATTGTGCGACCATGTGCTTCTCAACAATGGACCAAGCTTCCAGACCTCATCTCTACTAGATCTTTCTTCTTGCTCCAGATGCCATAGTGTTAAGACCTAAAATCTGTGAAGGACACAGTTCCTATTTTAAATTTCCCAGTATGGCCTAAGTTTTGCATTGCTTAGTGCTCATTTTATTAGGGACTTACTGCTCAATTAATACCATCTTTAAATTCACTCCTTTTTATTTGATTTTCCCCAAAACTGGTATTTGAGCGAAGAACATTTGTAAGCAGATTGGTAATCTCCTTCCATTGTATTCTATTTAGGGACTGGAAAGAATACAGACATTTAAATGGAACAAGCCTAATGTTCTGAAAGTTAAAGTAACCTCAAGAGAGTATTTTATATTGAACTATCTTTCCAAATTTAATTTTGAGTATTTTAACCATTCATAAAGTCAGTGAAACCATTGGACTCTCCTTTTGGACAACACTAAAATTTCCATTGTTGTAATTTTTCAATACATCAGCTTAATTGGACTTAATATTCTTTCAAATATCATCCCAACGTTATTCAAGTCAGCACGATACTTCCCCCCCTGAGAAAAAGAGCCCTCATTTGTAAAGAAACTCCATTTAGAACCCAAAATATGAACATTTAGTTTTAGGCCTACAAGTATGTTTGTCATTTACCTTCTAGCCTAGGCCACTCATTGTAACTGTTTCCCCCCGAGTTGTACATTATTGTAAATCCCTTTAATTGAGAACCTTTTTGAAACATATTTGTACTAATAGATAAATAAATATTGTATTGTTCCTCTGTGACTTTGTATTTTATTCAAATAGTTAAAGAAATCTTAGAAATTGTACACCTACCTTTTATTGACATCCAGAGTAAATACAAAACACATTCTACTCACTACAATAAAGTAAAGGAGACCACAAGTATAAGTATATTTATTGTCAAGTCAAAGAAGATCATTTGTGAGCTATATTTAAATAGCCTAGGGAATTTTGTAAGTAATAACACTGATTTTTGTAAAGAGAAGCTAGGCTTAGCACAAGGCAGCCATTGCCCTCAGATCCCGATAACGTCACTTTTTATATCCACTTCCCCTGAACACATCCGAGCAGATAATTAGTTAAAAGTAGCAATTTAGAATTATAATTAAGTAAGAACACTCTTTTAGAAGTTAAATAAGAATTTGGCGACCCAACGATCTGGCTTGAATAACAGTTGATAAACATTGCAATCCTCAACTAGAGTAAGCCTAGAATAAGACCATATTTAATATTAATGTCCCGTAATTGTTTCCCTCCCCACCAATAATAACTGTGTACAAAAGCATCGCCTACTTAATAATCTCGCATAGTATAATAAAACGAACACACGATGGCCGAAAACAAGTACAATTTGCGGAAAAGACGAAACTACCCCGTAGCAGACGCCGACTCGAGCGACGATGAAACGAGCAGCCGCCATGTTGCGCAGAACGAAGACGAAGCGCCCAAAACCAAAGGCCGCCAAACACACGCCGACCCCATCAGCCAATCAGAGAACGTCGATTTCATAACCTCGACGCAAGATTTCTCTCTCAGTCTGCCCTTAGACGCTAACACTGCTTTCTCAACACCTGAACGGAGTAACGCCAGCCGACCGACCCGAACGCTGACGGACACACCCGAAGGCTCCCGAACTGGATTCATTCATTCGAATGAACAAAGACATGCCGCCAGCCCATTGAACGAGTCGACGCTCATTCATTCTTCGCGCCCGCTGACAGATACACTCACGGACGACGCAACTAGCGGATTAAATGTTACAAACCCGATCACACCAACACCTGCAATCGATATAAATATGCTGGTGACCCTTATGACAAATTTAGGAAACAAAATTGAGCAGTCAATCAATACAAAAATTGAGCAAACCAATACGAAAATTGAACAAACTAGTATCGATTTAAATAGCAAATTCGAACAGACCAGCGCCAAAATCGAACTAAATAATGCCGAATTAAAATCCGAAATAAAATCCGAAATCCAGACAATCCATGCAGACTTCCATCAACAAATTCATCAGACAAAAGCCGAATTAACCAAAATCATTAACGAAAATACCAATGAAACCCAGCAGGAAATTCAAGCCTGTCGAAATGCCTTCGAATCGCAGATACAAGAAACCAGAGAAAACCAAATCTAAATTCGATCAGAAATTAATGCCATCAAAATGACCCAAAATGCCCAATCTGAAGAAACTGCCAAATTAACTGACAAATTAATACTTAGAATTGAAAATTCCCAAACTCAAATGAGACAATTCGTGTTGGACAGCATATCACAACAACAAATCGCCGCCGAATTTGAAAATAAACAATATCAGGAAAATATTATCTCTACCGTCAAAACCCATCTGGAAGAGCATAAGCAAAATTTTGATCTAAAAATAGAAGAATTAACTGTCAAAACGCAACTGGATAATGAACGGAACTCAAAAGCAAACCTAACGGCACTGAAAAATGAAGTTATCCCTAAAATTACATTGCAAACAAAACTAATTGAGGCACAACAAATCGAAATCCAAACCTTGAATCAAAATTTAAACAAATGTGAAACTGAAGTAACCAATCCGAAGCAAGCAAATCAATTAAACGGAATGGCCGGACAAATCAAAGTAATATGCAGTGGAAGCGAAGCCAATGATCGTCTAATGCCGAAATTTAATGGACGGAGCGGCAATCCAAACGAATATTTATATAAATTGAGAAGGTATTACGAACGAGGAATCGAAAGGAACCAATGTTGCGACTCAACTGAATACCTGAAAGACCTGCTTGAGACATCATTCGAAGGACCAGCATCACGATGGCTACAGCTGATAAAAAGTGAAATTATTGATTGGGAACATTTTGCGAGAGAATTCGAACTCAAATACTGGAGCCAGGCAGTCCAACGAGGAATTAAAGCAAAAATCGAGTCGGAGAAGTATAGAGCCAACGGAACGTTAAGCCGGACGGAGTACTTGACAGAAAGAGTATTGTTACTACAATCGATGACACCCAGCCTAAGTGAAGAGGAGATAGTGACTCTTATGGCGGAGCGATTTGACGCAATAATCCAAGACAGCATAAGCGTACAGAACATCACCACGATCCGAGCGATGGAGAGACTACTGCAGAAAGAAGACATAAAGGATGTACCTAAGAAAGCCAGGAACCACAACAACCAGCAAAGCAACCGACCAGCCAGTCCAACCACTTCGAACCAACAGAATTACAACGATCGATATGCTAACCAACGGGCCTATCAACCAAAAATGAACAACTACCATAATTATCAACAAAATAAATACACTCCAAACAACCCTTCGTATCGAAATCAACAAAATTACAGGAATAATGGTAACAACAACCAGCAATACCATCGAAGTCATCATGACAACAAGCCGTATCAACGTGAGCAATATCATCCCAGAAACTATGAACAAAACTACAAAAATGATCGTCAACACCCTACCAACGAACAGAATCAACTCTGCGCCATATTTAGACAGAATCCCAATCCACCTAATGCTCCAACTGTATCTCCAATGAGCCCTCATTCAAGTAACAACAATACTGCTAGTCCACGTTCCCCACCGTCTCAAACGAGACAGGGAAACGACTCGGCGCTGTAGACCACGGCCGAGAAAGGGTTATGTTGTCATGCGATCACCCATTAAATACAGCGCCTACTTATACTATCCTCGGTCAAACTATCAATCACTCTATAAATCTTATGCAGTCCAACAACATAATATGTGATAAAAATTTCCTTTTAGAAGATGAACACGAAAATGATGTCAATTTAAATTATACACAAATTAACTGTCCAGAAATCAATATAACATTAAACAATATCAGCACTAATGCCTTAATTGATTCCGGTTCTTCTGTAACTTGTATAGCCTAAGCTTGGTTCAACGAAAATAAAATGAAGCTACAACCATTTGAAGAATTACCAGTGAATAACACCGTTATCAAAACAGCTGTTGGAGAAAAGTCTAAACGTGTTTCCCGTACGATATATATTCCCACCACCATTGATAAACATACGATGCTAATTGAATATTTGATAGTGCCACATTTAATAAAACCTATAATTCTCGGAGTCGATGTCCTATCTGCCCTCAAAATGGATTTAAATTTCAACACAAACGAAATAAATATGAAAATCAATAATGATAATGTTACAATGAAGTTTAATATGTGTCATCATGAAGGACAGTTATGTCAAATAATAATTAATAATAGCCATAGGCCAAATAATAATATGAATAATAATTTTGATAATATGATGTACGATGAGTACAATGATGATTTAATATATGATAAATATGATAGCACAGCGCACAACTTCAATGAGTTACAAACAAATCCAACAAACGACAGCACATTGACACAAGAAGAAATTAATACATCTTTAGCATCAAATGATTATATCAAGAAAGAAGAACAAACAATTTTAAGTCAGTTACTAAATAAGTATAAACATGTTTTCTCCGAACAACCAGGCATATGCAACAAATATTCTCACGAGTTACGAGTAGATAATCCACAACATTTTAAAAGCACAACTTATCCTGTACCACAACAATATCAAGATGCAGTACAACAAGAGATCGACAGAATGGAATCCTTAGGTGTAATTGAGAGGAGTAAAAGCACTTTTATCAACCCGATAATTCCAGTCATTAAGAAGACGGGAGAAATACGGCTATGCCTTGACGCCCGAAAAGCAAACGAAATTATAATACCTGATTTTGAATGTAACAGAAGTGTAAATGAAATCCTTGGAAAATGCAAAAATGCAAAATTTATAAGTAGTATCGACCTGACCGCATCATATTGGCAAATACCATTAACAGAAAATTCCAAACAATATACGGCATTCCAATTCAGAGGCAAAATATACCAGTACACTGTGACACCATTTGGTATCTCTACATCACAAGCTGCTTTAGTTCGAGCGCTAGACAATGTATTCGATTCTGAAGCTGAGAATTTTACTGCAATCTACGTTGACGACATCTGCATAATTTCACCCGATTTCGAGTCTCACATGAAACATCTAGAGTACATATTCAGCAAATTAGAAGAAGCCAATATGACCATTCGATTTAACAAATCAAAGTTTTGCCAAAATTCTGTACCATTTCTGGGATACACCTTAACTAACGATGGACTCCACATGGACCAGAGCTAAGTAAAACCGATACTAAATTTCCCTACACCAAAAAACAGAACTCAACTTAAAGCTTTCCTTGGCAGCATAAATTATTATAATAAATTCATAGATAAATTCTCTGCAACCACACAACCATTAATGCAATTAACTTCAAAGAAGAACAAATTTATCTGGACTAAAGAAGATGATGTCACCTTTATGAAGATTAAACAACTATTTCTGGAAACCAACGTCTTAAAACACCCAGACCCATCTAAAGAATTCTTCTTACAAACTGACGCTTCTGACTATGCTATAGGCGGACATTTATATCAACTACGAGAAAATGGTGAGAAAGCTGCCATAATGTTTATGTCGAGAACGTTACAACCGGTCGAACAAAGGTACACCACCACCGAAAAGGAACTACTTGCCATCATTTATTGTCTACAAAAGTCTCGATACATTGTCCTGGGAACGAAATTAACCATCATAACAGATAATCACGCGCTCACTTTCTTAAAAACGTGCCGATTATTGAATAATCGATTGGCAAGATGGATACTCACTATACAGGAATATAACTTCAAAATTGTCCACTGTAAAGGTACAGACAACATCACTGCAGACACGCTAAGTCGCATCTCCATCGACCAATCCGCTATTTCATACAACAATCCAAGAGAATTAACTATCCATTACATTGAGAATATCCCCGATCAAAATCTGAAGAGCGCATTAAGAAACTTACCCCAACTCCAGCGAGAAGACACCAAACTCCAACCCATAATTGAAACATTAGAAAAACAACCAGATTCAGAAGTCGCACAAAAGTTATCATATAATTTCCGCATTCATAACAATACCCTTTATCAAAAACTGAAAAATAAATGGTTAATTGCTGTACCTCATTGCATGATTCAAGACCTCATTTGGGAATGTCACCTATTCTACCTACATTGCGGAGCTAAGAAATGCTTTCAATTATTACAAGAAACCTTCATATTTCGAAACATGAATCGAACCATAAGGAAATATTTATCTACGTGCGATACCTGCCAGAAATGTAAGATCAGCAACCGACCGCTGATGGCCACAGCGAAAGGAGTGCTATGTACAGGAAAGAACGAACAGTTAGCCGTTGATATCATCGGACCTCTTCCTACCAGTGTGTCAAACGTTAAATATATACTTATTGTCATCGATATCTTCACCAAATTCATCAAGTTATACCCTATGCAAAAAGCCACCACTAAAACAATATTAAATAAATTATTCACTCAACACTTCCCAAATTATGGATACCCTAAAAGAATCCAGTCTGATAATGGAACACAATTCAAGAGCGGAGAATACATTCAGAAGATGGAGCAGAATAATATCGAACTAATCTTCAATCCAGTGTACCACCTATGCTACAACCTTGCCAAGAGACCTATTCGAGAAGTCAAGAGATGTCTACGCACCTATTGCTCCCGTCAACACAAGAAGTGGGCAAAATATATTCCTGATATTAATGCATGCCTCAATGAATTATATCATGAATCGACCGGATTCACTCCTAACGAACTACAATTCGGCGTTCGAGACCACCGCTTTTGGGAAAAATATTTGTCTGAAAATCCATTCATAATTGATACTCCAATAGAACAGAAGTTACTCATCGCTAAACGCAGGTTAGATGCCAAACGAATTAAAAGATCAGCAAAGTTAAATCAGAATCGAAAACCACAAACATTAAAGATAAACGATAAAGTGCTAATAAAATCACATCCCCTCTCCCGAGCTATTTATGGAGAAACTGCAAAGCTTTTCGAGGTTTACGAAGGACCATTCGTCATCAAGCAAATATTAGGAAAATCTACTTTTCATGTAACCAGAGAGAACGAAGACATCTCATTTGGACCATATCACATATCTGCATTAAAAAGATACATAGAACCGATAATAGAAGAGGATAATGTAAATAGTGAAGAGGACCCTGACAACATAAACTCTTAAAACAGTGTAAATAGTCCATCATCATCATCATCCATCAAGTGTAATAATTTTAAATGAGGAGATCGTCATGAACCTTAACCGCGAGTGCGTACCCCTTCCCAATTCCCCAAGAGTGAACAGTGTGATTATTCCCCAAAACAGTGTTGAATAACAACTTATTTATAAATGCGATGATTATAAACAGTGAATTTTGCCCTTGTAACAAACAATGTATAAACCAAAGTGTTTTTATGCGAGTGAAGAACTTCATCCCCATGACAATAAACAATTGTTATATTAAATGTTCCCTTAATCCCAATTTACCCTGTGCGGGATTTTTGATAATTTGATTTTCCCCAAAACTGGTATTTGAGCGAAGAACATTTGTAAGCAGATTGGTAATCTCCTTCCATTGTATTCTATTTAGGGACTGGAAAGAATACAGACATTTAAATGGAACAAGCCTAATGTTCTGAAAGTTAAAGTAACCTCAAGAGAGTATTTTATATTGAACTATCTTTCCAAATTTAATTTTGAGTATTTTAACCATTCATAAAGTCAGTGAAACCATTGGACTCTCCTTTTGGACAACACTAAAATTTCCATTGTTGTAATTTTTCAATACATCAGCTTAATTGGACTTAATATTCTTTCAAATATCATCCCAACGTTATTCAAGTCAGCACGATACTTCCCCCCTGAGAAAAAGAGCCCTCATTTGTAAAGAAACTCCATTTAGAACCCAAAATATGAACATTTAGTTTTAGGCCTACAAGTATGTTTGTCATTTACCTTCTAGCCTAGGCCACTCATTGTAACTGTTTCCCCCCGAGTTGTACATTATTGTAAATCCCTTTAATTGAGAACCTTTTTGAAACATAATTGTACTAATAGATAAATAAATATTGTATTGTTCCTCTGTGACTTTGTATTTTATTCAAATAGTTAAAGAAATCTTAGAAATTGTACACCTACCTTTTATTGACATCCAGAGTAAATACAAAACACATTCTACTCACTACAATAAAGTAAAGGAGACCACAAGTATAAGTATATTTATTGTCAAGTCAAAGAAGATCATTTGTGAGCTATATTTAAATAGCCTAGGGAATTTTGTAAGTAATAACACTGATTTTTGTAAAGAGAAGCTAGGCTTAGCACAAGGCAGCCATTGCCCTCAGATCCCGATAACGTCACTTTTTATATCCACTTCCCCTGAACACATCCGAGCAGATAATTAGTTAAAAGTAGCAATTTAGAATTATAATTAAGTAAGAACACTCTTTTAGAAGTTAAATAAGAGTTTCTATAATAAAATGTTAAGTGAAAATGAATACAGAGAATACTTTAATAGTTGTTATGGTTTTAAATTCTAATCAATGATCAAGTCTTATTCTAAACATGGAAATGGCACTTTAATAAGTTCATTGACTGGTGAAAGGTGACTTAGCTGATAGTATACACTTCTCGCTGTCCTGCCTCCGTGGTTGATGAGGTAGTCTCCCGCATAGCGACGCCTCTCCGGATGGTGACGGCTACGGGTCCCTGGTCGAGTCGGTTGTTCGATAACAAAGTTCTTTTTCGAAGATATGGCGCACGTTGTTTATAACAGTACCGGAGTTTGAATGTTTATGTGAGTTTAAACGTCTTGCGTTCGTAGTATATGTCACTCTCGCCCACACTATAAATCTCGGGTTATGAAAGCAAAGTCCGAATAACGCCACTTGTAGTCTTAAAAGTTCATCTGAGAATCATGTAGCGCGACTAATCGTCCCGATTGCTCGATAATACACATTTACGATTAATCGCACAAAGACTGGGTATGAACAACAAAATATATTCTACTTCGTGCCTTGATGGCTCGGTGTGGAGACTGATACACGCCCTACGCCACGGCTCTTAGACCAAAAGTGTCACGTACGTCCACCCCACAAGGGTGCTCGGAGAACAGTGTTATGACTACGTCCGACAGCCTCTAGGCCTCTATGTCAACTTCAAACGCGTCACCCCGCTACGGGTGTTCGACACAGAGTTACGTCTACGTCCGACAGCCTCTGGGGCTCCCGGCCAACTGCCCTAACCACCGCGCTCTTCCGGGGTAGTGGGAACAATCACGTGACTGCTCTCAGCCAATACGATTCGTTTCTTTTGGACCGCGCCTTCAACCACACTCGGTACCTCGGCTGTCTTGTAATTCCCGTCTCCCCACCCTCTGGTGAATCATCGCTTTTCTCGTCTCAACTCGAAAATATTTAGCCGTTGGACGCTACCGAATAAATCTTACCCGCCTTCCTGACTTTATATTTTAATATTATTTTACGTTATTGTTTGAATGAATTTGATTATTACGATGAATTATTTAATTACTTTTAGGGTTTTCGACCCACCACAAATTCTACGATAAGCTATTATTTTATGAAACTAATATATTGTTCTGATGTATCTGTATTATTAGATCAATCGATTAAGGGTTTAAATTTTCTTTCTGCATGTCCAGTGACAATTTAAAAATCACTGTGCCATTATTAGTGAATTTCCTATGAAAAGTGAACTATTAGCATGACCCGCACGGTGAAACTTAAGCCCGGGACCACCATAGAAGTTCCTAACGTGACCCCTGACTCTTTTTGAGGGGTCGTTCAAAATTTTATATATATATATATTGTATATATATATTATATATATATTATATATATATATTATATTTATATATATATAAATATAATATATATATTATATTTATATATATATAAATATGTGTGTTTGCACTCTAGCGGTCGCATTTTTTGTCCGATTTACTTCAAATTTGGTAGGGACGTTCCTTTCTATAATCAGTTAGACAAGTTCGTTAGGCAAAACAATCGCTAAAGTCTAACCCCAATTTTTTGGGATTTTAAATTTTGAATTTTGGGTTTTTGGGCCCAAAAAGGGTCAGAAAAGCCCCTAATGTAAAGTAAATGCATATTAGGTTATGGCAATTAAAGAGGCGGAAATTTTAAGACCCCTCCCATTATTCTAGCACCAATATTCACTGAGTTATTAAAAAAATAAAGTTTGAGTAAACACAGTACGTTGTCTTAAGGTAATTTTATATTGATGAAAAGGCTGTTTTTCATATCTTGATATAGTTTTATCACTCCTAATAGTACCCCCTTACCGATTTTTGATCCTGATGCTACCTCCTCCTAAGCCTATAATTTACAACATTGCCTACCCAATACTGGATTTAAATAGAACCAGGGGTATCAGAACAGCCAAAAATATATTTTCCATTTTGCTAAAAATGGCACAAATCCGTTGTTTAAACCCGATGTTTGATTGTTAGTGAATTTCCTATGGAAAGTGAACTATTAGCATGACCCGCACGGTGAAACTTAAGCACGGGACCACCATAGAAATTCCTAACGTGACCCCCTGAACACATTTTGGGGGGACGTTCAAAATTATATATATATATATATATATATATATATATGGATATATATATATATATATATATGTGTATGCACTCTAGCGGTCGCACTTTTTGTCCGATTTACTTCAAATTTGGTAGGGACGTTCCTTTCGATAATCTGTTGGACAAGTTCGTTGGGCAAAACAATCGGAAAACTCTAAACGCCTTTTTTGGGGATTAATCTTTCAAATTTCGAGTTTTTGGACCCAAAAAGGGTCAGAAAAGCCCCGGATGTGAAATTAAGGCAAGTTAAAATATGGGAATTAGTGTGAGGAAACCTTTAAGCCCTCTCTCGTCATTCTAGCATAAATATTTACCGAGTTATTAAAGAAAATGTGTATCGACCATAAACAGTACGTTGTCTTATGGGGGTTTTACTTTAGATTCATTTGTTGGTGTACTTTTATCATCCCCAACAACCTCACGCCTACTTTAAAGCATGACTGGACCTTCTCCTAGCCTTATAATGCGCAAAATTGTATTCCCAGCATTGCAGGTAAATAGAACCAGGAGCATCAGAACAGCCAAAAAATCTATATTTTCAGATTTTAATCAAAATTTGAATAAATGTATGTTTTTAATTGATTTTGAGTTTTTATAGTTTTTTATGTGGAAATTCACTTCCCTCACGTCAGCGTGCTGCGTGCGAACTCGTTATACCTTTAAGGTTGGCCACACTTTATGGTATATGTTGTTGATTTATGAATCAGCTGGACGCCCTCGTAAGATATCTTTGCTGCGAACATTACTCTTATGTATATAAGCACAGCTGGTCTGAAAGCTCTACGAACTTTGAAAAATCCCCACTTGTGGATATTTTTGTAAAAAAAATCTGGCCAAAGAGTAAAGACTAACATCTTGAGAAAAGATCATCTGATTTGTTGCTAGATTTGCAAAGGGTCAAAATGGCGGTTAGCATGTAGGTTGCAATTTTTACTCCTGAAATACCTCTATAGCACACTATATGAAACATTTACCTCCTTGATCCATGAAGTTTTGGTTGCGCTCAGCTAGTTGGTGTTAGTAGGGACCCAGGCACAAACGGACGCAACTGGTAATGCTCTATTCGATGAATGTGGGGTACCGGTACCGTCTAAATTCCCTTAACTGCGACGTGCTTACCAGAGTTCTCAGGGTAACTTGAGAGTATACATACATACATGGAGTTAGAAGTATGATTTATAATTTTTTTCAAATCTTCACTATTTGACCATTAAATAAGTTGACAGTTGGTCCAATTTCGTCTATAGAAATGTTTATTTATTAGTAATAAATTATCTCTGCCGTAAAAATGTAAAATACAAATTTGGCTCAGAATCGAAGAATCTGCTGCCTTGTTAAAAAAGATAAGGAACGAGTTAGCAACTTCTATAAAACTGTATAATTTTCTGCATTGCTTTGGTAGGGACATTTAGATTCGTTCTATTTTATACTTTTCTCCTGGTAACCCTGCGTGCGAGTTAATGTCGTATTTTGGGCTATTATCAGTTTCGTATTATTGAGCCTACGTAGGCATAATTTGTCATTTTAGAGGTTTGCTAAATCTTTGTGAAATGTGATAAGCCTAGATTCCTTTTATATGGATAGCTAAGTTTTAACATAAGGAAAACATTTCGGAAACCGTGGGGCTCAGAATGGTTTCAATAAACATAAAATCTTTATTTTCTTTCATAATTCTGTCTGTTGTTGTATTTGTAGTGGGCGGCGATGAACACACTCATATAGTAAGTACGGTACACCGGAATATTACCATTTTCCCTTAATTTGTAGGTAACTATTTTTTAAAGTATTATGATAGTGAATAACTATCTTAGTTTATTATTGAATTCATTTTTTAGCCTATCTTGACATTCTTAATATGTAGCCTAGTTAACCAGGCTATAGGCTAGGTTGGCTTTCTGCAAATCGTATAGTTTACTGTTTATGGTATTTATACTAGGATGGTATACTGTAGTTTGCCTAAACAAATTAATTTATTTGGTTCTTGGTGATCTGAATAATTAGTCGGTCTTAGTCAGTAACAAGGATAACAAGGTATCTCACCCATTCTACACTCATAATTCATTCATATTCGCCTTAAAACACGCCCAGATTGTGTCGGCGTCTGAAAGAGATATCAAGATATATATTATTAACCCTAGGAGTGGCCAATGGCCGAGATTCGGCCCTATTTTGTGCAGCCTACTGTGGCAGAGGCCGAGAATCGGCCATTCGGGACTGAAAATTTTGTAACGTTAAAAAACCACTAATAATCAACTCAAAAGTGAACAATATATATATATCATTCGAAAGATAATATTCTGAACTTTCATTTTATTAAGTTACATAAACAAACCCTGTAGCTGCTATACAACAATGTCACGACGATTAGAAATCAAATGAATTTTTGGCGCGATGCGATTCTAGCAGCCGATGCTAAGAAAATGTCAAAACTACTTTTTTGAAATTACCCAGCTCAGGTAATTTTTGTCGTGGGAAGTTGCGGTTGGTACCAATGCACTGCTAAAGAGATGCGCTTTATTTTGGTATTGATGTTTTGAACGAAATATTGATTAGCCAGATCTTATGATTTTTTGAAAACAGGTGTTTTCTGTTTTGTTGTACAATGGCAGATGGCCGAAAAAGGGCCATCAGGAAAATCGGATTTATATCTAGTGTAAGTTATAGTTACTAGTCAAATAATATGTTATTTTGAAGAGGAAGAAATGTAGAGTAATTTAGTTTTGCCGGTGGCAGCACTGTTTTATTCTGAAAATCATCACCAAGGAATAGTTTTATTACGTCACATTTTTGCCTAATCGGCAACTGCGCAGCTGTTTGCTGTTTACCAAGTCTCAGTCAGTTTGTTTGGCTCGCTCCAAACTGTATTGTATTTTGTATCATTCTAAACAGCAGATTTCAGGCTTTCCTCTTATATCTGTTTCGATGTGTTGTGTTTTTGTTGACAATATGACATGACATTTGAAATATGCAATGTCGAAGTCCCAGTGCAAAATAGCGCGCTATGTTTGACCGCGGTCAGTTGTGTAAGATTGTTTTAGTTATTTATTTAGCCGAATTTACGCAAAAATGGATTGTAGTGACATTCGGGGTGCTCTTGAATAAAGTATTAGTGACGTTGATGACGATTTAGAGGGTAATATAGGCAGTGATATCGAGATGATCGACTTTTCTGATGTTGCGTCGTAGGCCTAGGCTAATTGGATTATTTATCTGGTAGTGGTGAGTTTGTACTCCTATGTATTCTATGTATAACATGTTATATATTTCTATGTAGGGAATTGAATGTACTACTACATGATTATATTGCTTTGGGGGCAAAATATTAGACAAAAAAGTTATATACTAAATACTGTGAAATATTTTTTTCCAAATACGCAAAAATAGCAAAACATTCTTTTATTTACATTTATTTATAAGTGATAACAAATTTTTACCATCAACTTTATGACTTTTTTGGATTCCTTACTTCATTAGCTTTACAAATATGTATATATCATTATTAGTATATACATATATTACATGACTTATTTACAACACAACCTAACACCGTACAGTTTACATATATTTTGGGTTTCCGTTTATTATTATATTACACCCCTAAAACTTACAAAACAAATTATTTCCATACCATGTTATATATTTCTAAGTAGGGAATTAGATTGTTTACAAAATGTATATAATGAATTTTCCATAAAAAATCAGTAGAAAAAATTTCACCGAGGCTACTTTTGAAATTTTAAAAATAAAATTCTAATTGTTTTTCTTCTTTTCACTCTACCGAAAAAATTACCCTTCTAGATCTTTATAATTTTAGTATTTCTAAATTGCCCTGTTCTTCCTGATCAAAATGAATATAAGGTTGGCTAGGTTTACTTCTACGGTTGAATTTATACGAATTTTCAAAAAAATGTCTGCAAAATCGACAAATTTAGCCTGCCATTCCACACTTTAGCATTGGGCCACTCCTAGGGTTAGTTAGGAACATTTTTTATAACTAAAACCCTATCAGGCACTTACGCCGGGGACACACGATCTGGGCGAATGCCCGGCACACTGAGCCCGGACGAGCAAACTCCCAGCCCAGATGAATTAATACGGACAGGTGTTTTCCCGGAAACCAGGTAATGGGGCATTGAACAAATGGATGTGAACACATGAGCCGGGAGATAACCCTTCCTTCCAACACTCCAGTCGTCATTCAAACTTCATAGATAACTTAGTGTGTAGGTGTAGAATATCTCTGAAGCTCATCAAACGTAAACACAGAGACGTACAATTCTTTTAGCTGGAGAAACAAAGAATAAAATGCTTTATGAAGTTTATTTTGTCTAAAATGGGATAACTTATACCGGTAAGTTAAGTCCAAGGAGCTTAATATTTAGAGCTCTCTTCTGGGATGAAAAGTGAAGCTACTCGGTCTGCCATTTCCTCCTATGGATAAACAAAACAGATTGAGGTGGCCAAAGAAAAGGGTTACCATGGAACAGATGAGGTAGAATTGGTTATTGTAGACACAGTGGGCTTTGTATTGTTTATGAATTTAGTGAAAATGGCGGCCATCATATCCCAACACTAGGTGGGCGGTAACAGGCCCCCGAGAGAAGGACATCCAAGCCAGACAAGCCAATTTGAAGAAAAATAAATTCCGGTTTCTTCTGTGTTTCCAACCTTCAAGGTTATATAATACAGAATTATTACAGTAGAGTCCCATTAATCCAAACCCCACTATTCCAAAAATACGCCTATTCCGAACTCGAGTTTGGAAATTACTTAAAATGACTTATAAACAGGATAAATTAACAAGACATTAGTTTTTTGTGAAAATTCGTGCATTTATTGTTATACAAAGAAGTTAAAATAAATGCTATTATAGATCATTTGCTGTTTTACCTATTTATTTATAAACATACGCACACAAAATCTAATGCACTTATCTCGAAAAACAAGGAAGTAAAATGATAAAGTCGGCGATTACAAAGTCCGTCAGAAGAAATGTCACTGTCACTCATTTTAGAAAATATTTAAACTGAATATCTATAGGCCTAATGTTATAAAGAAGAGGTGGTTTCTGTCTGTCTGATGTTCCGGGAAAACGCAAAAACTACTGAACCAACTGGGCTGAAACTTTATACAAGTGTAGATCTTGAACCCATGCAACCCATAGGCGTATTCACTTCCTTAAAACCCCTTCGGGCTACGCCCCGTGAACGTCCCAAGTTTTTAATGTTTACATTTCAGAAGAAAGTAATCATTCAGAAACTGCAATGCGAACAGCTGAGGACACTTCCACTTGACAGCTTAAAAAGCTGAAGCAAGAACAGCTGTTTCAAGCTAACTTACCTTTCTAACGGGTACATTCTACTAATACTCATTTATAAACATAACCCAGGCCCACAAAAATGTCCAGTGTAAACCAGAAAGACATATTTAACTCGTTGGTGTAAACAAAAAAATTAGCAGATCGTCTGATTCTTACAGACACCAAAACATATGATGCTTATTTAATAAAACAACTCATCACACAAAAATACAGGATAGAGTATATCAATACTGACTACACACCTACCTGGCTTCCATATATCACAAAGGTAGCTCATTTAGATAATTTATAAAGCCAATAAGATTATTTTCCCGACGTCTAAAATATTGGATGTCGGAGGTTTTTGCACATTTTGCAAACGTCCAATATATTGAACCGCGTAGTTTTTGGCAAAAACTGTGACGTCCAAAATCGGACGAATGAGTGCAAAGGGTTATCAAGTTGTATGTTGATATTCATGAAATCTGTCTCTCCAGAATTCCCGCTTAACTGAACAGGGTTTGTCCTAATTAGTTCGGAATAACGGGACTCTACAGTATTTGTTTTTGTGGTGTATTTTTCGGACATTTTCAATCACTTATTAGGAAAAACAAAGTTTCATAACATTTCGGGATTTGAAATCTTATCCCGTCTTCTGGTGAAAAGAATACCTAGAACATAACAAAATTAGTGGCACAATCCAGGCAAGCTCGAAAAAACACTGAAAAGCTAATTCAGAGAACTGTAAAAGCAGTCAAAACAAAATAAAACTACAATAAATACACTAGTCAACAACCAAAAAATCAAACACACAAATGAGACAACACTAGTTCACAAGTGCACACGGCGGATGCTCAGGCGAGACTTAACAAAGGAGTGCAGCTAAAATTAGGTCTATAACAAAGAAGTGCTCAGCATAACGAAGAAGTGTTGTTTTGTCTGAAGATGTCAAAAGCCGAAATATTACGAATTGAAAATAAGAATCAGAAATCATTTACTGTCTTTAAACAACATTCGTTGTAATGGATAAAGTCAACTTAATCAAGGCCTACCTTTGAAAATAAAATAAAGTAAAATGTGACATTAACATTACATTGAGAGTGGTTTATAACCTGAACCTACCATCAAAATTTCAGAGCGTCCACATTGGATTCCTTGAAGTCTTCGATGCTGTAAAAGCACTGTTGTAAAAGCCATTTTTCCAAAGTGTTCTTAAATCTAAAGTGAGACACAGTCCTGACAGAGAGAGGGAGCCTATGATTTCAGTGGCTAGATTGCTTCTCTGAGTTTTACTTAACCTAACAAAGGCAACATCAATCATATCTCTATATCTAGTATCATGGGAGTGCCTGTCACTTTTAAGACTAAATTGATGAAAGTTATGTTTGACAATAAGAAAAGCATACATGATATGCAGGCTAGGTAATGTAATCACTTTAAGTCTGACAAAGTGATGTTTGCAAGTTTCAGTTTGTTTTATGTCTGCAATACATCCTAATTGCCTAATCACCTTCTTTTGCCACTTTAACACTATTTTAGAACCTGGGGAATTACCTCACAAAGTGATACTATACAGTAAATATATCCCCCGTCGCAGCAAACCTGCGTACTCAGCGAATTTCCAATGCATTTATATGTTTATCACTCCTATATAAAGCCACTTACCAAGTTTGACAAAAATACATTCATAAATAAGTGATTTATAACATTTTATTTATTCCCCATAAGAATTAGGACTGAGTACGCAGGTTTGCTGCAACGAGGAAGATAATGAATGAGTTTTTATGCAATTATCAATATAACTGAACCACGTAAACCTACTTACCAAGTTTTATTAATTTATGTTCATAATTAAGGGAGATATAAAACTTTACTTATTCTCAATAAGAAGAACATTAGGGCTGAGTATGCAGGTTAGCTACTACGGGGACACCCAACAAAACATTTATTTTTTGTGCAAATATCAATATACCAGTACAATGTGAAGCTACATACCAAGTTTCATCAATATACATTCATAAATAATCGAGATATCAAATTTTACTTATTCTCCATAAGGATAACATTGGACAACGTACTGTGTTTAGCACTTTGAGTATCTCTGCAACGGTTGGGCGTAGAATCACAATTTAAACACCAAAATGATTGTTTTGTGGAGCTGAAGTGAGTGGTAAAAGTAAATGTGAAGTTTAAAGTAAAATTAACTGAGGAAAAGCCAAAAACCTTTTTCCCATAAGATTAAAATGGGAGATTTTATGAGCATGTTTTTTTGGATTTTCTCCGCAACCACTTAACCTAGGTTAATAATTCAAAATACCATATTATTTGTTTTTTTTAAGCTCTATAACATGGTCAAAACCAAAATTATGTGTTTTAAAAATTTTAGGGTGAAAAAATAAAAATCTGATTTTGGAAAATTTTAAACCCCCATAAACCCCCCTTCCCATGGTCCGATTTTTCTTGTTTTCAAACTTAAAGTCATAAATGTCACTTTACACATTTAAGCCAAATTTCATTGTAATCGGACGATTTTTACTCAAGTTATCGTATTTACGGACACATATATAGATATATATATATATACGACCAACAATTGATTCAAAAACTCAAATACCTAACTTTGAAAACCAGAACAATCCAAGAAGACATCAAATATATATATATACAGTAGAACTCCAATTATCCGAATTAATTGGGGATCGGGCTGATTCGGATATGCAGAAATTCGGATAATCAGATATACCTCTGGAATTAAGCAAAAAACATCACCATACATAAGAATTTTATTGACAAAGTTATTATAAATGTAATGAACAGAAAGTGAGCGAACTGTATCAAGAGTATACGTCATACAAATTAAATTACAGGAGTTAAATTGAATACAGTATATACAGTTGCTCTTTTCAATGCATACTGTATGTATTTCACTGTTCAATGTTGGTTATTTCACTTGAACATCTCGAGCAAAGTGAGTTTATCACTTAGCGAAAGGACAACACGTTTACGTTTTGTACTCATTTCGAAAGCGAAAGGACAACACGTTTACGTTTTGTACTCATTTTGAATGATAATCTCGGTGAAAGAACAGTAGCGACTGATGATGAGCAGGGCGGGAAGGGGGTATGACTCATTGTTCCCGGCGAAAATATCGACCGGCAGGTAACAGCGCGGGCTTTTATTTTAGCGCTCACGGCGCATTATCGCTACACACGCTCATGCTGTTATTTCTTGATTTTTATATTTCTATTTTTTTCACTCAAAATCTATTCGGATAATTGGATATTCGGATAATTGGGGTTCGGATAATTGGATTTCTACTGTATACATATATATAAATTTGAACGAATTGTGTTTTTGGCATCTGGGGACCTCAAAACAAAAAGTTATCATGATCTCGGGCTTAAGTCTTACCATGAGACCTACGGTAATAGCTTCTTCCCTATAGGGGAAATTTGCTAAAACATGTAAAAATAACCCCGTCGCAGCAAACTTGCGTACTCAGCGAATTTCCAGTGCATAATATATGTCTTAGTACCATATAAAGCCGCATACCAAGTTTCGTAAAAAATATTCACATATAAGCGATATATACAATTTTAATTATTCTCTATAAGCATAGCATTGGTGATGAGTACATAGGTTTGCTGAAACAAGGAACACAAACAATTGGTTTTTATGCAAATATAAATATAATTTAACTAGGTGAAGCCACGTACCAAGTTTAATCAATATTCAATCATAAGTAAGCACTATATAACATTTTAATTATTCCCTATAGGAATAACATGGGAGATGAGTAAGCAGGTTTGCTGCAACAAGAAACTAAAAAAATGGGTTTTTATGCAAATATCAATATAACTCAACAAGGTGAAGCCACATACCAAGTTTTATTAATTTATGTTCTTAATTAAGGGAGTCATTACATTTTACTTATTCTCCATAAGAATAACATGGGGCTGAGTACGCAGGTTCGCTGCTACTGGAATAATCAACAAAAAGTCAATTTTTTGTGCAAATATCAATATACCAGTACTACGTGACCCCACGTGCCAAGTTTCATCAATATACATTCATTAATAATGGAGATATCAAATTTGATTTATTCTCCATAAGGATAACATTGGACAATGTACTGTGTTTAGCACTTTGAATATCTCTGCAACGGTTGGACGTAGAATCACAATTTAAACACCAAAATGATTGTTTTGTGGAGCTGAGTTGATTGGTAAAAGCAAATGTGAAGGTTATATTAAAATTAACTTAGGAAAAGCCAAAAACCTTTTTCCCATAAGATTAACATAGGAGATTTTATGAGCAGGTTTTTTTGGATTTTCTCCGCAACCACTTAACCTAGCTTAATAATTCAAAATACCATATTATTTGTTTTTTAAGCTCTATAACATGGTCTAAACCAAAATTAAGTGTTTTAACAATTTTAGGGTAAAAAATGCAAAAAACTGATTTTTGGAAAATTTAAAACCCCCATAAACCCCCCTTCCCATGGCCCGATTTTTCTGGTTTTCGAACTTAAAGTCATAAATGTCACTTTACACATTTGAGCTTAATTTCATCGAAATCGGACGTTTTTTACTCAAGTTATCACATTCACGGACACACACACACACACACACACACACACACACACACACACACACACACACACACACACACACACACACACACACACACACACACACACACACATATATATATATATAAATTTGAACGAATAGTGTTTTAGTCATCTCGGGACCTAAACAAATTTGTCATGGTCTCGGGCTTAAATCTTACCATGAGACCTACGGTAATAGCTTCTTCCCTATAGGGGAAATTCGCTAAAACAAAATATGCTTTCACAAGAAGATCAGGACTAGTACAGTGTTTCAGCTTTTTAAAAAGGTCTGGCTTTCCTAGCGCACAGGTACTTTATATAAGAGTCCCAGTTGAGTTTGTTATCCAGACATACGCCTAACAATTTAATACTCTTTGCTTCATTACAAGAGAGGCTAAAGATAATGTCCTCAGTTTTCTCCTTATCCAAATCAAGCTTATTGGTACAGAACCAGAGATTGGATATTTCCAATGCGCCAGACTTCAACTGTTAGAGTGCCCAATATTCTTATGAACGTTAAGAATGGATGTATCGTCTGCGAAAAGTACGCAATTGGAAGAGAGAAAACTGGGTAGGTCGTTTACGTAGTTTGTAAATAGGAAGGGCCCCACCAGGATAGAGCCCTGGGTTACCCCCGTCATTACTTGTGAAGGATCAGACCTCTGTTCATTTAACTTACCAATTTGCCATCTATCGAAAAGGTTATGATTTTACTAGAGACTGTTCTAACCTACATTAGTTATCCTATAAAAAGACAGTTTTTCAATGAGAGTAGCATGTGGAACTAGATCGAATGCTTTACTAAGATCTAACAGGGTTGCCAAAACATGACAGCCCTTTTCAAAACCAGCCAAAACGAAAGAAACTACATTTTCAAGAGCTTTTATGGCAGATAACCCACTTATGAACCCAGACCATAGAAAAAAAGTAGACTGGGCATCAAGAGTATAAAAGTGAAGCAAAAGCTAAAACTGGACCACCAAGATGGCGGCCTGTAATTTCTCTGAGTCCCAACAGATAGCGTTACGTGTGTTGTGACTTTGGATACACATAATTCAAAACATATGTTTATGTTAGATTTTTTATAAAAAATAAATAAATTTACTAACTCAAAGTGGTTAGTAGATGCTTAAAGGGTTCCTACACTGTCAAAGCTCAATTTCTCACAACTCTATTTTTCAACAGTTAATAACATTCGTTTAAACCATAGGTGATCAAAGTTATGTTTGACACTACATAAGATAGTAAGGACAACGTTCTGTCTATTGCAATGATGGTTCAGTAACGCTATCTGTTACAACCCAAGGGGAATGAGTAATATATCAAACTATGGGAAACAAAAGTAATGTAATAATATATCTGTTATAAAATGTTAAATAACTAAATATATTTGTAGCACTAACAATTCTACAGAATTAATGCTTTAGTTTACAGTATCTAGTCTTTCATAAATATGATAGCAAATATTATTAAATCTCCATCATTAATATTCTAGTATTTTTATA
Source organism: Allygus modestus (assembly GCA_963675035.1). Lineage (NCBI taxonomy): Eukaryota > Metazoa > Arthropoda > Insecta > Hemiptera > Cicadellidae > Allygus > Allygus modestus. The sequence goes on from OY776111.1 coordinate 137,790,575, forward strand.
AAATGTTGGACTACCAAGATGGTGGACATACTAAAATGGGCTTTACCAGCTGCAATGCTAAACTAATAGGGATGCCCAGTCTATTTTTTTCTATGGTCTGTGTTCTGAACCCATACTGGGTGGAAGACAACAGTTTATTTGACTCAGATGATTTTCAAGTTGGGACTTCATAATCGACTCAATTTCTTTGGATATGACCGGTACCAAAGCAAAAGGTGTATAGTTGTAAAGTAATGGAAAGGTTCCTTCGTACAAAACCCAATTAATCGGCAAGTCAGAGGAGTGCTGCACAGATTCAAACAGCTGTTTAGACACAAGAATGGAGAGGCCAAAAATGTATTCCGATTTAGAAGGTACTAAAATTACCCTATTTTTACACATTTGCTTACTTCTAGTACAGTAATAGGCTTCCACTTAAAAATGTTACAAGAATCATTACCAAGAGAAGACTGTAGTAGGCCTATGGGATTACTCTGAGGACACACATTAGTATTAGGCTTAAGTTGTTTGTGAAAATTCACAAAGTTCGAAAACCAGACAGATAGCCCTATCCAAAGTGGTATTTCGGTGGGGTTTTGTACGTCTTAAATGGGGTTTTTGAAGTTTTTATATGTAATATTTTAAAAAGTCAAATTTTAGTTTTCACCATTGGATTCAGCTTTAAAAATACACAATTTAGTGTTTTGATCATTTATCTACGTCAATTGGTTATAAAGATATTGAAAGTGTTAAACACAGTACGTTGTTCAACGTTATTCTTATGGAGAATAAGACAAATTTTATATCTCGCTTATTTATGAACGTATACTAATGAAACTTGGTATACGGCTTCATCTGGTTGTGGTCCAGGGGTGGACTGACAGTATGAAAAGGGCGGTGGAAATAGATAATAGGCGCCAGTATATTGGAAGCAAATTTTGTTAGGGAGGGGGGGGTTGTGATACCCTGCAGTACAAGGGGACAGCATGGTACAAGCTATTGCAATTTTTTTCATGCTGATTCTTACTTCACTGCTGGTTGCTTTGAACTTGAATTTTCACCCTAATTTATAACATTGAGAGATCAAACAATGAATGTATTTACATCTGTCTGACATTAGAAGTAGACTGCCAGAAATCATGTGTGATATTGTATGAAAATCTTACAAAAAACTAAAAAAAATCATCTGCATTTATCAAACTTGTTTTAGATTGTATGTATTAATATTTGTTTATTTCCCCCGTCTTGGAGGGCGCCATTACAGGAAGGGCGCTCTGGGATCTTTCCCAGTGTCCCAGTGGGTCAGTCCGCCCCTGTTGTGGTCTATTGTTATTTGCACAAAAAAGCAACTTTTACGAATTATTCCCGTAGCAGAAAACTTGAGTTCTCAGACCCCATGTTATTCTTATGGAGAATAGTAAAATGTAATTACCCCCTTAATTATGAACATAAAGGAATAAAACTTGGTATGTGGCTTTATCTTGTTGAGTTATATTAATATTTGCATAAAACCCATTTTTTGTGTTCCTTGTTGCAGAAAACCTATGTACTCAGCCCCCCATGTTATTCTTATGGAGAATAATTAAAAATGTTGTATATCGCTTATTTATGAATTAATATTGATGAAACTTGGTATGTGGGTGGCTTCACCTAGTTGAATTATATTTATATTTGCATAAACACCAATTGTTAATGTTCCTTGTTTCAGCAAACCTACGTACTCGTACCCACTGTTATTCTTATGGAGAATAATTAAAATCGTATATACCGCTTCATGTGTGTATATATTTTTATGAAACTTGCTATAAATATTATGCATTGGAAATTCGCTGAGTATACAGGTTTGCTGCGAGAGGGTTATTTGAGTATAACGCCGTTTTATTCCCTGTTCTATATTGCGTAGTTCTCGATATACAAGCGTTCTAGTAAACGGCGTTTCCGCCATGTTTCCCCCTCTCCCCCCCAAGTGGTCAACCTACCCTGGGAGACGACGATATAGGATTTTAGCATTACCCAGGTGCCTAGAACAATAATCAAAAATAAAATTGTTTCAACCTTTCTGTGCTTACTCAACCCCCCTTAGATCCTATACTATTAGCCCTGAGGGCTGATGTAAATTATAATGGGTTTCTGCTCATCTACACAACAATACCTTTCTAACGTATGTGTGAATTTCTCCTACGGTACACACAAGCTGAGGAAAAAAGGAGGGACAGTTTTGTGCTTGCCTATTATTAAAGTTTATTATTGTTCTATAAAATAAAGTATCAAACTGTTATTAATTTATTATTGTTTGGTAAGAAACAATGAAAATGGTATGCTTGTACCTGTGTTCTAGCAGGTATTATCATAGATTAAAATACTCGGTCTTATTATCTACAGGTCAATTATTGATTTTAGACAGCACTTTTCACATACTAGAATGATAATAAGACTTAAATTGTTTTATTATCTTGTTTTCAATATACAACGAATTATAACAATACCCAGGTGAGGTTGAAATAGATTTAATGAAAATTGTGCATTTTATAGAAATATCTACTATTTATGGAGAATAGTAGCCCAAGTCCAGGTGTTTTTTCCTTTGATTTAAGTATTCCTTTACATCATTATGTGTGTGATAATATTTACATATTTACATTTCCTTTACATAATTTTACAGTGTGATCAGGTTAAGTTATTGCTCCCCTGTGAGCACCTGCAAGGCGACAAAAGCAGTATTGTGTCTAGAGTGGCAAAACTGAAAATCAGGCCCTGAGTGAGGCACATATGCATTTGAAATATGAAGGGGATATTTTTGCCTAATTATAGACTGCAATATGTAGTTGCATTTGTTAGAAGACGAGTAGCAGCATCAAACACGAAGGTTTGGTGAAAGTGCACTGCAAGCGAGAGATAGAAAGTATGTCTTCATGAGAGAAACTTAATGAAATATCATTGTTATCTAATTCTTTATATTATAAGGACATCAAATAACCGTATAACTTTCTCCTCCAATACTTAGTATATGGAGAAAATATTGTTTTTGTCAACATTTTGGAATTTGAGTTATTTATGGAATTATTCAATTTGGTGTTCCCTGAACCCAAAAAAGTAGTTTTTGAGGTAATGCCTGCCTGACTGAATGTGTAGCCTACAGACATAGAGACCATACTAATGGCCCCATATTGGTAACATTTTGTTTGTTGGATATCCACTGTGATTTCCAGGTGTTTTTACCGAATTTCCCCTATAGGGAAGAAGCTATTACCGTAGTCGGCATGGTAAGACCTAGGCCCGGGACCATGATAACTTTTCGTTTTGAGATCCCCAGATGCCAAAAACACCATTCGTTCAATACTGTATATACATATATATATATATATATATATATATATATATATATGTATATATATATGTGTCCGTAGGCACGATAACTTTCGTAAAAATGGTCCGATTTTGATGAAATTTTGTACAAACATGTAAAGCAACATTTATGGCTTTAAATTCGAAAACCAGATGGATCGCTTTATCCAAAGGGGTATTATTGTAGGGGGGTTTGTACCCTAAAAATGGGTTTTTTGAGTTTTTTACATATAATACTTTAAGAAATCTAATTTTACTTCTCACTATTGGTTTTGGCTTAAAAAAAACAAATTGGTTACAGAGATATTCAAAGTGCTAAACACAGTACGTTGTCCAATGTTATTCTTATGGAGAATAATAAACATTTTATATCTCGCTTATTTATAAACGTATCCGAACAAAACTTGGTATATGGCTTCCATTTATTTGTGGTCTATTGATAATTGTGCAAAAAAACAAAATTTTGCCGATGGTTCCCGTAACAGCAAACCTGCGTACTCAGCGCCCATGTTATTCTTATGGAGAATAACAACAATTTTATTCCTCACTTAATTATGAACATAAATTAATATAACTTGGTATATAGCTTCACCTAGTTGAGTTAAATTGATATTTGTGTAAAAAGCCATGTGCTCCTTGTTGCAGCAAACCTGCGTACTCAGGCCCCCATGTTATTCTTATAGAGAATAATTAAAATTGTGTAAATTGCTTATTTATTAATGGATGTGGATGAAACTTGGTATGTGGTTTCACTTGGGTGTGGTCTGTTGATATTTCATTTGTGAATATGTATCTATGAAGCTTGGTAAAAGTGGCTGTATTTGGTGTATAAATATTTGCATTGGAAATTCACTGAGTATGCAGGTTTGCTGTGACGGGGGTATTTATTTTATATTTTGGACTTTGAAGGGAAATTGTTCCCAAAATGCTATAAAAATCATGTAAATTTCTTAAAACTGCTAGGAATAATGATTTTGATTAACATTTTATGGTTTTTAGTGCTTTGTGTCTCCAACAAAATCATACCATCCACATTTCAGGAAAAATTTGGAATCAGAAATCAGGGCTTAAATGTTCCAAAATTCATATTTTAGCGAATTTCCCCTATAGGGAAGAAGCTAGCACCGTAGGTGGCATGGTAAGACTTAAGCCCGACACCATGATAACTTTTTGTTTTGAGGTCCCCAGATGCCAAAAACACTATTCATTCAAATTTATATAGATACAGGGTGAGTCAGACCAGCCGTACAGCATGTATAACGGGAGAACGGTTTGGTCTAAAAGTCATCAAATAAAATTCTATCCCACTAAAACGCACATAGGCAATGTAAGATATTACAAATATTTTCATCAGAATCCATGTACGTACAGAATGTTCCAAAACTGAAGGTCACGGATTCGAATCTCAAATTTCTCTTATGTAAACATGGGCAAATTATACATAATTTTAAAGGTCTCATTAAAATAAACCTTTTGGCAAAAACAGAATTCACTTTTAATCCCTTTCAAAATGGCAGCAATTTTTGTGTAAAATATTGGCAGTTATGGAATACCCTGTATTTTCTAAACCACTTGTCGTATCTTTTTTCCGATTAAAATTTCTTACTCGTGTTAAACTTAGCTTTACTCTGGTATGCTACATGACAGACTAAAAAAAATCTAAATTAAAAAAATATATTTATTTTGAAAATGCTTGCTTATGTGCTCAAAATTTAAAAAAGTCAAATGGTGGCGTGGTGTATGTCAAAAATCATACCATTGAAAAGGTCTTGTAAATCCTAACAATATTCTATCCACGCCAACCTTGTATCTCTTATAGTTTTTCTGCAATCCGCAAAAACCGATATTATCCCATATGAAATGCATGTTAATTTGCATAATCCTTGCATGTATTCTGTGGCCTCATTAATTTAATGTGTTATGTACAATTAACATGCATTTCATATGGGAAAATAACGATTTTTGTTGATTGCACAAAAACAAAAAGATACAAGGTTGGTATAAATTAGAAAGCTGCTAGGTTTTACAAGACCTTTTTAATGGTGTGATTTAATGGTGTATGCTACCATTTGACTTTTTTGAATTTTGGGCACATAAGAATTAAAAAAAAACATATTTAATTGAAATTTATATATCTTCAACAAAGTATATAATGTAGCATACCAGAGCAAAGCTGAGTTTATCACAAGTACGAAATTTGAATCAGACAAACGATACCAGTTTTGGTTTTGAAAATACAGGGTATTAAAAATGTTACACAAAAATGGCCGCCATTTTGAAACGGATAAAGATTAGTGAATTCTGTTTTGCCAAAATGTTTATTTTAACGAGACCTTTAAAATAATGTATAATTTGTTCTATGTTTACATAAGAAAAACTTGCAGTTTTGGAACATCCTGTTCATGGATTTTGATGAAAATATTTTTAATTGATTGCCCATATGCGTTTTAGTGAGAAAGAATTTTGTTTGATGACTTTAGACCAAACCGTTCTCCCGTTATATATGCTGGAGGGGTGGTCTGACTCACCCTGTATATCTTCTCTTCTTAATATATAAAACAAAGTGGTTTTAGTTACAAATTTTATAACTCAAGAACGGCAAAACGGATTTAAATGAAATTTTGCACACGGATAGTTTATTACCTAGATTAACACATAAGATAATTTTTATCCTGGAAAATGTGAAGGGCTCTGCCCCTTTGGCTTTTAAAGTTTACATGTTATTCCTTATGGGAACATATGTTTATCATTTTGTGCTTTTAATTAATAAACAGGTAATGTTTTTGTAAACAGTGTATTTGGCATTTCAAAAATTACACTATCATAGTTTTCTATTAGGAGTAAATTCAAATTCAAATTCAAATTCACTTTATTCATAAAATTTGTACAAATTGTCAAGTACAAGTCATACAAATGTAGAATGGCGTCATAATACGTAGGATTTATGATATCTACTACGTAAATCTTAAATCTATTACAACAAACAACAAAATAACTTAAAAAACCTCAGTAAACTCGTTAAATGAATATATTGCTTTTTCTGTTAAGTAATTTTGTAAGTGCTTCCTAAACTTAGAATTATCTTTTATTGAAAGAAGATTTTTGGGGACATGTTTTATGAATTTTATACCTGCAGAGCTTGGCTTTTTAAAATATAATTCTGTAGTATACTTTTGAATGACTAACAGGTTTCTATTTCGTGTATTATAACTATGGCTTGACCCTAAACTAGTTAACCTGTCACCATTGCACCTAAAAGTCCAGTCTACATTCGAGTATATCTAAACATACTTGAAAGGCATAAATATATGCTCATTATGGAAATAAAAAACCTACTTGAGTGACAACTCTCTTAGTGGAAATAAAAAAACTACTTGAATGGCAACTCAAACTCTTTTTCCGATAGGCGAGTGAGCGAAGACAACAAGCTCATATTGAAAATAAACGAGCATTTGATATAAAACAAATTCAATGACATTAGGACAGGACAACGTCAGTCGGGCCTGCTAGTATATAAGTATAACAACATGAAGATAACCATGAGTACCCTGTTAAAAACATTTTTTATTATATTCGCATTACCATGTTTCGACTTAGTCATGATCACAGTGCTATAATTCTTAATGGGTTAACCTAACTTTTGGTGTTATCAACAAAAACGTAAATATATTAGCTTATGATAATAAACAGCTGTTTTCTTTTAGCGAATTTCCCCTATAGGGAAGAAGCTATTACCGTAGTCGGCATGGTAAGACCTAGGCCCGGGATTGTGATAACTTTTCGTTTTGAGGTCCCCAGACCCCAAAAACAACATTGTGAGCACAATAACTCTCGTAAAAATGATCCGATTTTGGTGAAACTTGGTATAAACGTGTAAAGCAACATTTATGACTCTAAGTTTGAAAACCAGCCAGATCGCTTCATCAGAAGGGGTATTTTGGGGGGGGTTTTGTACCCCAAAAATAGGTTTTTTGAATTTTTTACATGACATTTATGAAATAGTCAAATTTTAGTTTTCACCATTGGATTTAGCTTAAAAAAACACACAATTTGGTATTTTGATCATTCCTCTACGTCAATTGGTTACCGAGATATTGAAAGTGCTAAACACAGTACGTTGTCTAATGCTATTCTTATAGCGGAAAAGAAAGATTGTATATCTCGCTTATTTATGAATGTATTCTGATGAAACTTGGTATACGGCTTCATCTCGTTGTAGTCTATTGATATTTGCTCGAAAAACAATTTTTTGCCAATTTCCGATGCATATATATGTATCTTAATACCACATAAAACCACATACCAAGTTTCATCAATATACATTCATTTAGAAACGACCTATGACATTTTAATTATTCTCCATAACAACAACATGGCGGGTGAGTATGCAGGGTTGCTGAAGCAAGGAACACAAAAAATGGGGTTTTATACAGATATCAATATAACTCAAGAAGGTAAAGCCATATACCAAATTTTAAGGGAGAGAACACGTTACTTATTCTCCATAAGAATAACATGGGAGCTGAGTACGCAGGTTTGCTGCTACGGGAACTATCAGCCAAAAAATGTTTTTTAGTGCAAATATCAATAGACCACAACTATATGAAGCAATATACCAAGTTTCATCAGGATAAGTTGATAAATAAGTGAGATATACAATTTTTCATATTCTCCATAAGAATAACATTGGACAACATACTGTGTTTGGCACTTTCAATATCTCTGTAACCATTTGACGTAGAGCAATGATCAAAACACCAAATTGTGCGTCTTTTTAAGCTGGTTCCAATGGAAACACTCAAATTTGACTTTTTCAAAAATAATATGTAAAAAACTCAAAAAACCCATTTTTGGGGTACGAAACACCCCAAAATACTCCTTCGGATGAGTCAAACTGTCTGGTTTTCGAACTCAGTCATAAATGCTGCTTTACACATTTATACCAAATTTCATCAAAATCGGATAATTTTTATGAGAGTTATCGTGCTCACGGACACACACACACACACACACACACACACACACACACACACACACACACACACACACACACACACACACACACACACACACACACACACACACACACACACACACACACACACACACACACACACACACACACACACACGCACACGCACACGCACACGCACACGCACACGCACACGCACACGCACACGCACACGCACACGCACACGCACACGCACACGCACACGCACACGCACACGCACACGCACACGCACACGCACACGCACACGCACACGCACACGCACACGCACACGCACACGCACACGCACACGCACACGCACACGCACACGCACACGCACACGCACACGCACACGCACACGCACACGCACACGCACACGCACACGCACACGCACACGCACACGCACACGCACACGCACACGCACACGCACACGCACACGCACACGCACACGCACACGCACACGCACACGCACACGCACACGCACACGCACACGCACACGCACACGCACACGCACACGCACACGCACACGCACACGCACACGCACACGCACACGCACACGCACACGCACACGCACACGCACACGCACACGCACACGCACACGCACACGCACACGCACACGCACACGCACACGCACACGCACACGCACACGCACACGCACACGCACACGCACACGCACACGCACACGCACACGCACACGCACACGCACACGCACACGCACACGCACACGCACACGCACACGCACACGCACACGCACACGCACACGCACACGCACACGCACACGCACACGCACACGCACACGCACACGCACACGCACACGCACACGCACACGCACACGCACACGCACACGCACACGCACACGCACACGCACACGCACACGCACACGCACACGCACACGCACACGCACACGCACACGCACACGCACACGCACACGCACACGCACACGCACACGCACACGCACACGCACACGCACACGCACACGCACACGCACACGCACACGCACACGCACACGCACACGCACACGCACACGCACACGCACACGCACACGCACACGCACACGCACACGCACACGCACACGCACACGCACACGCACACGCACACGCACACGCACACGCACACGCACACGCACACGCACACGCACACGCACACGCACACGCACACGCACACGCACACGCACACGCACACGCACACGCACACGCACACGCACACGCACACGCACACGCACACGCACACGCACACGCACACGCACACGCACACGCACACGCACACGCACACGCACACGCACACGCACACGCACACGCACACGCACACGCACACGCACACGCACACGCACACGCACACGCACACGCACACGCACACGCACACGCACACGCACACGCACACGCACACGCACACGCACACGCACACGCACACGCACACGCACACGCACACGCACACGCACACGCACACGCACACGCACACGCACACGCACACGCACACGCACACGCACACGCACACGCACACGCACACGCACACGCACACGCACACGCACACGCACACGCACACGCACACGCACACGCACACGCACACGCACACGCACACGCACACGCACACGCACACGCACACGCACACGCACACGCACACGCACACGCACACGCACACGCACACGCACACGCACACGCACACGCACACGCACACGCACACGCACACGCACACGCACACGCACACGCACACGCACACGCACACGCACACGCACACGCACACGCACACGCACACGCACACGCACACGCACACGCACACGCACACGCACACGCACACGCACACGCACACGCACACGCACACGCACACGCACACGCACACGCACACGCACACGCACACGCACACGCACACGCACACGCACACGCACACGCACACGCACACGCACACGCACACGCACACGCACACGCACACGCACACGCACACGCACGCGGTGTTTTTGGCATCTGGGGACCTCAAAACGAAAAGTTATCATGAAGCAATATACCAAGTTTCATCAGGATAAGTTGATAAATGAGCGAGATATACAATTTTTCTTATTCTTCATAAGAATAACATGGGACAACGTACTGTGTTTATCACTTTCAATATCTCTGTAACCATTTGATGTAGAGCAATGATCAAAACACCAAATTGTGCGTCTTTTTAAGCTGATTCCAATGGAAAAATTAAAATTTGACTTCTCAAAAATTATATGTAAATACCCCCGTCGCAGCAAACCTGCATACTCATCGAATTTCCAATGGAGATAGTGTCTTAATACTACATAAAGCCACTGACCAAGTTTCATAAAAACATATTCACAAATAAGTGGTATATACAGTTTTAATTATTCTCCATAAGAATAATATTGGGGCTTTGTACGTAGGCTTGCTGCAACAAGGAACACAAAAAATTGGCTTTCATGCTAATATCAATATAACTCAACTAGGTGAAGTCGTATACCAGTTTTTAGCGAACCCTATAGGGAAGAAGCTATTACCGTAGTCGGCATGGTAAGACCTAGGCCCGGGACCATGATAACTTTTCGTTTTGAGGTCCCCAGACCCAAAAAACACCATTCGTTCGAACCTGTATATATATATATATGTGTCCGTGGGTGCGATAACTCTCGTAAAAAAGGTCCGATTTTAATGAAATTTGGTACAAACGTGTAAAGCAGCATTTATGACTTAAGTTCGAAAACCAGACGGATGGAGCTATCCGAAGGGGTATTTTGGGGGGTTTTGTCCCCCAAAAATGGGTTTTTAGAGTTTTTTATGTACAATTTTGGAAAAAGTAAAATTTTATTTTTCCCATTGGAATCAGCTTAAAAAGACGTACAATTTGATGTTTTAATCATTGCTCTACGTCAATTGGTTACTGAGATATTGAAAGTGCTAAACACAGTACGTTGTCCAATGTTATTCTTATGGAGGATAAGAAAAATTGTATATCTCAACTTATCCTGACAAAACATGGTAAATTGCTTCATTTCATTGTGGTATATCGATATTTGCACAAAAACCGATTTTTTGGCTGATTGTTCCCGTAGCAGCAAACCTGCATACTCAGCCCCTTGTTATTCTTATGGAGAATAATTAACGTGTTATCTATTATGAACATAAATTAATAAAACTTGGTATGTGGCTTTACCTAGTTGAGTTATATTGATATTTGTATAAAAGCCCATTTTTAGTGTTCCTTATTTCAGCAAACCTGCATACTCAGCCGCCATGTTATTCTTATGGAGAATAATTAAAATTTCATAAATCGTTTATTTATGAATGTACATATTGATGAAACTTGGTATGTGGCTTTATGTGGTATTAAGATAAATTAATATGCATTGGAAATTCGCTGAGTATGCAGGTTTGCTGCTACGGGGGTATTATTAATTCACGTTCATAATTAAGGGAGACATATCATTTAATTAATCTCCATAAGAATAACATGGGGCTGCTACGGGAGCGTTTGGCAAAAAATATTTTTTTTTAGCAAATATCAATGGACCACAAGCAGATGAAGCCTTATACCAAGTTTCATAAATAAGCGAGATATAAAATTTTTCCTTTCCTGCATAAGAATAACATTAGACAACGTACTGTGTTTGGCACTTTCAATATCTCGGTAACCAATTGACGTAGAGGAATGATCAAAATACCAAATCGAGTGTTTTTTAAGCTGATTCTAATGGATTTAAATTTGACTTTTCAAAAATTATATGTAGATACCCTCGTCGCAGCAAACCTGCATACTCAGCGAATTTCCAATGGAGATATCATTGTCTTAATACTACATAAAGCCACTGACCAAGTTTCATAAAAATATATTCACAAATAAGCGGTATATATATATATATATATATATATATATATATATATATACCGCTTATTTGGTTTATTTATATATATATATATATATATATATATATATATATACAGTTTCGAACGAATGGTGTTTTTGGAGTCTGGGGACCTCAAAACAAAAATTTATCATGGTTTCGGGCCTAGGTTTTACCATGCCGACTACGATAATAGCTTCTTCCCTATAGGGGAAATTCCCTAAAAACTCAAAAAACCCATGTTTGGGGGACAGAACCACCCCAAAATACTCCTTCGGATAGGTCGATCTGTCTGGTTTTCGAACTTAAAAGTCATAAATGCTGCTTTACACATTTATACCAAATTTCGTCAAAATCGGATTATTTTTACGAGAGTTATCGTGCTCACGGACACATACCCTATATATATATATATATATATATATATATATATATATATATATATACAGTTTTGAACCAATGGTGTTTTTGGCATCTGGGGACCTCAAAACGAAAAGTTATCATGGTCCCGGGCCTAGGTATTACCATGCCGACTACGGTAATAGCTTCTTCCCTATAGGGAAAATTCGCTAAAACTGGTATACGACCTCACCTAGTTGAGTTATATTGATATTGGCATAAAAACAGATTTTTGTGTTCCTTGATGCAGCAAACCTACGTACTCAGCCCCAATGTTATTCTTATGGAGAATAATTAAAATTGTATATATCACTTATTTGTTAATATATTTTAATGAAACTTGGTAAGTGACTTTTTGTAGTATTAAGACATTATATCTCCATTGGAAATTCGCTGATTATGCAGGTTTGCTCCAACCGGGGCATTTTCTTTTTTGGTGCAAGCGTTTTGAGTCTGTTCTTACATTGAAGATTGGGTTGTTCGATTGCATTTGCATAGTATTTAGTATAATATATTTCTTTTGCCTTTGTTTATATGAAATTCATCTTTTATGTTCATTTTATGCCTTTTGTTAATAATGTCAAGAATTGACGTGTTCTCATTGCAGTTCTTATAAGTATGGTCGGTTTTAAGATATGGTCAGCGAAGGCAGATTTTTGGGTTGTCCTATTATTTGACTTGATTGCCAGTTAGGTTAACCCATTAAGAATTATAGCACTGTGATCATGACTTTAATTCGAGACATGTTAGTGCGAGTATAATAAAAAAATGTTTTTAACAGCGTACTCATGGTTATCTTCATGTTGTACTTATATCATAGTAGCCCTTTATTATGAATTTGATTATCTAATATATATATATATATGTCCGTTACCGCGATCAATTTTGAAAGAAACACCCAATTTAATTTAATGAAATTTGGCACAAATGTGAAGAGTAACATTTAGGGCCTATGACTTTTAAGTTTGAAAACTAGATCGATCGGTCTATGGGAAGGAGGTTTTATGATAGTTTAAAATTTTCCAAAAATAAGTTTTTTGAACTTTTCCCCTAAAATTTAAAAAAACACTAGATTTTGGTTATAGCCATTTTATAGAGCTTAAAAAACAAACAATTTAGTATTTTGAATCATCAAGCTAGGTTAAGTGGTTGTGGAGAAAAGTCAAAAAACGCGTCCATAAAATTTCTTATGTTAATCTTATGGGAATACGGCTTTTTAGATTTTCCTCAGATAATTTTACTAAAATCTCCACATTTCTTTCTACCAATAAGTTTAGCTCTACAAAACAATCATTTTGGTGGTTTAATTGTTGTTTTATGTCCAACCGTTGCAGTGATATTCAAAGTGCTAAACACAGTACGTTGTCTAATGTTATCCTTATGGAGAATAATTACAATTTTATATCTCGATTATTTAACTATATATTTGATAAAACTTGGTATGTGGCTTCAACTAGTTGTGGTATATTGATATTTGCACAAAAAAATGGTTTTTGTTGATTTTTCCTTGTAGCAGCAAACCTGCATACTCGGCCCCCATTTTATTCAAATGGAGAATAAGTAAAGTTTGATATCTCCCTTAGTTATGAACCTAAATTAATAAAACGTGGTCTGTAGCTTCACTTGGTTGAGTTATATTGATAATTGCAACAAAATTTCTTAACTTCCTCGTGCAGCAAACGAGCGTACTCAATTTTAATTTTATTCTTATCGGGAAAAATAAAATGCTATATATCACTTATTAATGCATGTATTTTTGTGAAGTTTAGTAAGTGGCTCTAGGTAGTAGTAAGACCCATATATATATATATGCATTGGAAATTCGCTGGGTACGCAGGTTTGCTGCGACGGGGGTATTTTTATAATTCAATCAAATTAATTAGGCTACAGTTACTTGTCAACATTAAAACATATCAAAAACTAAAGATATTAGTAGGTATTGTGAATTATTATTCTACAACTAATGGTTGCACAGAAAACAAAATTGTCTGTTAGCAGTAAAGACAGCACGTTGTTCAATGTTTTTCTCATGGAGGATATCAAGTTATCATTTCTCCATTGTTTACTGAAAATTTCATTAAAACTAGATATGTAGGTTAAGTTAACATTGTCCAGTAGATATTCAGAATATGTTGTTGCCACCTAACCCTGTGGCAGTCCCAGGACAACCTTAAAACTGGTCTAAATCAGTTGTTAGGTTGACATTGGGTACAGCAAATGAAGTTCTCATTATATATGGTAAGTCTTTTGGCTGTCCATTGTGACAAGCTTTCCTTTCAGCTTTGATCCCTCCATTTGTAGCTGCTGGGGACGGAAACTCGGGTTTGGCCTCCAACTTGAGAATGTGGTCTCTGGCTGTTGTACATGGATACCCTGTCAGTTGAGTTGGCCAGTTGGAGAGCAGAGCGGGCCCACCTGTTTGAGCCTGATCACAGCTGTCACAGGAGCATGGGAGTTGGCCCTCTGAAAGGTCAATTTGGTTGCCTGTCTCATCCCACTCTTTCCTTTCCTGCTATATCCTAATGCTGGGGTTTCCTAATCCAGCAAAAACAGCCCTGTGGCGGAGCAGGGGGAATTTTCCCCCTTAAAACCACTGTGTGTAGCAAATGATTAGAGTCTCCAATAAGGGTATTTTGCTGGAAATTTCTTAAAAAAGAATATTGTACTATAAAACTTTATACACATGACCCATAATTTATATTCTATTTTCAATAAACAACTTATGAATTAAAATAGGACTAAAAGGGAGAAAGTATGGGTCAGTTTTCTGATACCATTTGGTGTTGAAATAGCTTTAAGTTGACAGATTCATTTTGGAATAAATGACTAGTCATGAAACATTTTGTGTTTCTTCCTGCTTCCCCCATGAGAATAATGTTAGCTTTAGTCCTGAGGTGGCATTGCCCAATTGAAGATATTTGGAGTATGTTACCACCTAACCCATACGTGATTTAACATGATCTTTGCTTGTGGCAGTACCAAGAGAACGACGAGGTGGTGCTATGGATGAACACCGTCGGCCCGTACCACAACAGGCAGGAGACCTACGCCTACTTCTCACTGCCGTTCTGCATGGGCACCAAGGAGACCATCAGTCACTACCATGAGACGCTGGGCGAGGCTCTGCAAGGGGTCGAGCTGGAGTTCAGTGGCTTAGAAATCGAATACAAAGGTTCGTGTTTACGATAACACCTGTTTGTATTGTATTTATTTTCAACCATCCTATAACAGCACATTTATAAATATGTAGACACAAAAGTATATATATGTGACAAAGTACTAGTCATATATACAAACTAAATACAAATTAATTAAATTGTTTACTATTTTATATTAAAATAGGCCAAAACTATGGACCTCAAAAATAATGCAGTTTTTTATTTGATATTTTTCTATCAATAGATTTTTACCGTCCGTCTGATTTGTCAAAAGACCTACGTCACAACCAAGAATACACAGGATTTGCGATTTCTGGAAGGAACCAGTCTTCTCCCACCTGTAGAAGTGAACTCAACTAAGTTTTATCGTGTCACAGTAGTTTTTTCTCATTCGATCACAACTTCCAAGTTTTCAGTTAACATAAACATTTTTTTATCATGTAACGTTACACAGTGTTTAAAGTCAAACCTCAAGATTATTAATACTTTGCATCCACTACCGGCTTTTTTAAATCCATTTTTCACTGCACCGCATCATAAATCAGCAAGTTATACCAGGCCTGGTCTATCGTAGTCATCATCGTCTCAACTCAACTTAACGCTTGAAAAAGACCAATTTTCTGGACACGGCCTCATCTTCATAAAATTGAGCAGTTAAAAATAAAAGGTAACACATCTTTTGCCTTCCGCATTTTATAATTTTGGAACTATTTTTCTTTGAGTCAGCAACTTACTAGTACAGTTCATTATTTTTTCCCCATGGTCCTCCGTTGAATTTAATAAACTCATAGATATTATTTGGTCCTCCGGGCCGGATAGTTTTTGGTTGCAAGAGTGATGTTGTTTGCGGAATGTGACCTTTTTATTAAAGCGAACTTTTGAGTGAGTGAAATCTGAAAAGTAAGTTTCGATCGTCACGGAGACGCCATTGTCGCCATTTTTTTTTTTTTGTGGAGCCAACCCTATTCTGTTCTTGTACCTCCCTTCACTCCACGATTGTTCTGTTGTTCCGACTCCCGATTGAAACCGAATGCTTACGAAGATGGACGATGATTGTTTGTCATAACAAACTCAAACATAAACATAACCTGCAAGTCGTTTATGCCGCTTCTCTTGTCATCAAACATGGTTAGTTGGTGATCGCTAACGTACTAGGCCTATGTGATGGAAATATATGTAAGTGTTGATTACTATTTTATTATTTCATAGAAATATATTGAGATTTTGTATTACATATTACAAGAATGAGGTTTTCAACATTTACAAATTTCTGTTCAGCCCCAAGTGAGTAGGTTAAATAAAATTTATGAACAAGTAGAAGCTTATCCACTAGAAATTGAAGTTACAACTGCTCAAACAACAACAATTAAATTGTTTTTAACTGAATCTAAATCAACTTTCTCAGCATTTGAGAAAAATCTTAACAAGTTCAAAAGTAGTGATACCTCTGAGTATGATGGCAATGAGCAGTCCTGAAGTTTCCGGATGATATTTTAGAACTTTGTGTTAATATTGAAATTAAAGTGACTTTATTACTTCAAACCCAAATTGACGCAAGTAAATTTAATGCATCATTCAATTATTCAATTACTGAGCAAACACAACCAAGTTTCAGTTTGGTTAGAGTTTTAGAGTGACATTAAAGAGTTTTGATGGTGATATTAAAGACTGGATTTCTTACATTAATTTTTATGATATAATAATTCATTAAAATAAAAGCTTGACACTTGTGCAAAAGCATTAATATCTCTTAAGTTCTCTAGAAGGCACTGCATTTAATTAAGTTTTTACCTATCTCGCCGGGAAACTACAAAGTAGCCTATAATTCACTTCGTGAAAGATATCACTCTACACGTAGACTTGTCTCTTTTCATCTTAATAAAATAATTGACTTGCCAAATATCACAGATAAGTCAGTAAAGCTGCTTAGGTATTTTTTAAATGATTTCAATGAAAATGAACAGGCTTTGCAGGCGCTTGAATGCAAAATTGTGGATGATAACTCTTTACTCAGCATGTTAATCTTGCGTAAGATGGATACAAATTTATGTGAGCAATTTGAATCCAAACGAGGAGATGCTACTGATCTTCCTAATGTTGGCGCTATTATTATGTTTTTCAAAGAAATTTGTGTTCACAATGAAGATGCCAGTCTTAGCTGTAGTCAGTCTTTAAGTAAACGTAACCTTGGAGTAGGCCCACCACAGTCAAGTTGTAGCACAGGAAATTTCAAAATGGGGCAGCAGCGTCATAGTCGCTTTGGTGAGTACTGATAGCTCGAAATGCTTTTGAAGTCAGGATCCAAATCATAATGTGTTTCCCTGCTCTACTTTCAAGGACAAAACACCTCATGACAGATTTAAAATAGTACATGATGCAAATCGATATATAAATTGTTTTGGCAACCATGCAGTGAAAAATTGTAAATCCAAGCATGCATGTAAAACTTGTTCCAAACATCATCATTCTCTGTTACATTTTTATAAAATAAAAACATGTTTGAGGAAAGAAATCCTACTCAAGACTCACCTTGTGCTACTGAACATTCGGAATCCTCGCCTGTTGAGAACAACAGGCTGGGTTTAAGGTCTCGTTAGTTTGCAAAAATGATCTGTCACAATCTAACTCAACAGTGCTTTTAGCCACTACATTGGTTAAAGTGAAGACCCCCTCAGGAATGTCATATGTGTTCAACTCGTTTGAAAACACTGGTTGTTTTACTCAACGGAAGAATTCTCCTGTTTGTGCTTCAATACCAAAAATCAAAATGTGTATTTAAAGCTATGACACACATTCCTTTGGTCTAGTTAATCATTTCTGTGATGTGGTTTTATGGAATTCGGTTCTATTGGACCCCACAGTTTATTTGTGCTTACAGATCTTGGCTTAAAGTTCCCGCAGCTAATCATTAGCAGTTAATTAATATTAATATAATGTTATTTATTTCAATCCTAAACAATAATTATCAAATGCTAATTTTCTATTTAATTTTTTAGCTGACATATCAAAAACGCCCTACTGTGAGATTCAGCTCAATGATGAGAAACTGAAAGCATTTATTTATGCAGTGAAGAACCACTACTGGTATCAAATGTATATTGATGACCTTCCTATTTGGGGTAAGTAGGCCTTCAAAATGTGTCACACGTGCATAACTGTATTGTTTAAATTATGTTTTAGTCCTATATTAATTTTAATGTTCACAACAGTGACGTCTTGCCTCTTATAATTTTAGGAAAGCACTTCTTTTCAGCTTAGATTATGTTGAGGTATAGACTAATAGAGAGTTCACAATTTAAAAAAATCAAGACCCTTAAAAATTGTTTCCAGAAGTTGAATATAGACTTAAATACAAGCTGTCAAAAGGCTTTAATAATTCCTCTGGGATTTTTCTCAACACAGGCATAGTGGGAGAGATGGAGGAGGTTAATGGACAAATGAACTACTACATTTGGACCCACAAGAAGTTTGACATCGGCTACAATGGGAAACACATTGTAGATGTCAACTTGACTTCTGAGTATAAAGTGAAGCTGGAGCTCGCAGCAAGGATTCCGTTCACTTATGAAGTCAACTGGAAGCCATCGTCAGTCAAATTCGAAGACCGCTTTGACAAGTATCTTGATCCTAATTTCTTCCAACACAGGGTAATTACTTAATATCAGACATTTGATGTAAACTAAGGCATTTCTGTTAGGTATTGCAAAACTACTTTTCGCTAGCACGATCACGTTGTAAATTTGTTAACCCTGTATCTGTCAAATGATACGTTGAGCTGTTCAAAACCTGTACTATGAGACACAGTACGGGTTATAGAGCAGCAAAAACGGCTTGATTTGGTGATTATAATAAATGTCATTCTTTCCAACATCTGGTTGAAATATTACATGTTTGGACTGTTGAACCAGAGGTAGTACTTCCAAATTGACTTGTTTCCTTTACAAAGTCCTGTTGAAGTTCTGTTGAAGTATTTTATTAGCTGTTGTTTCTTTGCTAATTTATTTTTTACTTGTTAGTGGGATTGCTGATGTTTGTCGTCCATGATGTTAACGGCTCAGTGAGCTATTCACTAAAATGCTAATGTAACCTGAAACGTTAGCACTTTTAGTACTCAGTACTATGAAAGTGTTCTTATACTATGAAATTTACTTAGTATAATAAGTGATTTTTCAGCTGAAAAATACTGCTGGAAGCTTGTGAAATGAATATTTTATTCTATTGGGCTGGTAAAAGCTGAGTTTTCCTGTAATCCTAAATTCCTAATCTAATGATATGCCATTTTTGGTACTTTTCAAGACTATTATTGATTTATTTGGACTTAACTTATTGCTTCTAGTGTTTAAAACTACACTGTTTTTCGGGAGGTAAGGAAACTCCTCCCATTATCAAGTGAACCCTACTTACATCTAAATATCAAGTTCTAACCTACATTTTTTTTTTTCCTTAACATTTTATTTACACAAATACAAAACTAACAAATACAGATGCAAAAACGAAATACAATACACTAACACAACATTTATATACACGAACAAATGGAAAACTGCCAATATATTACCTGTTCTGCATCATTGCCTCCAAGCTGACCGTAAAATAGGAAAAATGCACTTTCGCGTCCTCACACTACCGCATCCCGCACTTAACTGACTCAGCTCTTTTCTTTGTAACATATTACAAAAATGGGTTTGTGTAAAATATAACAAAAAATTATACCTCAAAAAGTAAACACGAAAAGGTAGAATTGAACCTGGTACCGCATGATCGTGAATCCAGTGCCATATCCATTAGACGAACTAAGCTAGCTTTATCCTAGCTTGACGAACTAAGTAAAAATTACAATTCATCAAGCAGTAGACAGCGCTGTAATTTTAAAATTTGCCACAGTAGCGCTCAGTGTTATTTCAAAGTTTTCCACTGGCAGCGCTCACATAGGAAATGTCACCACTTCCAGTGCCTCGTGCCTTTTTTTAACTGCTACTCATAATGGCTGGTCTATTATTTGGCATCCAGTCTAGGGACTCGGTACTTTATTCAAGAGATAAAAGTTTCTAGTGCAAAATGCGGTACTTTGGTATTATACGGATGCCACCCTTATACAGCGCGCTGCGGCAGTTATGTTAGGATGAGTTATCATAAAAATGATTATAGGACTTGCCTTGTTTCATTACAAATCGAATGATACCTGATGAGTCATACTTCCGGCCGCCAAACCCCCTCCAAATAGGCCAAGGTCAGGTCGTTGACCGGAGCGCGCGCATCACCTGTCACCGCCTGTATCTGGGTCAGTGTCATGAGTGATTTATTGCCGTGCACTACGTTACATTTGTTTTCATAATGACTGACGTTCTTTTGGTGTGGGATTTACCTCGAAATGAAGAGGAAACCGTACGTATTTTTATGATAACCCATCCTAACATAACTGCCGCAGCTCGCTGTATATTTTGCGGAGTACATGTGGCGATCGGGTCTGGCTGCTAGCGGCGGCGACGCATTCAACACGATCCTAGCGGACATCGCTGCCTTTTGGGAGGCACAACACAAAGACCGCTCATCAGAATGATGTAAAATTTTTACAGTAAGTCAATAAAAGTACGTTTTTTCGAATTATGTAGTTATCCTTTGTATCCGGTAAAAATTAACCTCCAAAAATAGTGGCAT
This sequence comes from Allygus modestus, assembly GCA_963675035.1. Classification (NCBI taxonomy): domain Eukaryota; kingdom Metazoa; phylum Arthropoda; class Insecta; order Hemiptera; family Cicadellidae; genus Allygus; species Allygus modestus. The sequence goes on from OY776111.1 coordinate 137,811,936, forward strand.
CCGTATAATACCAAAGTACCCAAAATGCTGAAACCGAAACTAATGGTGGTACAAAGACAATTGATGGCTCATTTTTTTTGTCTGATTACTACAAATTTAATGAAATGTCAATCAAAGTTGTGTGACGTTCCGTTCAAGATATAAGGATAATACAATCACTGTTTTTCTTATCAGTTTTATTATTTTCCCTGACTATTCAAACTTTTCTATGTTGATTTCCTTCTTTTCCTACATTTTATTTCTTTCTATTCAAACGCCCCACTTTCCTAACTTTTTTGACTGCTAGACATCCTAAAATGTATTGTTATTCAATTTGTTTAAAGTATAAATTTAACATTACTGTATATTTAAAAAGTTGATCTAGAATCATCATTAAAAATTAATTATTATAAAAGCCAATTTTGCTTTCTAATTTGTATACAGAATTTAAAACCTTAAATTTAACATTAAAATTACAAATACATTTTTATCGGTTAAGAATAGTTAACATCCAAAGTGATTGTTTTATAAAACAACAAACCAATTTCAAAAATATCATGGGAGATTTATGTAACTTAAAGCATAACAATTATATGAAAAATAACATGAAATTCAACTTAGTTTTTTTTATTATTTATTTTTTTAAGTATATTTTATTTTATTAATGAAAAATAATACCATCCAACTGATTGTCTCAATTTATTAAATACTAACAAATTTATGACTACTGACTGTCTTTAAATCAGTTTAAAAACATTACTTTGCTATTTCACCTGTTATTAGATTGATGGAATTGGAATCGAGAATCGATTTGTAATAATCGGAACCGGAATCAGAATTGAAAACAATTGGAACTGGTTCATCCCTAATCTTAACCAATCAAAAGCTGTATTTTTACTGGCTCAAAATTTATCCCTGCTTAACCCCCCCCTCAACCCCTAACGTAACCCTTCGGTTTGGACATTTTGTCAATAGATGTTATATTTAAACACTGTGTATCACAGAGCTAATGTTATACAGATACACTGGTTCAGCATATTCAACAGTTTCATGATGGTTATCTTCCTGGTGGGTCTTGTGTCCATGATCCTGATGAGGACACTGAGGAAAGACTACGCTCGCTACAGCAAGGACGAGGAACTAGACGATATGGTAGGTCAACATGCACCACTGACTATTACTGTTACAATATTCACTAGGCTAATACAGAATAAAACAGCAGCGAACAAGTTATTTTGTTTGATTTAGGTCTTCATTCACAAATTATTTCTAAAGCTATCACTACATAATTTATTCATTCTGTAGGGGGGGCGTGTGAGTAGTATAATTTTTGGATGAGTTTAGGTTTGCCAATTATTCTCGAGATTAAAGTACAGTGGAACTTGGATAATTCGAACCCCAAGGGATCAATAACAAAATTCGAACTATCCAAAAATTTGAATTAAAAAAGTTTTGTATAAAAGGCTTAAAAAAATAAAACTTTACATTTCCGCATAAATCCTTTATTGTGAATAACTTAAATTTACGATTTACAGTACATTCAATCAAGTAGCCTACAGTAATTTACTGTACTGTATTACAGTACTAAAATTGACTTTAAAGTATGGTACTGTGTCTTAAAATACATAATACAGTAATAAATACATGAATACATAATTCGAAAAAAATCAGAACTGATAAAAAAAACATGTTACTGATATGTTAAGCAATATACCTGTTTCCCAAAAAAGTCAGAAATCTTGACTTGTTTTCTAGAATTAAGTCTGTCAGTCATGACAACAGATTTTAACACATTCAGAGAATGGAAAATAGATTCACTTACGTCATTTTTACTTTAAAAAAAGTAAGTTCTTTGAGGTGATTTGTTGTTTCGGCTGCACGTGGAACATATTTCTCCGCAACTGATGACTCGCCTTCTTCATCACCTGATACCTTGCTGTCACCTTGTTTTAGCGAATTTCCCCTATAGGGAAGAAGCTATTACCGTAGGTCTCATGGTAAGACTTAAGCCCGAGACCATGATAACTTTTTGTTTTGAGGTCCCCAGATGCCAAAAACACTATTTGTTCCAATTTATATATATGTATATATATATATATATATATATATATATATATATATATATATGTGTGTCCGTTACTGCGATAACTTGAGTAAAAAACGTCCGATTTTGATGAAATTTGGCTCAAATGTGTAAAGTGACATTCATGACTTTTAAGTTAGAAAACCAGAAATATCGGACCCTGGGAAGGGGGGTTTATGGGGGTTTTAAATTTTCCAAAAATCAGTTTTTTGCATTTTTCACCCTAAAATTTTTAAAAAACCTTAATTTTGGTTTTGACCATGTTATAGAGCTTAAAAAAACAAATAATATGGTATTTTTTAATTATTAACCTAGGTTAAGTGGTTGCGGAGAAAATCCAAAAAAACCTGCTCATAAAATCTCCCATTATATCTTATGGGAAAAAGGTTTTTGGCTTTTCCTCAGTTCATTTCTATGTAAACTTAACATTTGCTTTTACCAATCCGTTTAGCTCTACAAAACAATCATTTTGGTGTTTAAATTGTGATTCTACGTCCAACCGTTGGCGTGATATTCAAAGTGCTAAACACAGTATGTTGTCCAATGTTATCCTTATGGAGAATATTTAAAATTTTATATCTCGATTATTTATGAACGTATATTGATGAAACTTGGTAGGTGGCTTCACCTAGTACTGGTAAATTGATATTTCCACAAAAAATTGATTTTTTGTTGATTATCCTCTTAGCAGCAAACCTGCATTCTCATCCCTAATGTTATTCTTATGGAGAATACGGAAAGCTTTATATCTCCCTTAATTATGAACATAAATCATTAAAACTTGGTATATAGCTTCACCTGGTTGAGTTATATTGATAATTGCAAAAAAACCCGCATTTTTATCTTCCTCGTTGCAGCAAACCTGCGTTCTCAGCCCTAATGTTATTCTTATAGAGAATAAATAAAATGCTATATATCACTTATTTATTTAAGTATTTTTATGAAACTTGGTAAGTGGCTTTATGTGGTAGTAAGAAATATATTCATTCATAGGAAATTCGCTAAGAACGCAGGTTTGCTGCGACGGGGGTATTTCATTCTTCCTGTCGAGCACTTCAGCTATGATCTCTGCGTCGGTTACTTCCCCACAAACTGCAACATATTCATCGACGTTGACAAAATCTTCATACGAAATGGCAGGATCAAGAATGACGTCCTCCCACCCGTCAACTGAAGGCACCGCTTCCGCTACAGTGTCAATAGCATTTTCTGTGACGTCCTCTTTTTTGATAAAACCAGCTTTTTAAAACAGTTCTTGATCGTTTCGTGCATTAGTTGGCCTCAAGCTTTCTCACACATTCGTGAGGCTTGAAGAGTGTCTAACTTTATTTTAAGGGTGTCGAAATCTTCCATCAAGATGTTCTCAACCAATAAACGTCTGTAAAAGTGTTTGAGATTTTTTATGATCCCCTAGTTCATAGGCTGGATAAGCGAAGTCATGTTGGCAGGGGAAAAAATTACTTTCACATTTTCCATTAGTGGGATCGTGTTGTGTGCTGTACAATTGTCAATGAACAAGATCACTTTTCGTTTTTCTCTCTTAAACTTTTTGTCCAACTTCAATAGCCACTTCTCAAAAAGATCACCGGTCATCCAAGCTCTTGCACTGTTGACATACTCTTCTGGTTTCGATCTTATGTTTTTGAAACGTAATTTTGTTGCGTTCTTTGAAGCCACTCTGAGACCCTTTGAGTCACCTGTAATCGCCTTAAAATTGTTTTTTCCTAGTTCAGTAGCAAATTGTTCTGTTTTGCTCCTTACAAGGGGAGCACTCACAGGAATCTTCTTATCTTTTATTTGTTTGAACCATTTCAAAACGCAACTGTCCAATTGAGGGTTTCCCTTAACCTTTTTCGGCCTTTAGAGCACTCACTTTCACTACTGAGAATTTCGTCTTTATTTTTTAAGTAGGTGGACAACGTGTTAGGAGGAATTCCAAATTCCTTGGCAATCTCAGATATTTTATTCACCCCCTTCTCTGCTTCTTTAATCGCCGCTATTTTTTTTTTCAGTCAATATCAACAATTTGTACGTTCGAGGCTTACGGAGCAGCGACATCTTCGCTCGGCAAACATAAACTCACACAAATTAGGGAAGAAACTCTTTAACAAAACCACAAACCACTCTCACAACACACATGACTGCACAAGTGTCAGGCTTAGACAGTGATAGTCTGGTGTTTGGTTCCGTTTACAAAACAAAGGGTAGTTACAGTGACCTTGCAAGTAGCACAGCTGGCAAAAGGCGCGATGAGTCAAGTCTGCAAAACAATTGCCGCGGGAAGGTAAGGATTGAGGGATGGGCGGGGAAAGTTTTAGGGGCTCGGGCGGGGTACAATGACCTTGAAGAAAGTGCGTTGAGACTCGAAAGTGCGAGTCGCGGGTCTTTGGACCGCTTGCCAATAAGCTTATGTGGAAATTCCTAGTTATAAATCTGCATCAGGTCTGCATTTTTACTCGTAAAAAGTTTGAATTATACAAAATATAATTCAAATTAACCACGATTTTTTAACATTATATATATATATAAAATGCTAGGGACCAAGAGAAATATTCAAATTAACCCATTGGCCTAGTTGTTATCAGCTGTTATGCAAGGCCCTTCAGTAGCATTTAAAAAGCAAGAAAATGCAGAGTTTCACTAAAAATTAAATAACTTTTTAATGGAAGCTTATTTCCTCTGGTTTTCAATATTCTGTTCATAAATAGATTGTCTACAAAAATAATATAAATATACTAAAATAAACAAAATTAAAAATAAAATTTATTAACAGTTTTTAATGAAAAATAAATAAAAATTTCAAAGTAGGCTATATCAGATTTTTTGCATGAAAATATATGTTTTGGTGAAATTTTGATATTTCATATGAAAGAGCATTTATTTTTTGACATAGAAAATATTTTATTTTATAAATTGGATTCTATTAAAAAACTTACAGATTTTCTCCCAAAAGTTTGTATTTCAAGCTAATTGTGGAAATGCCAATAAACTGACCTAGGTTACACAGATGAATAAATTCCAAATTATTGAACTGGAATTTGTCATTTGGTTTCATATTCCTATATTTTACAACATGAGAATGAATAACAGGAACAAATAATATTTTTATAAGGTAAAATAAAAAAATATTACTTACAAATTATATGTTTGAGGGCCGCGCTAGTAAAAACTGCTTCATGTAAAAACTTGTTACTTGATCAGAGTTGCTGTTCATGAACTACTAGTGACACTATATTTACAAAACTAAGGTACCTATATTTACAAACTAACTATTTACAACACCATGAGAATGCTCAGTACTCAATTTTTGTGTGATAGTCTTTGAAGCATCTTTCTAGATGGAGGGCCACCTGACACTTCTCACACATCCACCTGACTTCAGCCCTCTTTTTATGTTTTGTGCACACTTTGCAGGGTCTTGTTGAAAACTGCTTACATGCAGATGGAGGTATCTGTAAGGGGAAATGACCCCAGTTTTTAGACTGAAGTCTTAGGGGCGAGTCCGCAATAGGTGCTCGACCAGGAGTTGTTCGCTGGGGGAGTGTAATGGATAGAAGTAGCTGATCAACCAAGTTTAGGCGGAAGTCAGTATACTGCAGCTTCTTATTAGTAACCTTCTTGAAAATACAAAAGGCATTGTACGTAGTGACATTCATTTGGTAAAGCATTCATTTCTTGTAAGCTTTGACATTTTGCCGCATAATTGGGAAGCATGACAACACCTGGTCCTGCCTGTCTACTCCCAACATATAATCAATGACAGCTTTTGGCTTCTTTATTTCTTCCTCTTCAGTTCCCCATGTTACCACCTTTGCTGTCTCCATTTTAACTCCTTCATGTAATGTTGAGAGGATGTTGACATCTTTGCGGTCTTTCCATTTGATTGCAAGCACTCCTCCTGCCAGACCTCCTCAATAAATCTCCTTTTTCCAAATCAGTTTTCAAGAACACTCTGGGCATGCATTGTCTGTTTGAAATGGCTGTTCCTACAGCATAAGTGTCTTCTTTCAACAGAGCAGTGTACATTAAAAGCGAGGAGTACCAGTTGTCCAAGTAGGCTATATATCCTTTCCCGAAAAAAGGTTGCAAAAGGTCACAAGAGTCACTGATGTGCTCCCTAAAGTATCGTCCTGCTAAAGTATCACCAACATAGATCTTAAAACCATGCAGTAGCCAAAGTGATGACTCGCACACTTTGTAGATTTTTACCCCAAAACGGGCCCTTTTTTGGGGGGTTGAATTGAATTATGCCAGTTCGGGATCTCATTTTCAGTAACGTTTCATCCAGAGCGATTTTCTTTTCTGGCTCGTATCTCTGTAAAAATTTTGATTCTAGGTATCAAATTACTGGCTGAATTTTCCTTATCATTCTTCAAGTCTTCTGTTGCTTCATCATAAAAATGGAGGAATCTTGAAATAGAATTGAAACGCTCCATTGACATGGTTTCACTGAATATGGGAGTCTCTATTATTTTTTCTATGTGACCAGTACATTTGAATGGAGGGTTTTTCAGTTGACCCATTAGCATATAAAGTGCAAAGTAGGCCTTCATCTCCGCTACATCAACATCACGCCACTTTTCATCAGTCTTTAGCGATTTTCTGGTGTCGTCCAAAAGCTGTTTTCTGGCGTAGTCGTTAGTTTCCGATCAGAGCATCTGCCAAAACTCCTGCCCAACAAACTGTCCAAAACAATCAAGCTCAGTAAGATTTATGCCAAGACTACGTTGAATTCTAACATTTAGTCCAGGTGTACCTTGAAAATAAATTTTTTTAGGCACATTGTCCTCATCTAACCACGGCCAGTCAGAGTCCTGGAATTTAGGTTTCTTTTTCTTGGCGGTTTTTTTTAGCGGGTTCCTTATTGTTAGATTGGTTTTTCTTAGCAGGTTGTTTTTTTCTAGGCCTAGGACGAGATTGTTTAGGTTCATTTTTTCTTTCATACTTAAGTTTTTTAGGGGGTTGGGTGGCATTACATTGCTCAGGTTTTATAGTAGGGCCATAATTGAGGCAATTGTCTCCTCCACCACCAACTGTTGGGCCTAGGTCTATGATTTGTTCCCCTTCATCGATTTCCAAAGGTCTACTAATATAATTGAGCCCAGATCCACTAGGCCTATCTAGATCTACAATATTATCTTGAATATTAAATTCATCACGAAGTAGGCCTAACTGAATAGGAATAATTTCACGGTCACTTTCCTCCCCGCTACCAGTCTGCACTTCATTTTCGTCCAACAACTGTTCGTCTCTGAAACCTTCTCCATTGTCACCTACAAAGTCAGTATCTTCGTAATCACTATCTAGTAACATACGTTCCACCTCAGATGATCTAGTATCTTTCCACATTTTATTATAAAAACAAACAAACACACTATTCATCACTAACTAAACAAGCACCAAAACAAACAGACTACTAGTTTTTGACAACACTTCTTGTTATTGTTAGAACGATCGCATACGCAAAATGTAAACAAACATATAGATTATCAACATAGAAAAACAAAATACTCTACTATTCAATCTTTTACAAAGCAGTATATTTCAAGAAATATAATAAAGTGGTCCCCTGTAAAGTAGCCCATTTTGCCACTGTAAAACATAGAAATGAACTGTGAACTCTACTTCGTAAATAAATAATTTTAATATAAATAATGTTGTAGTAATTGTCATTATTGACAAAGAAATGCGTAGAACAGAATACCCCTGCCATCTGTCGGCGAAATACGGAACTACGTCGACCTTGGAGCAGATTACAGTACGATTGTAATTCACTACGGAACAGTCTCGTATCTCTACGTCTGACCCGGATCGCGGTGCTACGAGACAGTCTCGTATGTCTAGGCGAAAGGGTTAAAGAAGATTTTGAATTATAGAAGTTTGAATTAGCCACGTTCCACTGCATTTTCGAGCAAGTATTCGCCATAGAATACTACAGCCCTATTGCGAGTAGGACTATGCAACCAATATTCTATAGCTCATTTTTAGTGAATTTCCCCTATAGGGAAGAAGCTATTACCGTAGTCGGCATGGTAAGACCTAGGCCCGGGACCATGATAACTTTTCGTTTTGAGGTCCCCAGACCCCAAAAACACCATTCGTTCGAAACTGTATATATATATATATATATATCTGTATATATATATATATATATATATATATATATGTCCGTGGGTGCGATAACTCTCGTAAAAAAGGTCTGATTTTGATGAAATTTGGTACAAACGTGGAAAGCAGCATTTATGACTTTAAGTTCGAAAACCAGACGGATCGAGCTATCCAAAGGGGTATTTTGGGGGGGTTTTGTACCCCAAAAATGGGTTTTTTGAGTTTTTTACATACAATTTTTGAAAGAGTAAAATTTTATTTTTTCCCATTGCAATCAGCTTAAGAAGACGCACAATTTGATGTTTTAATCATTGCTCTACGTCAATTGGTTACTGAGATATTGAAAGTGCTAAACACAGTACGTTGTCCAATGTTATTCTTATGGAGGATAAGAAAAATTGTATATCTCGCTTATTTAACAACTTATCCTGACGAAACTTGGTATATTGCTTCATTTCATTATGGTCTATTGATATTTGCTCAAAAACCCATTTTTTTGCTTATAGTTCCCGTAGCAGCAAACCTGCATACTCAGCCCATGTTATTCTTATGGAGAATAATTAACGTGTTATCTCCTTTCATTATGAACATAAATTAATAGAACTTGGTATGTGGCTTTACCTAGTTGAGTTATATTGATATTTGTATAAAAACCCATTTTTAGTTTTCCTTATTTCAGCATACCTGCATACTCAGCCGCCATGTTATTCTTATGGAGATTAATTAAAAAGTCCTAAATCGTTTATTTATGAATGTATATTGATGAAACTTCGTATGTGGCTTTATGTGGTATTAAGATAAATTAATAAGCATTGGAAATTCGCTGAGTATGCAGGTTTGCTGCTAAGGGGGTATTATTAATAGCAATACCATTTTTTGGTCAGTAATAATTAAATGATAAATGCTTTCCGCCAACAACACTTGATTTGGCTGCTGTATTCGGCTGATAAAAATGTGGTCTGGTTGCCACATGGCATATATCACATTTATTAACTTAAGTTACATGGTAAAATCATAATTTAGGGCCTCTATTTTGTGTTGTATTTTAAGGCTGTTAGTACCTGAGGGCCGAGCTTTGCTCGGAGAAGGTCAGTTAGTTTTTTTAATGGCTTGGAGTAATATTTCACGACTTCTCCCAACTGATTATCAGATTTTTAAGCTCATTTGCCTCTTTTCTGATTTTTAAAGTCACTCCAGATGTTATTTTTAGCTCAATGTCCCTTTGATTTATTTCAAATATTACCACTCAATATATGCAATCTTCACTCTACGGTTTTAGTCACTGCTTTCAGGAAACCACACGTTAACAATTTAAACAACATGAGTATTACTTTGACAGTTCCCAGGTTTATTATGAACAGCTGTTACAATTCTTTTGTTTTGATTTTAAACTCCATAAGCCCAATGTTAATTTTTAACTTTTAATTGTTGTTTTTTTACATTATTTGGTTTTTTCTGGGGATGAGACCTGTCTTTATTTTTATCCCAGAAATGAGTTATTTCCAATATTTGAAGGAAATTGTTGTTGCCGTTAGATTAGAGTTGCAAGCAAGCAAGCTCGCATGAACGCAAGCAAGTATGCATGGACACAAGCAAGCAAACCTTGCTCATAATATTAGAGTATAGGATAAGATCAAAGCATCATGTACAATCGATATAACGAGGTTGAAGCGTCATTCACGGCCGATATTACCAATATTTGTTTGCAGCTGATGTTATGCTGGTCTGGTTGTCATTTACGGTCACCATCACATTGTTCAGCTGCCGTTAATGATTGATTAAGGTTTCTCGTTGTCTTTTTTGGCCAACTTGATGTGATTCCAGACGTATTTTACTGCCAACACTATGCAATTTGGCAGTTTGCAATTGTTAGTGATCCTCCGCGAATTAGCGGCATTCACTCCCGGATCTATTGAAAATTCAAGACGAGTTAAAATATTTCAAAGCTTTACGAAATACGCAAAATTTTGACTACCCATACACTCCTATCATCCTGTAAAATCATGTTCATGCCTTTGTATGCCAGTAGAACTATAGAGTACTGATTATCCCAATGCAGATCCAAGTACAATATGTTTTACTAAATTTTAGATACCTTTGCACATGACAAAAATTTATATATAAAATTATTTCAAGATATTGGAATTTTTTAAACTAATGAGACTTCTCAAAGTACAAAAAACTGTAAATGTGTGCCTTTAGAAAAATACGACCAGCAAACTATTTTTTGACAAAAATAAATATTGATTCATCCAGATGGGAATGTAGAATGGCTAGGAGTACAAGCTGTAGCAATTAATGTTATCAGAAATTGAATACAACCACTCAATAATTATCTTCTCTGCCTTTATCTCTCGGACTTTTATGAATCAATACAACCTGTTTCTTTGATTGATATGAAATGTGTACTATATTGTTCAAATTAATTGCCAGGCGTATTAGAATAATTAAAAATATAGAAAAAATTCTTAACCAGTTGCAGCATGTTTTTATAAAACATTTAGTGTTTTGACACAATTTTCTTCTCCTTTCTGTTGTGTGTTTTTGTACCCTAGTGCATGCCAGAGCTGAACTATCCTTACATTTCAGTGGGTAAGTTATCTCTTTAATTATTATTGGGCTTTAAACCTCTAACAAAAACTAAATTATTTGTAAAACTGTATAATTTAAATTTAATTTTAAATACTAACATTGTTAACAGTGGGTATTTAACTAAAATTAGGCCATCTCTTTTAAAAAATGAAAACCTTTAATTATTTCAAATTTGTTTGACAATAATTTGGCAGACTTTACTAGCTGATGACCCGTTCTCCACACGGGGATTTAGAAGGCATAGAGCCAAATATTTTAAAAATCTATTTACATTTCAATCACTCAAAAAAATAAAACTCCATAAGATTATCATTGGAACTTTCAAAACCTATGGGGTGAAACTCTTATTAAAGTGGAGGTTTTTCATTGGTACCAAACATGTATGCAAAATAATAGTTTTAGATGACAAAAATCAAGAATTTCTTTCAATTATATATATATATATATATATATATATATATATATATATATATATATACATATGTTTGATTCACAAATTAGGGCTACTAGTATAATATTAATAAGAAATAAAGGAATAAACCTTGAGTACCCTTTTTTCATTTTTATTTTACACGACACGTGTTTCGACTTTCAAGTCATCTTCACAGTGTAAGTACATTAACCTAATATATAAATAAACAAAGACAATCAGATGTAATTAAAATAGTGTAACTATCTTCTTACACTGTGAAGATGACTTGAAAGTCGAAACACGTGTCGTGTAAAATAAAAATGAAAAAAGGGTACTCAAGGTTTATTCCTTTATTTCTTATTAATATATATATATATATATACCGGTTGTCCAGCCTAAAGTGTTACAATAGCTAACTTTTTTATTTTATGTCTGACAGTAAACTTCTTATGGAGGACCCCCTTTATTTTTTTATGCTGCTTCTAAGTATGTATTTCAATTATCAAAATTTCCCGCCATTTTTCCAATATGGCGGACAACTTTGTTTTTTCTTATGGAATACCCTGTATTTTATTATGATTTTAGATAGCAAACGAGATTTTAAAAAGTTTTTATTCTTGGTATTTTTTTCCTAAACCTAATCAATGAGGCTCTAGAGCATTTTTAAGGTTTAATTTCACTGTAACTTCAAGAATCATACGGTCGAAAGTCACAGCTGTGCAACAATGGTAATTACACATGTTCAAGTGAATCAAAAGTATGAGGTTTCCTGTTCCTGTTTATTTGTTGATGTGTTTATGCACTGTCTTAAGAGTACAATTTAATGTGACTGTGTATTGTAATAGTGTTTTTTTATTGTTACAATGACTTTTAACGAACAAGTGGATATGTTATTAATCTTAGGGGAATGCCACAAAAACACAAGATCCGCAGCTGAACTGTATGCCACTCTTTTCCTAACAGGCGGCATCCATCAGGTATGAGCTTTTTACGCCTTGAAAAAAAAGCTCGTTTAACAGGTAACTTGGGTCCTAGAAAACGGAATCGAACACATCCTATCACCGATTTTGATACAGAAGCAGATGTTTTGGCCTCAGTTATGGTTGACCCGCACCTCTCTACTCGAGAAATTGAGAGGTATACAAACATAAGAAAGAGTTCAGTTTCAGTAATATTACGGAAACATAAATTTCACCCATATCATGTCATTCTTAACCAAGAGATACGAGAAACTGCACCCTAGAAGGTTAGCATTTTGCACATGGTTGACAGAACAAATCCAGTTGCAACCTCGTTTTTTGTCAACTGTTTTATTTTCAGACGAGGCAACGTTCCTCAGTACCGGACATTTGAACAGACATAATATGCATTATTGGTCTACTGACAACCCTCACTGGATGCAGACCATTGATAACCAAAGAAAATGGTCATTAAATGTTTGGTGTGGTATTTTCGAAGGCAAAATTGTCGGGCCTCACTTTTTCGATGGCCCGCTAAACGGGATCGACTACGCTAACTTTATAGAAAACCATCTTCCTGTTCTTCTAGACAATTTTCCCCTTCAGGCCAGAATGGATATGTGGTTCCAGCAGGATGGTGCTCCACCACACTTCTCCAGAGTGGCCAGAGAAACCGTCAATGATGTGTTTGAAGGATGTTGGATAGGGAGAGGAGGCCCAGTTGCATGGCCACCGAGATCACCAGATCTCACACCACTGGACTTTTTTATTTGGGGTGCGATTAAGGACAAAGTGTTTAAAACCCGACCAACGACACCTGCAGACATGAAGTGCAGGATCCAAACCGCCTGCAGTGACATAAATGAACAAACTATTATTATTTCGCAAAGAGCTCATGAAGAGCGCTTGGCCATGTGTATTGAGCAACATGGACAGTTGTTTGAGCATCTTATGTAGAACTAGGATAATTGAGCTCTCTTGTTGTGAACGTGTACATAATTTAATCTAAGTGTTTTAAACTGTAAATAAATAAAGATAAGCAATATCATTCACATTTAAAAGCTGTGTTTTACTATTAATTTTAACTTAACTATTTTTCAGAACTAAAAACTAATAAAAACTACTAAAACTGAATTTACTTAAAAATGTTATTTTAGTGTCTCTAGAGCCTCATTCATTAGGTTTAGGAAAAAAATACCAAGAATAAAAACTTTTTAAGTTTGCTATCTAAAATCATAATAAATTACAGGGTATTCCATAAGAAAAAACAAAGTTGTCCGCCATATTGGAAAAATGGCGGGAAATTTTGATAATTGAAATACATACTTAGAAGCAGCATAAAAAAATAAAGGGGGTTCTCCATAAGAAGTTTACTGTGAGACATAAAATAAAAAAGTTAGCTATTGTAACACTTTAGGCTGGACACCCGGTATATATATATAGGTAATAAATCAATACAACCTCCAAATTTGCAATCTATCTTTGGCAATGTACGACGAATGTAAGGGGTATTTTTGTAAAAATAAATCTGGAGTAAACTTTCATTAAAACAAATTGAAAGTTCTAAATATATTGTTCTGGAGACTGTTGCATTTTTTTACAACGGGCTTTGCTGCTAGTTTTTATATAAAAAGCCAGTGTCTGAAGCCACATAACTATCAGTGCATTTATGCCAAAGCCCAAAGTTCTGTCCCAGGCTGCAAGCTCAACCTCAAATGGGTGTATTAAGTCAGAAAAATCACAGCTGATCAAAGTTTGCACTTGGCTGCAACCAAAAATGCCAATCATTAAAATGCAAGTACCAAATTTTTAAGTTCTACCATTTCCAACTATTTTGTTTGTGTGTGGCGATCAAGATCTTAAAAATAGTTGGAAATGGTAGCACCTAAAAATTTGGTAGTTGCATTTTAATGATTGGCATTTCTGATTCAGGAGTCTGTTGTAACCTCAAGGTAATGTGTTGAACTAAAATATCATAAATGAAATTATAGTTACCGGTATGTCTGTATATCAGTTGAAATTCAAAACATTTGAACTATGTTGGACATTTTTTATATATCAGAGCAGTCTAAATAAGTGTTCTAAATTGATGACTGATTAAATTGATGGTTTATTAATCAAACAAACTAAAAGCCTGTCTTTTCCACATTATGAGAATGCAAACTAGGACGGTGGTGAATTAATTCTCTGAGTTAATTTGATAAACAACTTCATTTCGCTCATACGTTAGTTTTTTACAAACCAAGCTAAGACAGGGATTCATAATTTCAAATAAATTAAAAACAATAGTAATTATGTCTTAACAACTAATCACCTCCCCCTCTCCGCACATAATTAATTTTCCCCCTCCCCCTCTCTTAATTTCATATTCAATGGTTTTATTTTTTTTACATTTTAAGGTCAGTAAATAAATACTGATGCATTTGATTAACATACCATGTATGTAGCCAAGATAATAACAGGTAACAAAAAAAGGTAAGTTCTAATATTTCTTGTTCGAATGAAGTGCTCAAGGAGTTGTATTGGAGAGGATCCCAACCAGTTGGAATGACAGCTATACAAAAATCCTAACTGTTGAATCTTAATGGGAATTACTTTAGTTTCTTGATTATTGAAAAATCCTCGGTGGTCGAATCGAGTAGTAAAACTACTCAGACAATTCGTAGTCGAGTGGGCTAGTTATAAAAAGTTCAGTTTTGCAGATCTGGTTAGTGTGATCATATAAATATGACTTTGTGGTTTGATTAAGTATCTTTTCCTCTAAATGAATTAATTTCTTAACTGTATATTTAAGTTGTGTTAACTCGCATAACATGGAACAATAAGCTCGTAGTCACTCTTGTATCGGAAATAAAGCAGATGATACAAACGATACGGCTCGGTTAACCAATAGTACTGGTACGTTGATACCAACAGGAAAGTTATCGTTATTGACAAAAGTTGCTCCAATTTAACTTTGTTACAACATAAATAATTTTCAAATTTTGACATGATTACAAAAAAATGCACTTGATTGCCAATATAATCATATAAAAACAGTAAAGATTTGCAAACTTTTAAAATGGTCCCTTGCCGAATCATCAAATTTTAGCTTTAGCATAATTATATTAGCCTTTTTTTGTTGTTTTAAAATACTTTCCATATTGTTTTTGTTGATCCGTAAAGTGCAATACAAAACAAAATGTGAGAATGCACATGATCAAAATATATATTTTTCAGTGTTTTTATATCACAATAATAACTCATTCCCGCTAATGCAAAGACTCCAGATCTGGAAGTGACCTTAAACTGATGGTTTTACCTTAATCCCAAGCTTCTGACTAATGACTGTATGTGTCTGTCTAGGAGTATAAAATATTGGTGTTAATTTCTGTGGATGAAATATTTTGGTTTTGATAAACAAGCCAACAAATGTGTTATGGTTATATCAATAATGTAGTGATCATAGTTTTGTCTTCTGTTTGTTATGGTTGTTTAACATTTTTTTTTGTGGCAAACAAATATTTATTAAATGTTTCAATTATTATTATTGTTATTTCATAAAGTGATACAATTTTATTATCTGTATAGTTTTTCTCAACTGTATTGTTATATTTAAGTTCTCTAAAATTGTCAGTGTTCAAGTTCTCAATGGAATATAAAGTTTTAAATATTGATACGATATTAGAATAATATTACATAATAAGAAATTCTTAACAATGCAGAGTTATTCTACCAAATACCTTGGTTTTGGTTTTCGGTGTTTTATTAATAACTAGAATTTCCTATGTGCAGCTTGCCTGTTGCATTTTGAGAAGCGAGAATAGTAACAATAGTAAACAAAACAAAAACAGTAGTCTGTAGTTAGATATAATCCTTATAACAGCTGTTTATTTTATTGAATTGAATTAGGAAAAAACACATGTGACATAAACCAAATAAAACTCTCCTCCACACATGAATAACCCATGGAGCAGAGCCCTGAGGCCTAAATCTAAAATCTAAAGCCAGTTTGCAAATCTGCACACCTAGACGCGTGTTTTAGTGTATAACATGTGGGGGTAAATCTAAAACAAAAAAAGCATAAATGTTTACAAAGTTTTCATGTAGCGTATTAATAATATAGATTTGCTTATAGCCTACTTGCTGAAGTTGGCTATACTTGACAATATTATAAATATCAATCAATTAAAACTGTATATTCTGATCATTCTCGTTCTAATGTGTTCTCAAATTGTGCAACTCAGAAGTAAAAGAAGTAACTTAATCTTATCTACAAACAAATCTGCATGACTTTTCGGTTACATTTCTTGCAGGTGAATCTATTTGATTACATAGAAATCACTGTAATGAAGCAATTCTGATCCATTCAGTTCCTGGTATTTGCAGCCATATTTTAGTGATTTGATATCATAATTTTTATATCTAGTTGACGAGGTGCCAATGATGGGGGGTTGACATGGTGTTTAAATTGTTCTGCTTAAAATTAAAGCGGGATGGTTACCAAATGGTATTTTAATTTGTGTATCCAGATCTATTTTATGTTTGATTTGTTTAGAGAGTCGATATTGCAAGTTTCAAATTGTAGATGTGGTGTGTGTTTGGTTGTATCATATTGCGATTGTGTCTGTTGTGAAGGAGCGAGACCTGGGCGATGAGTACGGCTGGAAGCAAGTCCATGGGGACGTGTTCCGACCCCCCAGCAACACCATGCTGTTCTCAGCGATGATAGGCGCCGGCTACCAGATCACCGTGGTCACCCTCTCGGTCATCATATTTGCTATAGTTGGCGAACTTTACACCGAGTAAGTGCATCAGCATGGTTTACATTATGTAGCAGATTATTTCAAACATAACCCTTCTGATATTTCTGAATGGATATTTAGTGATTTAGGTATCAAATAAATGGCCTTGATCTGTAGTTGTGTTAAATGTTTTTCAATTTTCGATATCCCCATTTTGAAAGGCACAGGCCGCCCGCAAAGTTTGTCTTTTGCATTTAACCCATTAAGTTAGAAATTATATTCTATTCGCAATGGCCGATAACGGGATTTGATTGGCGCTGCACCATAGAAGTCTATTAATACACCTGGAACGCTCGGGCTGTGTCAAAAAATCTGTCTTTACCCCATCCCTTTAATGGCACTCACGGCCGCTCAGTGGATTTCATTGTGCGCCCTATCGTTGACACGCTTTTGCACCTCGCCAGATTCATGTAATTACAATAAAGTTTATTTATTATTTATCTGCATGGACTATGGAATCTAACAGTATAAACTTCTTGTAGTTTGGTAATTTATTTTATTTGTCGTAATGAAAACTATTTAGTGTTTTAAAAGTGTGACACGAAAAAGTCACTGAGCGTAAACTTTTTTTGTTTTGGGGTTAAAAAGAAAATTCCATTGGAAAAGTTGTAGATAATTAGTTGATCCACAATTTTTATCCCAAACAATTTTTCACAAGTTGATTTATTTGTTCTGTAATGATGGTAACAGCGTTTCCCGCGCTCAAACCAATTCGTGCCACACTCACTCCAGCTAACTGACGCAACACTTTGTTGTACAACACGAATTTGATTGTATTAACAAGCTGAACTATGACTTATTATTTTACAGGCAGTAAGTGGTCTATGGTAGCTACTCTTGTTTTTATTTTGGAAATAGATATTTGTTTCTTTGCCGCTGTTTTGTATTAAATAAACTGAATCACAAGTGGAACCAACATATATGGTAGCATGTAAAAGACACAGGGAACAGATTAATATTCAAAATTAATTTGAAACCCAATTTTAAATGCTATTTTTTATAACATAATATTATAAAGTTGTTCTTAGATATCTTAAGTGATATCAAATAAAATTAACTTATTTAATTTCTGCCTTAGGCTCATTGATGCTTTATTTTGTTCCATGGATTGAGTCTAGGTTAAATCGTGGTATAGTATTTTCAAAATAATAGCAAATCATTTTTACAAGTTCTAACACATACCGATCATCATAATGGGAGGTAATCGGATTTGAACAAAATATGTTGCCACCAAAGTAATTTATTTAACTGTTTACAAAATGAGGAATGCCTCCTGAGAAAAATAAAAAAACTGTTGGCACTGCATTGTTTTTTAATCGTCTTCTAAGGCTACCGATTTAAATTAATCTGGTTTAAAGTGCTGACTACAAAGTCTACTTGAATCTGACAGAAAAAGTGTTTTCTTTTTGTCTTTTTTGACCCATTGTTCTTTTAGGCCTGGGTGTGAGGGTAGACCGATATAAATCATGGGAAATAATGAGTAAGAAATTTTAGTGAGTTTGATTGAATTATTAACTAAGCTTATTCTTTATACCGGGTTTCCCATAAATTATCTTTACATATTGAAAAGTGTGTAGAACGTAATATAGTAGTACAGGAAGTGTACTCCACCGAATTAAAATAGTAATTGTTAAACCAAGTCACACAGCTTTCCCTTCCTTCAGAAAAAAAGGTATTTTTTATTATAAGATTGTTACAAAATTAAGAAAAGTAGGACATCATGGAATAAAGGTTGTTTTCGGCGCAGGACAGCAACGTGACGCGATGGCGGCGCGACAGTGGCGATATCAAAAGCCCGCGTTTGCCCTTTAAATGTGAGAAAACTAAAGACTGTAAAAACAAATGTTTCAAATAAAAGTTTTTATTCAACTCATTTCCAACATTTTTCTCGCTTGAAGTTTGTTTCTACCCCAAAAATAATAAAAGTTTATGCGTACTAACTTTTTCAAGTTCTAATTTGTTTAGCTAATTATATTTTTTATTTTTATAATTCTGTTAACTGACCGATCTGTAAGTTGTTTACTCCGTTAGAATCCTCAGTTCTTCCAGATAATAAATATATAAGTTACATTAGAATCGGATGATCCCTGTGGAGGAGCGTGTTTATGAGTGTGTGCATTAAAATATTTTCTGGCAGAAATCTCTCAGTTGACGAAGTTGCCCATTAAGTGGAGGGGGAAGGACCGTTGTTTGCTTCAAAATCTCCACTGCGCTAGCATTCCAGGTGTATTAATAGAGTTCTATGCGTTGCACTCTTGTAGCAAAATCTGTAACTGATGGCTGCGGGCAACTACGGATCTCTCCGCTATTGGCGTGGACTGACTATAAAAACCTAAATAACGACGCTGGGCCACTGTTCGTGGTAGCTGAGTTAGCGAAGTCGTGGAAAAACCTTGGCCAGGTGATGCTACAAACTTTGTGGGTTTGATTCCTGCACGCGACTAAAACTGACCAGTCGAGCAAATCTCAATGAGTTTACCGGTCTGTGGCAATGTTGGTGGGAGGGCCCAAGTAAAATAATTGGAGGCAGGTTTGCTTGGAAGTTGAAGGGATCGGTTCATTCTTTGTGAGTTCTACATGGTCAACACCGATTTTGATACTTTTTACTTATATCTACTGTGTGTGCGCCAATGCTATACACACACTGAAAATGCTGTTTTAAACTGAAAGAAAACAATATTTTAATTAAAATACGCCATTAATCCAATTAAAAACACCAACTTTATATTCCAATTCATAGGTTTAAAAAATGACAAGTAAGGAACGGGACCAGCTCGTAAGTCTACGCCAATGGGTTAAGGATAGGCATGGAGATCAGTTTTAATTTAATTGTATTCTAAAACAGCTGTCTGTACAATGAAACACAATTTTACTTATCTAAATGCGTTATGAGTTGATCATATACTAGTGAAAGGGCAAGAGAAACTGTTTTAATCAGACACAAGATAGAAAAATTTTGCTCAGACTCAGTTTTGAGCAAAAGGCCCACTTGTATTTTTAATTTACACAGGTTATAATTGTTTTGTGGCTTTAACAAATGTCTTTAAGAATTATAATTTTTTAAACAACAATTGAAGCCACATTTTAAACCATACATGTAGCCTTCAAATTAGTAGATGAACTGACGTGTATGTTGTGCAGACGGGGTTCACTGCTAAGCACAGCCATATTCGTGTATGCAGCCACGAGCCCAGTCAATGGCTACTTTGGTGGCGGCCTCTACGCAAGGCTCGGAGGCAAGATATGGATCAAGCAGATGATCTTGTCAGCCTTCATGCTGCCTGCGCTTGTCTGTGGCACTGCCTTCTTCATAAACTTCATCGCCATCTACTATCATGCGTCAAGAGCCATTCCATTTGGAACCATGGTGAGCATACTGAGAAAATAAAACTAGATGTAAACTTTATTATGAATTGTAGTTTATGTAGTACTGTACGAAGATGACTTGATGGCCATACAGTAAACAAAGGGCCGAGGGAAAAGTTACCCCCTCCACTGTACACTGTTTATTGGCAAAGCCAACCAAGAAACTATCAATGAAACATAATGATGGTGTTTAACGACCAGCTAAGAAAAAAATCTAGCCATAAAAGGCAAACCAAATCACTTGTCCAATGGCATAAGAAAGAAGGATTGAGGTTGTGGTAGCTTTCCCTCATCCTTTGATTTACTAGCTGGCCATCAAGTCATCCAAACAGTATAGGGTTGTCTAGTAGTTGTAAGTTTTGTATAGTAATACCATTGACAATATTAGGTACATTACTGAATTCAGACTCAGTCACACACAATACCTGAAACTTGTATCTAGACTCTTGGCATTACGTCGTAACCTGACATTTCAGCTGGACTAGGTACCCATGGCAGGGTCCCGGAACAATTATCAGGAAGAAGGAGAGTCCATTCAAGATTTTGTCATGCAGCTGATCTTAGTGAATAGCTGAAGCACCAATGTTTAATATGTTTGATGAATTGCTACTGTTGAAAGAACGAATGAATTATTTGATGAGATGGTTCCGGAATACTGTTTAGTTTATATAAAATGTTTTAAACTCAGAACAATCACTATTCCTGTGATTATTTCAAGTTTAGTACTTATAAACTTATGACAAAATTATTAGTTATAAAATAACTGACAGTAGTATACAAGATCAGCCAATCCAAACTACCTGTGTCACATCATTGTTGTAATTCATCGCTTTGAATGCTTAAAATTACACTACTTTTTGGGACATAAGGAAACTCTCCTCCGGTTATCAAGTGAACCGTACATACTTGTAAATAACAACAAATTATACCTCACTAGCCTACATTTTTAAATACTTTAATTTTTTTCACATTGTTATTCACACAAGTTAAGAACAAAATACCTCGTGTTGGGAGTGGCAACTGGACTGTGTTTTATGAGCCGTAATCGACAGTCAAGCCAGCTTTTATGGTCATAAACCAGTTTAATGTTACTGGCCAAAAATTTTTATTGCTGCTCACATATTGGTTAGAAACCATGATTAGACTATCAAGTTCTACCTGGAATGGTATCCAGATTCCATTTCACAATTTTAAACCACCTGCAAACAAACATTAATGCTGATGGCAGATACTCACTTGAAAATATTCAAAACTTGAGAATAATTTGCAATACTCAACTTGACTCGATCCAGAAAATCATAAAAATAAATAATAATCCCATCGCCATAATGAGTTCCAAAAATACAGTGTTGGATAATATAATATAACAATATTGTTTCCTGGCAGGTGGCAGTGACGTGCATCTGTCTATTTGTGATCCTGCCACTGACGATGGTAGGAACAGTACTAGGTCGTAACCTGGCGGGTCAGCCAGACTACCCTTGTCGCATCAATGCTGTTCCCCGCCCCATCCCGGAGAAAAAGTGGTTCATGGAGCCTGCGGTCATCATCGTTCTTGGCGGCGTCTTGCCTTTTGGCTCTATATTTATTGAGATGTAAGTAAATTGATTTCCTTACGATTTATTACTTTAGTAATTCACAATATTTTTTAAATTCATAGTATTTCTGTGTAAAAAGTTTGTAGTAGTTTGGAATCATTGTGGGGCATATGATGTGAAGAAATTACTAAATTATCAATACCCCCGTTGCAGCAAACCTGCATACTCAGCGAATTTCAAATGGTACTTCACTAAGTCATGAAGCCACTTACCAACTTTAATCAAAGCATATTAATAAATAAGCGAGATATGACATTTTATTTATTACCCAAAAGAAAAACATTAGGACTGAGTATGCAGATTTGCTGCATCAAGGACCACAAAATGTGGGTTTTATGCAAATACCAATGGATCACCTCCAGATGAAGCAACATACCAAGTTTGATCAATTTATGTTCATAAACAAGCAAGATATCACATTTTTATTATTCTCCGTAAGAATAACATTATAGCTGCTGAGTACGCAGCTTTGCTGCCATGGGGACCAAAAAAATGAGTTTTGTATGCAAATAGCATTAAAACCCAACCATATAAAGCCACATACCAAGTTTCATTATTATATGTTCATTAAAAAGCGAGATATACAATTTTACTTTTTCTCCATAACATTAACATTAGACAATGTACAGGTACTGTGTTTAGCACTCTCAATATCTCGGTAACCAGTTGACATAGAGCGATGATCAAAATACCAAATTGTTTGTTTTTTTTTAGCTGAATTTAATGGAGTAAACCAAAAATTGGATTTAAAAAGAATTATATGTAAAAAGTTCAAAAAACCATTTTTCGGGTACAAAACCCCCCCAAAACCCTCCTTAAAGTAGAGCGACCTATCTGGTTCTCGAACTCATGAAAATAGATGCTACCTTACACGTTTATACCAAATTTCATCAAGATCGGACCATTTTTACAAAAGTTATCATGCCTACGGACACATATATATATCCCGTAGGCACCGTACTGTAGGTATACTACTGTACTATTAGGTGTACTGTGAGTATATATTACGGGTGTGCGAGTAGTGATTTATTTCATAGAGTCGAGTCAAGTAGTGCCAATTATTTTTGAGTTTCGAGTATTTTCGAGCGAGCCACCAGTTGGTAGTTTAAAATAGTGTAATGGAATTTGGATACCACCCTAGATTTGATAATCGAAACATGGTTTCTAACTAATACATGAGTAGCAATACAAAGTTTTGGCCAGTACAATCAAACTGGATTACGTATTGACAAACAAAACATGCTTTGACATTCGTTTCTAGCCGATGAACCAGGGCCCGGCTGTCATTTGGCTAATTTCACCTGGTCCAGACATCGCTTTTAATCAATATTAAATGACGAAATCGTTAGTTACAGCTGAAATTACACGGTCCGATCGTCATTTTTGGCCGATTTTACGTGATGCGATTGCCTTTTGCGGCCGTTATTACGTGTTTTGGTCGGTCGCAATCGTTTGTGGTCGTCATTTTTGGCCGATTTTACGTAATGCGATCGCCTTATGCGGCTGTTACTACGCGTTTTGGCCGGTCGCAATCGTTAGCGATCGTCATTTTCGGCCGATTTTACGTGATGCGATTGCTTTATGCGGCCGTTACTACGCGTTTTAGCCGTTTGCAATCATTAGCGATCGTCCGGAAATCGGCGGGAAATACTCGCTCGAACTTTCGAGTAGTTTTCAAAACTTAGAGTCGAGTTTGGGTGTTAAAATACTCGGCCGAAACTCGATGTTTCGAGTACTCACACACCCCTAATATATAATATAATAATATACTAATAATATAATATACATAAATATGAATTTGAACGAATGGTGTTTTTGGCATCTGGGGGCCTCAAAACAAAAAGTTATTATGATCCCGGGCCTATGTCTTTCCATGCTACCTACGCTAATAGCTCCTTCCCTATAGGGGAAATTCACTAAAAACACAAAACAAATCAAAAATACCACCTGTGTAAAAATATATCACATAATTATTTTCCTATCCATATTTTACTTTGATAAACAGTGTTAAAATTATCATTTTATGTGCCTAATAATATTACAGATGGCCCTTGACATAACCATGCATGTTTTCACTCTGCCTAAATATATAAATTATTTACTTTGTACTCAGATTACTGTAAGGTAAACATCAGGCCTACTGAGTAAGTTTAAGGCAGGCAGTGAACAAGCCAGACACATTTTACTGTTGTGGATGGAAATCAGTTGTCATTTATTACATTTTCTTCATTTTATCGAATTTACCCTATAGGGAAGAAGCTATTACCGTAGGTCTCCTGGTAAGACTTAAGCCCGAGACCATGATAACTTTTTGTTTTGAGGTCCCCAGATGCCAAAAACACTATTCGTTCAAATTTATATATTTATATATATATATATATATATCTTTATATATGTGTCCGTTAACACGATAACTTGAGTAAAAAACGTCCGATTTTGATGAAATTTGGCTCAAACGTCTAAAATGACATTCATGACTTTTAAGTTCGAAAACCAGAAAAATCGGACCATGGGAAGGAGGGTTTATGGGTGTTTTAAATTTTCCAAAAATCAGTTTTTTGCATTTTTCACCCAAAAATTTTAACCCTTTGAGTGCCGTAGCGTCGCTCACAGCGATGCACTGTAGTTGCGCATATATTGCCGAGCGTCGCTGACGGCGACTCTCAGTATTTCATATATTACTCAAATTCAAAACAACGTACTGGCTTTAAAAACACATCATTTTGATCCAAAAGCATACTGCTATCATTTTCCAGCAATTCTGTTGCCTTTGGTCGTTAGTTAGCAGACGTTAGCAGACATTATTTTAGCGGTGTTTGGTCCCAGGTGTCATCTGTTTGTTGTGTGTTTGTTGTTGTTTGGTTATACGTGCGCGAATACCGGCAAATAACCTTAAATATCGCTGATTTTGTGATTGAAGTTGTGTTTTAGTGTTATTTACTTCTCATTTATTGCTAATGAGTCAACCATGAGTAAAAGAATTGATCCAAACAACTCCAGTGTCCTTCGGGAATTACTTTACAATGAACTCGAAAACAGTGTCAGTGGTTTAGATACTTCTTATGAGCAGGCAACTGATATTTCTCCTGCTAAAAAAGCTAAACTTGAGATCTGTGGTCACATGTGTTGAGGAATGAATTCAGGAGTCTTATTCTTATGTAAATATTGTAAATAGAAACTTTTTAGTGTAGGCTAAGTTATGTGTAGAACTTATGAAAAGAAGAGAATCTTCGGCTGAAGTTGGAATACAAATAAAAGGTACGAATTCACATTTTTTATAATTTTATTGGGTTTTTTATTTATTGTTTTTGTTTCTGTTCAATAGTAAAGGTTTTTTACTAGTAATAATAACAATTTTCACTGACAACATACTAACAAAAAAAAATAACAACATTCTACTTCGGCGTTGCTTGGTAACCACAAATGTAGAATTGTAACACATTTGAATTTTATTTGTTTACAAACTTGTTTTGAACTCATATTGATGATTTATATATGAATTTTGTTCACAATTGTCTGCTCTTTCTGACTGTGTGGCTGAAAAAAAAATAATAAATTTGTTTAGCATAAGTTATCATAAGTCAAAGTTGAAAAAAAAATTTTTTAATTTTTTTTTTCTGAAAAACTTTTTTTTTGAACCGGTTTATTATTTAATTGCAGTTATCTTATATTTATTGTGTAGAGAATTTATTCCCGCACAAAATAAAAAAAAAATTACATGGATACCTTTAAAATTGAATTTTATATGAAATTTTATATAAACTACTACACTTTCTGTTGAAATAAGCCCGGCACTTTATGCATAAGAAATGGCCATGACGCCACGGCACTCAAAGGGTTAAAAAACTTAATTTTGGTTCTGACCATGTTATAGAGCTTAAAAAAAACAAATAATATAGTATTTTGAATTATTAACATAGGTTAAGTGGTTGCAGAGAAAATCCAAAAAACCTACTCATAAAATCTCCCATGTTAATCTTATAGGAAAAATGTTTTTGGCTTTTCCTCAGTTTATTTTAATGTAAACTTCACATTTGCTTTTACCAATCTGTTCATTTCCACAAAACAATCATTTTGGTGTTTAAATTGTGATTCTACGCCCAACTGTTGCAGAGATATTCAAAGTGCTAAACACAGTACGTTGTCCAATGTTATCCTTATGGAGAATAAATAAAATTTGATATCTTGATTATTTATGAATGTATGTTGTTGAAATTTGGTATAGTACTGGTATATTTGCACAAAAAATTGATTTTTTGTTGATTATTCCCGTAGCAGCAAACCTGCGTACTCAGCCCCCATGTTATTCTTATGGAGAATAAGTAAAATGTAATGACTCCCTTAATGATGAACATAAATTAATAAAACTTGGTATGTAGCTTCACTTGGTTGAGTTATATTGATAATTATATAAAAACCCGCTTTTTTGTTTCTTGTTGTAGCAAACCTGCTTTCTCAGCCCCCATGTTATTCTTATAGAGAATAACTAGAATATTATAAAGCGCTTATTTATGATTGAATATTGATGGAACTTGGTATGTGGCTTCTCCCAGTTAAATTCTATTTATATTTGCATAAAAACCAATTGTTTGTGTTCCTTGTTTCAGCAAACCTACGTACTCATTACCAATGTTATTCTTATGGATAATAATTAAAATCGCTTATATGTGAATGTATTTTTATGAAAATTGGTATGCGGCTTTATGTGGTATTAAGACATATATTATGCATTGGAAATTCGCTGAGTACGCAGGTTTGCTGCAATGGGGGTATTTATTATTTAGCTATTTTAAATGTAAGTACAGAATAATTGAAAACATATTTTAAAATGCGGTAAGTAATACATGTTATTTTACTAAATCATTTGTATTAAGTTTTATCTAAACATTTTCTCTATTAGTGTTAATAAAAGTATTGAGGAAATCAAATTTTGATTAAGTCTAAACCTTATTTACTACTATTTAGGAGTCTGCGGTACCAGAAATTTAAGGTCAGTACGGTTCAGTATAGTAAATATTGTTGTACCTCGGTTGTCGGTAAAAAATTGGTACGGTATGTGGTAATAAAATAGCCGCAATTTATCATATCCTAAGAGAATTCAGAAACCAAACAAAACAAATACTTAAATTTCATACACAAATTTGGTGTAGGTTTTTGTTTACGTTCATACCGCCTCCATACACTGGCCAAGTCTAGGTGAGCAAAGACAAGCGTTACAGTGTAAATGCATAGTAGTTTGTTATTAACCTCTGTTATTCTCGATGTGTTTGTACATTATAAAATTACTTGCTGAGTCGTACGCAACTTGACAAAACATTTGGCCTATGTGTGGAGGCAGCTTTATCAATGCTGTAAAGCTCATCATCATTCGTGATAGTGAACCTATAAACTCGCGAATGCCGGTCGAAGTTGAAAGTTGCTGTCGTGAGCAAAAGAACGTTACGTCGTGTAGATGGAATGTCAACGGACGAAAAGGATGTTATGAATAAAACTGAAGGAAAAATGTGGTTGATAAACAGTGAATCTGATTTTTTGTAGTTGTAGGCTGTACCTTACCGACTTAGTACCGTCACCGTTAGTGATACTGAAACGAATTCAGTAATTTGTTTTGTACCGTACTGGTACTGATTTTTTTGTGCATCACAGACCCCTACTAATGTTACTACTTTTTAACGATAATTTAATTAATTAAATGTACATAACAAGACCTGTCTCTCCTGATCTGTTATTGAAATTTGTTTTTAGGTATTTTATCTTCACATCATTCTGGGCCTACAAGATCTACTACGTTTACGGCTTCATGCTGCTAGTCTTCCTAATACTTATGATAGTCACTGTTTGTGTAACAATTGTGTGCACTTACTTCTTGCTCAACGCAGAAGATTACCGATGGTAGGTACTTTTAGGCTTTACTCGTATTTTATCTGTGGTCTTACTGTCAAACGCTGTCCAGGCCATTGACATTCGAGAATTTCTTGTCACAGTCATAGCGGGATACTCAGACAAGACTCAGGTCATTCTCTGTCATACTATTTTTTTTAAACTGCGCCGCCATAGAAATGAACATCAACTAAGCTTTTAACTTGTTCTATCCTGTATTTAGATATAGAAATATGTTAGGGATTTAATTTCAACTAGTGGCTGACAGGGGCTATAGCCCCTAACATATGGTTTTTGTGTAAGTGGATAATCGCAGCTGATCATTAGTTCATTTTGCTTATTAATAAAAACACTGTAGTGATATTTCCATAAGAAAATCATTTGATCTTTGAAGTCCAGTGGGGCGTAGCCCACGTAATTTTTGTAATTTCTGATATTTTTCCTACCGACCTTGGCCCTCAAGCTTTAAAATGAATCGTCATAACCTAACAACTTCTTCCTAGCTCGAGATATTTTGTGGGGACTGATTCGCTTACGGAATTAAATATATAGATTGCCAAACCTACTGAAGTATTCTTGGGTATAGCCTGCATAAGGGGTCATACCTTTATTACGCAACGCTCTTAGGGGGTGGGAGGAGGTACGGTGTAGTGTTACTCTGCGTTATTTGAAGGGGGAGGTTAGGTTAGCGTTACGTAACACACAACAGAATTGAGCAAAAGAATACTCAGATTTATAATCGGATACTACAGTACTTTTTTACTGCTTATTATGTATTTATATTGTTATATTTATATTCAATTTGTCCCTAAAAGGTTGTTTCTTAATCTGTGGTAATTACTACTTATAGTAATCTATAATATTATAAAGAAAAGGTGGTGTCTGTCTGTCTCCTGTTTCGGGTGAACGCAAAAACTACTGAACAGACTGGGCTGAAACTGTACACAAAAGTAACTTTGCACAAAGGTAGATCTTGAACCCGTGCAACACAGGCCTATTCACTTCCTTAAAATCTCCTCGGGCTAAGCCCCGTGAACTCCTAAGTTTCAATGTTTACATTTCAGAAGAAAGTAAATATTCAGAAACTGTAATGCGAAAAGCTGTGGACACTTCCATTTGACAGCTTAAAGAGCAGAAGCAAGAAAAGCTGTTCCAAGATCTCAACCTTTCTAACCTGTGCGAGGAGTAACACACAACAGAATTGAGCAAAAGAAGATTCAGATTTATATTCGGATACTATAGTACTTTTTTACTGCTTATTATGTATTTATATTAACATCAGCTAAAGTTAGCGTCAATAGAACCGGCGGGTCAAGGACAACCTTTATAATAGACCAGCTGATATTTTTACTATTATGCTATATGGGGAAATAATCAGCTGCCCTAGTTTAACATTTGTTTTTGACCCGCCAGTTCTATTGACACCGACTTTTGTATTTATTATATAAGGATATTATATTATAGAGATAGTTTATTTTATTGTTTGAATCTCTTGAGTATTTTTTCCAAACAGCAGTTTAAATGCCACAACTATTTTTATGGTTTATCTCAGAACTTATTGTTATTTTATTATTGTTTCAGAGCTTGGCACTTTAAGGGTTTGTCATGAAATAAAATAGTTGTTAGTTAAAAGAACGTGTTTGTTGGTTTTTGTTACTGGCTTTTGTAGTTCTGATTTAAAAGCTTTGTCAATTATTTTCCAGGCAGTGGACGAGTTTTCTTGCAGCTGCTTCTACATCTGGTTATGTTTATATGTATTCATTTTACTACTTCTTTTTCAAAACTAAGTAAGTACATATTTCATTTTACCTATTTTAAAATCGCTAAATGTATATTTATTTCCAATTGTACTTAACCCTTTGAGGTCAGCTGGGCATCGTTTGTCCCATCATGACCGGGTGTCCTAGTCACGCATGGGACAATATTCATCCCAGGAGTGTAGGGTAGTAAGGTCATGCTTGAAACAGCTGCAGTCCCATTTAAAACCACTTTTAAAACAGATAAACAAACTATAGTCTATTTAAAGTAGCTTTAGGATTGACTCAAGTGACATCTGATGGAACTAGTGGAAACTATAAGGCAGTAGTCTCGCCCGACCAATGATGGCACAGCTTTGACCAAACACAACCAAACACATGAGTCCTGCAGGGTCAGATTGCGTTCAGTTTACTGGTCACCATTCCATGTGTCTGCTTGGGGTAAAAACATCTGTTTTTATTTACTCATGGAATTTATGGTAAATTTGTGAATGCCAGTTTAAATGTAAATGTTGTTTGTTTCGATTTTGATCTTTTCGATGTTTTGTTAAAATATCTGAGGTATTTAATGTGCAGTTACATTTTGATGTTCATATATTTTATACTATACAAAATGAGTTCGTTGATTAAAATAGATCGTGCACGGAAAGAGGTCAATCCCTGAAATCTACCAATACCAGATTCTCCTTACCATAAAATACCTTTTTTAATTTCATTTTTGAGTTACTGGTCTCGAAAACTCATATTAACAAATACGCAACTGTACAAAACTAATTCTGACGATTTTTCGGAGAAAGCTAGGTGATACACCACAAACCGTCATAGGCTTGCTTCTGTTCTGATAAATCAATCTTATTGACATATAATCAACTGATTGACATAAAATTTCATAAAAACATAAGCTATACCACATTGTCAATGATTTTAATAATTTACAGTACCTCATGAACACAAATTTTGAAAATATATTCTACTATTGTCAATTATTGTATATCTTATTCACCTAATATTGTAATTGCGGGCAAAGCCGCGGCGGGTAACAACTAGGTAAAACAAAATTCTCCTAACCCTTGCATTGCATCGCTTGGCAAGGGTAGACATTTGCTTTACCGTCTTCCCCCCGTGTTGCTGCAACATTGCACCACAAAAGCCTCCAATAACTGTCACTTGGGCGCTACAGTCAAAGCTTATAAAGCTGTCCTAAAGCTGCATACATAAATTACAACTTAGTGTTATACTAGTTTATATTATAAAAACATGTTTTATACATTCCTACAACAGTAAAAAAACATCAAGTTAACATTTATACTGTGAAAAAATACTTGAAAATCAAATATAGCTAAATTATTAAATTTGTGTTATTTTACAAACAAATCTAAATTTTATCGAGATTAGCTGAAAGTGTTTTTTTAATATTACTGAGTGTTATAAAATTGTGTTCATATTTGTGTTTTTTTTACTAATGGATTTACCTAAAAAAATTGAAAAAAATAATTATATTTTTTTAATTATTGTTCAGTTTATAGGCCTATATGGTTGTGGCCTATTAATATTGCAAATAAACCCCATATTTTGGGCCCCTGTTACAGCAAACCTGAGTAAGCCCAATGTTATTCTTATGGGGAAGAACAAATGTTATATCTTGCTTATTTATGAAGCTATTTTGATTAAATTTTGTAATTGTCTCATTTGATAGTAAGTAAGGTGACATTCATTTCCAATGGAAGTTCACTGAGTCCGCAGATTGGTTGCAATGGGGTATTTTTTAAATTTTTATGAGTGGCCTGATCATTGTTACAGAAACAGGCCAAAATAATGCCATTTACATGCGCAGAAAGTTTTTTTTTTTTTAGTTCCGTTTAGTTTAAAGCTATGCAATAATCAGTTTGGTTTCTTCTGAGAGGGAACTTAGGGAGAATACATGTTACAAGTTGACTTCGTTATTGCATTTTTCCCAGAGATCAAGCAATCACATTTTTGATTTCTGATCGATAGAGATACCGTATTGTTCCATTGTTTTGGGGTGCAAAGTACATTTTGTTTACATAAACTCTTATGAACTGCTTATCTAATTTCTTGATTTATTTTTGTTGCAGAATGTACGGATTGTTCCAAACTGCTTTCTACTTTGGCTACATGGCCCTCTTCTCGGCTGCTCTGGGTATCATGTGTGGAACAGTTGGTTACATGGGTACTTCGCTCTTCGTCCGCAAAATATATTCCACTGTCAAGATTGATTGAATTAATCTTTTAAAGGTAAATAACATTTTGCTGTATAGAGTTAAGTTGTATAGTGCCACAAATGTTAAATGTGGAAACCAGTACAGTAAAAGCCCGCTAATACGGCATCCGGTGGTACGGCACTTTCAATAATCCGGCATTGGTCAAAGGGTTATAAAAATTGTTTTGTGCACTGTATAAGCCTTTCGGGCGCATTCGCCATTGCTCGGAGGCGATTGGCAGAGTTCGCCGGCAATCGGAAGGAGTAACTATACTCTATGTATTAAGATATAATACTCTAAATCTATTTTCTGGTTGAAATACTTGTTTTTAACATTTTCCATCACAGCCAAAATCAGAGAAATCTCAATAAAACACGGAGAATGGACCAATGATGTCCTTTGACTCTCTATATTGAGCGTTATTTCTATATTCTCGCAATAACGGCTTTTTTTATACAGTAATCCGGCATTTTCGGTAATCCGGCACTGCCGAAGTCCTGCTGGATTAGCGAGCTTCTACTGTAACATCATTGATTGGTAACCAAACAATTTGATATACCCATTAACAGAACTCAAAAACAATACTGTATTAGTAATAATCACTGTATTAGTGGCTTTCAGTTATTATTCTCTTAAAATAATTATTATGTAAGTGATCTTAGTAGCACCTTAACCTTAAACCACTGTTTTTTTTCTTCTGAAAGTGTGTTAAAGTCAAAGGTCCTTTTTTATTTAAATTTAAAACTGTGTAATAAAAGCATTAAAAATCCAATAATAATATATTTATTAATAATAAAATAAAAAATAATAAAAAAGTCAATTAAAATGTGTTATTATTGGAATTTTGATGCTTTCATTTCAGTTTTAAACTTAAATTGATTTCGAATAACTAGCTCCTAGTACATTATGGATGAACAGTCCTTTTTGATGTTTTGATAGAGAACAGTGTAAACTCTGGTCTTTTTACTACTAAACTTTGACCTGTTAAAAAGATTCATTAAGATGCTATTGAGCCCAATGACAGTTGATCTATAATTCTTGGTTTTGGTTCCATTGTATCCAACGGTCGGGTCGGATCACGTAACATCAGCCATAATTGGTGACCGCGCCACACGATATCAACCATAAATGACGATCTCACTGCGCTAACTTGGGACTTTAATGACAAACACACTGCTTAATCTGGGCCATAATTTATTATTGCTATACACTAAATCAAGAATAAATTATGACAAAAAAGATGACCAGACCATGCATCATCGCTGTATAAGACGACCGGACTATGTATTACAACCATACAAAAATAAGAATAAGATCTTTATTTCTCCAAAATATACAAAACAGTACATAGAGAATGGTCAATGGTCATTTATCAATTATCATTACAATGACATCTCAGACTTAAACTAACTTAGAGCTAAAGTCAAAGAATTCATTCAACCCATAAAATGCTTTATCATATAAAAATGTTTTAATTTTCTTTAAAAAACTTTTATTAAAAACCGTGTCCCTATCCAGCATTAACCCTAGCAGTGGCCTAATGTTGAAGTGGGAAATGGCCAAGCAGATTTGGCGATTTTGCAGACCTTTTTTTGAAAATTCGTATAAATTCAACCGTACAGGTAAACCTAGCCAACCTCATATTCATTTTTACCGGAAAGAACAGGGGAATCTAGAAATACTAAAATAATAAAGATTCAGGAAAGTAATTTTTCAGTAAAGTGAAAAAAAAAAAAAAAATTGAAATTTTTTTTTATAAATTTCAAAAGCAGCCTCGGTGAAATTTTTTCTACGGATTTTTTATGGAAAATCCATTATATACATTTTGTAGACAATCTAATTCCCTACATAGAAATATATAACATGTTGGGAAAAGAATTTTTTTTTGTAAGTATTAGGGGCATAAAATAATAATAAACGGAAAACCGCAAAAAGCGTAAAATGTACAGTGTTATATTGTGTTGTAAATAAGTCATGTAATATATGTATATACTAATATATATATATACATATTTGTAAAGCTAATGAAGTAAGGAATCCAAAAAAGTCATATAGTTGATAGTAACAAATTATTATCACTTATAAATACATGTAAATAAAAGAATGTTTCGCTATTTTTGCGTATTTTGAACACAAATTTTTCACAATATTTAGTATATAACTTTTTTACCAAATTTTTTACCCCTAATCCATTATAAATATCTTGTAGTACATTCAATTCCCTACATATAAATATATAACATATTGGGGGAAAAATTTTTTTTGTAAGTATTAGGGCCATAATATTATAATAAACGGAAAACCGCAAAAAGCGTGAACTGTACAGTGTTATATTGTGTTGTAAATAAGTCATGTAATATATGTATATACTAATATTTATATATACATATTTGTAAAGCTAATGAAGTAAGGAATCCAAAGAAGTCATACAGTTGATAGTAAAAAATTAGTATCAGTTATAAATACATGTAAATAAAAGAATGTTTCGCTATTTTTACGTTTTTTGTAAACAAATATTTCACAATATTTAGTATATAACTCTTTTACCAAATTTTTTACCCCAAAACCATTATAAACATGTTGTAGTACATTCAATTCCCTAATTATAAATGTATAATACCTAGGGTAAATTATTATTTGTATATGTGTTATGTAGCAACAAACAAATAGTCGCGGACTTGGCAAATTTGTGAAAAGTAGTATTTTTCAATGAGATCTTTGTAATTTGTATAAACATAAATATTGTCATATTATATCTATTTATTATTACTACAGGTATTTATAAACAATCAAATATATATATATTTACATATACATAGGTTAGTGGCGTGTTATGTACGAGATAACGTGCGGTCAATAGGCCTATATAGGGGTTTACGAAATAATTGTTCTAAATTATATTAGGCCTACCCAATAATGAAAAAGAGTCAACATTACAATTATAAAAATTTATTATAAATATAAAAATCAAACATTTACTATACATAAAAACACATAAAACAAACATAAAACTCACCCTCCCCCTGAAGTCCTCATGTCAATGACTAGTTGTGGTACACATTATATAACACAAATTTCTCACACTTCAGTAATATTTATGCATAATATAATGCATAAAGATTACTGTTATATACACACAAACACTTCACTAACACTAAAACTCCGAAATAATACCTAATTCATAAACGATTCGCGGATAAAAATCACCTAATGCATAGACAAGCATTTACCAATACCGCAATGGCGAACAACAGATCAAAACAAATGACGAATTGTTGAATATCTGACAGCTGTTATGCTAGGAGCAGTGCTGCCATCGGCAAAACTAAATTACTCTACATTTCTTCCTCTTCAAAATAACATATTATATGAGTAGTAACTATAACATACAATGCATATAAACGCGAATTTAGAATTCAACCAATTTGGTCGAATTGGCCATAATACAAAAAAAACGAAAACACCTGTTTTCAGAAAATCATATAACCTGCCCAATCAATATTTAATTCTAAAAATTAATACCAAAAAAAAGCGCAACTCTTCAGCTGTGCATTGGTACCAACCGCATCTTCCTGCGAGAAAAATTACCCGATCTGGGTAATTTCAAAAGTATCGTGTTTTGCCATTGTCAGAGCGTCGGCTGCAGCAATTGCGTTGTACCAAAACTTCATTCAATTTCTAATCGTCGTAACATTGTTATACAGCTGCTACACGATTCATTTATGTAATAAAATGAAAGTTCAGAATGTGATCTTTCGAATGATATATATATTGATGACTTTTGAGTTTATTATTATTGGTTTATTAACGTTACAAAATTTTCTGTAGAATTCGACCAATTTGGTCGATGGCCACAACAGGCGACATAAAAATTCGACCAAATTGGTCGAATGGCCACTGCTAGGGTTAAAAATTTGTTCATAACTTTGCGGGCCATGTAGTCGGGAGTCTTTTCAAATTTAGAAGTTGAGTGTGAGGGATAAGTTATGAAATTTTGCCTTGTGTTATAAGAATTTGTGTAATTTTGAAAACAGTTTCTATTTTTAATGAAGTATTTACTTTGGTAAGTTGGGAAAAGGATAGACAGCTAGCTTACCTGAAGAGAATAAAACAGGTGTAGCACAGGAGACACATAAAAAAAACACACACAAAAAACACTTGATATTTCGTCCCTCTTGGGGACTTCTTACCAAATTCTCACAGCCTAGAGCTTTTCCAAATGAACCTAATGAAGTATTTACATAATTCATAAATATAAAGGCAGGGTAAGGTTAATAATTCTAATTCTCGCAATAATCGTTGACAGGGCTCGTCAACCGCAACATGATGCAAAATTCGTATGGCCCTTTTTTTAATTCTCTATTGAAATTTTCAGCTGATGTACTTCCCCAAATAACCAATCCATAAGTTAATCTAGATTGAATAGCTGCAAAGTAAACTGTCTTTAAAATACTTTGATTGACCGAATTTGACAATACTTTTAGAGCAAAGCAAGAAGAATTTAATTTGTTGCATAACGTTTCAATGTGGGCAGAAAAGTTTAATTTAGCATCTATTGTTATTCCTAAAAATTTATAAAAAAGTTTTTGTTTGAAATTGAATTTGGAAGTGGTTCACGAGTCTTAAATTTAATTATTTCAGTTTTGTTTTCATTTAATTTTAATCCATTTTCTTTAAACCAGGTACTTAAATTAAAGATACAGTCAGTTATATTATGATCAAGATCACCCTGACTCCCACCTTGGACTACCACGGCAGTATCATCTGCATACTGAATGGTATTCGAAAATGTGGAATAAACATTTTTTGGCAAGTGTGCGACACAAATTAAAAAAAGAATCTGTCCTAATATCACCTGTGGGCATCCTGTATGGCTGATTTCCCACTTTGAATCGTACGATCCTCGTTGGTCATTAATTCGCACCAACTAAAAACGTTTTTCAAAATAGGATTTTATAATATTAATTGCTGGTCCCCTGATTCCATAATTTTCCATTTTTCCTAATAAAATATTTCTGTCAATGCCATATAATAAGTTTCTATAATTAGCCTGGTAAATAATTTTAAGATAGTTCATAATATAAAAAAATTGCTTCAAAACCTTATATTAATTTATTCCAAACTATGAAGTTTCCTTTAAAATCCAAATTAAGCTCCATAACAGTTAATATAGTGCAACCAGTGAGGTGAACTACAAGAGCTGAAGAATGATTAAGTGTGCCATACCAGATGTGAATTATTGTAACAATGCACCAGACTCTCTCTGAAAATAGCTGGCCTAGTGGTAGCTTACCCTAAATTTTGATATATTTTTAAAATGTGATTTACCCCATATTATTTATACCCTTTTGTTACGGCCGTGAAGAAGTATAAGCCTGAGGTGAAGATAAAATAGGCTGGTGAGACCAACCCATTTTCTTCATTGTGTAACCAGATGTGAACTCTCATTGATTGCCTATAATTGTGTTAAAATATCAATCTCCAGACGTTAATCAATCAATAAATTAACAAAGAGAACCTTTTTAACCCTAGCAGTGGCCACCCAAAAACTGTAGAATGGCCAACCAATTTTGGCGATTTTGCAGACCTTTTTTTGAAAATTTGTATAAATTTGAAATGAGAACTAAACATAGCCAACCACATATTCATTTTGTTCAGAAAGAACAGGGGCATCATGTAATAGTCAAATAAAAAAGATCTAAGAGGTAATTTTTTCAGCAAAGTAAAAAAAATAAAAAAAAATTGAAATTTATTTTTGAAATTTCAAAAGCAGCCTCGGTAAAACTTTTTCGTCCGATTTTTTATGGAAAATTCATTATATACATTATGTAGACAATTCAATTCCCTACATAGAAATGTATAATATGTTGGGGAACAAATTTTATTTGTAGGTATTATGTAAGTATATACGGAAAACCGCAAAATGTGAAAATTGTACAGTGTTAGTTAGTACTGTAAAATTGTAATGTAAATATGTATATGCTAATAATAATATGTATATGTTTGTAAAGATAATGAAATAAGAAATGTAAAAAAGTCATAAAGTTGATGGTAAAAAATTGTTATCACTTATGATTAGATGAGTTTTGGAAATTTTAGGGTATTCGGAAAAAAAAGATTCTACGGTATTTAGTATATAACTTTTTTTAGAAATTTATTCCTCCAAATACTATATATACATTTAGTAGGACATTCAATTCCCTACATAGAAATGTATAATATGTTGGGGAAAGAATTTTATTTGTAAGAATTATGTAAGTATATACGGAAAACCGCAAAATTTGAAAATTGCGGTCACCATGTAGGAAAAATTACAAAATTAATATTTTTTATATTAGGCCTACTCAATAATCTACTCAATAAATACATCCTACCTTACAATTGTAAAAGTAATAAAAATAAATATAATTACTCACCCCCTTCCCATTATTATGTTATCCTGTTGGTTTATATCACACTCGAACATTCGAGACATTGTAAGAAAAACAACTTTTTAGAAACACTATTTCACACACTTCAGTAATATTTATGCATAATAAAATGCATAAAGATTACTGTTATATACACACATACACTTCACTAACACTAACACTCAGAAATAATAAAGGAATTAGCAATAATTCACGGATAACATGAGAGCATAAAACCCACCGACAGCGACGACAAAAGACGAAATGGCCGACTAATACGTATCAGATGTGAGATGTGACGCATTTCCTTCGTCTTCGAGAGAGCAGACAGAAATAATAACCATGGGCAAGGCTGCCAATCTCAAACGCTAAATTTCTTCCTCTTCAAAATGAAATATTATATGACTAGTATTTATAAATGCACTGGATGTAATTCGCATTTCCCATACCAGCGTATTACGCTGGTTGGCCATTTGTTACGAATTCAGAAAACAGGTGTTTTCATAAAATCGTAACTGTTGTGCAATCAATATTTCGTTCTAAAAATCAATACCACAGTGAAACTAAACTCTTTGGCTATGCAGTGGTACCACCCGCAACATCCTAAGACAAAAATTACCCGAGCAGGGTAATTCCAAAGAAGTCATGTTTTTACATTTTCCGAGCGTCGACTGCAGGAATGGCGTAGTGGCAAAATTTCATAGTAATTATAATCGTCGTGACATTGTTATACAACTTGTAAACGGTTCATTTATGTAATAAAATGAAAGTTCAGAATGTGATCTTTCGAATGGTATAAATATTGTTCACTTCTGAGTTGACTATTAATGATTTTTTTACCGTTACAAAAATTTCCACCCGTACCAGCGTATTACGCTGGTGGCCATTTCAGGCGACACGTGAAACCAGCGTATTACGCTGGTTGGCCACGGCTAGGGTTAATCTTCTAAATTACATATTCAAGGACCATTTTCAAGATTTAAATTCATTTGAACAGTTTTAAAATCAATCAACAGTAGCCTAAATACTCCCGTAGCAGCAAACCTGCGTACTCAGCGAATTTCCAATGCATATATATGTATCTTAATACCACATAAAGCCACATACCAAGTTTCATCAATATACATTCATAAATAAACGATTTATGACATTGTAATTATTCTCCATAAGAATAACATGGCGGCTGAGTTTGCAGGTTTGCTGAAGCAAGGAACACAAAAAATGGGGTTTTATACAAATATTAATTTAACTCATGTAGGTAAAGCCACATACCAAATTTCATTAATTTATTTTCATAATGAAGGGAGCTCCATAAGAATAACATGGGGCTGAGTACGCAGGTTTGCTGCTACAGGAGCCTTTGGTAACAATTTTTTTGAGCAAATATCAATGGTCCACAACCAGATGAAGCCGTATACCAAGTTTCGTCAGTATATGTTCATAAATAAGCGAGATATAAAATTTTCTATTTCCTCCATAAGAATAACATTAGACAACGTACTGTGTTTAGCACTTTCAATATCTCGGTAACCAATTGACGTAGAGAAATGATCAAAATACCAAATTGTGTGTTTTTTTAAGCTGAATCCAATGGAAAAAACTAAAATTTAACTATTTCCAAAATTATATGTAAAAAATTCGAAAAACCCATTTTTGGGGTACTAAACCCCCCCAAAATACCCCTTCGGATAGAGCGATCTGGCTGGTTTTCGAACTTAAAGTCATAAATGTTGCTTTACACGTTTATACCAAATTTCATCAAAATCGGATAGTTTTTACGAGAGTTATCGTGCTCACGGACACACATATATATATATATATATACACACAGTTTCGAACGAATGGTGTTTTTGGGGTCTGGGGACCTCAAAACGAAAAGTTATCATGGTCCCGGGCCTAGGTCTTACCATGCCCACTACGGTAATAGCTTCTTCCCTATAGGGGAAATTCGCTAAAATCATGTTGGCAAGCATCATTGTTGGAGGACTGCATAGTATTTTACCTTCCAACTGGTATTGAGCAAACCCTTTAATATTTTACCACATTTCAGGGACTTCAACAAAATTGTCTTACAGTATGTTAGCAGCATATGAGTATAATTGATGAAACGTAAGAATATACTAGACGCCAGCACTATCACCCCTTGCCTGAGAAGGAATCTTGTAACCCTGAGCTTAAAAGACTATCATTAGAAATAATACTAACACCTTTAAGTAATAAAAAATCCCCCCATTACTGTAAATATTTCATGTAAATCCCTTTTTCACATTTCAAGATGCTTATCCCAAAAACTCCATAAAAAACATTAATATACACTTATTTTGGTTGCTGTTATAATTTTCTTGGATTTTGTATTTTACAGAATAAAGTTAGGTCTTTTTTTGTATATTGTGTTTGATTTATTCAGAGGTAAAGACGATACGAGTTTGTAACATATTGTAGTCAATCAGCAGTTAGGTACCCATATTGAGCAGACAGCTGCAGGAGCAAAATAATAGAAAGATAGAGATTTATTTATCATTGATTATTAGTTTAAGTATAAAGAAAGAGTATAGATAGAGATACAAATATATTTAGAGTGTATTTACAGTGACAAGTGTAGCAAAATTAAAATATATAATTGATCCATGGTGTGTTTATTAATGAAATGATAACTGATGTCATTTTTTTAGTTACAAACTAATTTGACATCACCTGAGGAACAACGGCTCCAATCAGCACAAGGGAAGGTCTTACCCGCAGATGGCTCTAAAATCTCTTGCTGTCAATGATGGACTTACATTTTATTAATGGAACTTAAAAACTGTGCTGAAAAAACATTTTAATATCCTCAGTGATCCTCCATTTGTTCTATGATTTAATGTAAAATTTATATAATGTAGTATTGTATTGGTTGTGTACAACATAGACGTCATAGAATTATTATAAGTTGCACAAATTGTTTTATTTATAAAATAAACTAAAATATACAACTATCTCGGTACTTATGTCATAAATTAACATCTGTTATTTTTTTTATTTCAGTATTTTTACCTAAAGTTGAGTACAGTAGAATAGGTTGTGCAATGTCTTCTGGACAATTGTGACTGGAACTGTTAATCAGTAAATGTTCAACATCGTTTTATTTTTTTTGAATGGTGAAGGTTAATATTTTTCACTGTCAATATAAAATTGTCTAACATTCAGACATAATTGTTTTCAGTCTTTTGTTCTTGCATATTAAATTATAAACTAGGATTATACAGTAATTTAGGAGATAAAGAAACTTACATGCGGTAACCTGATATTTCTCAGATTTGGCACACACAGTAAAAAGGGAAAAACTTGTTGTTTTGTCCACAAAACCTTTTTTTTGTCTTGATGATGTGATATTTAAAATTTACATTCACATTAATATTCCTAATATAAATTTAACTTGATAGTATTTTAAAATGGCTTAAATACACAGTTCATACGCTAACCTGAGCATTACTTTATTTTATTTCTGATTGTTTTAAGATGCAAAATCATTGGTTATTGAATGTGTCCAGAAGTGAAGAATACAAAATATATATAATTAGATAGCTGCTCTCAATATTCTAAATACATGTAAACACTTATCGAAACTTAATTTAAAATAAAATGTGTAAGTGTATTTACTTTGCATTCATTTACCAAGTATTAAATTTGGAATGAGTATGATTTAAAAACAAATTGTAAACAGAAAACGTATGGGTCGCTTGCATTATGTCTCAGTATAATATATTAAGTACCGGTATCTGTATTGTTGAGAGTGGGCAGATTACATTTATTCTTTAAAGCCTGTGATACTTGTAAAATAATCAACAAGCCTAGTGAGAGTGTTTTCTGTGTTTATGATATTCAAAAGAGTGCATAATATTAGTGTTTCTAAAATTTGTTCATTAGTTAAGATATTGGTTACTCTGACAATCTATTAATGTCCCACATAACAGTTGATTGGCTTAGTTGTTGGTGAGATTTACCCGGTGTTTATAATTTTCTTGGATAAATCGGTGGGGTTGTAACTGATGAAGCATCTGGACTGCAAACCAATTTATTGGTTGAACAAGTAGAGTATGTTGTATCCAAGGTGTGTTTTTATAATTAACTTGATGGAATTTATATACTTAATTAAACAAATGCCCCGCCTTGCATTGTAATCTAATTTAATCTAATTAGCTGGAGTAAAATTGGTTCCAGCTAATAATTTTGTTCCATAAAAAAGAATATATTTATTGTTTTTGTTAATATTTAATATTTGTATCATAGTAATAAATCTGTACCTTGTAAATAGCCCACCCAAGCAGTGTCTGTGGATTTAGTGAAATTATTTTATAGTATTTTTTATCATTTAGAGGATGTAAATAGATGTTGAGGTAGCGTAAGTGTTGAATGAGCTCTGCACTGTGTGTGTGTGTGTCTAGGAAACTGTATCACACTATCCATCAATTTGGATTTATTATTTTAATAAAGACAATGGTTTAATAAACCATGTGTATGTGTTACTATATTTTTTACCATACCAATGACAAAGTGGAAATTTACTATTCTTCGCCATAAAAGGATTGTTTTTCAATAGCCGTTAAAAATTAACATTTGTGATATAAAACAACAGTGACATAAAAGAAGAAACAACAAACAGTTGTGATATAAAACAACAGCGACATAAAAGAAGAAACTACAAACCAAATTGCTCTAGCCAATGGCAAGTTTGCAAGGACTGGATTGATTAACTCCCCTTCCAAGTAATGCTGGATAGGGGGAAACCACCCTGTTCACCAATATTCTCTTTCCTACAATATCTCAAAAAAGAATACACCATGAAGAAAATGTATCAAAAGTACTTATAATGCTAACTGATAATAATGCACTAAATGGAATTTATAGCATTAAAAATTAATAGGAAAAAGATCAACTAACATCATACAGTATTCATTAACTATTATTATTAACTTGCATTGACAAATTTATTTTTCATCACACTGTATGGAAAACAGCTGTTTTCAACATCAGCTGCGAGTACAGAAAATAATGTTTTCCACAGAAAATAATGTTTTCCCGTTCTAGAGTGGGAAAATCAGCTGTTGATTTTCCACACTAGTATTTAGTTATCAGTCCTGACACAAGTAGCGCTAAGAGTAAATTTATCATAAATCAGCTGTTCTCAATAACTTATCAGCTGTGTAAACAGTATCACTGTTTTCATTGTACTGCGGAAATCAATTGAGCACCTACAGGTTATTTCTTAAACTTATATTATTTAATTCATTATTATTATTAATTAACTACAGTGTGATGAAAAATATCGTTCATAGCTCGAGTAGAAAGTGTTATTCCGTGCCTTGATCGAAATTCAGCGCTCGGCTAAAGCCTCGCGCGTAAACTCGATCTCAGCCCGGAAACAGCCACTTTCCACTCTTGTTATGAAATATACTAGTTAAGTGAATGGCCGAGCAGGGGAATGTTATTTAAGAGTTATTTCTTGGGAAGGGGCGGTTAAACTGTACTTACTGTAGTAAATCTGGAGCAGTTAAAGTGAGCCCTACTTTTTCTGGGAAGAGGTCGTTCAACCAATCAACAGTTAGTTAAAGAAGAGCCTGGTCTACTTTACTTGAAGAGT
This sequence comes from Allygus modestus, assembly GCA_963675035.1. Lineage (NCBI taxonomy): Eukaryota > Metazoa > Arthropoda > Insecta > Hemiptera > Cicadellidae > Allygus > Allygus modestus. Next base: position 137,855,706 of record OY776111.1, read on the forward strand.
TACCAAAAAGCCTGGGGTCAGTACAAACAAATGACGGCTTCTAAACTTAAAATAAATCTCACTCCATTTTCCGTACATAATTTGTGATTTTTATGAATACATGGCACAACAATTTCTAATTAAAGTGGTATTCAATTTTACGATTCCAATTTTTGCCAATCCAAAATGGTAGTATGAGATGTACTTCTAAAGTTAGTTGGTCCAAATGTGAGGTTCCCTTGACCAAAAATCGTGAAACAAAAGGTTTTGCCACATGCCTGATCCACCTGCGAGGGGGGGATTTTGTGTATTTTATAATATTTTTGTGAGTAACTTGATAACACATATTTGGATCATTGGAAAAATATGTTTGCATATCAAAAACCTAACCACTATTCAGGTTTAGTTTGATAATCAGCGTTATTTAATAGCAATAATAATTGCAACTAGTATTTTGTCATTTTTATAAACTACAAACTAGAGAAAATCATAAATACCCCCGTCGCAGCAAACCTGCGTACTCAGCGAATTTCCAATGCATAATATATGTCTTAATACCATATAAAGCCACATACCAAGTTTCATAAAAATATATTCACATATAAGCGATATATACAATTTTAATTATTCTCCATAAGAATAACATTGGTGATGAGTACGTAGGTTTGCTGAAACGAGGAACACGAACAATTGTTTTTTAGGCAAATATAAATAGAATTTAACTAGGTGAAGCCACATACCAAGTTTCATCAATATTCAATCATAAATAAGCACTATATAACGTTTTAATAATTATCCATAAGAATAACATGGGAACTGAGTAAGCAGGTTTGCTGCAACAAGGAACAAACAAAATGGGTTTTTATGCAAATATAAATATAACTCAACAAGTTGTAGCCACATACCAAGTTTTATTAATTTATTTTCATAATTAAGGTGGTCATTACATTTTACTTATTCTCCATAAGAATAACATGGGGGCTTAGTACGCAGGTTCGCTGCTACAGGGATACCCAACAAAAAATCAATTTGTTGTGCAAATATCAATATACCAGTACTACGTGAAGCCATATACCAAGTTTCATTAACAAACATTCATAAATAATCGAGATATCAAATTTTATTTATTCTCCATAAGGATAACATTGGACAACGTACTGTGTTTAGCACTTTGAATATCTCAGCAACGGTTGGGCGTAGAATCATAATTTAAACACCAAAATGATTGTTTTGTAGAACTGAACAGATTGGTAAAAGCAAATGTGAAGTTTACATTAAAATAAACCGAGGAAAAGCCAAAAACCTTTTTCCCATAAGATTAACATGGGAGATTTTATGAGTAGGTTTTTTGGATTTTCTCCGCAACCACTTAACCTAGGTTAATAATTAAAAATACTATATTATTTGTTTTTTTAAGCTCTATAACATGGTCTGAACCAAAATTAAGTTGTTTAAAAATTTTAGGGTGAAAAATGCAAAAAACTGATTTTTGAAAAATTTAAAACCCCCATAAACCCCCCTTCCCATGGTCCGATTTTTCTGGTTTTCGAACTTAGTCATGAATGTCATTTTACACATTTGAGCCAAATTTCATCGAAATTGGACCTTTTTTACTCAAGTTATCGCATTCACGGACACATATATAGATATATATATATATATATATATAGATATATATACATATATATAAATTTGAACGAATAGTGTTTTTGTCATCTGGGGACCTCAAAACAAAAAATTATCATGGTCTCGGGCTTAAGTCTTACCATGAGACCTACGGTAATAGCTTCTTCCCTATAGGGGAAATTCGCTAAAACAGAACTCTCAGAGCATTAACATTAAATGTCCCATTAAAAACAAATAATAGCCTTACTGAAACAATTTGCATTGTAAAATAGTCTAATTATTGAATAAACGTGAGTGTATCCAAAGTTAAATTTTATATTGAGTGGCGAATTTATTGAGCAGTGTGTGGTGGTGCTGTGTTTTCTGGCCTAAACGTAGCAACTACTGTCACATTAATTTGTAAGCAATTTGTGAACAACCAAATCACCTGACTGAAAAATGTTTAGAGTGAGTGTTATACATCAACTATTTCTCTAGAATATTGCTGCTGGAAGTTTTTACTCCAAAAATAAAAGTTTATACTTATAGCTTTTTCACTTCCTGATTTCAAAAATTTAAGTACTTATCATTATAAAAGCACTAGCTGACCCTACAGACATTGTCCTAGCCTATTGTCAAGGAATTGGTTTTTGCCAAAAAAAGTTTGAGTTGCCATTCAAGTATATTTGTTATTTCCATAATGAACGTTCATTTCCATAATGAACATATGTTCATGTCTATCAAGTATGTTAGATATAATCCTTATAACAGCTGTTTTTTTTTAATGAATTAAACTAAGAAAAGACACATGTGGCATTCAAAAGCAAATAGCATTCCTCCATAAGAATAACATATAAACTTTGAAGGGCTGTAAGGCACACCCCCTAAGGATTTTCATAACAAAAATAGGCCTAAGTGTTAACCAGGTATATAAGGAAAATTCCTGTAAATTTTCATGCCAATCGGATCGGTAGTTTTTGAGTTATAAATGGTGTAACTAACCCGACTTTGTTTTATGTATTTAGATTATTCATCAAACTAGTCTACTACATATTTATACTGTTTGTTTTACTAGATCATGCAGACAATAAATACATAAGTTTTGTCCTAGTTAAATTATCCTAGTAATGTGCTTCTGCTCGTACGCAATGGCGCATCCAATGCTGGAATCTGTCGGTGACCGGCTTGCCCCGACTGTGGTGGGGGAAACGGTTCAAACATTACCTACCGACAGCCATGCTCAGCAAGCGATCCATACAGTTGGTCATTGCTGGTCACATTGCATCCAGTAAAAGCATGAAAAATATTCTTTGAAAATATGAATCCTTTTATATGCACTGTCAGTCATTTAATAAAGTGATTTAAAGGTGATAAAAACAATTAAAGAAACATCAAGTTCAAAGTTAACATTTATTATACAAAATATCCCTCAAAGTTTATGCAGTTTCTTTGTTCTTTGACTGCCTTGGTTTCCAAGTAGCTACTTGAGAGTGATGAAATGCCATTTGTCCACTGGAACAAGGAAAAAACTTTTTAACCTTACTGTAATCACAACTTTTCTTAAATATTCATTAATAAACAACTTTATAAATTTAAAGCTAATCAATCTCACACCAGAGTTACTAGACAATATTTACAATAGTTTTCTATCTGGAGTGTGACTAAAATAATAAGTAACTGGCATCTACACTTCTTCATAGGGAAAACTAAGGTACAGGGACAGGTACACAACATTTGGGGCAAAGCTTATAGCGTTGTCTTCATGCACTAATGTGCTTTCTTTTTCAGTTTCCCTTTCAACTTTAGCTACACTGCATTTGACAAGCAAATGCTCTTTAGTGACCACACTTGTTTCAAATCAGTCATCCCTGTTTGTGTTTCCATCACGGAAGAAGGTGCTGATGAATACATTGGGCGTTAAGAGTACCATTCTCGGTCACAAGACAAGTGAGTAAACGCAGAAAGTACAGGCGATCAATGCAGATGCAGGAGTACTTTAAAACCTGCAACTGTGCTTTTAAGGGTGATTTACAATCAAATAAAAACATCCTGTTAAAAATGTCATACAGATGTCAAAATGTAATATTTCCAAGCTCTCAGAAATGGTCAAACTGAAAATTGAAAAGTGTGATACATGAGTTAATTACAGTTCTGATTTCTGCTAATGTAAAGTTAGTAGCAACAACCGTAAAGTTTCATCAAGTGAGGATGGTTATTTCCTCTGGCATACCTACTTCTGGTTGTGCAACAATCTACATCGTCTTGATTAATGACTGTATTACCACTTTTACTTCTAATTTATTTCACATTTATTTTGAGAAGTAGGATATTAAGTTCTTTATTTTACCTTTAATGCCTTTGACAAACACAGACTACCTCCAAATAAGTATAATTTATCTTAGTTTCGTTAGTACAGGGTTTATTTTTTTAATTCCACAGCTTCGGGCGTGGCCTATAATCTTCAATAAATTATAGAGTTGTTTGTACAGATGTCGTTCATGTAGTTCACCTATTCATTCTAAATTATTAACTAGGACCTATTATCTCTTGCTAAAAATGTATTCTGGATGATTATGTTGACCAAAAAAGCCAATCCTGGGAAATATGCATGTGCTACCAGCATACAGCACAAAATGGCCAGCTTTATAGGGATTGTCACATGCTGCAATGCAACGCAAGCACCTGACACAAGCAAAATGACACTAGTTAGTGTAAACCAAGTTTTTGAATGAGATAGAGTAAATTAATAGTGGAAATAGTGATTATTAATTCAAATCCATTTTTATTACTTTGACTATTTTCAAGAATTAATAGATTTCTTACCTTCATCAATAGTTCAAAATGTTTAACATATAGGTTATGCAAACAGGTTTCGTTGCAAGTGCAACATTTTAAAAGCTTGCAAGTCATCAAGACGTTAAATTTTAAACAAAACACAACATATACACTACCGAATAAAGATTTAGATAGTGCTATCATGGTCACAGGCAACCCAACAAGTCCCGGCACTGGTAGCAGACTGGAGCGTTATGTCACATCACCCCCTCCCCCTCTGTTATCACCGTTATCAATTCGTGGTCAGCTGTTCTTGACTGGATTATTGTATTAAAGAGAGAGTGGGACCTGCATTGCAACTTTTCAATGAGGATTTTGTCTTTGTTTTGCTCTTCTTTATTTAACTTGTACATCTCGTATTCCTCAAGCGTGTCCAGTTTTTTACCTTTTGTACAGAAGTGCAAAATTCCCAGGTCTTTGTTGATGTTGTCCATTGAATGATTGAAGTCGACAAGGTGTTGGGCGAATGCAGACTTGCTTAATGTTTCTGGGGTCTGGTCGGTGCTCTTTGTATCGGGTTTCAAAAGCACGACCCGTTTGACCAACATACTTGCTTTGGTAGTCAGGGCAGCTGATTTTATATATGCCCGTCCGTTTTTTGCGTTTTATCACTAGTCCTCATAGTGCTTGATAAAACGTTTCTGGATCGATAAGAGGTCCGAAACATTAATTCAATGCCTTCTTTAAGTAACTCTTTCTTTAATCTGTGATGAATGGTGTGGCTGTATTCAATGCAAACATTTTTTCACCTGCCCATCAATCCTTACACCTTGCCTGTTCTTGTGTTTACTTATTAGTCTGTCTACCAAGCTACTTTTATACCCATTAGCTGAAAATATGTATTTTATTGTATTGTACTCCTGATCGTAATTTACGGAGTTTAATGGGAGGAATAACATTCTAAGTACCATTGAATTATATGTCGCCAATTTCTGAGAGTAGGGATGACATGAAGTGCTGAGTAGGGAAGGGTTTGTACTGAAGTGGTGAGTTTACTGTATATACTGAAATTATAACTGGTGATAACGGAGGGGGAGGGGGTGATGTTACATAAAACTCCAGTCTGCTACCAAATGACAAGACTTGTCGGGATGCCCGTGATCGTAATAGCCCTATCTAAATGTATATTTGTTCGTGAAGTAATTTGTTCATGTATGTGTTGTGTTTTGTTTAAATGTTAACATCTTAATGACTTGTAAGCCTAGAAAAAGTTGCACTTGCAACGAAACATGTTGGCATAACCTAGATGTTAAACATTTTGGACTATTGACGGAGGTAAGAAACCTATTTAGTGATTGTTAAGATTAAAATAGTGGTATGCTTTAAACTGTGCAAGTACTTAAAACCCCTTAAGACCCGAAAGAAATGAGCTGGGCATGATATCAATGTGAACAAAATTATCGAGAGAAACACAAAGAGATGATTGCTGAATACTAAATTGAAGAATAGCTGTGAAGTATTTGGTTGGGTTTACATAGGAAAAACACTTGGCTTAGGAGTTAACACTTGGCTTAGGAGTTTTTTTGAAATAAAAGGTGGGATACACAGTAGGGATGTGTCGGTTGTTAAAGTCGGTTGTCGGTTTTACCGGGTTTTTACAAAACAACCGAAGGTCTAATGTCGGTTTCGGTTTTTCACTATCAGTAAGAGCTCGAATTTGAAATAAACATTATAATGTTGTACAAAAATATCTAATGACAAGCTAAACAACGTTTAAAACAAAATAAGTGGTTGAAATAAGACTCCTCCCGCCAACTAATCACTTCTTTTCCAGTCCCAAAATAACTCTCAACTAACATGAAAATAGAATTGACAGGAGTTCTATTTATGGATGAAAGAGAATGAGGAAAACAGATAAGTGAACAAAGCTAGTGGCCCGAGTCGCCGAGCGACCCTACATTTTTTGTCCCATTCTTAATCGCTGGTCAATTGTTCAGTTTCCGGCCGAGGGTCCCGGTAATTTATTCAAGAGATAACAGTTCCTAGTCCAAAATGCTAAAACCGAAACTAATTGTCGTACAAAGACAAATGACAGCTCATTTTTTCGTCTGATTACCACAAATAAAATAAACTGTCAATCAAAGTTGTGTGACTTTCAGTTCAAGAGATATGGATAGTACAATCACTGTTTATCAGTTTTATTATTTTCCCGACTATTCTAACGTTTCTAAGTTTATTTCCTTCTTTCCCGACATTTGATATCTTTCTTCTTTCTAATCAAATTCTCCACTTTCCCAACTTTTTCAACGGCTAGACATCTTAAAATGTATTGTTATTCAATTTATTTAAAGTAGGAATTTAAAATTACAGTATATTTAAAAACATTGATCTACAATCATTAAAAAATATTTTGTTAACAAATTTTGCTTTCTAATTTGTATACAAAATTTAAAATTCTAAATTTAACATTACAAATTAATTTTTATCGGTCAAGAATAGTTAACACCCAAAGTGATTTTTATAACACAACAAACCAATTTCAAAAAATAACATGGGAGATTTATGTAACTTAAAGCATAACAATTATATGAAAAATAAACATGCAATTCAACTTATTTTTTTTGTTATTATTTTCTTTTACAAGTTTATTTTATCTTATTAATGAAAAATAATCACCAAGCTATTGTCTCTAATTTATTAAATGAAAACCAATTACTGACTAAATTATGGTCTTTAAATAACTTATTACTTTGCTATTTAAACTGTTATTGATGGAATCGGAATCGAGAATCGATTTGTAAAAAATGGAACAGGAATCAGAATCAAAAAAAATTGGAATCGACTCATCCCTAACTTAAACCTTAACATCTTAACAAAGTTTAAGTTAAAGATTATTTAGACTACGTAATTGCCCTAGGCTAACTTGTTATTATTTGGCTAAACAAGGTTTTAAGCCTAGGTGGTTAATTAATTTTGTAATGGCCCATAATATTTAATTTAAACTCATTTGATTTGTCTTTGATTGATTACTTGTGACTTTTTAACCAACTCTCCTGCATAGTGTCTCTGCAGCAGGATTTATGTAAACCAGTAAAACAAAGAATGAAATAGGGATTTATAGGTACCGGTATATAATCAATTAAAGTTTTTTTTTTTTTAGGCAGAATTTAAGAATCTAGGTAGAAACTTAAATTTAAAGATTGGACAAGACAGTTATTAGGTAAGTTCTTTGAAAAATAACCGAAACCAACAACCGATTTTTGTAAAAAACCGAACCGATAAAAAATGCAACCGACCCATCCCTAATACACAGCTAACTCACCTGAAGCAACTAGTTCAAGTGAGCAAAGCAACAATAAGAAGATATTTACACACACATTATGCAAGCGCACCAAATATGGTACGAGACCTCGGGACCTCGTGACGCAGTGAACGTATTAAAACTTTTTCCTTGACTATATATGTTTTTCAATTACATAATACACACAGTTTAACAATCTAAGTCATTCATTTAATTACACCAACCTGAGGAATCAATTGGCGTGGCAGGCTTCAGAGGAGGCTCTTTCTCCAATGCGGAGTTGGCTTCTGCCTGGCTGATCTTGAACGGCCCATCGACAGAAACATTTGCACTAGAATAAAAATTCTAATGATAATAGGATAGGATACCTCACTAATAATGATAGACCAATAAGTGCCTGCATTCAACTACATGCTGTACAATCGAAAGAAGTGTAGAATGGATCGTATCATTTCCGCAGGTGTTACTCATACAGTATGAATGAATGTGTCTGGGATTTTAATGTGAACGGATATTGTAAAAAAACAACAAAAAATTGAAACAACAATATTGAAATACTTGTTTTTACTGCACAATAAGCTTAATAACAGATAACAATACAATTGATTTTATTTGAATTGTAGGATAACTATCCACACCTGCAATTTCTATGACACAATAACCCTGAAACAAAACTTACATTTTGGCTACTTTTTAGTGGTTTTAAAGCCTTTTATGTGGGGAAAAGAGGAATGAGAGTTGACCTATGCAGTTACTTATAGGAATAAAACCAATAATACATGCTCACAGAAATATGATCACTATCGGACCATAGGACAAAACTCTCAGTGCCATATTTTGACTGAGAGGGGCAAAATGATTGGGATCATGATTATTGTTTCTTTTCCTTTTCGTATATCCCCCTCCCCTCAGCTACACAACATTTTCATAGCCATAACTAAGAAACTAAACTGATAACATTTTTAAGTACAGTAAAATAACTCACCACGAAAGTCCACTAGCATCAGCTTTCTTACTAATTAGTTCCTTCCAGTGAGAGTGAACTTCTTGGATTACATTCAAGGCGAATGCCTTGTCCTTAGCTTCACCATTAAATGCAAACTGGTTTTCAGGCTTGCCATCAGGAATTTTATAAATCCTAAACCACTCCAAGGTGGCTTTCATCAAACCAGGAAATTCCTTTTCAATGTCATTGATGTCTGCAAAAAAGACAAGTAGTGGTCAGTCTTCCCATAGATTAATAGAAACATAAAGAAAAATCCCAAAAACATTTAGGCTGATATCAGAAGTGTAACTTTCCGACCCATCGTGAATTGTTTTTTTTTTTTCATTATGAATACAGTATGGTTTCACTTAAAAAAAAATTAAATATGTAGTAAGAATTTCAAGGTGGAAACCTTTCTTTGACAACATTCTGGTATCTGAGGTTTTTGGGGAAACTCAAACCATCAATGAGCTTCCTACAAAGCCTTTTTATGACACTAACAATTTGAAAAACAGGGTTGCTGCCAAAATTAAGAGATAAAATACACATAAATTTCATAGGTTTTCCACAGATGTCGTTGATAACGACACAACGATATCAGTGGCATCCATTTCCACCTACATCAGTCAGCCATTTTAGTAATGAGATCACAGGGAGAATGCCTAAAATAATGAAATAAAACTCATAACAAATCCTCCGAATAATGAAAGGTAAGCAGTATGTTTTCATAATAATTGTACACTAGGCCTAATTATAGAACTAACTTGTTCATCCAAATAGCCAAAGTTATCCATGATGGCAAAATTATTCAGCTGAAGGCATACTTTGAAATTTAAGTGTATACAATGTCGATATATTTGTAAAATCGTGTTTCCTAACCAATTAAAATTTATATTCATTTATTTATTTATATTACAATTTTTTATTTAAATAATTTGTAGAGTAATATCGCTCATTGGAATGTTATAAAAGGATTAGGAATCCTGGCTTATCTCAAACCCACAGGGAATCCTGTGAGGGCACTTTGGCTGTTTCTAGTAATATCGTACCAGCTACCAGAAAGGAATGGAAGCTTTCCCTACACTACTCCAGAGCGCTGGAAACTCCTTTGCGGGGATTAATACTTAATATAGACAAGAGGAAGGCCTATGAGGTGAGGGAAAAGGTCTGCCAAGGTGTAACTGGATGGGCAGGAAACGCATCCCAGCATTGCCTACCGTTAATAATCAACACCCCTGCTCGGGAACTGAAGTTGTTCAGTGCAAGACAGCTAGCTACAATTCCATTGTGACAACATCAATTTCCTGTACCCAGTATTGGCACCCAAACAGGCAGGAACCAGAAAGGTAGGACTGTAGTCTGTATGTAAAATAATTAACAAAGTCCTTGTAATGCTATTTATTTTCAGAGAGGCTAATACATATTTTTTTTGTATATATTAGATTATCAAATTCCAAGGTTTCTACAGTCAGGGGAGGTCAGGGAAAGTCAGTGAATGGAAATTCGGTCAGGGAAAGTCAGGGAACCCAGAGATAAAGCTTATTTTATTACGTCTCGACTCCACATACAAAAGATAAGAAAATAAATTTGTAGCTTATAGACAATATTGATTACTATTTTACCTTAACGCTACTTCACAATATTAATTTTTTAATCCTTGTTAAGTCTCATATTAGATTATGAGGGACATTACCACAACTAGAAGAACTTCCTGTGAGGCATCATATAAAATTTACATGACAATTCAGTGCTTTTTTCAATCTGATCCCCGATGTTGAAAAAACTGAGGGGATGCTTTGCTCCAGGTTGTATACAATCTCTGTTGTAGCAGTATTATTCAGGTGAAGTCCCAACAGATTTGGCTTTACAAACATTTATGACATACATGATATAGAAAAAAATGTTTTACATATTAAATATATAATAATTGTGCACACATACTTGTTTAGAAAGCGAAAATGCTAAGATGTATTTCGAAAGTTGGTCAGGGGAGTTTTACATAAGGGTCAGGGAAAGTCAGGGAAATAGAAAATTGGAATTATAGAGAAACCCTGAATTTGATTAGTAAAATATAGGCCTAACCTACAATTATTTCAGTTATATTATCCTTGACCTAATGAGAAATGTTAAGATAAATTAAGCAGACAACATACTACATATTGATACTGGATGACAAGGTACTATGTTTAGCGCTGATTGACGTATAGACAAATAGCGCCAAGTGTTCAATTGTAGGCTACACTTTTACTATACAGGGAAGAGATACATTTTTATTTTAAGAGGAAAACTAAAAAAGAGTCTTCATCCTATAATGGTATTTTTAACACTACGTGTAATATTCAAGAATATTAACAAAACATATCAAAATATTTGGTCATTTAGGTTTGTATGAATGAAAATCCATGGAACAAAAGCAATAGGGCCTACTATGAATAGGTAGGCATAACCATAGGCCTAGAAGTAGGAGAAAGCCTATGTATGACACAATCATTCTGTACTTACCATTGAGCTTTTCAGCGATTGGATCCCTCACATCAATTGCAAATACTTTCCAGTCCGTTTCACCTGAAATAATATCATGTAAACATAAATAATAAGACAATATGAATAGGTAACCCTTAATTGGACTAGAAAAAATATTGAATGAAATATTACTTCTCAGTTTAAATTGTTAGATGGTTCTAGACTGAACAAGTTTAAGAAAACAGAGGAAGCTTTTTTTGATAACCTTGAGCATGTAAGTTGATCTGCTCAATAAAGTAGCCTAATAATCCTTTTAATTATTGTTATTTATTATTTTATAAAGATTAATATGTTTAATATGTTTTAATAACATTGAACTCATAAGAATATTTGAAAACCCAAATTTTTTATCATTGCAGTATCCTACCATGCAGCTGTTAGCTGACAATTCTATGCTGAAATCAAGAATTTAGAAAAAGTGTTTAAAACGCTCTTTGGCTTTTAAACTCTAAACAAAATAAATATTATAAAGAATATAAAGATTGTATTAAATCAGATTATTATTCAAAACAGTTTGTTCATTTATCAAAAATATTCATTAGATACTGGTGTTATCAACCTGTGGTCAGCATGTAATACAAAACTGTTTAAAATTTAGAAAGGCAAGCCAAATGAGCAAAGCAAATTCAACTAGAAAAGGCAAATGAGAGTAGCAGTTTTGCTCCCAAAACTGTAATATTTCAGATGAATTTTATTTAGTACAAAATTTGTCCAGTTACCTGTTTAAATTAAGGATGAAAAATATGCAAAATGAACATGCCTTTGTAGCCTGACTTGTGATTATAATAAACATATAGTTATAGTAAATTACCATACAATGAATTAGCATAACTAAACGGAACAAAGGCATTTGATTGTGTTTCGCATAAAATATTGCTAAAAAAACTTCAATGTTATGGCTTGGAGGGCAAGAAAATTAGTTTACGGACATCCTGTGTGTGTAACAGGAAACAGAAGGTAGTCCAAAATAATGACAGTTCTATTTTTCAGTTAATCTAATCTGGTGTTCTCAAGGATCAGTTTTGGGCCCTTTTTTGTTTTTAATTGCCATTAATGATTTTCTGAGTAATATACCATGCAGAACAGTATTGTATGCGGATGATACAACCTTGGTCCAGTTTGGTAAAGAAACTGTTAAATTACAAATAGATCAAAGTGTAGCATTGAATAGTACGGCGAGTTGGTTCAAAACTAATCAGTTAAGTATAAATCAAAAAAGACAGAATCTATTTTATTCTTCTTAACTGAACCATTTGAAATAGAATCTATTAAACTTCTTGGCCTACACTTAGACAGAACTTTAAAATGGGATGTGCATATAGAGAATCTGTGTACAGAGTTACCTAGAATTACTTACTTGTTGAGAAAACTTAAACTTAGTGTTAGTGATGATATGTTAATTAATGCATATTATGCATTTTTCATTCCCAGATAGTATATGGGGTAACGTTATGGGGAAACAGTATGAATGCTGACCAAATCTTCAAGTGGCAAAAGTATACTTTAAGAATAATAATCTGCAAGACTATAAAATTAGATCTGATATGCATAACTATAACACCAGGAAAAACATACCTTAGATATAAACACAGTTCGTCTTTCAAAATCAAACAATAGCATGTTTTGCATGAAAATAAGACTATTTAATAAATTGCCACAATCAGCACACACTGATAGTATTCATAGATTTAAAATATGCCTGAATAAATGGTTAAAAGAACAAATATTCTATAAGATTGATGGTTATCTAAAAACGGAAGATTGTAAGTTCAGCAGAATTTTTGACGGCTGAAAGCAGATTAAAGGAAATGTAATTGTAATAGCTTTATTTATTTATTAATGTGATCAGAATATGTCTATAATCAACCTATTTATTAATGAATGTCATAAAGTTTATTCCTATTTATTGATTATTATTTATTATTTCTCTCTTACTGTGCATGTTTATTTTGTCTGTCTCTATCTTGCGGTATAGTGTTATTTCATAGGTATAATAAATTTTAAGAATGATAAAACTGTAATTAGATAATGTAGTAAGTGTTTTAGTTTGTGATAAGTGGACGAAATCTATTGCATCAATGTGTGTCTATTGATCAATAAAGTCTTGAACCACCCTAATACGCAAGTACAATACAAAATAACAGTACAATAAATATAAAACTAAAGTTTATTTAGAATTATAATAAAATTACTTTGTTGGGCCCGCTCTGATGCAGTGGTTAGAGCCTGTGGATTTTGTTAATAAAGCACAGGGTTTGATTTCGGTTAAAGCCTGTGGATTTTGTTAATAAAGCACCGGGTTTGATTTCCACCAATCACAGATGGCTAACTAACTAGGAAACAAATGTCTCTACCAAGTAAGGTATAAGTTTATCTACCTAAAATAGATCAAACTGATAGGTCTCTGAGGGTAAGGGGTAAGAAAGATGTGTCCCAACTAATTTCATAAGATATTTATTAATTTTATAGATATGTGTGAGCAATGATTAGGGGTGAGCGAATAGTGTTTTTTTTTTATCGAGTCGAGTATTGAACCAAACTACTTGAGTATCGAGTCGAGTCGAGCAGTTCTTTAACAAGTAAAAAAAATTCTAATTCTTTTTATTGAAAACAATTTTTTTTACATATTAAACTTTAATTATAAACATAACATTTTATGGAATTATTAATGTTATTATTTATTTTATTTTAACCTTAATATTACCATGAATGAATAATGATTTAAATTTAAAAAATATATATATATATTGTTTTCAACAACCATAACAAACAAAAGACAAGTACCGTATTAAAAATATATATCCATACAACAATTTTGGGTTAGTTTATCAAAACCAGAACATTTTAACAAGAAAGTGATTTTTTGACCCTGACCCAAACATCCCTGTGCCCCCCTCTTACTTCTCTTAACTCACAGGTATCCATATAACCCACCTGTCATGTGAGCCAAAAATAATTTTAGACTTATTTTTCTTTATTTCAGTCACTTATTTTGTTAAATATTGGTTAGCAGCGTAAACGTGGGTAAACGGCGGGAGTAGCTTTGCATTTTCAATTATTTGGGGTAAACGGCGGGAGTAATCAGTTACTCGACTCAAATTTTCGAGTAGTCTAATACTCGCTTGGCCTTCGAGTATTAGAAAATACACGACAGGTATTCGAAATCTCGAGTACTCGCCCACCCCTAACAATGATTTTCTGGATCGAGTTGAGTGGTTAGAGTCGAGTTTTGCCAATAATTCTTGAGTTATGAATATTTTCAAGCAAGTATCATCATCAGCATTCATCATTAATAGTTGTGATTTCACATAGTGTAATAGGATTTGGGAACCAGTCAAAATAACACTTAGGCTAATTGTGCATTTTAACCAATATTTTAAAATATTGTGTGTGTGGAGGAGCAATACACAGTTTTGGCCAGTGAAATCAAACTAGTTTTTTTACCGATAAAATGAGGTTTGGTTGGTGTTTTCAGCCAATAAAATTGGGTCCAGAGTGCTATTTGGTTAACGCAACTTAGTCCAGATGTGGATAAATTGTTATTTTCAGTCGATATGACACAGACCAGTATTCGTGTATGTAATGTACGAAATCATTCAGTCTGGCCATAATTTGCAGGTGATGTTACAAGGTATGGACATAATTTACAGCCAATTTGTCGCATTTTAATTTAGACCAATGTCACGAAGTCTGACCTCTTCATTTTTAGCCAATACCATGACTCCCGTCATCATTTACAGCTGATATTACGTGATCCAGGTTTCTGCTGATGTTACGCGGTTAGACAATAATTTTTTGCCAAAACTGCTCGATTCAGCAGTTAACAATTAATAGCGATCCTTCGTAGATCTGCAGGAAATACTCGCTCGATTATTGATTATTTTTCAATACTCTTAAGTTGAGTCGAGGATTTAAAAATTCAATAGAATAACTTAAATTGTTGAACACCCCTAATTATTAATCTCTTAGTTCATCTCCAATTATACTGTAGTGTAGGCATTTGTTACAACATAAACTTATTACCTTCATCAATTAAAGCAATAGTTCCAAGAATCTTGACTGCAACAACATCTCCTCTCTTGGCTACCTAGAACAATCAAAATCTGGGGTAGTAGTTATAACTAAAAAAATCCAATAAATGTATAATTAAAAAAGTATAATAAAACATTTTTAATTAAATGCACACTTTCATCTTGCTTTTTGATGGTTAAGTGAAAGCGGAATTAGTGTATCAAGCAATACTTAGTTTGAAGAATATTTAAAAATAAGTTACTGTACAATATATCGGGTTAACACATTCCGTGCTGGTAAAGTTCATAAACTCCGAGCTGGCCTTGCCAGTGTATCGTGTGGAGTTCATGAGCTCCATAGCCTAATGTTGTTTTCAAAGGAATACTGTGTCTCGGCTAATGCAGTTGGATGAATGGAACTTTGTCACAAGTTTGTCTACGCCCGAACAATGTCTGCAATATGGTGAGTTTCCTGTCCCCCCCTCAAAGATGTGGAGGTGGGGCTTCCCCTGTGCTCGCTGCCAAGTTGTTTACCAAAACCCTCCGGCTCTTATCAGCGCTCTGTTTTTTGTTTAAGTTTTTAGAAGGAAAAATAGTGCATATTGATGACTAGTGTGTTTCAGTTGCATGCGATTGTGGTGCATCTTGTGTCGTCGCAGGCACTTCCTACAATTGCGCCAATCCAAAACTGTGGGTACAGTTACTGAACTCCTTAAATTTATCGACACTAATTACACACATAAGAACTACCAGAAATTTTGTTTGACACTCAAACCTTTTTTCTACATGAATTAGCATTTTTAGCAAATCAAAATGTTCAGCTCCTGGGTCAACCTTAAAAAATTGAATCAGTACAGAAAGTGTTAAAATAAATCTTTTATCAGCATTTCTTTTTAATTTTAGCGAATTTCCCCTATAGGGAAGAAGCTATTACCGTAATCGGCATGGTAAGACCTAGGCCCGGGACCATGATATCTTTTCGTTTTGAGGTCCCCAGACCCCAAAAACACCATTCATTCGAAACTGTATATATATATATATATATATATATATATATGTGTGTGTGTGTGTGTGTGTGTCCGTGAGCACGATAACTCTCGTAAAAATTATCCGATTTTGATAAAATTTGGTATAAACGTGTAAAGCAACATTTATGACTAAGTTCCAAAACCAGCCAGATCGCTCTATCCGAAGGGGTATGTTGGGGGGGGGGGTTTGTAACCCAAAAATGGTTTTTATGAATTTTTTACATATAATTTTGGAAATAATCAAATTTTAGTATTTCCCATTGGATTCAGGTTAAAAAAAAACACACAATTTGGTATTTTGATCATTTCTCTACGTCAATTGGTTACTGAGATATTGAAAGTGCTAAACACAGTACGTTGTCTAATGTTATTCTTATGGAGGAAAATAAAAATTTTAAATCTTGCTTATTTATGAACATATACCGACGAAACTTGGTATACGGTTTCTTCTGGTTGTGGACGATTGATATTTGCTCAAAAAAACAATTTTTTGCCAAAGGCTCCCGTAGCAGCAAACCTGCTTACTCAGCCCCATGTTATTCTTATGGAGAATAAGTAATGTGTTATCTCCCTTAATTATGGAAATAAATTAATGAAATTTGGCATCTGACTTCACCTAGTTGGGTTATATTGATATTAGTATAAAACCCCATTTTTTGTGTTCCTTGCTTCAGCAAACCTGCATACTCAGCCGCCATGTTATTCTTATGGAGAATAATTAAAATGTCATATATTGCTTATTTATGAATGTATATTGATGAAACTTGGTATGTAGCTTTATGTGGTATTAAGATAAATATATATGCATTGGAAATTCGCTAAGTACGCAGGTTTGCTGCTACGGGGGTATTGTACATACAGTGGAACCTCGATAATTCAAACCTCAGGGGAGTGAAAACAATATTTTGAATATTTCAAAGTATCAAGGTTTGACTTATCAAGATGATCTTCCACAGACTTTGAATTATTTAGTGTCAAGGTAATGTAATCAATGAGTCATGGAAGAGTAGAATCCTTAGATCATTTTGTGCTTTGTATGTAGTTAATGTCATTATAAATTTTGGAATTGTTAAACTTAATTTGATGTTTTTTTTAAGAAAAAGCTATTAGTTTTTTATTGTACACTATCACAAGCCATCAACATTACATTTGAGATAAGAAAAAATAAGAAACTAAATGTTTTTTTATAAATAATTGTTGTTCTGCAATCAATCAATTAATCAACTATCTTTATTCATCATCTGCACAACATTAAACAGTGTCAAACAGTCCTTTTACATATGGTTATGGTCAGTGTGTAAATAACTACGCAGCTGTGCACCTACTAAATTGTGCCTTACGGGTTGACTTTGCAAAAGCAAGGCAAAAGAACAAGGTAAACAAAGAGGCTGTCAAGGTTAGGCAGGAGAGTTTGCGGAGATGTCCTCTGGTTATCACAGAAAGCTATGATTACACATGAGATGTCGGTAACTTACTCTGTGTCCAATCTCCAGAACATCGATGGGATCATTGTCGCCCTTGTAATTCGTATGAGGGTCAACGGCATTTGGGTTTTCCCAAGTCTAAAAAATATCATAAATATTTCACATTTATCATGCTAAAAAACAGTTAAAATATATTAAACAATTATAGTTAGTTTAAATGTAAGCAGAAATATTGTTAGTAGAACATGTGCACTATGGAAGCATTATGGAGATTCCAAGTTTTCTTCTTTGGGTCAGGTGAGCTTTTGCCGGCATATTAGAAAATGGCAGGCATGATTTTTGTATGTTTTGTGCCATAAACGTTAACCGTTCATCCGACTTTGCTAATGTTCAGAATAAACATGTATTT
Organism: Allygus modestus; assembly: GCA_963675035.1. NCBI lineage: Eukaryota > Metazoa > Arthropoda > Insecta > Hemiptera > Cicadellidae > Allygus > Allygus modestus. The sequence continues at coordinate 137,873,745 of OY776111.1, forward strand.
TTTATGATTTCCCCATAAAAGTGCAAAAAATGTTGTGATAGTGATAATCACCAAATCACAATTTTGGTGATTACAGTTTGTTATGTTTGGCAGTGTCGAGGAAGTGTGTAGTGAGTGTTCTATAGTAGGCTACTCTAAATTATATTTTAATTTTAAGTTAATTAGATTCTTCCTTTTTACTGATTAAAATTAGTATAAGGTTGACATATATATTTTGTTATACATTTAAAAACAAATTTGTACAAAATAAGAAAAAAACAGCATTTGGGCAAGAATAGTCAGCGGTTCTAGGGTCAATAAATATATAGTATACATATATATACATTCATGGGCGTGATTAAAGGGTAGCAAGGGGGAGGGGAGCGATTGCCTCCCCTCACCCGAATAATTTGGAGAACATATTTTTGTAGTATATATAAGTCAAACTAATAAAATAAGAAACATTTACCCTCAATAAAATTCTCAAATTATGCTATGTATATATTTAACTAATCATGCGATTAAAATAAAATACTCTGCATAAGATTAACTTGAAGCCAGCTCAAAAAAGCCCTTAGAATATGTGATGGTTTGTGAATATGCAATGACTGTTCCTTGCAAGATACAGACTTGCTCCGTCATACATAAAGCCCCAACCCTGGAAAGCTCTCTATCTTCGTGAAATGTTGCCGACCCGGCGGGATGTCAGAGCGTAGCACTCGACAAGATGATATGTTACATGTGCCTAGAGTCAGCCATGAATTCGGAAGGAGAGGCTTTACGTACTTTGCACCTACCATATATAATTCTATCCCTCTTGAAGTACGCAAAAGTGGTTTACCAACCTTTAAAAGGAAATTAAAAGAATGTTAACAATGATTAGCATTTTTTTAGTGTTTTTATCAGTTTCATATGAATTATTTTGTTATTTTTTACATAAACATAAGACCTTAGATGTAAGATTTTACAAAAGTTGTACCTGAAAACCAGTTTGTACTGAGATAACGCTTGCACCAATAAAGGCATTTTGATTTCTCCTTTCTTTCTTAAAGTGATGACATTTCTATGCATAAATACCTCTCATTAAAAAAAATTATGCAAATCGGCCAGTTAGAATGACCTGACGGAATGTCCCAAGCTTTCAAAATTATTGTAATATTTATGATTGAATGTATTCAGTAAAGACTGAGGCTACTTGCTCATGTACAATGAATAACAATTATTAAATACAATGTATTGAAAACTGTAGCATTTAGATATTTTTTGTTATATTGTCAGTTTCATAACCAAATTTCAGGAATAAAGAATTTTGGTTTGAATAAAAGAAGGCAAAGAAGAACAAAAACACAGTTAGATGCCAAGATAAGGCAATAAATATAAGATTAGAGAGAAACAAAGAACTGTAGACCTACCTGTGGGAGAGCACCGTAGTTCCAAATGTAGCCTTTGTGGGGAAAGCAATTGGCAACATACCTCAAGGCGCCTTTTTTGATATCTTGTTTGATCGGGTTCAGAGGGTCTTTTGTAGCAATCTAAAACATTTCCAATCACTTTAAAACCAATTCAAAAGGGTTGGCCTGATTCCTATCATCATAACGATAACCTTCAATTCTGGTGGCATTGATGAATTAATGAGTTTTTAATAATTTTGAATTTAATACAGATTTTAATGTGTTAGGGCCCAAGTGTTGAAAACATTAGCAACATTTTGCTGAAAAAATCAAGCTCTTTTGTTTTAAAACTTATAATTAAACAATATTGATTTTACAGGCTTTTATTAGGTTAATCCTATAGGCTCATAGTTCATAACACTGGGGCAGTTTGCAGTTTTTCAGGCCCTGGGCCAGGTTTTTCTCAGACCGTTTTGTACTGGTACTGTAATTTGTATTAATATAAATATGCAGCCTACTTCAGAATTTACTTAATGTCTGATTGTAATACTTTATCAGAATATTATGTTTGGTATTATAGAATATATAAGTAATACCACTATAAAATGTATTTTTAACTAAGTTTGAACCGTTCCCCATAAAATGTAAAAAACTGCCATTGTCGATGAAACACATTAAACACAAAACTACACTACTTTTACAAGAATATTCAATCAGTTTTAAAACTGTTTTTCAGCCACATTTCAATAGGCCTACTGCCGAGGTTAACGTTAGAATTTTACTCTATTAAACATGGTACACTGCATATTTTAGAGTCCCCCAAATTTTCCTTTTATCCTGCATTCTTTACTAAAGTCAAATTGCCAATATTATAGATTAATACATCTCATATTTTTGTTAAATGGTCATACAGTGACGATCGAGAGAATATTACAACAATAAATACAAATATAACAACATTTTATTTGTTTAAAATTCACTGTTGGTGATGGTGAGTTTATGTTATTTCAGAAATTATTGCGGACATGACCATGAAATTATTGCCCGAGACCATGATATCTTTTCATTTTGAGATCCCCAGATGCCAAAAACACCATTCGTTCAAATTTGTATATATGTATATATGTGTCCGTAAGCACAATAACTTTCGTTAAAAAGGTCCGATCTTAATAAAATTTGGTACAAATGTGTAAAGTATCATTTATTGGAACGAGTTCGAAAACCAGACAAATCGAACCATTCGAATGGGGGTTTTTGGGGGGTTTTGTACATGTAATTTTTATTTAAATAAAATTTTAATTTATACCATTGAATTCAGCATAAAAAAACAAATAATTTGGTATTTTGATCATTGCTCTACGTCAATTGGTTACTGAGTTATTGAAAGTGCTAAACACAATACGTTGTCTAATGATATTCTTATGGAGAAAAAGAAAAATTGTATATCTCGCTTATTTATGAACATAAACTGACAAAATTTGGTATATGGCTTCATCTAGTTGTGGTTCATTGTTGATTGTACAAAAACATTTTTCGCCTATGGTTCCCGTAGCAGCAAACCTAGGTACTTGGTCCCAATGTTATTCTTATAGAAAATAATTAAAATGTTATATATTGCTTATTTATGAATGAATTGTATATGGATGAAACTTGTTATGTGACTTCACTAAGATGAGGTCTATTGATATTTGCATAAAAACCCATTATTTTGTGTTCCTTGTTGCAGCAAACCTGCGTACTCATCCCCAATGTTATTCTTATGGAGAATAATTAATATTTTAAATATCGCTTGTTTTTGAGTATATTTCTTATGAATCCTGTTAAGCCTTTTAATGTGTTATGTTTAATATTCATTGGAAATTCGCTGAGTATGCAGGTTTGCTGGGACGGGGGTATTTTACTAATGAGCGATAGAAAATGTCCACAATAATTTCTTGGACATTTCTTGACATTTAAAAAATCAAATTAAATCAAAGACCAATACATACTAATACCGATAACATATCAATACATAACAAATACCACCGTTTTAACTTTACCTGATATTTTATTTTAATGTACCTTTAATTTAACAGTTAATTTATTAATTGATGCATTTGTGATGTTAGGTGGGCAATCTTGGTGACTACCTTTGGAATTTACATAGTGCTAATCAGACGTTACGATTATGAATGTTTTCATTGGCTCACAAGATTTTCATTCACCCACCCTCAGCCTGGTGCCAAACAGACCGGTGGCGAGGTTCCCAAATACATTACTTTAGTTCTGAGCATCAGTGTCCTTTAGTAACTTAGTTTAATTGATATGGTTTTAAATGGTACAAACTCCACTGAAAACCACTAAAAAAACATTTAAAACATATTTTTGGGCTGACGTTATGTTTAGAATTAGGCTAAGTCTGTTTATCTAAATACTGTTTAACTTGTTAGGCCAATACAACTTCCAGGAGCTTTCTGTACAACAAAATTTCTTAATTGTTATCATATTATTTGATGAGAAATGTGGAACAAAAATTTTCAGCATTTCACTTACACAAACTAAAATGTTGTAATAAAAATGTTCAAAACTCAAACAGTTTTCATCATTACACATGTAGCAAACCCATAACACTAAAATTGATAATCACTGGCATTTTATAAGAGCTTCATTTATCTGCCTTCTGTCTGTTCTGATAACAAAGGCCAATGAGTAATTTTAGAACGGAAACATTAGCAGACAAATTAATTACACGCTGTTATTTTAATTCACATACTATAGTCAATAGTAAAATATCTGTATCCATTTGCATGTACATAAGAGGCAAAAAAACATATCACATAGAATAATTATGTTAATCTAATATAAAATGTTATCAACAGACAAATTATAGATAGCTATCTAAGGCAGGTCGAGAACTCTTCAATTAAGTATAATAATCTGCTAATAGATAATCTTTCAGAAATTTGTTAAATTCAAATTCAAAACATATTTTGAATGAACTTAAGCTTCATTATTTTTTCAGGAACATAGACTATATTAGAAATGTGAACCCTGTATAGGTGGTCAGTTTTTACCCAACAAATTAATGCTTTGAGGCTGAATAATTTCTCTCCTCATATTAATAAGGAGTGGAACTTTTACATAAATGAAGAGCGAGGTGGCTTAACAGTTTATTTTTTATGTCAATTTGTTTGCATTGAGATTGCACTGAAAGATAAATTAGACAGATATCTAGATCATCCATAAACAAGTAAAACGTTGATATTTATTGAATTTCACCTACATGGAAGAAGCTATTACCTAAGTGGCATGGTAAAAATTGAGCCGAAGACTATGAACTTTTCGTTTAGAGGCCCCCAGATACCAAAATCAATCATTCGTTAAAACTTATACATATAGGCTCATATATGATTGATGTAGGACAATAATAACTCAACACAATATTGTTGATTTTTAAGCTAAAATTAATAGTGCAAACAAAAGTTTGATTTTTTTAGCGAATTTCCCCTATAGGGAAGAAGCTATTACCGTAGGTCTCATAGTAAGACTTAAGCCCGAGACCATGATAATTTTTTGTTTTAAGGTCCCCAGCTGACAAAAACACTATTCGTTCAAATTTATATATATGTATATATATATCTATATATATATATATATATATATCTATATATGTGTCCGTGAATGCGATAACTTGAGTAAAAAACGTCCGATTTCGATGAAATTTGGCTCAAATGTGTAAAATGACATTCATGACTTTAAGTTCGAAAACCAGAAAAATCGGACCATGGGAAGGGGGGTTAATGGGGGTTTTAAATTTTTCAAAAATCAGTTTTTTGCATTTTTCACCCTAAAATTTTTGAACAACTTAATTTTGGTTTTGACCATGTTATAGAGCTTAAAAAAACAAATAATATAGTATTTTGAATTATTAACCTAGGTTAAGTGGTTGCGGAGAAAATCCAAAAAACCTACTCGTAAAATCTCCCATGTTAATCTTATGGGAAAAAGGTTTTTGGCTTTTCCTCAGTTTATTTTAATGTAAACTTCACATTTGCATTTACCAATCTGTTCAGTTCCACAAAACGATCATTTTGGTGTTTAAATTGTGATTCTACGACCAACCGTTGCTGAGATATTCAAAGTGCTAAACACAGTACGTTGTCCAATGTTATCCTTATGGAGAATAAATAAAATTTGATATCTCGATTATTTATGAATGTCTGTTGATAAAACTTGGTATGTGGCTTCACGTAGTACTGGTATATTGATATTTCCACAAAAAATTGATTTTTTGTTGATTATTCCCGTAGCAGCAAACCTACATACACAGCCCCCATGTTATTCTTATGGAGAATAAGTAAAATGTAATGACTCCCTTAATTATGAACATAAATTAATAAAACTTGGCATATAGCTTCACTTGGTTGAGTTATATTGATAATTGCATAAAACCCATTTTTTTTGTTCCTTGTTGCAGCAAACCTGCTTACTCCATCCCCCATGTTATTCTTATGGAGAATAACTAAAATGTTATATGGCGCTTATTTATGATTGAATATTGATGAAACTTGGTATGTGGCTTCGCCTAGTTAAATTATATTTATATTTGCATAAAAACCCATTGTTTATGTTCCTTGTTTCAGCAAACCTACGTACTCATTACCAATGTTATTCTTATGGATAATAATTAAAATCGCTTATATATGAATATATTTTTATGAAACTTGGTATGCGGCTTTATGTGGTATTAAGACAAAAATTATGCATTGGAAATTCGCTGAGTACGCAGGTTTGCTGCGACGGGGGTATTTAAAGATCTAACTATAAAAAATCCCCCCTTTGGATGGTGCAATCTATCTGGTTTCCAAATTCATGAAAATTGATTCTGTTTTACATGTTCGTACCAAATTATATTAAGATTAGACTTTTTTAAGAGACTTTAAGTGCCTATAGAGCCCCAAAATGTATAATGAATTACTATTCCTTATACTAAATTTCAGCTCAACTGATCAGATAGTTGATGCGAGAAGAACAATTTGGAGACCATAGGGGTCTTAAGGATTTTTCGATCGGGAGTAAGCCTATGCTCAAATTCAGAGAGAATAAAAAGTCAGTACCCCCTCTATCTTTTTTATTTCTTAATATAAACTAATATCTGGGTTGCGATAGTAACTTTTAAACATTATTCAAAATTTTGAGTGTCCCCCAAAAATAGGGGATTATGGAGGCAGCTCAAAATCTTTAAAGGTAAACTCCCTTTGAGTGGCCCCTCATTTTAAAGAACTATACAAAAGTAGGTAAAGGGTAAATATTAGGGTCCTCTATCTCATCCCTAACCAAAATGGCAACCAGTCAAAATTCTCAAACATTGTATTTAAGTCTGGAAGGGAAATCTTGGGGAACATTCAACATTTTTAACAGTGACAAAAGATGGTACATCTGAAGTTAATATCACAACGTGAATATAATCAGTTCATTTTAACTTAGTAAAAGTAAAGATTAAAGGAAAAAATATTGCCTTCTAGATATGAATACAAGATATTATTGCAGACATTTTCCATCACTGATTAGTAAAAACAAGTTGTTTTTTATAACTTTAAACAAGTTGATTAGTAAAAACTTGTTACAGTTTTACAAAGATGATTTCTAATGTTTATAGAGTGAAGTTTTTCATTAAATTCTTTACAATAGTAATGCAGCCTAACATTAAAATACTGCAAACATACAGATTTTATTAGCAGATTGAAATGGCTAAATCTAAAACCATTCTCGTACCAACCTAAAACCAATCTAAATCTTGCTCGTAAAAATGTTGGGAGTTATTTTGAAATAAGTCCTGTCCAGTAAACTTGTTAAATACTGATGAAGTCAGCATACTTATTATTTTATTTCCATTTATGTGAGGATTCAACAAAACATGAGCTCTTATAGCTGACTCACACATGACACATATTTTCTTCACACCACTTGAGGATTGAACAAGTCCTCTTTTATTTTTAATGTTTATTAAACTGTTGGGTGAGAAATATGTACGTGTGAGGCAGGAACGGCATTCAGTACAAATTAATATTCTAGTTAGTTTTCTTGCGATGAAGCCAGCAATATACTCGACAATATTACACGCAATATCTGATTGTACGTCATTGTCACTCACCATCATATTTTCATACATATTTTAATTTTCCAAGAATTATACAGTCTTTTTCTTCATCTGTTAGAGACCGCCAGGAAGGAGTAAGTGTGTTTATTTGGGCCTCAGGGATTTTAGAAGACTTTATTTTGAACATACAGTATTTGTCTAGAGGCTCTGCATTTCCACTACTGCTGTCATGCAGCTCACTGTGAATATGAATCCTTTTGAACGATGCAGTGAACTGCCTACACGTTGGTTATTTCCTCCCCTACGTCTGATATAGCCGAACAACCTTTCTAAGTGGTCTTGGCTTACTTTGTAAAAACTATATATTGGAGAGGTGAATTAGGAAGATCAACATATTGATTGTGTTTAGCACTTTCTATGCAAACCAAAAACCCTAAGAATCCAGTTTTCCTTTTCGATTGTAGGGTACAGACCCCTAATTTGTCCTGTAATCCATTTATATAGTTTTTTGCCTGATTTAGAGATAGTAATACGCTTTTTATGTTTTTTTGGGCATAGCGCTTGCTTTTCTAACTTTCCTGGACGAAAGTGCATTTAAGACATAAAAAATGGTATTAAACACTCTTACAAAGTTTATAGTTCCATCCCAGTGTTCAAATCCCTGAACTCCATTACACTTCAAATACTGTAAGGAATCTGCAACTGAAGCACTTAGCACATGTGTGGCCAATTTCACCTTCATTTTTTGTTTCTTATAATTGATATGATGCTTTGTTATTTTATTGGCTAGGTGAAGTCCTTCCTTTGTCTGTAACTCTAAAAGTGCATCGAGAACACCCCACTCAATTTTATTGTTATCCTTGTCAATTAATGTTCCATATTCAGCCAATGTTTTTCTCACTAATTTAATCATATGACATGCATCAAGGAATGAGTGCTGCGCTGCCGTCTAACCAAGGTCTGTGAAGTTGGCCTACCCAAATCAGCTTACCCAGTTTATTTGATATCTCTCGTTAGTTCTTCGTTAGTTCCTGTTAGTTCTCATAAAAATATCGTTAGTTCATCACTATTAACCGTGTTAAAGCCTTTAATCAATGGGTAGGCCAACTTCACACTATGAAAAGTAGCTTACCCACAATTAAACTACATAATTCATATTTCTTTATGTCTATCGTTAGTTCTTCGTTAGTTCCTGTTAGTCCTCATAAAAATATCGTTAGTTCATCAATAATAACCGTGTTAAAGCCTAAAATCAATGGGTAGGCCAACTTCACACTATGAAACGTAGCTTACCCACAATTAAAATACATAATTCCTATTTCTTTATGTCTATTGTTAGATCTTCTTTAGTTCCCGTTAGTTCTCATAAATATCGTTAGTTCATCAATATTAACCGTGTTAAAGCCTTAAATCAATGGGTAGGCCAACTTCACACTATGAAAAGTAGCTTACCCATAATTAAACTACATAATACATATTTCTTTGTGTCTATCATTAGCTCTTCATTAGTTCCTGTTAGTTCCCTCATAAATACCGTAGGTTCAATAATATTAATGGTTTTACAGCCAAAAATTTAATAATGGTTAGCTAACATACAATGTATTTAGAAGCCTACCCATGTTGACGAAAGTTTATTGAAGATTGTTCATGTCTCTCGTTAGTTCTCTGTTAGTTACTGTTAGTTCCCTCATAAATACTGTTAGTTCAATAATAATAATGGTTTTACATCCAAAAATGAAATGTTGGTTAGCTAACATTCTAATGTATGTAGTAGCCTACCCATGTTGAAATTTCGGCTGTGAAACATTATTATTATTATTATTGAACTAAAGGTATTTATGAGGATAATAACAGGAACTAACGAAGGAATAACGACAGACATTAAAATATTTCAATGATCTTCTGTCAACGTGAGTAGGCTACTACATACATTGGAACGTTAGCTAACCAAGGTTTAATTTTCTTCTGTAAAACCATTATTATTATTGAACTATCGGTATTTATGAGGGAACTAACAGGAACTAACAAAGAACTAACGAGAGACCTGAACAAATTTCAATAATCTTTCGTCAATATGGGTAGGCTACTACATACTTTGGAATGTCAGCTAACCAACATTGAATTTTTTGCTGTAAAACCATTGATATTATTGAACTAACGGTGTTTATGAGGGAACTAACAGGAACTAACGATAGACATAAATAAATATGTATTATGTAGTTTAATTGCGGATAAGCTACTTTTCATAGTGGGAAGTTGGCCTATGCATTGATTTAATGCTTTAACAGGGTTAATATTGATGAACAAAAGATATGTTTATGAGAACTAACAGGAACTAACGAAGAACTAACAACAGACAAAGAAATATAAATTATGTATTTTAATTGTGGGTAAGCTACTTTTCATGGTGTGAAGTTAGCATGCCCAATTTTAATTTTGGGCGTAAAATGATTCCTAAATATGTTTGATCTAAAGACAGATTTGTAGGAACTAACAAGAACTAACAATGAACTAACGATAGACGAAAACAAATATTAATAATCTTACGTCATCATGGGTAGGCTACTACATACATTGGAATGTCAGCTTACCCATTATGAATTTTTTGCTGTCAACCATTCATATCATTAAACTAATGGTATTTATGTGGGAACTAACAGGAACTAACGATAGACGTAAATAAATATGTATTATGTAGTTTAATTGCGGGTAAGCTACTTTTCATAGTGTGAAGTTGGCCTACCTATTGATTTAAGGCTTAAACACGGTTAATATTGATGAACTAACGATATTTTTATGAGAACTAACAGGAAATAACGAAAAACTAACGATAGACATAAAGAAATAGGAATTATCTAGTTTAATTGTGGGTAAGCTACTTTTCATAGTGTGAAGTTGGCCTACCCATTGATTAAAGGCTTTAACACGGTTAATATTGAAAAACTAACAATATTTTTATGAGAACTAACAGGAACTAACGAAGAACTAACGATCGACATAAAGAAATAGGAATTATGTAGTTTAATTGTGGGTAAGCTACTTTTCATAGTGTGAAGTTGGCCTACCCATTGATTTAAGGCTTTAACACGGTTAATATTGATGAACTAACGATATTTTTATGTGAACTAACGGGAAATAACGAAGAATTAACGATAGACATGAAGAAATATGAATTATGTATTTTAATTGTGGGTAAGCTATTTTTCATGGTGTGAAGTTGGCATGCCCATTTTTAGTTTTGGCCGTGAAATGGTTCCTTTGTTTGAACTATAGATTTGTGGGAACTAACAAGAACTAACAAAGAACTAACGATAGACATGAACAAATATTAATAATTTTTTTGTCATCATGCAATACATACATTGGAATGTTAGCTACTACATACATTGGCTACTACATACATTGGAATGTTAGCTTACCCATTTTCAATATTTGGCTGTAAAACCATTCATATCATTGAACTAACGGTATTTATGAAGGAACTAACAGGAACTTACGAAGAACTAATGATAGACATAAAGAAATAGGAATTATATAGTTTAATTGTGGGTAAGCTACTTTTCATAGTGTGAAGTTGGCCTACCCATTGATTTAAGGCTTAAACAGGGTTAATATTGATGAACTAACGATATTTTTATGAGAACTAACAGGAACTAACGAAGAACTAACGAGAGATATCAAATAAACTGGGTAAGCTGATTTGGGTAGGCCAACTTCACAGACCTTGGTTAGACGGCAGCGCAGCACTCATTCCTTGATGCATGTCATATGATTAAATTAGTGAGAAAAACATTGGCTGAATATGGAACATTAATTGACAAGGATAACAATAAAATTGAGTGGGGTGTTCTCGATGCACTTTTAGAGTTACAGACAAAGGAAGGACTTCACCTAGCCAATAAAATAACAAAGCATCATATCAATTATAAGAAACAAAAAATGAAGGTGAAATTGGCCACACATGTGCTAAGTGCTTCAGTTGCAGATTCCTTACAGTATTTGAAGTGTAATGGAGTTCAGGGATTTGAACACTGGGATGGAACTATAAACTTTGTAAGAGTGTTTAATACCATTTTTTATGTCTTAAATGCACTTTCGTCCAGGAAAGTTAGAAAAGCAAGCGCTATGCCCAAAAAAACATAAAAAGCGTATTACTATCTCTAAATCAGGCAAAAAACTATATACATGGTTTACAGGACAAATTAGGGGTCTGTATCCTACAATCGAAAAGAAAAACTGGATTCTTAGGGTTTTTGGTTTGCATAGAAAGTGCTAAACATTTGTACAATCAATATGTTGATCTTCCTAATTCACCTCTCCAATATATAGTTTTTACAAAGTAAGCCAAGACCACTTAGAAAGGTTGTTCGGCTATATCAGACGTAGGGGAGGAAATAACCAACGTGTAGGCAGTTCACTGCATCGTTCAAAAGGATTCATATTCACAGTGAGCTGCATGAGAGCAGTAGTGAAAATGCAGAGCCTCTAGACAAATACTGTATGTTCAAAATAAAGTCTTCTAAAATCCCTGAGGCCCAAATAAACACACTTACTCCTTCCTGGCGGTCTCTAACAGATGAAGAAAAAGACTGTATAATTCTTGGATAATTAAAATATGTATGAAAATATGATGGTGAGTGACAATGACGTACAATCAGATATTGCGTGTAATATTGTCGAGTATATTGCTGGCTTCATCGCAAGAAAACTAACTAGAATATTAATTTGTACTGAATGCCGTTCCTGCCTCACACGTACATATTTCTCACCCAACAGTTTAATAAACATTAAAAATAAAAGAGGACTTGTTCAATCCTCAAGTGGTGTGAAGAAAATATGTGTCATGTGTGAGTCAGCTATAAGAGCTCATGTTTTGTTGAATCCTCACATAAATGGAAATAAAATAATAAGTATGCTGACTTCATCAGTATTTTAACAAGTTTACTGGACAGGACTTATTTCAAAATAACTCCCAACATTTTTACGAGCAAGATTTAGATTGGTTTTAGGTTGGTACGAGAATGGTTTTAGATTTAGCCATTTCAATCTGCTAATAAAATCTGTATGTTTGCAGTATTTTAATGTTAGGCTGCATTACTATTGTAAAGAATTTAATGCAAAACTTCACTCTGTAAACATTAGAAATCATCTTTGTAAAACTGTTACTTTTTTAGGTCAATAATAGCAAATACATTTGCGTGATTACATGATTTTGGGCTTAGTATTTGTACAATAAGTACACAGTACGTTTCTTTAACAATGTAAATACATTTTCTATGTTATATGTTTTTCTTTTTATATATGATACTTATTTTATTTACCAATAGTTATATTAACTTTACTTCTAATAATTCAGCCAATATGCGTTATTGATCTATTTTTGTATTGTGTATTGTAAAGATAAAATGGGAGTTTTTCCTCAAACAACTGTTGTTTAATTTTTTTTTCAACACTCAGATGTTATTTTTCAACGTTACATTTAATTACAGTGTTCCACCAATAAATATTTTATATATAAAACTAAGTACTGAACCTTTTTAAAGAAGAGGTTAAAAAAGGCAAAGTTGTTTCCCATATTTATCCTTGCCGTATTTGTCGATAAACTCGCATCGCGTAGAACGAACGGGTCCGCGCTGTCCGTCAATGAAATCTAATTTTTCCGTTCAAATACCTTAACGTCCTAACCAAACCAGATGTCGCAGAGAAACGTTCTCTTCACCAATATTAAATTTGGAATCTCATCCTAAACTTTGCCACAGACACTTTTCACCTGACGAAGAAATAGGAAAAACCCTAGCAGACTAACAATTCATAGTCATTTTGAAATTTCATTTAGAAAAGTAATAATTTAATGATAATTTAAAATATGATAAACACAATAAAAAACTATAATTATTTCACCGACATGGTCTATATACTACAAGCTATTAAGTAGGAAAATTTCAAAATTTGTTACCGCTTTAACGGGATGAAAACTTTGTTGGAGTGAAGCGCTAACTATTAAATTCTAACGCTGGCCGCGTCATGTTTTCCGATGTAGCCCCTACAGCAAGATGGCGGATATAACTTCAATTGCTTGATGCTATGCGAATAGGTGTGGCCACTCTAGTTTATTCTGTGCTCGCTGTTCAGACAGCAACCACAGCTGCAAGTCCACTGAATTCAAAATCAGTGTTCAAACAAGGTTTACCCAATAGCTGGTAAATCAACTTAAAGAACCCACAAAGTCCAAAACAACTTGAAGTACCAACTATCATATAAAAATTATCCAAAATATTATGTTGGTCAAACATCCTTAATTCAGCTTAAGATTCCTGAGGTTTCTAGAGCGATTATCCTGTATATGTGTATAAATATAAAGAGTGTCTTAAAAGTCCCTCCCCCCCCTATTAATTTGTTAATCCGTGGAAATTAATCGATATACTTTGGGGAATGTTTACATGACTAGAGGAAGAGTTTTTGAATGTAGTCCTATCAAAAATTGTAAACAAAAAACCCCCATCGAGCAACCTCATTTCAAAGGTCTTAATAAGAGAAGAAGAATGGTGCAAAGTATTCATATCAACCCTATCTGAAATGACAGGCAATCAAATTTGGAACTAATAGAGAAACTCTTCATGTTAATTAATTTATGTTAATTTATGTTATCTTTTCACCAGTTTTGTATGAAGATCTAGTCTTTAATTGTAAATAAGGACTAAAAGGAAGTAGTAGACGGACGTGTTATTTAAAATGTGAGCTGCTGAGGTTTGGGGGAAGGAGAGGTGCCAAAGAACGGGATGTTTACTTTAGCTATATTTCAAATAAAAGAGGCTTTAGTTATTAACCATCATGATGGTTAAATGTTTGATATATAAAATTTTAACCCAAAAATTTATGAACAGAATGAACTATATGAACACTCGGTATATGGTTTATTGTATTTTTTGGATGTTTTTGGGTGTAACCACTGCAAATTTATGAAAAAAGGTTACATGCAAGCAAAGCCCTACATTATCGATACTGGGGTTAGGTAATAAATAAATAAAATCATAAATACCTCCATTTTAGCGTTTGTCCACCTTGGAATTTCAACAACCATATTAAAGATTTTCTTAGACTCATCTTGATAAAGTGGAATGTCGTGGAATGGTGAAATTACATCATTATTCTTTTCTGAAAATAAAAAAAAATTTAACTTAGTATTCCAAAAATATTAGGAGGCATGCAAAAGGTGAATGAATGAATGAGAGAATTTATTTATTCCAGAAAAAAACACAAAATTGTACAGCACTTAAAAATAAAAATATACATATACATACAACATTGTTTGTTTAAGTTAATTTTTTTTAACAAAAGTAAATTTGTGCTTTGAGAAATTATAAAATAACCTTTATTGTTATAAACAAAGTTTAGCTATGGTCTTAGGAATAAGCTGATATGGGCGCTGAGGCCCGTGCGTCGGCTCTGAGTTGCCAAAATAAAAATGACCAAATAATAATTGATATGTAGTAAACATATCAAGGAAAAACAAAATATAATAAAAACTATGAGATATCAATTAATAGGGAAAAAACAACACAAAAATAAATATGAATGAAGTGAGCATGAGAAATGCTGGCACCAGCTGAAAATGTCTATGCATGATGGCGAGGGGCTGGGGGGGGGGAGTGGTGAAGGGCGGCGAGAGTACAAGGGTCAGTTTAGGGCCGCCTGTAATCTGCTGCATTAATAGACTCCACCTCATCTATACCCAACCTGAGAAACACGGTAGGAATGTATTCATTAACACGTCTTTTGAATATATTTATGGAAAGGGAATTAAAGAAATCCAGGTTTTGACAATGATTACATAAATTACGGTACACGACATGAGAAATGAAATGTGTTAGTTGTAGAAAAGGTTTTATAAATTTGTAACAAAGCAATTCCAACTCTTGATGCATCTCTGGTGTTATGTGAGTGAGAAATTTGAAGAAAAATATCGTTGTGATTATTAAAAATATTAATTAAGATGTTTTTTATAAGAAGTTGTCTGATTGTTAAAACGGATGTTTCTTGAAACAGAGTGTCAGTCGGGTATCGTTTACACTTTCCAAAACCTATTCTTAAAAATAAACTTTTGCGTTATACTCAGTGGTTCCAGAATACTTTTAAAACATCCACCCCAAACTAGAATCCCAAACGATAAGAGCGATTGTACATATGCATAGTAAACCATTTTTATTTCATTTTCATTGAGAATGTAATTTAACTGTCTAAAAGCAAAAATGTATTTTCTAATTTTACTGTTTACAAACTGTATATGACTCGACCACTTAAGGCGTTGATAAAAAAGGACACCTAAATATTTATATGACTCAAGCCTTTCAATTGATTCACAAGAACAAATTACGTTATTATAATTCCCGCAAGTATATATTATAAGGTCCTGCAAACTGTAGTCTGACATTTTACTAAGGGAGATGGGCATGAACTTAGTTTTTGAAGTATTTAAAGAGAGGATATTTTGGTCAAGCCACCTTTTCGTTACCATGAGGTCGTGCATAGCTTTATCACGTACCTCGGGTCATGTCTTACCTTCGAGGAAAATTAAACTGTCATCCGCAAATAAAAAAGCTTATCGAAAAAGTTAAGTTTTGAAATAGGTTATTATTTATTTAAATTAAAAATAAAACAGGCCCGAGGGTAGTGCTTTGGACCACACCGTAGTCTACAGGCTTGATGTCACTATTTGTATTGCAAATTGAAACAAACTGCGATCTATTTGACAGATAACTTTTGAACCAGGAAAGGACATGGCCTATTGCCTCTAAATTGTAAAATAGTTTAGAGCAATCTACTGAATCAAAAGTTGTTCTATCTAAAAAAATGAAATTGGACGATCGTTAAAAGAAATTGTATAATTTAAGTCCCTATTAATGTCAAACAATATATCTGAAATATTTCTGTCCGAACAAAACCCATACTGACAATTAGTTAAAATGTCGTTTGCCTGAAGATATGAAACTAATTGATCTTTAACTATTTTCTCAATGACTTTAGGGAAAACTCTCAAAAGAGATATCGGTCTAAAATTGTTCTTGTTAGAAATTTCGTTTGATTTGTAAAGAGGAAAGATTTTGGCTAGTTTGAAACAGTCAGGGAATGTTCCAGATGCGATGCTCAGGTTAATTATGTGCAATAATGGTTTGAAGATCAAAGGGAAGTTAGTTTTGAGGACTTCGGCTGAAATACCATCGCAGCCAGGCGCAGACTCACCACGTAAGCTGTGACCGTAGCGTTTGAGTTCAGTTAAAGTTCTTAGCGAAAAAGTAGAGTTCTATGTAAAGTCACTTTTATTCACAACTTGGTCCCCATTCGCATCGATAGCAAACGCTAGGTTAGCACCTAAAGAAGAGAAAAACGTATTAAAATCATTGGCTACTCTTTTACAATGATCTGGGGTTATGCCGCCATCTGGAATAAAAGAAATGGCTCTTTTTTCAAACTCTCCCCGCAATTTCATTAATTACCCCAACATTTTTTCGGATTGTTGCTGGATTCGTTTAATTTATTCCGGAAATAGTTTTTTTTGTTTTTTTTTACGGATCTATTTAAACTATTCTCCATAAGAATAACATGGGTGCTGAGTAAGCAGGTTTGCTGCTACAAGGAAAAAATTGGTTTTTATGCAAATATCAATATCTCAACAAGGTGAAGCCACATACCAAGTTTTATTAATTTATGTTCATAATTAAGGGAGTCATTACATTTTACTTATTCTCTATAAGAATAACATGGGGGCTGAGTACGCAGTTTGCTGCTACGGGGAAAATCAACAAAAATCAATTTTTTCTTGCAAATATCAATATACCAGTACTATGTGAATCCACATACCAAGTTTCATCAATATAAATTCATAAATAATCAAGATATCAAATTTTATTTATTCTCCATAAGGATAACATTGGACAACGCACTGTGTTTAGCACTTTGAATATCTCTGCAACGGTTGGGTGTAGAATCACAAATTAAACACCAAAATGATTGTTTTGTGTAGCTTAACTGATTGGTAAAAGCAGATGTGAAGTTTACATTAAAATGAACTGAGGAAAAGCCAAAAACCTTTTTCCCATAAGATTAACATGGGAGATTTTTTGAGTAAGTTTTTTTGATTTTCTCCGCAACCACTTAACCTAGGTTAAGAATTCAAAATACTATATTATTTGATTTTTTAAGCTCTAGAACACAGTCAAAACCAAAATAAAGTTTTTTTAAAATTTTAGGGTCAAAAATGCAAAAAACTGATTTTTGGAAAATTTAAAACCCCCATAAACCCCCCTTTTCCCATGGTCCGATTTTTCTGGTTTTTGAACTAAAGTCATGAATGTCACTTTACACATTTGAGCCAAATTTCATCGAAATCGGACATTTTTTACTCAAGTTATCGTATTCACGGACACACACACACATTTATATATATATTAGATATATATAAATTTGAACGAATAGTGTTTTTGGCATCTGGGGACCTCAAAACAAAAAATTATCATGGTCTCAGGCTTAAGTCTTACCATGAGACCTACGGTAATAGCTTCTTCCCTATAGGGGAAATTCGCTAAAAGTACCTACCATATAGTTGTTTGTTTTCTCAATACCTATCTAATAAATTTAATTAAATTTAATTAGGATCTAGAAGGCTTTAAAAATAACAGTTAGGAGTACTGAAAAATGTTACTTTCCTCTAATAAAATATCAGTAGGCTTGTTTAAGTGAGCAGTACTAGACAAATAAGTTTTATTTGTCTAACTCCTTCAACGCTTCATTTGATTTTGCCGTGTCCTCCTCAGAAAGTTTGTATAGTCTTCATGTGGGCATAGTAGGGTCAACTGTACACAAAATATAATTTAAAGATGTCCACAAAGTGTCGGGTTTTCCACTTGGGTATGAAAATGATGGGGAAGGACCAGCTGGGTGCAGAAATGTGACTTTTACTTCATCTTCACTTTCATTTTTATCTAGCACATAAGCTAACCACCATTTACTGTCACATTTAACAGTTACATAACCGTTAACGTTCCCAATTAGTTATGTGGTGCTCACTGTGCTGTAATTTGTGTCATACGAAAAAACTTTGATTTTGATTTAGGTTAAGTTGTCTTTGATTGGCAAATAAGCATGGAACTGTTGAGTTCCTTTTATGGTCTGTGCTTTTTCTAACGGTGTACTCAAAAACTTGCCAGTATATATATTCTCTTCTTGCATGACAAACTCAAAGTTAACACTTTTAATATTTTGGACTGACCAATCAAAAAGTTGTTGACGTGTGTGTGTATTTGATTTTCATAAGGTCTCTGTACACTTGCCCTTGTAGTCAACCTTTTGACTGCACCACCAACACCATCACATGCTCCTTTACCTTATGAAAATCAAATACTCACGCCTCAACGACTTTTTGATTGGTAGATCCAAAATATTAAAATTGTTAACTTTGAGTGTGTCAAGCAAGAAGAAAATATAGATACTGCTAGTTTTTGAGTACACCGTTTGAAAAATCACAGACCATAAAAGGAACTCAACAGTTCCATGCTTATTTGCCAATCAAAGACAATTTGACCGAAATCAAAGTCAAAGTTTTTTGTATGAAACAAATTACAGCACAGTGAGCACCACACAACTAATTGGGAAAATGTCAATGGCAGACGTTAACGGTTATGTAACTGTTAAATGTGACAGTAAATGGTGGTTAGCTTATGTGCTAGATAAAAATGAAAGTGAAGATGAAGTAAAAGTCACATTTCTGCACCCAGCTGGTCCTTCCCCATCGTTTTCATACCCAAGTGGAAAACCCGACATTTTGTGGACATCTTTAAAATATATTTTGTGTACAGTTGACCCTACTACGCCCACATGAAGTCTATACAAACTTTCTGAGGAGGACACGGCAAAATCAAATGAAGCATTGAAACAGTTAGACAAATAAAACTTATTTGTCTAGTACTGCTCACTTAAACAAGACTACTGATATTTTATTAAAGGAAAGTAACATTATTAAATACTCCTAGCTGTTACTTTTAAAGCCTTCTAGATCCTAATTAAATTTCATTCAATTTACTAGATAGGTATTGAGAAAACAAACAACTATATGGTAGGTACTCGCTTCGCTCGTTGGGGGCTCCGCCCCCGGACCCCTGTGGGGGGCTCCACCCCCAGGTCGCTGTTTGGCCTCAGGTTGAATAGGCCAAATTTCACGTTTCTAGCTCAAGTTGAAGTGGTGTTGTATTTAGTGACCCTGAACCGACATATTACTACTACTCATGCTAAGAAAACAGAAAAATCAACATATATTTAAAGTTGAGGGAATTATCAATAGAATACAGTAGTATATTTTAGGAATATTTAAGATTTAAGGGTAAAAGGCACATGCATGCCAAATCTCAAGTTCCTAACTCTAGGAGATGCACCAATATTAAGAGGAAATAAAACCGAAACCCGTTAAAGAATTATATTAGTGGCATAATCAGACACCGGGCGTAATTTAAATTATTGAAATAATGGAATATATTTGACAGATTTTTGAGTATGACCTGTAACGGTTTTTTTAATTTTTTGGGGGATATTCCGTCATAACATATCATAACTATAGTACGTGTGGTGTATATAGGACATGTACAACTAATTAAAACAATCTGGTACTTGTTTTTACCCACTATGTAAGTCTAAGATATAAGATACCAAAATACCAACAAAACATTTGAAATAGTGGAGTTTGGGAATGTTTAAGGATATTTGAGGGTTCAAGGCACATGCATTCTATGTCTCATACACCCAAATAAATAATCTGCAACCCTCTCCCCTCCGAGACCTCCCCTACCGCCCCACTTCCCCAACCCCTAAATCCCTAGACCCCTGTGGGAGGCTTTGCCCCTAGATCCATGGGTTTAAATCATCAAATCTGTTAATGTGATAAAAAATGCAAAATGACCACAAAACCTCGAAAAAATGTTGAAATTTGAAAAATCTAGCGGTATCTAAGGGTGAAGGATACGAGATACGACCAAAGTCATAGCGTCAAAGTTTTAGATTGTCTAAAATCCTTGGCAAGGGAGAGTAGGGGGCTATTCCGTTTTTCAATAGGACCATCCGTTCGTCTGCTAGAGCTAAAATAAAAAGGTACTATTTTGGACATATTCAAAATTTCCTCCATTTTTGATTTTTTATGTGGTTCTGATTACAAATTATACCTTTTTGCAATTTTCATGGGGGTTTCAATGGACAAGCTACATGTATGCCTAATTCCACGTTTCTAGCTTATCTAGAATTATCTGAGTAAGTCGATAACACAGTTTGGCATTTATGGAACAATTAGGATTTTTAATTTTTTTGGGGTGTTTAATTATTAAAACATGTTATTTTATCGACTGTTTCGTGAAGGATAATGTGTAAGCATATTGAGTGCCAAATATCAAGCCTTTAAATACTAAATTAAAGTGATAGGAATTTAAAAACCACGAAAATAACCGTCAAAATTGCCTGAAATTTGAAAAATCTAGCGCTACCTAAGGGTGAAGGGAGCAAGATACGGCAAAAAAACATAGGACCAAAGTTGTAGATCTTGCAAAATCCGTCCGTTTTTCAATAGGTCAATCCGTTCAGCTGCTAGAGCTCAAAACTGGAATTTTAAAATAAGCCTTTTTTGGGGGGTTTTAAATATTTTTTTAGGGGGGTGAAAATAAAATATTTTTAGTTTTGGAAATTTTTCTGGGGGTTACAAGCTATATGCTACCTGCATGCAAAATTTCAGGTTTCTAGCTCGTCTAGAAGTGGTCTAGAATTCGTATACCTCAGTGAGTGAACCTCAAAGTATCAAGGTTTGACTTATCAAGATGATCTTCCACAGACTTTGAATTATTTAGTGTCAAGGTAATGTAATCAATGAGTCATGGAAGAGTAGAATCCTTAGATCATTTTGTGCTTTGTATGTAGTTAATGTCATTATAAATTTTGGAATTGTTAAACTTAATTTGATGTTTTTTTTAAGAAAAAGCTATTAGTTTTTTATTGTACACTATCACAAGCCATCAACATTACATTTGAGATAAGAAAAAATAAGAAACTAAATGTTTTTTTATAAATAATTGTTGTTCTGCAATCAATCAATTAATCAACTATCTTTATTCATCATCTGCACAACATTAAACAGTGTCAAACAGTCCTTTTACATATGGTTATGGTCAGTGTGTAAATAACTACGCAGCTGTGCACCTACTAAATTGTGCCTTACGGGTTGACTTTGCAAAAGCAAGGCAAAAGAACAAGGTAAACAAAGAGGCTGTCAAGGTTAGGCAGGAGAGTTTGCGGAGATGTCCTCTGGTTATCACAGAAAGCTATGATTACACATGAGATGTCGGTAACTTACTCTGTGTCCAATCTCCAGAACATCGATGGGATCATTGTCGCCCTTGTAATTCGTATGAGGGTCAACGGCATTTGGGTTTTCCCAAGTCTAAAAAATATCATAAATATTTCACATTTATCATGCTAAAAAACAGTTAAAATATATTAAACAATTATAGTTAGTTTAAATGTAAGCAGAAATATTGTTAGTAGAACATGTGCACTATGGAAGCATTATGGAGATTCCAAGTTTTCTTCTTTGGGTCAGGTGAGCTTTTGCCGGCATATTAGAAAATGGCAGGCATGATTTTTGTATGTTTTGTGCCATAAACGTTAACCGTTCATCCGACTTTGCTAATGTTCAGAATAAACATGTATTTTTTATGATTTCCCCATAAAAGTGCAAAAAATGTTGTGATAGTGATAATCACCAAATCACAATTTTGGTGATTACAGTTTGTTATGTTTGGCAGTGTCGAGGAAGTGTGTAGTGAGTGTTCTATAGTAGGCTACTCTAAATTATATTTTAATTTTAAGTTAATTAGATTCTTCCTTTTTACTGATTAAAATTAGTATAAGGTTGACATATATATTTTGTTATACATTTAAAAACAAATTTGTACAAAATAAGAAAAAAACAGCATTTGGGCAAGAATAGTCAGCGGTTCTAGGGTCAATAAATATATAGTATACATATATATACATTCATGGGCGTGATTAAAGGGTAGCAAGGGGGAGGGGAGCGATTGCCTCCCCTCACCCGAATAATTTGGAGAACATATTTTTGTAGTATATATAAGTCAAACTAATAAAATAAGAAACATTTACCCTCAATAAAATTCTCAAATTATGCTATGTATATATTTAACTAATCATGCGATTAAAATAAAATACTCTGCATAAGATTAACTTGAAGCCAGCTCAAAAAAGCCCTTAGAATATGTGATGGTTTGTGAATATGCAATGACTGTTCCTTGCAAGATACAGACTTGCTCCGTCATACATAAAGCCCCAACCCTGGAAAGCTCTCTATCTTCGTGAAATGTTGCCGACCCGGCGGGATGTCAGAGCGTAGCACTCGACAAGATGATATGTTACATGTGCCTAGAGTCAGCCATGAATTCGGAAGGAGAGGCTTTACGTACTTTGCACCTACCATATATAATTCTATCCCTCTTGAAGTACGCAAAAGTGGTTTACCAACCTTTAAAAGGAAATTAAAAGAATGTTAACAATGATTAGCATTTTTTTAGTGTTTTTATCAGTTTCATATGAATTATTTTGTTATTTTTTACATAAACATAAGACCTTAGATGTAAGATTTTACAAAAGTTGTACCTGAAAACCAGTTTGTACTGAGATAACGCTTGCACCAATAAAGGCATTTTGATTTCTCCTTTCTTTCTTAAAGTGATGACATTTCTATGCATAAATACCTCTCATTAAAAAAAATTATGCAAATCGGCCAGTTAGAATGACCTGACGGAATGTCCCAAGCTTTCAAAATTATTGTAATATTTATGATTGAATGTATTCAGTAAAGACTGAGGCTACTTGCTCATGTACAATGAATAACAATTATTAAATACAATGTATTGAAAACTGTAGCATTTAGATATTTTTTGTTATATTGTCAGTTTCATAACCAAATTTCAGGAATAAAGAATTTTGGTTTGAATAAAAGAAGGCAAAGAAGAACAAAAACACAGTTAGATGCCAAGATAAGGCAATAAATATAAGATTAGAGAGAAACAAAGAACTGTAGACCTACCTGTGGGAGAGCACCGTAGTTCCAAATGTAGCCTTTGTGGGGAAAGCAATTGGCAACATACCTCAAGGCGCCTTTTTTGATATCTTGTTTGATCGGGTTCAGAGGGTCTTTTGTAGCAATCTAAAACATTTCCAATCACTTTAAAACCAATTCAAAAGGGTTGGCCTGATTCCTATCATCATAACGATAACCTTCAATTCTGGTGGCATTGATGAATTAATGAGTTTTTAATAATTTTGAATTTAATACAGATTTTAATGTGTTAGGGCCCAAGTGTTGAAAACATTAGCAACATTTTGCTGAAAAAATCAAGCTCTTTTGTTTTAAAACTTATAATTAAACAATATTGATTTTACAGGCTTTTATTAGGTTAATCCTATAGGCTCATAGTTCATAACACTGGGGCAGTTTGCAGTTTTTCAGGCCCTGGGCCAGGTTTTTCTCAGACCGTTTTGTACTGGTACTGTAATTTGTATTAATATAAATATGCAGCCTACTTCAGAATTTACTTAATGTCTGATTGTAATACTTTATCAGAATATTATGTTTGGTATTATAGAATATATAAGTAATACCACTATAAAATGTATTTTTAACTAAGTTTGAACCGTTCCCCATAAAATGTAAAAAACTGCCATTGTCGATGAAACACATTAAACACAAAACTACACTACTTTTACAAGAATATTCAATCAGTTTTCAAACTGTTTTTCAGCCACATTTCAATAGGCCTACTGCCGAGATTAACGTTAGAATTTTACTCTATTAAACATGGTACACTGCATATTTTAGAGTCCCCCAAATTTTCCTTTTATCCTGCATTCTTTACTAAAGTCAAATTGCCAATATTATAGATTAATACATCTCATATTTTTGTTAAATGGTCATACAGTGACGATCGAGAGAATATTACAACAATAAATACAAATATAACAACATTTTATTTGTTTAAAATTCACTGTTGGTGATGGTGAGTTTATGTTATTTCAGAAATTATTGCGGACATGACCATGAAATTATTGCCCGAGACCATGATATCTTTTCATTTTGAGATCCCCAGATGCCAAAAACACCATTCGTTCAAATTTGTATATATGTATATATGTGTCCGTAAGCACAATAACTTTCGTTAAAAAGGTCCGATCTTAATAAAATTTGGTACAAATGTGTAAAGTATCATTTATTGGAACGAGTTCGAAAACCAGACAAATCGAACCATTCGAATGGGGGTTTTTGGGGGGTTTTGTACATGTAATTTTTATTTAAATAAAATTTTAATTTATACCATTGAATTCAGCATAAAAAAACAAATAATTTGGTATTTTGATCATTGCTCTACGTCAATTGGTTACTGAGTTATTGAAAGTGCTAAACACAATACGTTGTCTAATGATATTCTTATGGAGAAAAAGAAAAATTGTATATCTCGCTTATTTATGAACATAAACTGACAAAATTTGGTATATGGCTTCATCTAGTTGTGGTTCATTGTTGATTGTACAAAAACATTTTTCGCCTATGGTTCCCGTAGCAGCAAACCTAGGTACTTGGTCCCAATGTTATTCTTATAGAAAATAATTAAAATGTTATATATTGCTTATTTATGAATGAATTGTATATGGATGAAACTTGTTATGTGACTTCACTAAGATGAGGTCTATTGATATTTGCATAAAAACCCATTATTTTGTGTTCCTTGTTGCAGCAAACCTGCGTACTCATCCCCAATGTTATTCTTATGGAGAATAATTAATATTTTAAATATCGCTTGTTTTTGAGTATATTTCTTATGAATCCTGTTAAGCCTTTTAATGTGTTATGTTTAATATTCATTGGAAATTCGCTGAGTATGCAGGTTTGCTGGGACGGGGGTATTTTACTAATGAGCGATAGAAAATGTCCACAATAATTTCTTGGACATTTCTTGACATTTAAAAAATCAAATTAAATCAAAGACCAATACATACTAATACCGATAACATATCAATACATAACAAATACCACCGTTTTAACTTTACCTGATATTTTATTTTAATGTACCTTTAATTTAACAGTTAATTTATTAATTGATGCATTTGTGATGTTAGGTGGGCAATCTTGGTGACTACCTTTGGAATTTACATAGTGCTAATCAGACGTTACGATTATGAATGTTTTCATTGGCTCACAAGAT
This sequence comes from Allygus modestus, assembly GCA_963675035.1. Taxonomy (NCBI): domain Eukaryota; kingdom Metazoa; phylum Arthropoda; class Insecta; order Hemiptera; family Cicadellidae; genus Allygus; species Allygus modestus. Next base: position 137,899,496 of record OY776111.1, read on the forward strand.
TTTCATTCACCCACCCTCAGCCTGGTGCCAAACAGACCGGTGGCGAGGTTCCCAAATACATTACTTTAGTTCTGAGCATCAGTGTCCTTTAGTAACTTAGTTTAATTGATATGGTTTTAAATGGTACAAACTCCACTGAAAACCACTAAAAAAACATTTAAAACATATTTTTGGGCTGACGTTATGTTTAGAATTAGGCTAAGTCTGTTTATCTAAATACTGTTTAACTTGTTAGGCCAATACAACTTCCAGGAGCTTTCTGTACAACAAAATTTCTTAATTGTTATCATATTATTTGATGAGAAATGTGGAACAAAAATTTTCAGCATTTCACTTACACAAACTAAAATGTTGTAATAAAAATGTTCAAAACTCAAACAGTTTTCATCATTACACATGTAGCAAACCCATAACACTAAAATTGATAATCACTGGCATTTTATAAGAGCTTCATTTATCTGCCTTCTGTCTGTTCTGATAACAAAGGCCAATGAGTAATTTTAGAACGGAAACATTAGCAGACAAATTAATTACACGCTGTTATTTTAATTCACATACTATAGTCAATAGTAAAATATCTGTATCCATTTGCATGTACATAAGAGGCAAAAAAACATATCACATAGAATAATTATGTTAATCTAATATAAAATGTTATCAACAGACAAATTATAGATAGCTATCTAAGGCAGGTCGAGAACTCTTCAATTAAGTATAATAATCTGCTAATAGATAATCTTTCAGAAATTTGTTAAATTCAAATTCAAAACATATTTTGAATGAACTTAAGCTTCATTATTTTTTCAGGAACATAGACTATATTAGAAATGTGAACCCTGTATAGGTGGTCAGTTTTTACCCAACAAATTAATGCTTTGAGGCTGAATAATTTCTCTCCTCATATTAATAAGGAGTGGAACTTTTACATAAATGAAGAGCGAGGTGGCTTAACAGTTTATTTTTTATGTCAATTTGTTTGCATTGAGATTGCACTGAAAGATAAATTAGACAGATATCTAGATCATCCATAAACAAGTAAAACGTTGATATTTATTGAATTTCACCTACATGGAAGAAGCTATTACCTAAGTGGCATGGTAAAAATTGAGCCGAAGACTATGAACTTTTCGTTTAGAGGCCCCCAGATACCAAAATCAATCATTCGTTAAAACTTATACATATAGGCTCATATATGATTGATGTAGGACAATAATAACTCAACACAATATTGTTGATTTTTAAGCTAAAATTAATAGTGCAAACAAAAGTTTGATTTTTTTAGCGAATTTCCCCTATAGGGAAGAAGCTATTACCGTAGGTCTCATAGTAAGACTTAAGCCCGAGACCATGATAATTTTTTGTTTTAAGGTCCCCAGCTGACAAAAACACTATTCGTTCAAATTTATATATATGTATATATATATCTATATATATATATATATATATATATATATATATATATATATATATATATATATATCTATATATGTGTCCGTGAATGCGATAACTTGAGTAAAAAACGTCCGATTTCGATGAAATTTGGCTCAAATGTGTAAAATGACATTCATGACTTTAAGTTCGAAAACCAGAAAAATCGGACCATGGGAAGGGGGGTTAATGGGGGTTTTAAATTTTTCAAAAATCAGTTTTTTGCATTTTTCACCCTAAAATTTTTGAACAACTTAATTTTGGTTTTGACCATGTTATAGAGCTTAAAAAAACAAATAATATAGTATTTTGAATTATTAACCTAGGTTAAGTGGTTGCGGAGAAAATCCAAAAAACCTACTCGTAAAATCTCCCATGTTAATCTTATGGGAAAAAGGTTTTTGGCTTTTCCTCAGTTTATTTTAATGTAAACTTCACATTTGCATTTACCAATCTGTTCAGTTCCACAAAACGATCATTTTGGTGTTTAAATTGTGATTCTACGACCAACCGTTGCTGAGATATTCAAAGTGCTAAACACAGTACGTTGTCCAATGTTATCCTTATGGAGAATAAATAAAATTTGATATCTCGATTATTTATGAATGTCTGTTGATAAAACTTGGTATGTGGCTTCACGTAGTACTGGTATATTGATATTTCCACAAAAAATTGATTTTTTGTTGATTATTCCCGTAGCAGCAAACCTACATACACAGCCCCCATGTTATTCTTATGGAGAATAAGTAAAATGTAATGACTCCCTTAATTATGAACATAAATTAATAAAACTTGGCATATAGCTTCACTTGGTTGAGTTATATTGATAATTGCATAAAACCCATTTTTTTTGTTCCTTGTTGCAGCAAACCTGCTTACTCCATCCCCCATGTTATTCTTATGGAGAATAACTAAAATGTTATATGGCGCTTATTTATGATTGAATATTGATGAAACTTGGTATGTGGCTTCGCCTAGTTAAATTATATTTATATTTGCATAAAAACCCATTGTTTATGTTCCTTGTTTCAGCAAACCTACGTACTCATTACCAATGTTATTCTTATGGATAATAATTAAAATCGCTTATATATGAATATATTTTTATGAAACTTGGTATGCGGCTTTATGTGGTATTAAGACAAAAATTATGCATTGGAAATTCGCTGAGTACGCAGGTTTGCTGCGACGGGGGTATTTAAAGATCTAACTATAAAAAATCCCCCCTTTGGATGGTGCAATCTATCTGGTTTCCAAATTCATGAAAATTGATTCTGTTTTACATGTTCGTACCAAATTATATTAAGATTAGACTTTTTTAAGAGACTTTAAGTGCCTATAGAGCCCCAAAATGTATAATGAATTACTATTCCTTATACTAAATTTCAGCTCAACTGATCAGATAGTTGATGCGAGAAGAACAATTTGGAGACCATAGGGGTCTTAAGGATTTTTCGATCGGGAGTAAGCCTATGCTCAAATTCAGAGAGAATAAAAAGTCAGTACCCCCTCTATCTTTTTTATTTCTTAATATAAACTAATATCTGGGTTGCGATAGTAACTTTTAAACATTATTCAAAATTTTGAGTGTCCCCCAAAAATAGGGGATTATGGAGGCAGCTCAAAATCTTTAAAGGTAAACTCCCTTTGAGTGGCCCCTCATTTTAAAGAACTATACAAAAGTAGGTAAAGGGTAAATATTAGGGTCCTCTATCTCATCCCTAACCAAAATGGCAACCAGTCAAAATTCTCAAACATTGTATTTAAGTCTGGAAGGGAAATCTTGGGGAACATTCAACATTTTTAACAGTGACAAAAGATGGTACATCTGAAGTTAATATCACAACGTGAATATAATCAGTTCATTTTAACTTAGTAAAAGTAAAGATTAAAGGAAAAAATATTGCCTTCTAGATATGAATACAAGATATTATTGCAGACATTTTCCATCACTGATTAGTAAAAACAAGTTGTTTTTTATAACTTTAAACAAGTTGATTAGTAAAAACTTGTTACAGTTTTACAAAGATGATTTCTAATGTTTATAGAGTGAAGTTTTTCATTAAATTCTTTACAATAGTAATGCAGCCTAACATTAAAATACTGCAAACATACAGATTTTATTAGCAGATTGAAATGGCTAAATCTAAAACCATTCTCGTACCAACCTAAAACCAATCTAAATCTTGCTCGTAAAAATGTTGGGAGTTATTTTGAAATAAGTCCTGTCCAGTAAACTTGTTAAATACTGATGAAGTCAGCATACTTATTATTTTATTTCCATTTATGTGAGGATTCAACAAAACATGAGCTCTTATAGCTGACTCACACATGACACATATTTTCTTCACACCACTTGAGGATTGAACAAGTCCTCTTTTATTTTTAATGTTTATTAAACTGTTGGGTGAGAAATATGTACGTGTGAGGCAGGAACGGCATTCAGTACAAATTAATATTCTAGTTAGTTTTCTTGCGATGAAGCCAGCAATATACTCGACAATATTACACGCAATATCTGATTGTACGTCATTGTCACTCACCATCATATTTTCATACATATTTTAATTTTCCAAGAATTATACAGTCTTTTTCTTCATCTGTTAGAGACCGCCAGGAAGGAGTAAGTGTGTTTATTTGGGCCTCAGGGATTTTAGAAGACTTTATTTTGAACATACAGTATTTGTCTAGAGGCTCTGCATTTCCACTACTGCTGTCATGCAGCTCACTGTGAATATGAATCCTTTTGAACGATGCAGTGAACTGCCTACACGTTGGTTATTTCCTCCCCTACGTCTGATATAGCCGAACAACCTTTCTAAGTGGTCTTGGCTTACTTTGTAAAAACTATATATTGGAGAGGTGAATTAGGAAGATCAACATATTGATTGTGTTTAGCACTTTCTATGCAAACCAAAAACCCTAAGAATCCAGTTTTCCTTTTCGATTGTAGGGTACAGACCCCTAATTTGTCCTGTAATCCATTTATATAGTTTTTTGCCTGATTTAGAGATAGTAATACGCTTTTTATGTTTTTTTGGGCATAGCGCTTGCTTTTCTAACTTTCCTGGACGAAAGTGCATTTAAGACATAAAAAATGGTATTAAACACTCTTACAAAGTTTATAGTTCCATCCCAGTGTTCAAATCCCTGAACTCCATTACACTTCAAATACTGTAAGGAATCTGCAACTGAAGCACTTAGCACATGTGTGGCCAATTTCACCTTCATTTTTTGTTTCTTATAATTGATATGATGCTTTGTTATTTTATTGGCTAGGTGAAGTCCTTCCTTTGTCTGTAACTCTAAAAGTGCATCGAGAACACCCCACTCAATTTTATTGTTATCCTTGTCAATTAATGTTCCATATTCAGCCAATGTTTTTCTCACTAATTTAATCATATGACATGCATCAAGGAATGAGTGCTGCGCTGCCGTCTAACCAAGGTCTGTGAAGTTGGCCTACCCAAATCAGCTTACCCAGTTTATTTGATATCTCTCGTTAGTTCTTCGTTAGTTCCTGTTAGTTCTCATAAAAATATCGTTAGTTCATCACTATTAACCGTGTTAAAGCCTTTAATCAATGGGTAGGCCAACTTCACACTATGAAAAGTAGCTTACCCACAATTAAACTACATAATTCATATTTCTTTATGTCTATCGTTAGTTCTTCGTTAGTTCCTGTTAGTCCTCATAAAAATATCGTTAGTTCATCAATAATAACCGTGTTAAAGCCTAAAATCAATGGGTAGGCCAACTTCACACTATGAAACGTAGCTTACCCACAATTAAAATACATAATTCCTATTTCTTTATGTCTATTGTTAGATCTTCTTTAGTTCCCGTTAGTTCTCATAAATATCGTTAGTTCATCAATATTAACCGTGTTAAAGCCTTAAATCAATGGGTAGGCCAACTTCACACTATGAAAAGTAGCTTACCCATAATTAAACTACATAATACATATTTCTTTGTGTCTATCATTAGCTCTTCATTAGTTCCTGTTAGTTCCCTCATAAATACCGTAGGTTCAATAATATTAATGGTTTTACAGCCAAAAATTTAATAATGGTTAGCTAACATACAATGTATTTAGAAGCCTACCCATGTTGACGAAAGTTTATTGAAGATTGTTCATGTCTCTCGTTAGTTCTCTGTTAGTTACTGTTAGTTCCCTCATAAATACTGTTAGTTCAATAATAATAATGGTTTTACATCCAAAAATGAAATGTTGGTTAGCTAACATTCTAATGTATGTAGTAGCCTACCCATGTTGAAATTTCGGCTGTGAAACATTATTATTATTATTATTGAACTAAAGGTATTTATGAGGATAATAACAGGAACTAACGAAGGAATAACGACAGACATTAAAATATTTCAATGATCTTCTGTCAACGTGAGTAGGCTACTACATACATTGGAACGTTAGCTAACCAAGGTTTAATTTTCTTCTGTAAAACCATTATTATTATTGAACTATCGGTATTTATGAGGGAACTAACAGGAACTAACAAAGAACTAACGAGAGACCTGAACAAATTTCAATAATCTTTCGTCAATATGGGTAGGCTACTACATACTTTGGAATGTCAGCTAACCAACATTGAATTTTTTGCTGTAAAACCATTGATATTATTGAACTAACGGTGTTTATGAGGGAACTAACAGGAACTAACGATAGACATAAATAAATATGTATTATGTAGTTTAATTGCGGATAAGCTACTTTTCATAGTGGGAAGTTGGCCTATGCATTGATTTAATGCTTTAACAGGGTTAATATTGATGAACAAAAGATATGTTTATGAGAACTAACAGGAACTAACGAAGAACTAACAACAGACAAAGAAATATAAATTATGTATTTTAATTGTGGGTAAGCTACTTTTCATGGTGTGAAGTTAGCATGCCCAATTTTAATTTTGGGCGTAAAATGATTCCTAAATATGTTTGATCTAAAGACAGATTTGTAGGAACTAACAAGAACTAACAATGAACTAACGATAGACGAAAACAAATATTAATAATCTTACGTCATCATGGGTAGGCTACTACATACATTGGAATGTCAGCTTACCCATTATGAATTTTTTGCTGTCAACCATTCATATCATTAAACTAATGGTATTTATGTGGGAACTAACAGGAACTAACGATAGACGTAAATAAATATGTATTATGTAGTTTAATTGCGGGTAAGCTACTTTTCATAGTGTGAAGTTGGCCTACCTATTGATTTAAGGCTTAAACACGGTTAATATTGATGAACTAACGATATTTTTATGAGAACTAACAGGAAATAACGAAAAACTAACGATAGACATAAAGAAATAGGAATTATCTAGTTTAATTGTGGGTAAGCTATCATATACATATACATACAATACATATACATACAACATTGTTTGTTTAAGTTAATTTTTTTTAACAAAAGTAAATTTGTGCTTTGAGAAATTATAAAATAACCTTTATTGTTATAAACAAAGTTTAGCTATGGTCTTAGGAATAAGCTGATATGGGCGCTGAGGCCCGTGCGTCGGCTCTGAGTTGCCAAAATAAAAATGACCAAATAATAATTGATATGTAGTAAACATATCAAGGAAAAACAAAATATAATAAAAACTATGAGATATCAATTAATAGGGAAAAAACAACACAAAAATAAATATGAATGAAGTGAGCATGAGAAATGCTGGCACCAGCTGAAAATGTCTATGCATGATGGCGAGGGGCTGGGGGGGGGGAGTGGTGAAGGGCGGCGAGAGTACAAGGGTCAGTTTAGGGCCGCCTGTAATCTGCTGCATTAATAGACTCCACCTCATCTATACCCAACCTGAGAAACACGGTAGGAATGTATTCATTAACACGTCTTTTGAATATATTTATGGAAAGGGAATTAAAGAAATCCAGGTTTTGACAATGATTACATAAATTACGGTACACGACATGAGAAATGAAATGTGTTAGTTGTAGAAAAGGTTTTATAAATTTGTAACAAAGCAATTCCAACTCTTGATGCATCTCTGGTGTTATGTGAGTGAGAAATTTGAAGAAAAATATCGTTGTGATTATTAAAAATATTAATTAAGATGTTTTTTATAAGAAGTTGTCTGATTGTTAAAACGGATGTTTCTTGAAACAGAGTGTCAGTCGGGTATCGTTTACACTTTCCAAAACCTATTCTTAAAAATAAACTTTTGCGTTATACTCAGTGGTTCCAGAATACTTTTAAAACATCCACCCCAAACTAGAATCCCAAACGATAAGAGCGATTGTACATATGCATAGTAAACCATTTTTATTTCATTTTCATTGAGAATGTAATTTAACTGTCTAAAAGCAAAAATGTATTTTCTAATTTTACTGTTTACAAACTGTATATGACTCGACCACTTAAGGCGTTGATAAAAAAGGACACCTAAATATTTATATGACTCAAGCCTTTCAATTGATTCACAAGAACAAATTACGTTATTATAATCCCCGCAAGTATATATTATAAGGTCCTGCAAACTGTAGTCTGACATTTTACTAAGGGAGATGGGCATGAACTTAGTTTTTGAAGTATTTAAAGAGAGGATATTTTGGTCAAGCCACCTTTTCGTTACCATGAGGTCGTGCATAGCTTTATCACGTACCTCGGGTCATGTCTTACCTTCGAGGAAAATTAAACTGTCATCCGCAAATAAAAAAGCTTATCGAAAAAGTTAAGTTTTGAAATAGGTTATTATTTATTTAAATTAAAAATAAAACAGGCCCGAGGGTAGTGCTTTGGACCACACCGTAGTCTACAGGCTTGATGTCACTATTTGTATTGCAAATTGAAACAAACTGCGATCTATTTGACAGATAACTTTTGAACCAGGAAAGGACATGGCCTATTGCCTCTAAATTGTAAAATAGTTTAGAGCAATCTACTGAATCAAAAGTTGTTCTATCTAAAAAAATGAAATTGGACGATCGTTAAAAGAAATTGTATAATTTAAGTCCCTATTAATGTCAAACAATATATCTGAAATATTTCTGTCCGAACAAAACCCATACTGACAATTAGTTAAAATGTCGTTTGCCTGAAGATATGAAACTAATTGATCTTTAACTATTTTCTCAATGACTTTAGGGAAAACTCTCAAAAGAGATATCGGTCTAAAATTGTTCTTGTTAGAAATTTCGTTTGATTTGTAAAGAGGAAAGATTTTGGCTAGTTTGAAACAGTCAGGGAATGTTCCAGATGCGATGCTCAGGTTAATTATGTGCAATAATGGTTTGAAGATCAAAGGGAAGTTAGTTTTGAGGACTTCGGCTGAAATACCATCGCAGCCAGGCGCAGACTCACCACGTAAGCTGTGACCGTAGCGTTTGAGTTCAGTTAAAGTTCTTAGCGAAAAAGTAGAGTTCTATGTAAAGTCACTTTTATTCACAACTTGGTCCCCATTCGCATCGATAGCAAACGCTAGGTTAGCACCTAAAGAAGAGAAAAACGTATTAAAATCATTGGCTACTCTTTTACAATGATCTGGGGTTATGCCGCCATCTGGAATAAAAGAAATGGCTCTTTTTTCAAACTCTCCCCGCAATTTCATTAATTACCCCAACATTTTTTCGGATTGTTGCTGGATTCGTTTAATTTATTCCGGAAATAGTTTTTTTTGTTTTTTTTTACGGATCTATTTAAACTATTCTCCATAAGAATAACATGGGTGCTGAGTAAGCAGGTTTGCTGCTACAAGGAAAAAATTGGTTTTTATGCAAATATCAATATCTCAACAAGGTGAAGCCACATACCAAGTTTTATTAATTTATGTTCATAATTAAGGGAGTCATTACATTTTACTTATTCTCTATAAGAATAACATGGGGGCTGAGTACGCAGTTTTCTGCTACGGGGAAAATCAACAAAAATCAATTTAAAATTATAAAAGCACTAGCTGACCCTACAGACATTGTCCTAGCCTATTGTCAAGGAATTGGTTTTTGCCAAAAAAAGTTTGAGTTGCCATTCAAGTATATTTGTTATTTCCATAATGAACGTTCATTTCCATAATGAACATATGTTCATGTCTATCAAATATGTTAGATATAATCCTTATAACAGCTGTTTTTTTTTAATGAATTAAACTAAGAAAAGACACATGTGGCATTCAAAAGCAAATAGCATTCCTCCATAAGAATAACATATAAACTTTGAAGGGCTGTAAGGCACACCCCCTAAGGATTTTCATAACAAAAATAGGCCTAAGTGTTAACCAGGTATATAAGGAAAATTCCTGTAAATTTTCATGCCAATCGGATCAGTAGTTTTTGAGTTATAAATGGTGTAACTAACCCGACTTTGTTTTATGTATTTAGATTATTCATCAAACTAGTCTACTACATATTTATACTGTTTGTTTTACTAGATCATGCAGACAATAAATACATAAGTTTTGTCCTAGTTAAATTATCCTAGTAATGTGCTTCTGCTCGTACGCAATGGCGCATCCAATGCTGGAATCTGTCGGTGACCGGCTTGCCCCGACTGTGGTGGGGGAAACGGTTCAAACATTACCTACCGACAGCCATGCTCAGCAAGCGATCCATACAGTTGGTCATTGCTGGTCACATTGCATCCAGTAAAAGCATGAAAAATATTCTTTGAAAATAAGAATCCTTTTATATGCACTGTCAGTCATTTAATAAAGTGATTTAAAGGTGATAAAAACAATTAAAGAAACATCAAGTTCAAAGTTAACATTTATTATACAAAATATCCCTCAAAGTTTATGCAGTTTCTTTGTTCTTTGACTGCCTTGGTTTCCAAGTAGCTACTTGAGAGTGATGAAATGCCATTTGTCCACTGGAACAAGGAAAAAACTTTTTAACCTTACTGTAATCACAACTTTTCTTAAATATTCATTAATAAACAACTTTATAAATTTAAAGCTAATCAATCTCACACCAGAGTTACTAGACAATATTTACAATAGTTTTCTATCTGGAGTGTGACTAAAATAATAAGTAACTGGCATCTACACTTCTTCATAGGGAAAACTAAGGTACAGGGACAGGTACACAACATTTGGGGCAAAGCTTATAGCGTTGTCTTCATGCACTAATGTGCTTTCTTTTTCAGTTTCCCTTTCAACTTTAGCTACACTGCATTTGACAAGCAAATGCTCTTTAGTGACCACACTTGTTTCAAATCAGTCATCCCTGTTTGTGTTTCCATCACGGAAGAAGGTGCTGATGAATACATTGGGCGTTAAGAGTACCATTCTCGGTCACAAGACAAGTGAGTAAACGCAGAAAGTACAGGCGATCAATGCAGATGCAGGAGTACTTTAAAACCTGCAACTGTGCTTTTAAGGGTGATTTACAATCAAATAAAAACATCCTGTTAAAAATGTCATACAGATGTCAAAATGTAATATTTCCAAGCTCTCAGAAATGGTCAAACTGAAAATTGAAAAGTGTGATACATGAGTTAATTACAGTTCTGATTTCTGCTAATGTAAAGTTAGTAGCAACAACCGTAAAGTTTCATCAAGTGAGGATGGTTATTTCCTCTGGCATACCTACTTCTGGTTGTGCAACAATCTACATCGTCTTGATTAATGACTGTATTACCACTTTTACTTCTAATTTATTTCACATTTATTTTGAGAAGTAGGATATTAAGTTCTTTATTTTACCTTTAATGCCTTTGACAAACACAGACTACCTCCAAATAAGTATAATTTATCTTAGTTTCGTTAGTACAGGGTTTATTTTTTTAATTCCACAGCTTCGGGCGTGGCCTATAATCTTCAATAAATTATAGAGTTGTTTGTACAGATGTCGTTCATGTAGTTCACCTATTCATTCTAAATTATTAACTAGGACCTATTATCTCTTGCTAAAAATGTATTCTGGATGATTATGTTGACCAAAAAAGCCAATCCTGGGAAATATGCATGTGCTACCAGCATACAGCACAAAATGGCCAGCTTTATAGGGATTGTCACATGCTGCAATGCAACGCAAGCACCTGACACAAGCAAAATGACACTAGTTAGTGTAAACCAAGTTTTTGAATGAGATAGAGTAAATTAATAGTGGAAATAGTGATTATTAATTCAAATCCATTTTTATTACTTTGACTATTTTCAAGAATTAATAGATTTCTTACCTTCATCAATAGTTCAAAATGTTTAACATATAGGTTATGCAAACAGGTTTCGTTGCAAGTGCAACATTTTAAAAGCTTGCAAGTCATCAAGACGTTAAATTTTAAACAAAACACAACATATACACTACCGAATAAAGATTTAGATAGTGCTATCATGGTCACAGGCAACCCAACAAGTCCCGGCACTGGTAGCAGACTGGAGCGTTATGTCACATCACCCCCTCCCCCTCTGTTATCACCGTTATCAATTCGTGGTCAGCTGTTCTTGACTGGATTATTGTATTAAAGAGAGAGTGGGACCTGCATTGCAACTTTTCAATGAGGATTTTGTCTTTGTTTTGCTCTTCTTTATTTAACTTGTACATCTCGTATTCCTCAAGCGTGTCCAGTTTTTTACCTTTTGTACAGAAGTGCAAAATTCCCAGGTCTTTGTTGATGTTGTCCATTGAATGATTGAAGTCGACAAGGTGTTGGGCGAATGCAGACTTGCTTAATGTTTCTGGGGTCTGGTCGGTGCTCTTTGTATCGGGTTTCAAAAGCACGACCCGTTTGACCAACATACTTGCTTTGGTAGTCAGGGCAGCTGATTTTATATATGCCCGTCCGTTTTTTGCGTTTTATCACTAGTCCTCATAGTGCTTGATAAAACGTTTCTGGATCGATAAGAGGTCCGAAACATTAATTCAATGCCTTCTTTAAGTAACTCTTTCTTTAATCTGTGATGAATGGTGTGGCTGTATTCAATGCAAACATTTTTTCACCTGCCCATCAATCCTTACACCTTGCCTGTTCTTGTGTTTACTTATTAGTCTGTCTACCAAGCTACTTTTATACCCATTAGCTGAAAATATGTATTTTATTGTATTGTACTCCTGATCGTAATTTACGGAGTTTAATGGGAGGAATAACATTCTAAGTACCATTGAATTATATGTCGCCAATTTCTGAGAGTAGGGATGACATGAAGTGCTGAGTAGGGAAGGGTTTGTACTGAAGTGGTGAGTTTACTGTATATACTGAAATTATAACTGGTGATAACGGAGGGGGAGGGGGTGATGTTACATAAAACTCCAGTCTGCTACCAAATGACAAGACTTGTCGGGATGCCCGTGATCGTAATAGCCCTATCTAAATGTATATTTGTTCGTGAAGTAATTTGTTCATGTATGTGTTGTGTTTTGTTTAAATGTTAACATCTTAATGACTTGTAAGCCTAGAAAAAGTTGCACTTGCAACGAAACATGTTGGCATAACCTAGATGTTAAACATTTTGGACTATTGACGGAGGTAAGAAACCTATTTAGTGATTGTTAAGATTAAAATAGTGGTATGCTTTAAACTGTGCAAGTACTTAAAACCCCTTAAGACCCGAAAGAAATGAGCTGGGCATGATATCAATGTGAACAAAATTATCGAGAGAAACACAAAGAGATGATTGCTGAATACTAAATTGAAGAATAGCTGTGAAGTATTTGGTTGGGTTTACATAGGAAAAACACTTGGCTTAGGAGTTAACACTTGGCTTAGGAGTTTTTTTGAAATAAAAGGTGGGATACACAGTAGGGATGTGTCGGTTGTTAAAGTCGGTTGTCGGTTTTACCGGGTTTTTACAAAACAACCGAAGGTCTAATGTCGGTTTCGGTTTTTCACTATCAGTAAGAGCTCGAATTTGAAATAAACATTATAATGTTGTACAAAAATATCTAATGACAAGCTAAACAACGTTTAAAACAAAATAAGTGGTTGAAATAAGACTCCTCCCGCCAACTAATCACTTCTTTTCCAGTCCCAAAATAACTCTCAACTAACATGAAAATAGAATTGACAGGAGTTCTATTTATGGATGAAAGAGAATGAGGAAAACAGATAAGTGAACAAAGCTAGTGGCCCGAGTCGCCGAGCGACCCTACATTTTTTGTCCCATTCTTAATCGCTGGTCAATTGTTCAGTTTCCGGCCGAGGGTCCCGGTAATTTATTCAAGAGATAACAGTTCCTAGTCCAAAATGCTAAAACCGAAACTAATTGTCGTACAAAGACAAATGACAGCTCATTTTTTCGTCTGATTACCACAAATAAAATAAACTGTCAATCAAAGTTGTGTGACTTTCAGTTCAAGAGATATGGATAGTACAATCACTGTTTATCAGTTTTATTATTTTCCCGACTATTCTAACGTTTCTAAGTTTATTTCCTTCTTTCCCGACATTTGATATCTTTCTTCTTTCTAATCAAATTCTCCACTTTCCCAACTTTTTCAACGGCTAGACATCTTAAAATGTATTGTTATTCAATTTATTTAAAGTAGGAATTTAAAATTACAGTATATTTAAAAACATTGATCTACAATCATTAAAAAATATTTTGTTAACAAATTTTGCTTTCTAATTTGTATACAAAATTTAAAATTCTAAATTTAACATTACAAATTAATTTTTATCGGTCAAGAATAGTTAACACCCAAAGTGATTTTTATAACACAACAAACGAATTTCAAAAAATAACATGGGAGATTTATGTAACTTAAAGCATAACAATTATATGAAAAATAAACATGCAATTCAACTTATTTTTTTTGTTATTATTTTCTTTTACAAGTTTATTTTATCTTATTAATGAAAAATAATCACCAAGCTATTGTCTCTAATTTATTAAATGAAAACCAATTACTGACTAAATTATGGTCTTTAAATAACTTATTACTTTGCTATTTAAACTGTTATTGATGGAATCGGAATCGAGAATCGATTTGTAAAAAATGGAACAGGAATCAGAATCAAAAAAAATTGGAATCGACTCATCCCTAACTTAAACCTTAACATCTTAACAAAGTTTAAGTTAAAGATTATTTAGACTACGTAATTGCCCTAGGCTAACTTGTTATTATTTGGCTAAACAAGGTTTTAAGCCTAGGTGGTTAATTAATTTTGTAATGGCCCATAATATTTAATTTAAACTCATTTGATTTGTCTTTGATTGATTACTTGTGACTTTTTAACCAACTCTCCTGCATAGTGTCTCTGCAGCAGGATTTATGTAAACCAGTAAAACAAAGAATGAAATAGGGATTTATAGGTACCGGTATATAATCAATTAAAGTTTTTTTTTTTTTAGGCAGAATTTAAGAATCTAGGTAGAAACTTAAATTTAAAGATTGGACAAGACAGTTATTAGGTAAGTTCTTTGAAAAATAACCGAAACCAACAACCGATTTTTGTAAAAAACCGAACCGATAAAAAATGCAACCGACCCATCCCTAATACACAGCTAACTCACCTGAAGCAACTAGTTCAAGTGAGCAAAGCAACAATAAGAAGATATTTACACACACATTATGCAAGCGCACCAAATATGGTACGAGACCTCGGGACCTCGTGACGCAGTGAACGTATTAAAACTTTTTCCTTGACTATATATGTTTTTCAATTACATAATACACACAGTTTAACAATCTAAGTCATTCATTTAATTACACCAACCTGAGGAATCAATTGGCGTGGCAGGCTTCAGAGGAGGCTCTTTCTCCAATGCGGAGTTGGCTTCTGCCTGGCTGATCTTGAACGGCCCATCGACAGAAACATTTGCACTAGAATAAAAATTCTAATGATAATAGGATAGGATACCTCACTAATAATGATAGACCAATAAGTGCCTGCATTCAACTACATGCTGTACAATCGAAAGAAGTGTAGAATGGATCGTATCATTTCCGCAGGTGTTACTCATACAGTATGAATGAATGTGTCTGGGATTTTAATGTGAACGGATATTGTAAAAAAACAACAAAAAATTGAAACAACAATATTGAAATACTTGTTTTTACTGCACAATAAGCTTAATAACAGATAACAATACAATTGATTTTATTTGAATTGTAGGATAACTATCCACACCTGCAATTTCTATGACACAATAACCCTGAAACAAAACTTACATTTTGGCTACTTTTTAGTGGTTTTAAAGCCTTTTATGTGGGGAAAAGAGGAATGAGAGTTGACCTATGCAGTTACTTATAGGAATAAAACCAATAATACATGCTCACAGAAATATGATCACTATCGGACCATAGGACAAAACTCTCAGTGCCATATTTTGACTGAGAGGGGCAAAATGATTGGGATCATGATTATTGTTTCTTTTCCTTTTCGTATATCCCCCTCCCCTCAGCTACACAACATTTTCATAGCCATAACTAAGAAACTAAACTGATAACATTTTTAAGTACAGTAAAATAACTCACCACGAAAGTCCACTAGCATCAGCTTTCTTACTAATTAGTTCCTTCCAGTGAGAGTGAACTTCTTGGATTACATTCAAGGCGAATGCCTTGTCCTTAGCTTCACCATTAAATGCAAACTGGTTTTCAGGCTTGCCATCAGGAATTTTATAAATCCTAAACCACTCCAAGGTGGCTTTCATCAAACCAGGAAATTCCTTTTCAATGTCATTGATGTCTGCAAAAAAGACAAGTAGTGGTCAGTCTTCCCATAGATTAATAGAAACATAAAGAAAAATCCCAAAAACATTTAGGCTGATATCAGAAGTGTAACTTTCCGACCCATCGTGAATTGTTTTTTTTTTTTTCATTATGAATACAGTATGGTTTCACTTAAAAAAAAATTAAATATGTAGTAAGAATTTCAAGGTGGAAACCTTTCTTTGACAACATTCTGGTATCTGAGGTTTTTGGGGAAACTCAAACCATCAATGAGCTTCCTACAAAGCCTTTTTATGACACTAACAATTTGAAAAACAGGGTTGCTGCCAAAATTAAGAGATAAAATACACATAAATTTCATAGGTTTTCCACAGATGTCGTTGATAACGACACAACGATATCAGTGGCATCCATTTCCACCTACATCAGTCAGCCATTTTAGTAATGAGATCACAGGGAGAATGCCTAAAATAATGAAATAAAACTCATAACAAATCCTCCGAATAATGAAAGGTAAGCAGTATGTTTTCATAATAATTGTACACTAGGCCTAATTATAGAACTAACTTGTTCATCCAAATAGCCAAAGTTATCCATGATGGCAAAATTATTCAGCTGAAGGCATACTTTGAAATTTAAGTGTATACAATGTCGATATATTTGTAAAATCGTGTTTCCTAACCAATTAAAATTTATATTCATTTATTTATTTATATTACAATTTTTTATTTAAATAATTTGTAGAGTAATATCGCTCATTGGAATGTTATAAAAGGATTAGGAATCCTGGCTTATCTCAAACCCACAGGGAATCCTGTGAGGGCACTTTGGCTGTTTCTAGTAATATCGTACCAGCTACCAGAAAGGAATGGAAGCTTTCCCTACACTACTCCAGAGCGCTGGAAACTCCTTTGCGGGGATTAATACTTAATATAGACAAGAGGAAGGCCTATGAGGTGAGGGAAAAGGTCTGCCAAGGTGTAACTGGATGGGCAGGAAACGCATCCCAGCATTGCCTACCGTTAATAATCAACACCCCTGCTCGGGAACTGAAGTTGTTCAGTGCAAGACAGCTAGCTACAATTCCATTGTGACAACATCAATTTCCTGTACCCAGTATTGGCACCCAAACAGGCAGGAACCAGAAAGGTAGGACTGTAGTCTGTATGTAAAATAATTAACAAAGTCCTTGTAATGCTATTTATTTTCAGAGAGGCTAATACATATTTTTTTTGTATATATTAGATTATCAAATTCCAAGGTTTCTACAGTCAGGGGAGGTCAGGGAAAGTCAGTGAATGGAAATTCGGTCAGGGAAAGTCAGGGAACCCAGAGATAAAGCTTATTTTATTACGTCTCGACTCCACATACAAAAGATAAGAAAATAAATTTGTAGCTTATAGACAATATTGATTACTATTTTACCTTAACGCTACTTCACAATATTAATTTTTTAATCCTTGTTAAGTCTCATATTAGATTATGAGGGACATTACCACAACTAGAAGAACTTCCTGTGAGGCATCATATAAAATTTACATGACAATTCAGTGCTTTTTTCAATCTGATCCCCGATGTTGAAAAAACTGAGGGGATGCTTTGCTCCAGGTTGTATACAATCTCTGTTGTAGCAGTATTATTCAGGTGAAGTCCCAACAGATTTGGCTTTACAAACATTTATGACATACATGATATAGAAAAAAATGTTTTACATATTAAATATATAATAATTGTGCACACATACTTGTTTAGAAAGCGAAAATGCTAAGATGTATTTCGAAAGTTGGTCAGGGGAGTTTTACATAAGGGTCAGGGAAAGTCAGGGAAATAGAAAATTGGAATTATAGAGAAACCCTGAATTTGATTAGTAAAATATAGGCCTAACCTACAATTATTTCAGTTATATTATCCTTGACCTAATGAGAAATGTTAAGATAAATTAAGCAGACAACATACTACATATTGATACTGGATGACAAGGTACTATGTTTAGCGCTGATTGACGTATAGACAAATAGCGCCAAGTGTTCAATTGTAGGCTACACTTTTACTATACAGGGAAGAGATACATTTTTATTTTAAGAGGAAAACTAAAAAAGAGTCTTCATCCTATAATGGTATTTTTAACACTACGTGTAATATTCAAGAATATTAACAAAACATATCAAAATATTTGGTCATTTAGGTTTGTATGAATGAAAATCCATGGAACAAAAGCAATAGGGCCTACTATGAATAGGTAGGCATAACCATAGGCCTAGAAGTAGGAGAAAGCCTATGTATGACACAATCATTCTGTACTTACCATTGAGCTTTTCAGCGATTGGATCCCTCACATCAATTGCAAATACTTTCCAGTCCGTTTCACCTGAAATAATATCATGTAAACATAAATAATAAGACAATATGAATAGGTAACCCTTAATTGGACTAGAAAAAATATTGAATGAAATATTACTTCTCAGTTTAAATTGTTAGATGGTTCTAGACTGAACAAGTTTAAGAAAACAGAGGAAGCTTTTTTTGATAACCTTGAGCATGTAAGTTGATCTGCTCAATAAAGTAGCCTAATAATCCTTTTAATTATTGTTATTTATTATTTTATAAAGATTAATATGTTTAATATGTTTTAATAACATTGAACTCATAAGAATATTTGAAAACCCAAATTTTTTATCATTGCAGTATCCTACCATGCAGCTGTTAGCTGACAATTCTATGCTGAAATCAAGAATTTAGAAAAAGTGTTTAAAACGCTCTTTGGCTTTTAAACTCTAAACAAAATAAATATTATAAAGAATATAAAGATTGTATTAAATCAGATTATTATTCAAAACAGTTTGTTCATTTATCAAAAATATTCATTAGATACTGGTGTTATCAACCTGTGGTCAGCATGTAATACAAAACTGTTTAAAATTTAGAAAGGCAAGCCAAATGAGCAAAGCAAATTCAACTAGAAAAGGCAAATGAGAGTAGCAGTTTTGCTCCCAAAACTGTAATATTTCAGATGAATTTTATTTAGTACAAAATTTGTCCAGTTACCTGTTTAAATTAAGGATGAAAAATATGCAAAATGAACATGCCTTTGTAGCCTGACTTGTGATTATAATAAACATATAGTTATAGTAAATTACCATACAATGAATTAGCATAACTAAACGGAACAAAGGCATTTGATTGTGTTTCGCATAAAATATTGCTAAAAAAACTTCAATGTTATGGCTTGGAGGGCAAGAAAATTAGTTTACGGACATCCTGTGTGTGTAACAGGAAACAGAAGGTAGTCCAAAATAATGACAGTTCTATTTTTCAGTTAATCTAATCTGGTGTTCTCAAGGATCAGTTTTGGGCCCTTTTTTGTTTTTAATTGCCATTAATGATTTTCTGAGTAATATACCATGCAGAACAGTATTGTATGCGGATGATACAACCTTGGTCCAGTTTGGTAAAGAAACTGTTAAATTACAAATAGATCAAAGTGTAGCATTGAATAGTACGGCGAGTTGGTTCAAAACTAATCAGTTAAGTATAAATCAAAAAAGACAGAATCTATTTTATTCTTCTTAACTGAACCATTTGAAATAGAATCTATTAAACTTCTTGGCCTACACTTAGACAGAACTTTAAAATGGGATGTGCATATAGAGAATCTGTGTACAGAGTTACCTAGAATTACTTACTTGTTGAGAAAACTTAAACTTAGTGTTAGTGATGATATGTTAATTAATGCATATTATGCATTTTTCATTCCCAGATAGTATATGGGGTAACGTTATGGGGAAACAGTATGAATGCTGACCAAATCTTCAAGTGGCAAAAGTATACTTTAAGAATAATAATCTGCAAGACTATAAAATTAGATCTGATATGCATAACTATAACACCAGGAAAAACATACCTTAGATATAAACACAGTTCGTCTTTCAAAATCAAACAATAGCATGTTTTGCATGAAAATAAGACTATTTAATAAATTGCCACAATCAGCACACACTGATAGTATTCATAGATTTAAAATATGCCTGAATAAATGGTTAAAAGAACAAATATTCTATAAGATTGATGGTTATCTAAAAACGGAAGATTGTAAGTTCAGCAGAATTTTTGACGGCTGAAAGCAGATTAAAGGAAATGTAATTGTAATAGCTTTATTTATTTATTAATGTGATCAGAATATGTCTATAATCAACCTATTTATTAATGAATGTCATAAAGTTTATTCCTATTTATTGATTATTATTTATTATTTCTCTCTTACTGTGCATGTTTATTTTGTCTGTCTCTATCTTGCGGTATAGTGTTATTTCATAGGTATAATAAATTTTAAGAATGATAAAACTGTAATTAGATAATGTAGTAAGTGTTTTAGTTTGTGATAAGTGGACGAAATCTATTGCATCAATGTGTGTCTATTGATCAATAAAGTCTTGAACCACCCTAATACGCAAGTACAATACAAAATAACAGTACAATAAATATAAAACTAAAGTTTATTTAGAATTATAATAAAATTACTTTGTTGGGCCCGCTCTGATGCAGTGGTTAGAGCCTGTGGATTTTGTTAATAAAGCACAGGGTTTGATTTCGGTTAAAGCCTGTGGATTTTGTTAATAAAGCACCGGGTTTGATTTCCACCAATCACAGATGGCTAACTAACTAGGAAACAAATGTCTCTACCAAGTAAGGTATAAGTTTATCTACCTAAAATAGATCAAACTGATAGGTCTCTGAGGGTAAGGGGTAAGAAAGATGTGTCCCAACTAATTTCATAAGATATTTATTAATTTTATAGATATGTGTGAGCAATGATTAGGGGTGAGCGAATAGTGTTTTTTTTTTATCGAGTCGAGTATTGAACCAAACTACTTGAGTATCGAGTCGAGTCGAGCAGTTCTTTAACAAGTAAAAAAAATTCTAATTCTTTTTATTGAAAACAATTTTTTTTACATATTAAACTTTAATTATAAACATAACATTTTATGGAATTATTAATGTTATTATTTATTTTATTTTAACCTTAATATTACCATGAATGAATAATGATTTAAATTTAAAAAATATATATATATATTGTTTTCAACAACCATAACAAACAAAAGACAAGTACCGTATTAAAAATATATATCCATACAACAATTTTGGGTTAGTTTATCAAAACCAGAACATTTTAACAAGAAAGTGATTTTTTGACCCTGACCCAAACATCCCTGTGCCCCCCTCTTACTTCTCTTAACTCACAGGTATCCATATAACCCACCTGTCATGTGAGCCAAAAATAATTTTAGACTTATTTTTCTTTATTTCAGTCACTTATTTTGTTAAATATTGGTTAGCAGCGTAAACGTGGGTAAACGGCGGGAGTAGCTTTGCATTTTCAATTATTTGGGGTAAACGGCGGGAGTAATCAGTTACTCGACTCAAATTTTCGAGTAGTCTAATACTCGCTTGGCCTTCGAGTATTAGAAAATACACGACAGGTATTCGAAATCTCGAGTACTCGCCCACCCCTAACAATGATTTTCTGGATCGAGTTGAGTGGTTAGAGTCGAGTTTTGCCAATAATTCTTGAGTTATGAATATTTTCAAGCAAGTATCATCATCAGCATTCATCATTAATAGTTGTGATTTCACATAGTGTAATAGGATTTGGGAACCAGTCAAAATAACACTTAGGCTAATTGTGCATTTTAACCAATATTTTAAAATATTGTGTGTGTGGAGGAGCAATACACAGTTTTGGCCAGTGAAATCAAACTAGTTTTTTTACCGATAAAATGAGGTTTGGTTGGTGTTTTCAGCCAATAAAATTGGGTCCAGAGTGCTATTTGGTTAACGCAACTTAGTCCAGATGTGGATAAATTGTTATTTTCAGTCGATATGACACAGACCAGTATTCGTGTATGTAATGTACGAAATCATTCAGTCTGGCCATAATTTGCAGGTGATGTTACAAGGTATGGACATAATTTACAGCCAATTTGTCGCATTTTAATTTAGACCAATGTCACGAAGTCTGACCTCTTCATTTTTAGCCAATACCATGACTCCCGTCATCATTTACAGCTGATATTACGTGATCCAGGTTTCTGCTGATGTTACGCGGTTAGACAATAATTTTTTGCCAAAACTGCTCGATTCAGCAGTTAACAATTAATAGCGATCCTTCGTAGATCTGCAGGAAATACTCGCTCGATTATTGATTATTTTTCAATACTCTTAAGTTGAGTCGAGGATTTAAAAATTCAATAGAATAACTTAAATTGTTGAACACCCCTAATTATTAATCTCTTAGTTCATCTCCAATTATACTGTAGTGTAGGCATTTGTTACAACATAAACTTATTACCTTCATCAATTAAAGCAATAGTTCCAAGAATCTTGACTGCAACAACATCTCCTCTCTTGGCTACCTAGAACAATCAAAATCTGGGGTAGTAGTTATAACTAAAAAAATCCAATAAATGTATAATTAAAAAAGTATAATAAAAC
This sequence comes from Allygus modestus, assembly GCA_963675035.1. Lineage (NCBI taxonomy): Eukaryota > Metazoa > Arthropoda > Insecta > Hemiptera > Cicadellidae > Allygus > Allygus modestus. The sequence goes on from OY776111.1 coordinate 137,922,002, forward strand.
ATTTTTAATTAAATGCACACTTTCATCTTGCTTTTTGATGGTTAAGTGAAAGCGGAATTAGTGTATCAAGCAATACTTAGTTTGAAGAATATTTAAAAATAAGTTACTGTACAATATATCGGGTTAACACATTCCGTGCTGGTAAAGTTCATAAACTCCGAGCTGGCCTTGCCAGTGTATCGTGTGGAGTTCATGAGCTCCATAGCCTAATGTTGTTTTCAAAGGAATACTGTGTCTCGGCTAATGCAGTTGGATGAATGGAACTTTGTCACAAGTTTGTCTACGCCCGAACAATGTCTGCAATATGGTGAGTTTCCTGTCCCCCCCTCAAAGATGTGGAGGTGGGGCTTCCCCTGTGCTCGCTGCCAAGTTGTTTACCAAAACCCTCCGGCTCTTATCAGCGCTCTGTTTTTTGTTTAAGTTTTTAGAAGGAAAAATAGTGCATATTGATGACTAGTGTGTTTCAGTTGCATGCGATTGTGGTGCATCTTGTGTCGTCGCAGGCACTTCCTACAATTGCGCCAATCCAAAACTGTGGGTACAGTTACTGAACTCCTTAAATTTATCGACACTAATTACACACATAAGAACTACCAGAAATTTTGTTTGACACTCAAACCTTTTTTCTACATGAATTAGCATTTTTAGCAAATCAAAATGTTCAGCTCCTGGGTCAACCTTAAAAAATTGAATCAGTACAGAAAGTGTTAAAATAAATCTTTTATCAGCATTTCTTTTTAATTTTAGCGAATTTCCCCTATAGGGAAGAAGCTATTACCGTAATCGGCATGGTAAGACCTAGGCCCGGGACCATGATATCTTTTCGTTTTGAGGTCCCCAGACCCCAAAAACACCATTCATTCGAAACTGTATATATATATATATATATATATATATATATATGTGTGTGTGTGTGTGTCCGTGAGCACGATAACTCTCGTAAAAATTATCCGATTTTGATAAAATTTGGTATAAACGTGTAAAGCAACATTTATGACTAAGTTCCAAAACCAGCCAGATCGCTCTATCCGAAGGGGTATGTTGGGGGGGGGGGTTTGTAACCCAAAAATGGTTTTTATGAATTTTTTACATATAATTTTGGAAATAATCAAATTTTAGTATTTCCCATTGGATTCAGGTTAAAAAAAACACACAATTTGGTATTTTGATCATTTCTCTACGTCAATTGGTTACTGAGATATTGAAAGTGCTAAACACAGTACGTTGTCTAATGTTATTCTTATGGAGGAAAATAAAAATTTTAAATCTTGCTTATTTATGAACATATACCGACGAAACTTGGTATACGGTTTCTTCTGGTTGTGGACGATTGATATTTGCTCAAAAAAACAATTTTTTGCCAAAGGCTCCCGTAGCAGCAAACCTGCTTACTCAGCCCCATGTTATTCTTATGGAGAATAAGTAATGTGTTATCTCCCTTAATTATGGAAATAAATTAATGAAATTTGGCATCTGACTTCACCTAGTTGGGTTATATTGATATTAGTATAAAACCCCATTTTTTGTGTTCCTTGCTTCAGCAAACCTGCATACTCAGCCGCCATGTTATTCTTATGGAGAATAATTAAAATGTCATATATTGCTTATTTATGAATGTATATTGATGAAACTTGGTATGTAGCTTTATGTGGTATTAAGATAAATATATATGCATTGGAAATTCGCTAAGTACGCAGGTTTGCTGCTACGGGGGTATTGTACATACAGTGGAACCTCGATAATTCAAACCTCAGGGGAGTGAAAACAATATTTTGAATATTTCAAAGTATCAAGGTTTGACTTATCAAGATGATCTTCCACAGACTTTGAATTATTTAGTGTCAAGGTAATGTAATCAATGAGTCATGGAAGAGTAGAATCCTTAGATCATTTTGTGCTTTGTATGTAGTTAATGTCATTATAAATTTTGGAATTGTTAAACTTAATTTGATGTTTTTTTTAAGAAAAAGCTATTAGTTTTTTATTGTACACTATCACAAGCCATCAACATTACATTTGAGATAAGAAAAAATAAGAAACTAAATGTTTTTTTATAAATAATTGTTGTTCTGCAATCAATCAATTAATCAACTATCTTTATTCATCATCTGCACAACATTAAACAGTGTCAAACAGTCCTTTTACATATGGTTATGGTCAGTGTGTAAATAACTACGCAGCTGTGCACCTACTAAATTGTGCCTTACGGGTTGACTTTGCAAAAGCAAGGCAAAAGAACAAGGTAAACAAAGAGGCTGTCAAGGTTAGGCAGGAGAGTTTGCGGAGATGTCCTCTGGTTATCACAGAAAGCTATGATTACACATGAGATGTCGGTAACTTACTCTGTGTCCAATCTCCAGAACATCGATGGGATCATTGTCGCCCTTGTAATTCGTATGAGGGTCAACGGCATTTGGGTTTTCCCAAGTCTAAAAAATATCATAAATATTTCACATTTATCATGCTAAAAAACAGTTAAAATATATTAAACAATTATAGTTAGTTTAAATGTAAGCAGAAATATTGTTAGTAGAACATGTGCACTATGGAAGCATTATGGAGATTCCAAGTTTTCTTCTTTGGGTCAGGTGAGCTTTTGCCGGCATATTAGAAAATGGCAGGCATGATTTTTGTATGTTTTGTGCCATAAACGTTAACCGTTCATCCGACTTTGCTAATGTTCAGAATAAACATGTATTTTTTATGATTTCCCCATAAAAGTGCAAAAAATGTTGTGATAGTGATAATCACCAAATCACAATTTTGGTGATTACAGTTTGTTATGTTTGGCAGTGTCGAGGAAGTGTGTAGTGAGTGTTCTATAGTAGGCTACTCTAAATTATATTTTAATTTTAAGTTAATTAGATTCTTCCTTTTTACTGATTAAAATTAGTATAAGGTTGACATATATATTTTGTTATACATTTAAAAACAAATTTGTACAAAATAAGAAAAAAACAGCATTTGGGCAAGAATAGTCAGCGGTTCTAGGGTCAATAAATATATAGTATACATATATATACATTCATGGGCGTGATTAAAGGGTAGCAAGGGGGAGGGGAGCGATTGCCTCCCCTCACCCGAATAATTTGGAGAACATATTTTTGTAGTATATATAAGTCAAACTAATAAAATAAGAAACATTTACCCTCAATAAAATTCTCAAATTATGCTATGTATATATTTAACTAATCATGCGATTAAAATAAAATACTCTGCATAAGATTAACTTGAAGCCAGCTCAAAAAAGCCCTTAGAATATGTGATGGTTTGTGAATATGCAATGACTGTTCCTTGCAAGATACAGACTTGCTCCGTCATACATAAAGCCCCAACCCTGGAAAGCTCTCTATCTTCGTGAAATGTTGCCGACCCGGCGGGATGTCAGAGCGTAGCACTCGACAAGATGATATGTTACATGTGCCTAGAGTCAGCCATGAATTCGGAAGGAGAGGCTTTACGTACTTTGCACCTACCATATATAATTCTATCCCTCTTGAAGTACGCAAAAGTGGTTTACCAACCTTTAAAAGGAAATTAAAAGAATGTTAACAATGATTAGCATTTTTTTAGTGTTTTTATCAGTTTCATATGAATTATTTTGTTATTTTTTACATAAACATAAGACCTTAGATGTAAGATTTTACAAAAGTTGTACCTGAAAACCAGTTTGTACTGAGATAACGCTTGCACCAATAAAGGCATTTTGATTTCTCCTTTCTTTCTTAAAGTGATGACATTTCTATGCATAAATACCTCTCATTAAAAAAAATTATGCAAATCGGCCAGTTAGAATGACCTGACGGAATGTCCCAAGCTTTCAAAATTATTGTAATATTTATGATTGAATGTATTCAGTAAAGACTGAGGCTACTTGCTCATGTACAATGAATAACAATTATTAAATACAATGTATTGAAAACTGTAGCATTTAGATATTTTTTGTTATATTGTCAGTTTCATAACCAAATTTCAGGAATAAAGAATTTTGGTTTGAATAAAAGAAGGCAAAGAAGAACAAAAACACAGTTAGATGCCAAGATAAGGCAATAAATATAAGATTAGAGAGAAACAAAGAACTGTAGACCTACCTGTGGGAGAGCACCGTAGTTCCAAATGTAGCCTTTGTGGGGAAAGCAATTGGCAACATACCTCAAGGCGCCTTTTTTGATATCTTGTTTGATCGGGTTCAGAGGGTCTTTTGTAGCAATCTAAAACATTTCCAATCACTTTAAAACCAATTCAAAAGGGTTGGCCTGATTCCTATCATCATAACGATAACCTTCAATTCTGGTGGCATTGATGAATTAATGAGTTTTTAATAATTTTGAATTTAATACAGATTTTAATGTGTTAGGGCCCAAGTGTTGAAAACATTAGCAACATTTTGCTGAAAAAATCAAGCTCTTTTGTTTTAAAACTTATAATTAAACAATATTGATTTTACAGGCTTTTATTAGGTTAATCCTATAGGCTCATAGTTCATAACACTGGGGCAGTTTGCAGTTTTTCAGGCCCTGGGCCAGGTTTTTCTCAGACCGTTTTGTACTGGTACTGTAATTTGTATTAATATAAATATGCAGCCTACTTCAGAATTTACTTAATGTCTGATTGTAATACTTTATCAGAATATTATGTTTGGTATTATAGAATATATAAGTAATACCACTATAAAATGTATTTTTAACTAAGTTTGAACCGTTCCCCATAAAATGTAAAAAACTGCCATTGTCGATGAAACACATTAAACACAAAACTACACTACTTTTACAAGAATATTCAATCAGTTTTCAAACTGTTTTTCAGCCACATTTCAATAGGCCTACTGCCGAGGTTAACGTTAGAATTTTACTCTATTAAACATGGTACACTGCATATTTTAGAGTCCCCCAAATTTTCCTTTTATCCTGCATTCTTTACTAAAGTCAAATTGCCAATATTATAGATTAATACATCTCATATTTTTGTTAAATGGTCATACAGTGACGATCGAGAGAATATTACAACAATAAATACAAATATAACAACATTTTATTTGTTTAAAATTCACTGTTGGTGATGGTGAGTTTATGTTATTTCAGAAATTATTGCGGACATGACCATGAAATTATTGCCCGAGACCATGATATCTTTTCATTTTGAGATCCCCAGATGCCAAAAACACCATTCGTTCAAATTTGTATATATGTATATATGTGTCCGTAAGCACAATAACTTTCGTTAAAAAGGTCCGATCTTAATAAAATTTGGTACAAATGTGTAAAGTATCATTTATTGGAACGAGTTCGAAAACCAGACAAATCGAACCATTCGAATGGGGGTTTTTGGGGGGTTTTGTACATGTAATTTTTATTTAAATAAAATTTTAATTTATACCATTGAATTCAGCATAAAAAAACAAATAATTTGGTATTTTGATCATTGCTCTACGTCAATTGGTTACTGAGTTATTGAAAGTGCTAAACACAATACGTTGTCTAATGATATTCTTATGGAGAAAAAGAAAAATTGTATATCTCGCTTATTTATGAACATAAACTGACAAAATTTGGTATATGGCTTCATCTAGTTGTGGTTCATTGTTGATTGTACAAAAACATTTTTCGCCTATGGTTCCCGTAGCAGCAAACCTAGGTACTTGGTCCCAATGTTATTCTTATAGAAAATAATTAAAATGTTATATATTGCTTATTTATGAATGAATTGTATATGGATGAAACTTGTTATGTGACTTCACTAAGATGAGGTCTATTGATATTTGCATAAAAACCCATTATTTTGTGTTCCTTGTTGCAGCAAACCTGCGTACTCATCCCCAATGTTATTCTTATGGAGAATAATTAATATTTTAAATATCGCTTGTTTTTGAGTATATTTCTTATGAATCCTGTTAAGCCTTTTAATGTGTTATGTTTAATATTCATTGGAAATTCGCTGAGTATGCAGGTTTGCTGGGACGGGGGTATTTTACTAATGAGCGATAGAAAATGTCCACAATAATTTCTTGGACATTTCTTGACATTTAAAAAATCAAATTAAATCAAAGACCAATACATACTAATACCGATAACATATCAATACATAACAAATACCACCGTTTTAACTTTACCTGATATTTTATTTTAATGTACCTTTAATTTAACAGTTAATTTATTAATTGATGCATTTGTGATGTTAGGTGGGCAATCTTGGTGACTACCTTTGGAATTTACATAGTGCTAATCAGACGTTACGATTATGAATGTTTTCATTGGCTCACAAGATTTTCATTCACCCACCCTCAGCCTGGTGCCAAACAGACCGGTGGCGAGGTTCCCAAATACATTACTTTAGTTCTGAGCATCAGTGTCCTTTAGTAACTTAGTTTAATTGATATGGTTTTAAATGGTACAAACTCCACTGAAAACCACTAAAAAAACATTTAAAACATATTTTTGGGCTGACGTTATGTTTAGAATTAGGCTAAGTCTGTTTATCTAAATACTGTTTAACTTGTTAGGCCAATACAACTTCCAGGAGCTTTCTGTACAACAAAATTTCTTAATTGTTATCATATTATTTGATGAGAAATGTGGAACAAAAATTTTCAGCATTTCACTTACACAAACTAAAATGTTGTAATAAAAATGTTCAAAACTCAAACAGTTTTCATCATTACACATGTAGCAAACCCATAACACTAAAATTGATAATCACTGGCATTTTATAAGAGCTTCATTTATCTGCCTTCTGTCTGTTCTGATAACAAAGGCCAATGAGTAATTTTAGAACGGAAACATTAGCAGACAAATTAATTACACGCTGTTATTTTAATTCACATACTATAGTCAATAGTAAAATATCTGTATCCATTTGCATGTACATAAGAGGCAAAAAAACATATCACATAGAATAATTATGTTAATCTAATATAAAATGTTATCAACAGACAAATTATAGATAGCTATCTAAGGCAGGTCGAGAACTCTTCAATTAAGTATAATAATCTGCTAATAGATAATCTTTCAGAAATTTGTTAAATTCAAATTCAAAACATATTTTGAATGAACTTAAGCTTCATTATTTTTTCAGGAACATAGACTATATTAGAAATGTGAACCCTGTATAGGTGGTCAGTTTTTACCCAACAAATTAATGCTTTGAGGCTGAATAATTTCTCTCCTCATATTAATAAGGAGTGGAACTTTTACATAAATGAAGAGCGAGGTGGCTTAACAGTTTATTTTTTATGTCAATTTGTTTGCATTGAGATTGCACTGAAAGATAAATTAGACAGATATCTAGATCATCCATAAACAAGTAAAACGTTGATATTTATTGAATTTCACCTACATGGAAGAAGCTATTACCTAAGTGGCATGGTAAAAATTGAGCCGAAGACTATGAACTTTTCGTTTAGAGGCCCCCAGATACCAAAATCAATCATTCGTTAAAACTTATACATATAGGCTCATATATGATTGATGTAGGACAATAATAACTCAACACAATATTGTTGATTTTTAAGCTAAAATTAATAGTGCAAACAAAAGTTTGATTTTTTTAGCGAATTTCCCCTATAGGGAAGAAGCTATTACCGTAGGTCTCATAGTAAGACTTAAGCCCGAGACCATGATAATTTTTTGTTTTAAGGTCCCCAGCTGACAAAAACACTATTCGTTCAAATTTATATATATGTATATATATATATATATATATATATATATATATATATATATATATATCTATATATGTGTCCGTGAATGCGATAACTTGAGTAAAAAACGTCCGATTTCGATGAAATTTGGCTCAAATGTGTAAAATGACATTCATGACTTTAAGTTCGAAAACCAGAAAAATCGGACCATGGGAAGGGGGGTTAATGGGGGTTTTAAATTTTTCAAAAATCAGTTTTTTGCATTTTTCACCCTAAAATTTTTGAACAACTTAATTTTGGTTTTGACCATGTTATAGAGCTTAAAAAAACAAATAATATAGTATTTTGAATTATTAACCTAGGTTAAGTGGTTGCGGAGAAAATCCAAAAAACCTACTCGTAAAATCTCCCATGTTAATCTTATGGGAAAAAGGTTTTTGGCTTTTCCTCAGTTTATTTTAATGTAAACTTCACATTTGCATTTACCAATCTGTTCAGTTCCACAAAACGATCATTTTGGTGTTTAAATTGTGATTCTACGACCAACCGTTGCTGAGATATTCAAAGTGCTAAACACAGTACGTTGTCCAATGTTATCCTTATGGAGAATAAATAAAATTTGATATCTCGATTATTTATGAATGTCTGTTGATAAAACTTGGTATGTGGCTTCACGTAGTACTGGTATATTGATATTTCCACAAAAAATTGATTTTTTGTTGATTATTCCCGTAGCAGCAAACCTACATACACAGCCCCCATGTTATTCTTATGGAGAATAAGTAAAATGTAATGACTCCCTTAATTATGAACATAAATTAATAAAACTTGGCATATAGCTTCACTTGGTTGAGTTATATTGATAATTGCATAAAACCCATTTTTTTTGTTCCTTGTTGCAGCAAACCTGCTTACTCCATCCCCCATGTTATTCTTATGGAGAATAACTAAAATGTTATATGGCGCTTATTTATGATTGAATATTGATGAAACTTGGTATGTGGCTTCGCCTAGTTAAATTATATTTATATTTGCATAAAAACCCATTGTTTATGTTCCTTGTTTCAGCAAACCTACGTACTCATTACCAATGTTATTCTTATGGATAATAATTAAAATCGCTTATATATGAATATATTTTTATGAAACTTGGTATGCGGCTTTATGTGGTATTAAGACAAAAATTATGCATTGGAAATTCGCTGAGTACGCAGGTTTGCTGCGACGGGGGTATTTAAAGATCTAACTATAAAAAATCCCCCCTTTGGATGGTGCAATCTATCTGGTTTCCAAATTCATGAAAATTGATTCTGTTTTACATGTTCGTACCAAATTATATTAAGATTAGACTTTTTTAAGAGACTTTAAGTGCCTATAGAGCCCCAAAATGTATAATGAATTACTATTCCTTATACTAAATTTCAGCTCAACTGATCAGATAGTTGATGCGAGAAGAACAATTTGGAGACCATAGGGGTCTTAAGGATTTTTCGATCGGGAGTAAGCCTATGCTCAAATTCAGAGAGAATAAAAAGTCAGTACCCCCTCTATCTTTTTTATTTCTTAATATAAACTAATATCTGGGTTGCGATAGTAACTTTTAAACATTATTCAAAATTTTGAGTGTCCCCCAAAAATAGGGGATTATGGAGGCAGCTCAAAATCTTTAAAGGTAAACTCCCTTTGAGTGGCCCCTCATTTTAAAGAACTATACAAAAGTAGGTAAAGGGTAAATATTAGGGTCCTCTATCTCATCCCTAACCAAAATGGCAACCAGTCAAAATTCTCAAACATTGTATTTAAGTCTGGAAGGGAAATCTTGGGGAACATTCAACATTTTTAACAGTGACAAAAGATGGTACATCTGAAGTTAATATCACAACGTGAATATAATCAGTTCATTTTAACTTAGTAAAAGTAAAGATTAAAGGAAAAAATATTGCCTTCTAGATATGAATACAAGATATTATTGCAGACATTTTCCATCACTGATTAGTAAAAACAAGTTGTTTTTTATAACTTTAAACAAGTTGATTAGTAAAAACTTGTTACAGTTTTACAAAGATGATTTCTAATGTTTATAGAGTGAAGTTTTTCATTAAATTCTTTACAATAGTAATGCAGCCTAACATTAAAATACTGCAAACATACAGATTTTATTAGCAGATTGAAATGGCTAAATCTAAAACCATTCTCGTACCAACCTAAAACCAATCTAAATCTTGCTCGTAAAAATGTTGGGAGTTATTTTGAAATAAGTCCTGTCCAGTAAACTTGTTAAATACTGATGAAGTCAGCATACTTATTATTTTATTTCCATTTATGTGAGGATTCAACAAAACATGAGCTCTTATAGCTGACTCACACATGACACATATTTTCTTCACACCACTTGAGGATTGAACAAGTCCTCTTTTATTTTTAATGTTTATTAAACTGTTGGGTGAGAAATATGTACGTGTGAGGCAGGAACGGCATTCAGTACAAATTAATATTCTAGTTAGTTTTCTTGCGATGAAGCCAGCAATATACTCGACAATATTACACGCAATATCTGATTGTACGTCATTGTCACTCACCATCATATTTTCATACATATTTTAATTTTCCAAGAATTATACAGTCTTTTTCTTCATCTGTTATAGACCGCCAGGAAGGAGTAAGTGTGTTTATTTGGGCCTCAGGGATTTTAGAAGACTTTATTTTGAACATACAGTATTTGTCTAGAGGCTCTGCATTTCCACTACTGCTGTCATGCAGCTCACTGTGAATATGAATCCTTTTGAACGATGCAGTGAACTGCCTACACGTTGGTTATTTCCTCCCCTACGTCTGATATAGCCGAACAACCTTTCTAAGTGGTCTTGGCTTACTTTGTAAAAACTATATATTGGAGAGGTGAATTAGGAAGATCAACATATTGATTGTGTTTAGCACTTTCTATGCAAACCAAAAACCCTAAGAATCCAGTTTTCCTTTTCGATTGTAGGGTACAGACCCCTAATTTGTCCTGTAATCCATTTATATAGTTTTTTGCCTGATTTAGAGATAGTAATACGCTTTTTATGTTTTTTTGGGCATAGCGCTTGCTTTTCTAACTTTCCTGGACGAAAGTGCATTTAAGACATAAAAAATGGTATTAAACACTCTTACAAAGTTTATAGTTCCATCCCAGTGTTCAAATCCCTGAACTCCATTACACTTCAAATACTGTAAGGAATCTGCAACTGAAGCACTTAGCACATGTGTGGCCAATTTCACCTTCATTTTTTGTTTCTTATAATTGATATGATGCTTTGTTATTTTATTGGCTAGGTGAAGTCCTTCCTTTGTCTGTAACTCTAAAAGTGCATCGAGAACACCCCACTCAATTTTATTGTTATCCTTGTCAATTAATGTTCCATATTCAGCCAATGTTTTTCTCACTAATTTAATCATATGACATGCATCAAGGAATGAGTGCTGCGCTGCCGTCTAACCAAGGTCTGTGAAGTTGGCCTACCCAAATCAGCTTACCCAGTTTATTTGATATCTCTCGTTAGTTCTTCGTTAGTTCCTGTTAGTTCTCATAAAAATATCGTTAGTTCATCACTATTAACCGTGTTAAAGCCTTTAATCAATGGGTAGGCCAACTTCACACTATGAAAAGTAGCTTACCCACAATTAAACTACATAATTCATATTTCTTTATGTCTATCGTTAGTTCTTCGTTAGTTCCTGTTAGTCCTCATAAAAATATCGTTAGTTCATCAATAATAACCGTGTTAAAGCCTAAAATCAATGGGTAGGCCAACTTCACACTATGAAACGTAGCTTACCCACAATTAAAATACATAATTCCTATTTCTTTATGTCTATTGTTAGATCTTCTTTAGTTCCCGTTAGTTCTCATAAATATCGTTAGTTCATCAATATTAACCGTGTTAAAGCCTTAAATCAATGGGTAGGCCAACTTCACACTATGAAAAGTAGCTTACCCATAATTAAACTACATAATACATATTTCTTTGTGTCTATCATTAGCTCTTCATTAGTTCCTGTTAGTTCCCTCATAAATACCGTAGGTTCAATAATATTAATGGTTTTACAGCCAAAAATTTAATAATGGTTAGCTAACATACAATGTATTTAGAAGCCTACCCATGTTGACGAAAGTTTATTGAAGATTGTTCATGTCTCTCGTTAGTTCTCTGTTAGTTACTGTTAGTTCCCTCATAAATACTGTTAGTTCAATAATAATAATGGTTTTACATCCAAAAATGAAATGTTGGTTAGCTAACATTCTAATGTATGTAGTAGCCTACCCATGTTGAAATTTCGGCTGTGAAACATTATTATTATTATTATTGAACTAAAGGTATTTATGAGGATAATAACAGGAACTAACGAAGGAATAACGACAGACATTAAAATATTTCAATGATCTTCTGTCAACGTGAGTAGGCTACTACATACATTGGAACGTTAGCTAACCAAGGTTTAATTTTCTTCTGTAAAACCATTATTATTATTGAACTATCGGTATTTATGAGGGAACTAACAGGAACTAACAAAGAACTAACGAGAGACCTGAACAAATTTCAATAATCTTTCGTCAATATGGGTAGGCTACTACATACTTTGGAATGTCAGCTAACCAACATTGAATTTTTTGCTGTAAAACCATTGATATTATTGAACTAACGGTGTTTATGAGGGAACTAACAGGAACTAACGATAGACATAAATAAATATGTATTATGTAGTTTAATTGCGGATAAGCTACTTTTCATAGTGGGAAGTTGGCCTATGCATTGATTTAATGCTTTAACAGGGTTAATATTGATGAACAAAAGATATATTTATGAGAACTAACAGGAACTAACGAAGAACTAACAACAGACAAAGAAATATAAATTATGTATTTTAATTGTGGGTAAGCTACTTTTCATGGTGTGAAGTTAGCATGCCCAATTTTAATTTTGGGCGTAAAATGATTCCTAAATATGTTTGATCTAAAGACAGATTTGTAGGAACTAACAAGAACTAACAATGAACTAACGATAGACGAAAACAAATATTAATAATCTTACGTCATCATGGGTAGGCTACTACATACATTGGAATGTCAGCTTACCCATTATGAATTTTTTGCTGTCAACCATTCATATCATTAAACTAATGGTATTTATGTGGGAACTAACAGGAACTAACGATAGACGTAAATAAATATGTATTATGTAGTTTAATTGCGGGTAAGCTACTTTTCATAGTGTGAAGTTGGCCTACCTATTGATTTAAGGCTTAAACACGGTTAATATTGATGAACTAACGATATTTTTATGAGAACTAACAGGAAATAACGAAAAACTAACGATAGACATAAAGAAATAGGAATTATCTAGTTTAATTGTGGGTAAGCTACTTTTCATAGTGTGAAGTTGGCCTACCCATTGATTAAAGGCTTTAACACGGTTAATATTGAAAAACTAACAATATTTTTATGAGAACTAACAGGAACTAACGAAGAACTAACGATCGACATAAAGAAATAGGAATTATGTAGTTTAATTGTGGGTAAGCTACTTTTCATAGTGTGAAGTTGGCCTACCCATTGATTTAAGGCTTTAACACGGTTAATATTGATGAACTAACGATATTTTTATGTGAACTAACGGGAAATAACGAAGAATTAACGATAGACATGAAGAAATATGAATTATGTATTTTAATTGTGGGTAAGCTATTTTTCATGGTGTGAAGTTGGCATGCCCATTTTTAGTTTTGGCCGTGAAATGGTTCCTTTGTTTGAACTATAGATTTGTGGGAACTAACAAGAACTAACAAAGAACTAACGATAGACATGAACAAATATTAATAATTTTTTTGTCATCATGCAATACATACATTGGAATGTTAGCTACTACATACATTGGCTACTACATACATTGGAATGTTAGCTTACCCATTTTCAATATTTGGCTGTAAAACCATTCATATCATTGAACTAACGGTATTTATGAAGGAACTAACAGGAACTTACGAAGAACTAATGATAGACATAAAGAAATAGGAATTATATAGTTTAATTGTGGGTAAGCTACTTTTCATAGTGTGAAGTTGGCCTACCCATTGATTTAAGGCTTAAACAGGGTTAATATTGATGAACTAACGATATTTTTATGAGAACTAACAGGAACTAACGAAGAACTAACGAGAGATATCAAATAAACTGGGTAAGCTGATTTGGGTAGGCCAACTTCACAGACCTTGGTTAGACGGCAGCGCAGCACTCATTCCTTGATGCATGTCATATGATTAAATTAGTGAGAAAAACATTGGCTGAATATGGAACATTAATTGACAAGGATAACAATAAAATTGAGTGGGGTGTTCTCGATGCACTTTTAGAGTTACAGACAAAGGAAGGACTTCACCTAGCCAATAAAATAACAAAGCATCATATCAATTATAAGAAACAAAAAATGAAGGTGAAATTGGCCACACATGTGCTAAGTGCTTCAGTTGCAGATTCCTTACAGTATTTGAAGTGTAATGGAGTTCAGGGATTTGAACACTGGGATGGAACTATAAACTTTGTAAGAGTGTTTAATACCATTTTTTATGTCTTAAATGCACTTTCGTCCAGGAAAGTTAGAAAAGCAAGCGCTATGCCCAAAAAAACATAAAAAGCGTATTACTATCTCTAAATCAGGCAAAAAACTATATACATGGTTTACAGGACAAATTAGGGGTCTGTATCCTACAATCGAAAAGGAAAACTGGATTCTTAGGGTTTTTGGTTTGCATAGAAAGTGCTAAACATTTGTACAATCAATATGTTGATCTTCCTAATTCACCTCTCCAATATATAGTTTTTACAAAGTAAGCCAAGACCACTTAGAAAGGTTGTTCGGCTATATCAGACGTAGGGGAGGAAATAACCAACGTGTAGGCAGTTCACTGCATCGTTCAAAAGGATTCATATTCACAGTGAGCTGCATGAGAGCAGTAGTGAAAATGCAGAGCCTCTAGACAAATACTGTATGTTCAAAATAAAGTCTTCTAAAATCCCTGAGGCCCAAATAAACACACTTACTCCTTCCTGGCGGTCTCTAACAGATGAAGAAAAAGACTGTATAATTCTTGGATAATTAAAATATGTATGAAAATATGATGGTGAGTGACAATGACGTACAATCAGATATTGCGTGTAATATTGTCGAGTATATTGCTGGCTTCATCGCAAGAAAACTAACTAGAATATTAATTTGTACTGAATGCCGTTCCTGCCTCACACGTACATATTTCTCACCCAACAGTTTAATAAACATTAAAAATAAAAGAGGACTTGTTCAATCCTCAAGTGGTGTGAAGAAAATATGTGTCATGTGTGAGTCAGCTATAAGAGCTCATGTTTTGTTGAATCCTCACATAAATGGAAATAAAATAATAAGTATGCTGACTTCATCAGTATTTTAACAAGTTTACTGGACAGGACTTATTTCAAAATAACTCCCAACATTTTTACGAGCAAGATTTAGATTGGTTTTAGGTTGGTACGAGAATGGTTTTAGATTTAGCCATTTCAATCTGCTAATAAAATCTGTATGTTTGCAGTATTTTAATGTTAGGCTGCATTACTATTGTAAAGAATTTAATGCAAAACTTCACTCTGTAAACATTAGAAATCATCTTTGTAAAACTGTTACTTTTTTAGGTCAATAATAGCAAATACATTTGCGTGATTACATGATTTTGGGCTTAGTATTTGTACAATAAGTACACAGTACGTTTCTTTAACAATGTAAATACATTTTCTATGTTATATGTTTTTCTTTTTATATATGATACTTATTTTATTTACCAATAGTTATATTAACTTTACTTCTAATAATTCAGCCAATATGCGTTATTGATCTATTTTTGTATTGTGTATTGTAAAGATAAAATGGGAGTTTTTCCTCAAACAACTGTTGTTTAATTTTTTTTTCAACACTCAGATGTTATTTTTCAACGTTACATTTAATTACAGTGTTCCACCAATAAATATTTTATATATAAAACTAAGTACTGAACCTTTTTAAAGAAGAGGTTAAAAAAGGCAAAGTTGTTTCCCATATTTATCCTTGCCGTATTTGTCGATAAACTCGCATCGCGTAGAACGAACGGGTCCGCGCTGTCCGTCAATGAAATCTAATTTTTCCGTTCAAATACCTTAACGTCCTAACCAAACCAGATGTCGCAGAGAAACGTTCTCTTCACCAATATTAAATTTGGAATCTCATCCTAAACTTTGCCACAGACACTTTTCACCTGACGAAGAAATAGGAAAAACCCTAGCAGACTAACAATTCATAGTCATTTTGAAATTTCATTTAGAAAAGTAATAATTTAATGATAATTTAAAATATGATAAACACAATAAAAAACTATAATTATTTCACCGACATGGTCTATATACTACAAGCTATTAAGTAGGAAAATTTCAAAATTTGTTACCGCTTTAACGGGATGAAAACTTTGTTGGAGTGAAGCGCTAACTATTAAATTCTAACGCTGGCCGCGTCATGTTTTCCGATGTAGCCCCTACAGCAAGATGGCGGATATAACTTCAATTGCTTGATGCTATGCGAATAGGTGTGGCCACTCTAGTTTATTCTGTGCTCGCTGTTCAGACAGCAACCACAGCTGCAAGTCCACTGAATTCAAAATCAGTGTTCAAACAAGGTTTACCCAATAGCTGGTAAATCAACTTAAAGAACCCACAAAGTCCAAAACAACTTGAAGTACCAACTATCATATAAAAATTATCCAAAATATTATGTTGGTCAAACATCCTTAATTCAGCTTAAGATTCCTGAGGTTTCTAGAGCGATTATCCTGTATATGTGTATAAATATAAAGAGTGTCTTAAAAGTCCCTCCCCCCCCTATTAATTTGTTAATCCGTGGAAATTAATCGATATACTTTGGGGAATGTTTACATGACTAGAGGAAGAGTTTTTGAATGTAGTCCTATCAAAAATTGTAAACAAAAAACCCCCATCGAGCAACCTCATTTCAAAGGTCTTAATAAGAGAAGAAGAATGGTGCAAAGTATTCATATCAACCCTATCTGAAATGACAGGCAATCAAATTTGGAACTAATAGAGAAACTCTTCATGTTAATTAATTTATGTTAATTTATGTTATCTTTTCACCAGTTTTGTATGAAGATCTAGTCTTTAATTGTAAATAAGGACTAAAAGGAAGTAGTAGACGGACGTGTTATTTAAAATGTGAGCTGCTGAGGTTTGGGGGAAGGAGAGGTGCCAAAGAACGGGATGTTTACTTTAGCTATATTTCAAATAAAAGAGGCTTTAGTTATTAACCATCATGATGGTTAAATGTTTGATATATAAAATTTTAACCCAAAAATTTATGAACAGAATGAACTATATGAACACTCGGTATATGGTTTATTGTATTTTTTGGATGTTTTTGGGTGTAACCACTGCAAATTTATGAAAAAAGGTTACATGCAAGCAAAGCCCTACATTATCGATACTGGGGTTAGGTAATAAATAAATAAAATCATAAATACCTCCATTTTAGCGTTTGTCCACCTTGGAATTTCAACAACCATATTAAAGATTTTCTTAGACTCATCTTGATAAAGTGGAATGTCGTGGAATGGTGAAATTACATCATTATTCTTTTCTGAAAATAAAAAAAATTTAACTTAGTATTCCAAAAATATTAGGAGGCATGCAAAAGGTGAATGAATGAATGAGAGAATTTATTTATTCCAGAAAAAAACACAAAATTGTACAGCACTTAAAAATAAAAATATACATATACATACAACATTGTTTGTTTAAGTTAATTTTTTTTAACAAAAGTAAATTTGTGCTTTGAGAAATTATAAAATAACCTTTATTGTTATAAACAAAGTTTAGCTATGGTCTTAGGAATAAGCTGATATGGGCGCTGAGGCCCGTGCGTCGGCTCTGAGTTGCCAAAATAAAAATGACCAAATAATAATTGATATGTAGTAAACATATCAAGGAAAAACAAAATATAATAAAAACTATGAGATATCAATTAATAGGGAAAAAACAACACAAAAATAAATATGAATGAAGTGAGCATGAGAAATGCTGGCACCAGCTGAAAATGTCTATGCATGATGGCGAGGGGCTGGGGGGGGGAGTGGTGAAGGGCGGCGAGAGTACAAGGGTCAGTTTAGGGCCGCCTGTAATCTGCTGCATTAATAGACTCCACCTCATCTATACCCAACCTGAGAAACACGGTAGGAATGTATTCATTAACACGTCTTTTGAATATATTTATGGAAAGGGAATTAAAGAAATCCAGGTTTTGACAATGATTACATAAATTACGGTACACGACATGAGAAATGAAATGTGTTAGTTGTAGAAAAGGTTTTATAAATTTGTAACAAAGCAATTCCAACTCTTGATGCATCTCTGGTGTTATGTGAGTGAGAAATTTGAAGAAAAATATCGTTGTGATTATTAAAAATATTAATTAAGATGTTTTTTATAAGAAGTTGTCTGATTGTTAAAACGGATGTTTCTTGAAACAGAGTGTCAGTCGGGTATCGTTTACACTTTCCAAAACCTATTCTTAAAAATAAACTTTTGCGTTATACTCAGTGGTTCCAGAATACTTTTAAAACATCCACCCCAAACTAGAATCCCAAACGATAAGAGCGATTGTACATATGCATAGTAAACCATTTTTATTTCATTTTCATTGAGAATGTAATTTAACTGTCTAAAAGCAAAAATGTATTTTCTAATTTTACTGTTTACAAACTGTATATGACTCGACCACTTAAGGCGTTGATAAAAAAGGACACCTAAATATTTATATGACTCAAGCCTTTCAATTGATTCACAAGAACAAATTACGTTATTATAATTCCCGCAAGTATATATTATAAGGTCCTGCAAACTGTAGTCTGACATTTTACTAAGGGAGATGGGCATGAACTTAGTTTTTGAAGTATTTAAAGAGAGGATATTTTGGTCAAGCCACCTTTTCGTTACCATGAGGTCGTGCATAGCTTTATCACGTACCTCGGGTCATGTCTTACCTTCGAGGAAAATTAAACTGTCATCCGCAAATAAAAAAGCTTATCGAAAAAGTTAAGTTTTGAAATAGGTTATTATTTATTTAAATTAAAAATAAAACAGGCCCGAGGGTAGTGCTTTGGACCACACCGTAGTCTACAGGCTTGATGTCACTATTTGTATTGCAAATTGAAACAAACTGCGATCTATTTGACAGATAACTTTTGAACCAGGAAAGGACATGGCCTATTGCCTCTAAATTGTAAAATAGTTTAGAGCAATCTACTGAATCAAAAGTTGTTCTATCTAAAAAAATGAAATTGGACGATCGTTAAAAGAAATTGTATAATTTAAGTCCCTATTAATGTCAAACAATATATCTGAAATATTTCTGTCCGAACAAAACCCATACTGACAATTAGTTAAAATGTCGTTTGCCTGAAGATATGAAACTAATTGATCTTTAACTATTTTCTCAATGACTTTAGGGAAAACTCTCAAAAGAGATATCGGTCTAAAATTGTTCTTGTTAGAAATTTCGTTTGATTTGTAAAGAGGAAAGATTTTGGCTAGTTTGAAACAGTCAGGGAATGTTCCAGATGCGATGCTCAGGTTAATTATGTGCAATAATGGTTTGAAGATCAAAGGGAAGTTAGTTTTGAGGACTTCGGCTGAAATACCATCGCAGCCAGGCGCAGACTCACCACGTAAGCTGTGACCGTAGCGTTTGAGTTCAGTTAAAGTTCTTAGCGAAAAAGTAGAGTTCTATGTAAAGTCACTTTTATTCACAACTTGGTCCCCATTCGCATCGATAGCAAACGCTAGGTTAGCACCTAAAGAAGAGAAAAACGTATTAAAATCATTGGCTACTCTTTTACAATGATCTGGGGTTATGCCGCCATCTGGAATAAAAGAAATGGCTCTTTTTTCAAACTCTCCCCGCAATTTCATTAATTACCCCAACATTTTTTCGGATTGTTGCTGGATTCGTTTAATTTATTCCGGAAATAGTTTTTTTTGTTTTTTTTTACGGATCTATTTAAACTATTCTCCATAAGAATAACATGGGTGCTGAGTAAGCAGGTTTGCTGCTACAAGGAAAAAATTGGTTTTTATGCAAATATCAATATCTCAACAAGGTGAAGCCACATACCAAGTTTTATTAATTTATGTTCATAATTAAGGGAGTCATTACATTTTACTTATTCTCTATAAGAATAACATGGGGGCTGAGTACGCAGTTTGCTGCTACGGGGAAAATCAACAAAAATCAATTTTTTCTTGCAAATATCAATATACCAGTACTATGTGAATCCACATACCAAGTTTCATCAATATAAATTCATAAATAATCAAGATATCAAATTTTATTTATTCTCCATAAGGATAACATTGGACAACGCACTGTGTTTAGCACTTTGAATATCTCTGCAACGGTTGGGTGTAGAATCACAAATTAAACACCAAAATGATTGTTTTGTGTAGCTTAACTGATTGGTAAAAGCAGATGTGAAGTTTACATTAAAATGAACTGAGGAAAAGCCAAAAACCTTTTTCCCATAAGATTAACATGGGAGATTTTTTGAGTAAGTTTTTTTGATTTTCTCCGCAACCACTTAACCTAGGTTAAGAATTCAAAATACTATATTATTTGATTTTTTAAGCTCTAGAACACAGTCAAAACCAAAATAAAGTTTTTTTAAAATTTTAGGGTCAAAAATGCAAAAAACTGATTTTTGGAAAATTTAAAACCCCCATAAACCCCCCTTTTCCCATGGTCCGATTTTTCTGGTTTTTGAACTAAAGTCATGAATGTCACTTTACACATTTGAGCCAAATTTCATCGAAATCGGACATTTTTTACTCAAGTTATCGTATTCACGGACACACACACACATTTATATATATATTAGATATATATAAATTTGAACGAATAGTGTTTTTGGCATCTGGGGACCTCAAAACAAAAAATTATCATGGTCTCAGGCTTAAGTCTTACCATGAGACCTACGGTAATAGCTTCTTCCCTATAGGGGAAATTCGCTAAAAGTACCTACCATATAGTTGTTTGTTTTCTCAATACCTATCTAATAAATTTAATTAAATTTAATTAGGATCTAGAAGGCTTTAAAAATAACAGTTAGGAGTACTGAAAAATGTTACTTTCCTCTAATAAAATATCAGTAGGCTTGTTTAAGTGAGCAGTACTAGACAAATAAGTTTTATTTGTCTAACTCCTTCAACGCTTCATTTGATTTTGCCGTGTCCTCCTCAGAAAGTTTGTATAGTCTTCATGTGGGCATAGTAGGGTCAACTGTACACAAAATATAATTTAAAGATGTCCACAAAGTGTCGGGTTTTCCACTTGGGTATGAAAATGATGGGGAAGGACCAGCTGGGTGCAGAAATGTGACTTTTACTTCATCTTCACTTTCATTTTTATCTAGCACATAAGCTAACCACCATTTACTGTCACATTTAACAGTTACATAACCGTTAACGTTCCCAATTAGTTATGTGGTGCTCACTGTGCTGTAATTTGTGTCATACGAAAAAACTTTGATTTTGATTTAGGTTAAGTTGTCTTTGATTGGCAAATAAGCATGGAACTGTTGAGTTCCTTTTATGGTCTGTGCTTTTTCTAACGGTGTACTCAAAAACTTGCCAGTATATATATTCTCTTCTTGCATGACAAACTCAAAGTTAACACTTTTAATATTTTGGACTGACCAATCAAAAAGTTGTTGACGTGTGTGTGTATTTGATTTTCATAAGGTCTCTGTACACTTGCCCTTGTAGTCAACCTTTTGACTGCACCACCAACACCATCACATGCTCCTTTACCTTATGAAAATCAAATACTCACGCCTCAACGACTTTTTGATTGGTAGATCCAAAATATTAAAATTGTTAACTTTGAGTGTGTCAAGCAAGAAGAAAATATAGATACTGCTAGTTTTTGAGTACACCGTTTGAAAAATCACAGACCATAAAAGGAACTCAACAGTTCCATGCTTATTTGCCAATCAAAGACAATTTGACCGAAATCAAAGTCAAAGTTTTTTGTATGAAACAAATTACAGCACAGTGAGCACCACACAACTAATTGGGAAAATGTCAATGGCAGACGTTAACGGTTATGTAACTGTTAAATGTGACAGTAAATGGTGGTTAGCTTATGTGCTAGATAAAAATGAAAGTGAAGATGAAGTAAAAGTCACATTTCTGCACCCAGCTGGTCCTTCCCCATCGTTTTCATACCCAAGTGGAAAACCCGACATTTTGTGGACATCTTTAAAATATATTTTGTGTACAGTTGACCCTACTACGCCCACATGAAGTCTATACAAACTTTCTGAGGAGGACACGGCAAAATCAAATGAAGCATTGAAACAGTTAGACAAATAAAACTTATTTGTCTAGTACTGCTCACTTAAACAAGACTACTGATATTTTATTAAAGGAAAGTAACATTATTAAATACTCCTAGCTGTTACTTTTAAAGCCTTCTAGATCCTAATTAAATTTCATTCAATTTACTAGATAGGTATTGAGAAAACAAACAACTATATGGTAGGTACTCGCTTCGCTCGTTGGGGGCTCCGCCCCCGGACCCCTGTGGGGGGCTCCACCCCCAGGTCGCTGTTTGGCCTCAGGTTGAATAGGCCAAATTTCACGTTTCTAGCTCAAGTTGAAGTGGTGTTGTATTTAGTGACCCTGAACCGACATATTACTACTACTCATGCTAAGAAAACAGAAAAATCAACATATATTTAAAGTTGAGGGAATTATCAATAGAATACAGTAGTATATTTTAGGAATATTTAAGATTTAAGGGTAAAAGGCACATGCATGCCAAATCTCAAGTTCCTAACTCTAGGAGATGCACCAATATTAAGAGGAAATAAAACCGAAACCCGTTAAAGAATTATATTAGTGGCATAATCAGACACCGGGCGTAATTTAAATTATTGAAATAATGGAATATATTTGACAGATTTTTGAGTATGACCTGTAACGGTTTTTTTAATTTTTTGGGGGATATTCCGTCATAACATATCATAACTATAGTACGTGTGGTGTATATAGGACATGTACAACTAATTAAAACAATCTGGTACTTGTTTTTACCCACTATGTAAGTCTAAGATATAAGATACCAAAATACCAACAAAACATTTGAAATAGTGGAGTTTGGGAATGTTTAAGGATATTTGAGGGTTCAAGGCACATGCATTCTATGTCTCATACACCCAAATAAATAATCTGCAACCCTCTCCCCTCCGAGACCTCCCCTACCGCCCCACTTCCCCAACCCCTAAATCCCTAGACCCCTGTGGGAGGCTTTGCCCCTAGATCCATGGGTTTAAATCATCAAATCTGTTAATGTGATAAAAAATGCAAAATGACCACAAAACCTCGAAAAAATGTTGAAATTTGAAAAATCTAGCGGTATCTAAGGGTGAAGGATACGAGATACGACCAAAGTCATAGCGTCAAAGTTTTAGATTGTCTAAAATCCTTGGCAAGGGAGAGTAGGGGGCTATTCCGTTTGTCAATAGGACCATCCGTTCGTCTGCTAGAGCTAAAATAAAAAGGTACTATTTTGGACATATTCAAAATTTCCTCCATTTTTGATTTTTTATGTGGTTCTGATTACAAATTATACCTTTTTGCAATTTTCATGGGGGTTTCAATGGACAAGCTACATGTATGCCTAATTCCACGTTTCTAGCTTATCTAGAATTATCTGAGTAAGTCGATAACACAGTTTGGCATTTATGGAACAATTAGGATTTTTAATTTTTTTGGGGTGTTTAATTATTAAAACATGTTATTTTATCGACTGTTTCGTGAAGGATAATGTGTAAGCATATTGAGTGCCAAATATCAAGCCTTTAAATACTAAATTAAAGTGATAGGAATTTAAAAACCACGAAAATAACCGTCAAAATTGCCTGAAATTTGAAAAATCTAGCGCTACCTAAGGGTGAAGGGAGCAAGATACGGCAAAAAAACATAGGACCAAAGTTGTAGATCTTGCAAAATCCGTCCGTTTTTCAATAGGTCAATCCGTTCAGCCGCTAGAGCTCAAAACTGGAATTTTAAAATAAGCCTTTTTTGGGGGGTTTTAAATATTTTTTTAGGGGGGTGAAAATAAAATATTTTTAGTTTTGGAAATTTTTCTGGGGGTTACAAGCTATATGCTACCTGCATGCAAAATTTCAGGTTTCTAGCTCGTCTAGAAGTGGTCTAGAATTCGTATACCTCAGTGAGTGAGTTACACATGTGGCTGTATATATTATAGACTTTATTAACACAATGAAATCATTTATAGACAGACTGAATTAAATATTCTTAACCAAAGTTTAATGTTATAATTTTTATTTATGTAAGGCAGCTTATCAAAAGCATATTAAAAATGCTTTTTGATGTTTCACCCATTAGTTTTATAAAAATACTTCGTATATTTTGACTAAAACCCTATAGTTTGCGTATGTTAGTCAAAACTGTGTTCGCAATAACATTTAAATGAAAGTGAACCCATTGGAATCCCATAATTATACTTTGAGAATCCACTAACAAAAACATAGTGAAAACATATATTTTTTGAAAATTTTCAAAAGTACACATTTTTCAAAATTTTAAATTTAATTTTTTTAAATAAAAAAAAATTAATTTTCATCTTAACATATATTGTGTTGTATATCAAATGAAAGGGCACAAAAAAGGAAACACAATGACACCACTCCCATCTCTCTAACTCAACTAGGAGAGCTAAAATTACAGTTTAAAAATAGTCAGCCAAGCTGTTTTTGGTGTTTTTTGGGAACTTTACATAGCTCTAAATCTTAAACGGATAAATATTTTTCAATGAAATTTGATATTTTTCTTAGTTCCTATAAAGGCAAGTATGCCTTTATTCTAAGTATGCCAAATTCCAATCAAATCTGAGATGGTGAACAAAATCCTTGTGTTGATTTAGTATGGACTGACCCGGTCTCTTTCATTCCCATCTTACTTATGGTGCATGCCTGTGGGGCAACTCTGCTGCATCTAACAAAATATTTATCTGGAAAAAGAAAGCTATTAGAATTATAATGGGCCTATCCCATCGAGAATCATGTAAACCCAGCTTTTCTCAGCTTAACATATTTACACTGCCATCTATGTACATTTTGACTAATCTGTAAAATTAAAGAATTAAAATGAAAGATTTCTGTAAAAGAAAATTTAGAAAACTACCCTAAGCATATTAACTGTCATGGTCATAATACTAGGAATAAACACAATATTGTAACTCCTCATGTTAGATTAAGTAAGACTCTGAAAAGCTATAACTATCAGCAATACATACTGTTCAATTAACTGCCTCTTATCAGTTAGAAACTCGCCTATGAGAAAATTTAAACTGTTTGTATCGACATTTCTAAAGTGTAATGCTTTTTATTCTGTTGAGGAATTCTTGAATAGTTAAAACTAAGTAATGCTCCTCTGGATTTGGATCTACATATTTTAAGTTAGTTATATATTACCAATTTTGTTATTGTAACCTTGACAATGAATGTTTATGAATGTTATTCATTGTACTCATCTTGTACTGGAACCTGTATGTGACGTTGCCTATTGCTTGTTCAGCCTAATGGCAAAATAAAGTCTTAAAAGTGTAACTTACCCAAGTTATTTCGCACAGTGGGGTAGTTGACTAGTCGTTTAACCAACTAGTAGCCAAACTAGTCGGTTGTTTTTACTAGTCGATGGTGACAGGGTAATCGACTAGTAGACTAGTCGTTTAACCGACTAGTATTGCTAATATAGGGTACTAGTCGTTTATTTACACTAGTCATATGGGATGACCGACTAGTAGACTAGTCGTTTAACCGACTAGTATTGAATCTACTGTACTAGTCGCATGTTTTTACTAGTCCATATTACGTTTATGACTAGAACGAGCAATGATGTAGTGAGATGGGAAATACTGAGACTAGTTGATATAAAGTTTTATTTCGTGGTAAGTTACTTCTTTGTTGCCTCTTGGATCCAGTGTTTCAACTTACTAGTCAAAATTTTCACATCAGCAAAAATAGTTAAAATTAAGAAAACTTATTTGACATTACAATTAATTATAAACAATATTTATTTTTAGTGTACCGGTACTGTCGTACAATATCTTTTCAATACTGTCGTACAATATCTTTACTTTTTGTTGATTAATACTCTGAATTATTTAAATAATTAAATTGGCCAAATTATAAACAGTACCAGTATTGTTGAAAAATGTAAGTTTTATTGTCACAAAACATATTACTGTAGACCTAGGTAACAAACAATATTTCATGGTTGAGTACAAATGTAGTTATCAATGAAAAACATATTTTAAAAAAGCAACTCGTACTGTTAAAAATGCATAAGGAATTTCTCATCAGTGATCCGTGTCGGTTGCGTCCCAAAAAAAACTAGGGAAATCAAGAATTCTGTCAAGAGATGAAAGAAATTTAAAATTATTTCAGAGTTGCAGGAGAATTCCATTCAATTAGTCGACTAGTCGGTTAAACGGCTGCTCAACTAAACCAAAATCAAACAAGGAAACTAGTCGACAGTGTTCCCAGATTTTTAAACCCAACTATCGTACCAACAAACAACAAATATCGTACTTCATGGGAAAATATCGTACTAGGCTATATTTTAGGGTAAAATGAAGAATAATGCATACTTATAATACACTTTCATGCAGTGTAATTAGTTTAATTAAAATTAAAACTTAACCAATGCCAGTTTATTTATTTGGATACAAGAAAAAAATTTCACCCACATTAAATCCAACGCGAACACGTGTTGTTAACATATGACTTGACTTTGTTTTCATCATGTGTTTTCTCAATCATGCGCTTTTATAGTTGTCATTATTTTTCCAACAAGAAATTGTTTTTGTTTTGGTTTATATAGCTGAACTAAGAATGAATAAAAACCTACTTCTAATTCTTGTTAATAATGTTTACTTTTATTTGTGAATTTAATAATGGCGACGAGTAAAGTGGTAAGACAGAAAGATTTTGACCAGTATATAAAGGAGAGAAACTAGAACTACGCTTGAACAAACTGAAGGATGATTTACCTAAAAATGAAAATTCTCAAGAGACGTGTACGTACTACACTGACAAACTTTAGAAAATATGGACAGAAATCGAAGATACACAATCAAATATTGAACTTTGCACTAATTCAATAGAAAATGAACTAGAAGTCAGATGGCACTTAGAAGGAATATATGAAAAGATACGAATATTCCTTGAAGCAGAAAAGAAAAAGTACAATACATGCACTACGATGGCTGTTTCTTCCCTATCTCAACATGCAAATAATATTCCTTTTCAACCATATACACAGGAGGAAAGTTTTCAAAACTTCACTCGACGCTTTGAAAACTACACCCATTTACATGGAAATTTAAGTCAAAAAGTTAAAGTGGGTTTATTCTTACAAGCAATCACCCCTCAAATACATGAACCGCTTTACCATATTTGCGTACCAGACGATCCACATAACAAAACATATGAGGAGTTGATTCACTTATTAATGGCTCAACTAGAACCAAAACCTAGTATTTGGGCTCGTCAGCACAAATTTACTACACGTCCCCAACTAAGTGATAATTCTACACAAGATTACCAAATGCACTAAGAAAGCTTAGTGTGGAATGCCAGTTTACTTGTGCAAAATGTAATGAATCAGTATCTGAAATTCTACTTCGCATGCAGTTTGTCAGAGGACTTAAAGACTCTGATATACGTCTTCAACTACTTGAAGATAAACTATTACAACCGTTTAAAGATGTAGTCGAAAAGGCAGCTACATTTGAAGTAGCAAAAGATGAGAGTAGAATAATAAAGACACAAGATAATCATGATAACATCCACCAAGTATATAGCAAGTACAAACAGCCCAAGGTTTGGAAGGAATATCAGAACGAACCTCTCCATAATTGTCCCAGAATTAGAAGCAAAGAAACACCAAGAAAAAGGACTCCAGGTCGGAATCAATAGGAAGTTTAAAGTTGGAGATAAAGTACAAGCTCGTGATTACGTCAATGGATCAACAAAGTGGTACGTATGCCACATAACTTCAACACATGGACACGTGATGTACACAGTTCATCTCGATGATGGACGCATCATCCAAAGACATGTTGACCAGTTGATAAGATGTAAAGTACCGCATCCCAATAAATAGAGGAGGTGTTAACATATGACTTGACTTTGTTGTTATCATGTGTTTTTCTAGTTGTCATTATTTTTCTAATAAGAAATTGTTTTGGTTTTGGTTTATATAGCTGAACTAAGAATAAATAAAAACCTACTTCTAATTCTTGTTAATAATGTTTACTTACTTTTATTTGTGAATTTAATACGTGTAATCATAAGTCTCATATGTGGACCATGAGGACTCACCAAGACAAACCTTGCTTCTGCTCATAAAATCGCTAAGGGTTTACCAGACCTACTGATAATTTATTACAGGCTCTGTACACTGCAACTTCGCGTCCTCCAAATTGTATCCAGTGAACTCTATATCATCTGGAGAGACTACTGCCATGCAGTTTTTGACTAAAAAAGTGTCGTAGAAAATCAGCTAGAAGCACTAGAAATCAATATTTCCCCTCTTTAGTACCAATATAGCACAACAAACACCGTGTACAAGGTGCCATGTACGTGTTGTATTGTTGGTACTGTAGAGGGGGAAAATTCTGCCGATAATAGCACGAAAATCCAACCAGCTGTAGTCTCTCCAGTTATACATAGAGCTCACTGCTTGTATCTTAACTATGCAAAGAGCAACAACTGGTTTGGTAGTTTATTCTAATGTGTTCTCAACATGACAGAGCAATTGTGAAAATATTATAAACTATAGTTTACTATCGATTTTGAAAAAATTGTTCATATTACACCATTTTAGAAGGTAAATACTTTTTATCAATATTATCGTACTTTTAGGGTATGATAGTGACTTACTATCGTATATCGTACCGGAACATGAAATTATTGTACTATTACGATAAGTATCGTACCTCTGGGAACATTGCTAGTCGACTAGTTTGTACGACTAGACTAGTCTATGTTTGAAAGTAGTCGACTGGTCACTAGTCGTTAGTATAAAGTAGTCGATAGTCCCATCACTGGAAACCAGGCCTAACATAATCCCAACTGAATACGCACCTTGCTTACAAGTAGAAAATGATACAGTAGAACCTCGGTAAACCGAGCCTCGCTTATCCGAGATTCCGGGTTAACCGAGGCGGTCCTAATATGTGTACAGTATTATAAATTTCAAAGAGAAAGTAACACGCTCAAATAAACAAGCAATTGACAGCGCGCGCCTTCACTTACCGCAACCGCAATACGCGCGCTGAACTGTATTCTGTTTGCATTCAACTACAGTAAACGTCGACAGTTGTTGGGGTTGTTCGGCAAAGTTCGTGCCTAGCAGACAGTGCAATTCGGGACCGTCGTCGTTAGTCTGCTGAAGCCGCCATTTCGTGTTGACAGTGATTTGTTTACTCAGTTCTGTTTATCGCTGTTAGCCCTTTGCGATCGGAAGGCCAGCAGGAGCGGCCACAACGCAGTTGGCAGCCAGTCGGAATTCTTTCCGTACTAACTTGGTTCCGACGGTCGGACGGGACGGCCAGCTGTACTGGCCAAGTCCCACTCCGCGTCACCTCGGCATTTATCATGGCGGCTCACTCCCACCAGCTCGGAATTTGTTTTCACTGAAAACCTGCAATGTTAGCATAGGGGATTTAAATTGTAATAAAACAATTATAATTTTATACTGACAACTGTTTTATTTAATTTAAAAAGCAAATAAGATATCGAATATAAACATACATTTGTTTGAAAATTAAAAGTGAAATAAATTACCTATTTACTAAACGTGTAAAATGTACACACGTATATGTCACTCATACAAACAACAAGTTGAAAGTTCTGTTTTAATCTTCTTTGATTTTTTTCAAAGAGTGGTATTTTTCGAAACATTCACCCATATGAAGTCCGGGATTGTTTGAACAAGTTTTACAAAAAAACTTTGACCTTATTCTTTCTTTTCCTTGTCTTCTATCGCTACACACCGCACAGTCCTTTGTTTTACCTCCCTCAAGCAGATAGGGCAGATGTAGTTTCCCATTTAGTCGCTCGTCCTCTACTAAAGAAGATGGTCTTCCTCGTTTTCTGACATTTCTTACTTCTCCGACCAGTTCTTGTATCAACATTTTTCTGTAACGTCTCTGGCGAACTACTTTTTTCCTTTCTTGACTGGCATTGTATAGAATGAATGAATTCACAATTGCTGTTTCCAAAACCCAAAAGAACATTTTCCTCCACCATTTCAGGGATTTTCTGGTGAATGAATAAGATGAAATGTACTGATCCGCGATGTCCACACCGCCCATATGCTTATTGTATACACAAACTGCAGCAGGCTTTTTCACCAACTCCCCTACTCCCCCTTTCTTGTAGCGCCTAACCGTTTCAGTAGAGTTATCACCGTAAAGTGTACTTAGAACAGCCACTAAGTTTTTATCTTTCCACATTAGAAGAGACACTTCGTCATTTTTTCTGTAGGTTTTTATTTCCCCAGTTTTTAATTTCAGCTTAGGTTTAGGAGGGTTCTTCTTTGTTTGTTTTTTGGTTTCTCCTTTTTAGGCCTTACTGGTCTCACTTCTTCTGGTAAACCTTTTCTATGTAGCATGATAGTGCCGGTTGTATGGGCTTTCCATGCTAAGAGTGCTTCTGCCAAATCGAGATTGGAATAAAATCTGTCAGTGAAGACGTGAAGCCCTTCAACATCTCCCAGTGTTTGCTTCAGTTTGTCTACTAGGTGTAAAACAACTCGACTTGTAGCACCTAAATCAGGCCTAATCAAGCGGTCTGTGGTTGTTTTACCAAAATATGGCTCAATAGCGCAAATATAACCCGTAGCCGAGTCTGACAGGATGAAAACCTTGATTCCCCATTTAATGGGCTTGTCTTTGTTATATGATTTAAATAGTATCCTTCCTTTGAACCCAATCATGCTTTCGTCTACACTTACTTCATTCTGTGGGATAAGATTCTCTCTAAATTTCTTATCGAGGTATGCAGCGACATTTCTCACCTTTACTGATCGAGTTAATGTCCCAGCTACGGGGCCAGATGGGGGTGTGGAGACGTGCAGATTCCAGAAGATTTGTAAAAATCTATCTTTGCTTAAACGTCTTTAAAGAATGGTTGGTAGTCAACCCAATTATTTGAAAAGAAGTCACTGATCTCTGGTTTCTCATTCATCCCCATGTTAATTATGAGTCCAAAAAAAGCTTTCAACTCTTGCAGTGTAAGGTCTTTCCACGAAATCCAGATGGATTTCTTCTGAAGTGGTGTATTCTTCTGTATTTTTTCTGAAGCATACCGGTTTGTTTCTTTCACTATCTCTAACATTAAAGTATCTGTGAAAAAAAGCTGAAAAAATTGTAAAGGTGTTGTTGGTGTTTGGTCATTTGGTGGCTTATAACCACTATCATGTTTCCACAGAAACTTATTAAAATTTGGGTACTTTGGTATTATACGGATGCCACTATTTTTGGAGGTTAATTTTTACCGGATACAAAGGATAACTACATAATTCGAAAAAACGTACTTTTATTGACTTACTGTACAAATTTTACATCATTCTGATGAGCGGTCTTTGTGTTGTGCCTCCCAAAAGGCAGCGATGTCCGCTAGGATCGTGTTGAATGCGTCGCCGCCGCTAGCAGCCACA
This sequence comes from Allygus modestus, assembly GCA_963675035.1. Classification (NCBI taxonomy): domain Eukaryota; kingdom Metazoa; phylum Arthropoda; class Insecta; order Hemiptera; family Cicadellidae; genus Allygus; species Allygus modestus. The sequence continues at coordinate 137,953,489 of OY776111.1, forward strand.
CCCGATCGCCACATGTATTCCGCCAAATATACAGTGCGCTGCGGCAGTTATGTTAGGATGGGTTATCATAAAAATACGTACGGTTTCCTCTTCATTTAGAGGTATCCCACACCAAAAGAACGTCACTCATTATGAAAACAAATGTAACGTAGTGCACGGCAATAAATCACTCATGACACTGACCCAGATACAGGCGGTGACAGGTGATGCGCGCGCTCCGGTCAACGACCTGACCTTGGCCTATTTGGAGCGGGTTTGGCGGCCGGAAGTATGACTCATAAGGTATTATTCGATTTGTAACGAAACAAGGAAAGTCCTACAATCATTTTTATGATAACCCATCCTAACATAACTGCCGCAGCGCGCTGTATAAGGGTGGCATCCGTATAATACCAAAGTTTGTATCCCCTTCAGACCATACTTTCCACTGTCCCGACACACCCATATCTTCTTCATTATCTGGCCCTTGGGCACCTTCACCATTGTTCTCTTCAACTTCCGTGCCATCATTATTTTCGTTTGCCACTTCCGTGCCTAAATGTCCATTAAATTCCTCATAGGCTACTTGAACTTCACCACTTCCATCTTCCTCTTCCAAATTTCCATCAGCCTCAAATCCCTCACCTACTTCTTCTCGAATTAAGTCTTCATACTCTGCAGCTAAATCTGTTGAATTAACATCGCTTTTGCAGTCTGATCCATAATAAATATCGGGATTGTCAACATCTTCTTCATCAACAAATAATAAGTCTCTCAATTCGTCTGATCTTAACCCTAGGAGTGCCGATCCGCCGGTTTCCGGCGGATTTTTGTGTCGCCTATTGTGCTGACCGCCGGTTTCCGGCGGATTTTGACCAAAAATTTTGCAACGTAAATAAACCTCTATTAATCAACTCAAAAGTGAATAATATATATATCATGCGAAAGATAATATTCTGAACTTTCATTTTATTACATAAACAAACCCTGTAGCAGGTATATAACAATGTCACCGCGATTAGAAATCAAATGAATTTTAGGCGCGACACGATACTTGCAGCCGACACTTGGGAAATGTCAAAACATGACTTTTTTGAAATTACCCACCTCGGGTAATTTTCGTCGCACGATGTTGCGGGTAGTACCAATGCACAGCCAAGGAGTTATATTTCATTTTGGTATGGAGTTTTAGATCGATATATTGATTTGACAGATAATATGATTTTATAAACACAGATGATTTTTGTTCTTCTGTAAAATGCTGATCCGCCGGAAACCGGCGGATTGCAAAATCGAATATATATCCAGTGTAATGTTATATTTGCATGACATATAATATCTTATTTGAAAGAAGAAAGAATGGCGAATAATTTGGTGTTGCGCGATGGCAGCACTGAATGTAGCCGCACTCGATAGAGTAAACGTTCCATTGTGTTATATTTGTTCTGTCAACAGCTTGTATCAGCCATTTTGAGTTTCGTTTTATGTGCGTTGTGATATTTCTATCCGTGAGTTATTACTAAATAATTTAGTATTTCGGAGTTTTAGTGTTAGTGAAGTGTTTGTGTGTATATAACAGAAATCTTTATGCATTATATTATGCATAAATATTACTGAAGTTTGACAAATAGTGTTTATAAAGTGTTGTGTTTACTCCTACATAGGCCTAGTGAAATTTGCCAAATCCGCGACTGTTTAGTGCTACATAACACATATAAAAACAATAATTTACCCTAAGTGTTATACATTTTTATGTAGGTAATTGAATGTACTACAGCATGGTTATATTGGTTTGGGGGTAAAATATTTGGTAAAAAATTTATATACTAAAAACTGTGAAATTTTTTTTCCAAATACGCAAAAATTCCAAAACATTATTTTATTTACATGTATTTATAAGTGACAATAATTTTTTACCATAAACCTATGACTTTTTTGGATTCCTTACTTCATTAGCTATACAAATATATATATATCATTATTAGTATACATATATATTACATTACTTATTTACATCACAAACTAACACTCTACAGTTTACGCATTTTTCGGGTTTCCGTTTATTATTACATTATGCCCCAAAAAACTTATAAAAAAAATTCTTTCCCCAACATGTTATATATTTCTATATAGGGAATTAGATTGTCTACAAAATGTATATAATGAATTTTCCATAAAAAATCTGTGGAAAAAATTTTACCCTGGCTGCTTTTGAAATTTCAAAAAAAAATATCAAAATTTTCTTATTCTTTTCACTTTACCGGAAAAAAAAAATGTCTAGATCTTTATTATTTTAATATCTCTAGAATATCCTGTTCTTTCTGAATAAAATGAATATAAAGTTAACTTGTTTACTCTAACGGTTGAATTTATATGGATTTTTAAAAAAAGGTCTGCAAAATCGCCAAATTTAGCTCGCCACACTACGCGTTAACATGGCGCCACTCCTAGGGTTAAACGATCGTTCATTATTACTTAGTTAAATATACGGGAATAAAAACAAACACTTCCCCATTCTTACTAATAAATGTTTATACGGGATAAAACAGTTTTATTGTAGGCCTAATTATGATATAAGTGTAGGCCTATACGTAAACTTACGAGTGTCCTTATAATTACCTCAAATGTACCGTACATTAAAACTAAATTAAAACTACAAATAAACAAAAATCTCTCGAGAAAATCACCTAAACACAATTAAAATCACATAAAACTGAACAAAAACAATGTTGATTATGACAGCACTTGTGCCAGAACAACAGGTGTTTATTTTAGTTGTTTCCACCACAATTTTTACGATATAATGTGTTATAATGTGATATGTTATAATGTGTTATGTGATATAATGTTGCAAGCCTGCTGATCGTTTAGTTTAACAATTCCTCACTAGGTTGCAGCACTCTACAGGCATCATACCACAGTTGGGAATATTACAAACAAAAACATTGTTGTCGGCCAGTCCTGCTGAACGCCCGAGCGTTCGTTGGATTTCATGTTGGCCAGCACCACTGTCCGTCCGATCGCAAAGGACAACTGCTGTGGAAAAAATTCCGACTTCTGCGCGCTAATGGCGGCGGCCAGTAGAGCTGGCCGCGCGACCGCTGAGGAATAGCGGCAAATATTCATTCCAATCGCAAAGGGTTAACTTAGCGTGTCCGTGTTAATTAGAGAGATGAGTGCTAAGCGCAAACGTGTCGTTGTCTTTGACTCAAAACTAAATGCAATGTTACGATATTTCTTATACTAATAAACTGAACAAAACTTAAATCATTGTTTTCATATCTTGAGCTATTTATAACCCCAATTACGATTTTTGGTTACATTCCGTGTTATCCGAGATTTGACGTATCCGAGGTGGCCTCGGTCCCAATTAACTCGGTTAAGCGAGGTCCTACTGTATATGACAAGTTGAAATAGTGATTTTTATCAAAAAGCTAGGATACTTGCCAACGAATAAGTTTAATTATTAGATTTCAAAATATTAAGGACGCTTAGCATGGCATCTCAAACGAGATAATCAAAGTGGACTTCAACCCTGCTCGAAAATGTACAATACTCGTACTTACTGAAGTAAAGTTTATAATCGTTGGAGTTTGGCGCACCCCTTTCAACGATTTGGTAAGACATCCTACGAATACGAATGCTCAACTGTTCCTTTGATAATTTCTTTCCAAGCCGGGAGGCTATAATCAAACCAGAAACACAATTGACAGAGCAGATGTTGATGAAAGCTGTTTTTATCAAGGCGTTCATTATACGGCTACAGTGATACCACTACACTTACCAACCATTCGGATCCTATCAAATTACCCTCTCCCACTGCTTAACCTAAAATCCCCGTTTCCCCCTTGTTAGCATAATTAATTAAATTAAAATCCAACTGGCTAATTTTATGGCTAGTACGAATGATGAATTTGTATGAACGTAAAATGAGTGACGTGCCTAATTTCCTTGTCACTTTTGCCAGGCGCTTGCATTTATTTCAGCCGAAAGTCTAGAATAGTGGTAAGTACGTTTTAACTAATGAGGTTAATATTACTAGAGATTTCGTTAGGAGTAAAACTGAAAACAGTGAAGCTTTCATGCTGACCGAAATTTTCCTCATGTAACCAATTAAATCCTCTTTTCACAAGTTTTATATTTTAGCTAAGTTAACAATTTCCCCATGTGGGAAATTCACAAAAAAAGAGTTTATTAGGCCAAGCTAGCATTGGTCTGTTGGTCCACCTGTCTTGCCACCCTTGCCGGTCTTTCTATATGCGAAAAAAATCAAAATATCTAAACTTAAACTTGCTAAACTGACTTTTAACTTTTAGGTTATACGTTACAAAGTTACTAATCTGTATGCTGCAATACATTTTTAGTGCCTAGATTTATCTCAGAACTGTGTCCTTAAAAGTGTATAATTATTTTTATTTAACTTACATTGGCTTATTTACATTTATTTACAATGCTAAGTTAAACTATCCACAGCTAACAAAGTGTCATAAATAGATGCTAACAAACTTACACTAGTTGTAAAATCTGTTTCAGGATGACATTTAACTACACCATCTCCCCTGTGGTCTTTAAAGCTCTCCAAACCGTAGATATTGACGAATTATCAAAATGTTCGACAAAAGAAATAAGGCCAATTTTACCTTGCCTTGTCCGTATGAGTTTAATATCTCCTTTGGATTCGACCAAAAAGTGTTCAGAAGGAAGAAAACAAATTTTAACAATTCTATCTGGTATAGAGTTAGTTAATACAATAGTTGCATTACTGTCCATTGACTTTCATGGACTAGAGTTGGATGTAAAAAAGGAACAAATGCTTAGGTAAGATTGGTCCCAGGCTTTACAAAATTCTTTGGTTGAAACCACATGTAGCCTATTTATTATTAACGTAATCAGTGCTTCAAACATACATGTTTTACCGCCATGACAGGGTGTGCATCATTGTTGCTGGCCTCACCTCTCAGTTTCAGCCATTTGAGGTTATATTGCCATATATAGTGATATTATTGGCAGTTTGCAGTGGCCTTCATTTCTAATTTGTAAATTTAATTCTTGAACAGACATTCATAACACGGTCAGTGTGTCACGCCAGATTTCCAGTGGTAGCCTAGCAAGGAAACAAATGCAATTAGCCTATCCTGAATATACACGATTAATGCAGTGAATGTGTTAATCAATAGTAACCAACAAATTGTCAGGATATTTTCTTCATGAATGTTTTATAGTACCTATTTTTGTTTTGTTTTGTAGGCAGAAACAAGGCAGTGCTGTCACGGACAGTGTACTGGTACAAGGGCCACCTGGATTAGCTTTTGATTTTGAACGTACAGATTCAACCAGACGACTCCGCCTCGTACTGTATGAAATCTTGATGCTTCAGTCGCAGGTTATACTTAATGTAGCCTACATTAATTAAACTAGTTACTATTCATACTTAGATTTCTCTAGATATTTCAATACAGTTCAAGATGGGCTATTATGTTTATTCCTTACACTTACAAGAGTACCTTAGGCTTATACCTTTCTTAGATATGAGCTTCGAATTTTGGAGCTGTAATGCCTTGTTATGTGCAAGTATTTTGTAAACCTCAGAGTAAAATAGTTATAAAAGAAATTTAATATTTTTAAACTGATAATCTAGTACCTCATGCTCTGACTTTTCACTGATTACAAAATACACTAATTCACATAAGAATGAAGGACTCATACCTGTTACCGGTACTATAGAAAATAGGGCCTATACACAATTGTTCGTGGTTTAAATTATATCCTCTTGGATAAAATGTTAGTTATTTTAAAATTACCACCAAAGCTTGTTAAGTTGAATCTTGGAAACCTAAACTGAATTGGGGTTTATCCCTGTTCAAAATTTTCAAAGTTTGGATTTTCTGATAAATTGAAAAAATACTCTCTAAAAAATCTATAGGGCCTACTACTTAATTCATGAAGTAGGCCTTATGGTATTTAATTTAATGTAGGCTTTGTATTGTATTAAAAGATAAATTAGCTTAATATTTGTTAAGATCTGTTATTTAGTCTGCCAGAGCAAAGCCCCACAGAAAAGTAGAAAGTAGGCCTAACTGTATAACGTCTATTTCATAACTAGGCTTAGTTCTCAAACTAAGCAATGACACAAAGTACCTATTTGCAATGTATATACAGTGGCGTAACTGCCGGGCCCGCGGTGCGGGGCAGCCACGGGCCTAAGGGGCCCGCAAACCGAAGTGGCAGGGCCTGCGGGCCGAGTTAAAAGCTCTGGTGGACCAGCATAATGGGATGAAATTATTATATTTAATTTTAAAAACATTCCAAAATAGCAATAAGTTAATGTTGTTAGTCAAACTTTAAGAATTTATTTATTTTTAGCATATAGTAATAGATCTTTTATTTGTTGTGATTAGTGTTTAATAAATAAGTTAACTCACTTTAAAACTGCAATAGGGTCTAAGGTTTATTATTTTAATTTTACTCAATTCTAATTATACTTTAAAAGTCAACTTTAAAGTGAGCTATATTAACAAATATTTCATAATTTTTCATAATAATTTTAAAACTGTTGTTAGTAGTACCATTAAAGTTTTGAACTGTGTTTTTGAAGTTTAATAAGCATTAGGATAGTGATAAATGATAAATCAGGGGGCTCATGATAAGATCCTTTTCAAAACCTCAAGGTATAACTGTAAACGCTATAGCGACCATTTCACTCCAAACTGAATATAAATCCACTCCAAATACCTTTTCCACCTATGGACAGGAACAGAACGAATTGTTGACGTGGGATCTGGATATCTGGCTTAATGTTTTGACTCGACACTTGTCGGCTTAATTTTTAGGTATTTTATTTCATTTCATTTATTGATACAAAACGTGCTACATATTTTATGCTACATTGACGTGATGAAACTAGTAAAAACGTTATAGCTAGCCTAAATGAGAACCTTTCGGGTGTTATTAACACTAAAACTATCCAATTCTGGAGGCTGGAACTAACTGAAGTTATGTACTTGGAGGTTAGGAAATGTCTGGGGGTCATGCAACCGGTCTATATCCCAGAATCTAAAATAATGGATAGGGATAGGGTGAAACTGTACAATTATAATTAATGGGGGGGGAACTGAAAATAATTTTGCGGGGGGTCCAAAAAAATCAGTTACGCCACTGTGCACTGTATATATGACCGAATAAGTTGGTACACATTTATGGTGAGATCAAAAATAATGGTGGGGCGGTGTTTTAATCAATCAGATTCTGGAACCAAATCTGCTTAGGAGTTAGGCTTGTTGTGCCTTATTTATTTTATAAATTTGGTTATGAAGTCCAGGTATGCAGAAAGTGTTTAGACCCCTGAAATTTCCTCCAATCCTACTATTATGAACCAACAATTTCTCCCAAAATTTGCGACATATATCTTTATATACAAATTTACCAGCTTTTCATATGGCAAGTCAATAATAATAAGTAAATGTTTTTACTTAAATTTATTAAGTTTAAATTCCATAAAAACATTTTCCCATTTATTATAAAACTAGCTGCCGTCGTACCCGGTCTCACCCGTGTATACAACAGTTAAGTGTGCTGCATTCTGTGGTTGACCTGTGGAACTGCTACGAATCATGATCAGCTGATAGAATTTTCATCAGCTCTAACCAAAGTGAATGTCCATAAAAATAACCCAGGATTGAAACTTTGAAACCCCGTGGGGCATAGGCATAGATAGCCGTATGGAAATTTCTTAAAATCCCTTCTTAGTGGTTAGGCTACGGTACCTACATTATTGAAATAGTATACATGCCAAATTTCGTGATTGTAGGTTTAGAGGTTTGGCCTGGGGGTTGATCGGTTTTTCCTATTCATAGAATGTCCATAAGAATAACACAGGATTGGAACTTTGAATCCCCGTGGGACATAGCCCTATGGGAATTTCTTAAAATCCCTTCTTAGTGGTTACAGTACCTACGTTATAGAAATAATATACGTGCTAAATTTTGTGATTGTTGGTGTAGAGATTTGGCCTGGGTGTTGATTGGTTTTTCCTATTTATATAATGTCCATAAGAATAACACAGGATTGGAACTTTGAAGCCCCACAGGGTCGAACCCTATGGGAATTTCTTAAAATCCTTTCTTAGCCCTTTACCTTTGTTACCTTTGTTATAGAAAGAGTATATTTACTAAATTTCATGGTTTTAAGGTGTAGAGGTTTGGCCTGGGGGTGATCAGTTTTTCGTATTTATAGATATAGAAAATTACCTCTAACATTGTAATCAAATAATGTTGCTAATCAAATACAGTAAAATAAACTTACAAAAAGAAATAATTTAAAAAATCTATGTTGAATTGCATGTTTATTTTCCATACAATTTCTTGATGAATAGAGAAATGTAATCAGAAATAACACACAATCATCAATAAAAATAAATAAAATATCGGGAAAGGAGGAAATCAATATAGAAAACTTTGAATAGTCAGGATTTGATTGATTAACTGATAAAAGTGATTGTACTATTCATATCTCTTGAACAAAATGGCACACAATTTTGATAGATATTTTATTAAATTTGTGATAGTTAGACAAAATACCCCCGTCGCAGCAAACCTGCGGACTCAGCGAATTTCCAATGCATAATATTTGTCTGAATTCCACATAAAGCCGCAAACCAAGTTTCATAAAAATATATTCACATATAAGCGATTTTAATTATTCTCCATAAGAATAACATTGGTAATGAGTATGTAGGTTTGCTGAAACAAGGAACAGAAACAATTGGTTTTCATGCAAATATAAATAGAATTAAACTAGGCGAAGCCACATACTAAGTTTCATCGATATTCAATCATAAATAAGCGATATATGACATTCTAGTTATTCTCCATAAGAATAACATGGGGGCTGAGTAAGCAGGTTTGCTGCAACAAGGAACAGAAAAATGGGTTTTTATATAATTATCAATATAACTCATCCAAGTGAAGCTACATACCAAGTTTTATTAATTTATGTTCATAATTAAGGGAGTCAGTACATTTTACTTATTCTCCATAAGAATAACACGGGGGCTGAGTACGCAGGTTTGCTGCTACGGGAATAATCAATAAAAATTCAATTTTTGTGCAAATATCAATATACCAGTACTACGTGAAGCCACATACCAAGTTTCATCAACATACATTAATAAATAATCGAGATATCAAATTTTATTTATTCTCCATAAGGATAACATTGGACAACGTACTGTGTTTAGCACTTTGAATATCTCTGCAACGGTTGGGCGTAGAATCACAATTTAAAGACCAAAATGATTGTTTTGTGGAACTGAACAGATTGGTAAAAGCAAATGTGAAGTTTACATTAAAATAAACTGAGGAAAAGCCAAAAACCTTTTTCCCATAAGATTAACATGGGAGATTTTATGAGCAGGTTTTAGCGAATTTCCCCTATAGGGAAGAAGCTATTACCGTAGGTCTCATAGTCAGACTTAAGCCCGAGACCATAATAATTTTTTGTTTTGAGGTCCCCAGATGACAAAAACACTATTCGTTCAAATTTATATATATGTATATATATATCTATATATATATATCTATATATATATCTATATATATATATATATATCTCTATATATGTGTCCGTGAATGCGATAACTTGAGTAAAAAACGTCCGATTTCGATGAAATTTGGCTCAAACGTGTAAAATGACATTCATGACTTTAAGTTCGAAAACCAGAAAAATTGGACCATGGGAAGGGGGGTTTATGGGGGTTTTAAATTTTTCAAAAATCAGTTTTAGCGAATTTCCCCTATAGGGAAGAAGCTATTACCGTAGTCGGCATGGTAAGACCTAGGCCCGGGACCATGATAACTTTTCGTTTTGAGGTCCCCAGACCCCAAAAACACCATTCGTTCGATACTGTATATATATATATATATATATGTGTCCGTGAGCACGATAACTCTCGTAAAAATGATCCGATTTTGACGAAATTTGGTATAAACATGTAAAGCAGCATTTATGACTTTAAGTTCGAAAACCAGACAGATCGACCCATCCGAAGGGGTATTTTGGGGGGGTTTTGTACCCCAAAAATGGGTTTTTTGAATTTTTTACATATAATTTTTGAAAAAGTCAAATTTTAGTTTTGACCATTCGATTCAGCTTAAAAAAACACACAATTTGGTATTTCGATCATTCCTCTACGTCAATTGGTTACCGAGATATTGAAAGTGCTAAACACAGTACGTTGTCTAATGTTATTCTTATGGAGGAAAAGAAAATTGTTTATCTCGCTTATTTATAAACGTATACTGACGAAACTTTGTATACAGCTTCATCCCATTGAGGTCTATTGATATTTGCTCCAAAAAATTGTTTTTGCATAATTCTCCCGTAGCAGCAAACCTGCGTACTCAGCCCCCATGTTATTCTTATGGATCATAATTAAATGCTCTGTCTCCCTTAATTATGAACATAAATGAATAAAAACTGGTATACGACTTCACCTAGTTGAGTTATATTGATATTAGCATAAAAACCCATTTTTTGTGTTCCTTGTTGCAGCAAACCTGCGTACTCAGCCCACAATAATTAAAATTGTATATATCGCTTATTTGTGAATATATTTTTATGAAACTTGGTAAGTGGCTTTATGTAGTATTAAGACATTTATATCTCCATTGGAAATTCGCTGAGTATGCAGGTTTGCTGCGACGGGGGTATTTGCATTTTTCACCCTAAAATTTTTGAACAACTTAATTTTGGTGTTGACCATGTTATAGAGCTTAAAAAAACAAATAATATAGTATTTTGAATTATTAACCTAGGTTAAGTGGTTGCGGAGAAAATCCAAAAAAACCTACTCATAAAATCTCCCATGTTAATCTTATGGGAAAAAGGTTTTTGGCTTTTCCTCAGTTTATTTTAATGTAAACTTCACATTTGCTTTTACCAATCTGTTCAGTTCCACAAAACGATCATTTTGGTGTTTAAATTGTGATTCTATGCCCAACCGTTGCTGAGATATTCAAAGTGCTAAACACAGTACGTTGTCCAATGTTATCCTTATGGAGAATAAATAAAATTTGATATCTTGATTATTTATGAATGTATGTTGATAAAACTTGGTACGTGGCTTCACGTAGTACTGGTATATTGATATTTGCACAAAAAACTGATTTTTTGTTGATTATTCCAGTAGCAGCAAACCTGCATACACAGCCCCATGTTATTCTTATGGAGAATAAGTAAAATGTAATGACTCCCTTAATTATGAACATAAATTAATAAAACTTGGTATGTAGCTTCACTTGGTTGAGTTATATTGATAATTGCATAAAAACCCATTTTTTTGTTCCTTGTTGCAGCAAACCTGCTTACTCAGCCCCCATGTTATTCTTATGGAGAATAACTAAAATGTTATATGGTGCTTATTTATGATTGAATATTGATGAAACTTGGTATGTGGCTTCGCCTAGTTAAATTATATTTATATTTGCATAAAAACCAATTGTTTATGCTCCTTGTTTCAGCAAACCTACGTACTCATTACCAATGTTATTCTTATGGATAATAATTAAAATCGCTTATATGTGAATATATTTTTATGAAACTTGATATGCGGCTTTATGTGGTATTAAGACAAATATTATGCATTGGAAATTCGCTGAAAACGCAGGTTTGCTGCGACGGGGGTATTTTTGGATTTTCTCCGCAACCACTTAACCTAGGTTAATAATTCAAAATACTAAATTATTTGTTTTTTTAAGCTCTATAACATGGTCAAAACCAAAATTAAGTTTTTTAAAAATTTTAGGGTAAAAAATGCAAAAAACTGATTTTTGGAAAATTTAAAACCCCCATAAACCCCCCTTCCCATGGTCCGATTTTTCTGGTTTTCGAACTTAAAGTCATGAATGTCATTTTACACATTTGAGCCAAATTTCATCAAAATCGGACGTTTTTTACTCAAGTTATCGTGTTAACGGACACATATATAGATATATATAGATATATATATAGATATATATATATACATATATATAAATTTGAACGAATAGTGTTTTTGGCATCTGGGGACCTCAAAACAAAAAGTTATCATGGTCTCGGGCTTAAGTCTTACCATGAGACCTACGGTAATAGCTTCTTCCCTATAGGGGAAATTCGCTAAAATGAGCCATAATTTGTCTTTGTAGGCTATGACAGTTAGTTTAGGTTTTAGCATTTTGCTACGGAAGGAAACCTTATCTCTTGAATAAATTACTGCAACCCGCAACCGGATGCCAAACTGTAGACCAACCATTAAGAATGAGACAAAAATGTAGGATCGCTCAACTGACTTTTGAGGTAAACAACAATGACCTATACTCGTTTTGATCGTTCATAAACAAAAAACACAGTTATAAATCAACTTTATCGTAAATCGCTTATGCTGCGCTGTTGTTGGTGTGTTAACTTATTAAGATGTTTAAATTTTCTGGAAATTTAATTTGCGACTTTAGTTTGTTGGCCCAAAATACACTCCGAGCCTGGCTCGCCGGATCGGACATATTCTGTACCCCTGATGAAGTCTAAATTTGGTAATCTTATTTTATTCAATAATTTTGGAATATTTGTGATTTTGATTAGGTATTAATTAAAATGATCAATAAAGAAACATATATAGAGGCTAAGCAAAAATATTTTTCAGAGAGGAACCGGTGACTCATTTGTTAAACAGTCAGATTTGTTTGACTGTTCAGTATACATCCCAGAGATTTGCGATGTTATCAACATCGCATTGGCAGAACTGCCGGCCTTGTTGTCTGTACAAGATATGGCAGAAACTCTACTGAGAGTCAAGCACGGGCCAGAAATCATATGCTGGATAGTGGCCAATGCCCCAGATACATTCAATGAAGGTGGGTTTAGACAAATACCCTTTCCCCTTCATCTCCCTTTACTTATACAGACCTTGGCCCTACTTTAAACTATTTCAACAAAATAAATACTTAACAAGTTTTTACCTTAAGCAGAAGCATTAAGCCAGAAGCATTTTGTACTAATTTTAACAAGCCTCAATATTATGTAAGCACTCCAGAAGTTGAACCTGTGTCATCATTTACTGAAAACTAAGAACATCATAAGAAAAGAAGTTATAAGGTTACATGACTGTAAGAGTATTTAACAAACATGTACCTTTAATCTTTAATTACCAATTTTCTTTATAATGTGTGTGGGCTGCATCATTTTATATATCTACAGGATGTGTAGAAAAACCCCTGCTATAAGTATGTACCGGAAATGATTTCTGATAAACAAATAAGAAAATAGTCAAAATAAAGGTAAGTTCTAAAATCTGTACAAATTGAATCACTTGTTTTGAGCTAGTTGAACTTGTCAATGTAACATGGTGCCACCAGTTACACTGCCAAATAAATAAGTGTGAATCGCCAATTAAATCCTATTATTTTATTTTTACTTGGAATCCGTTTGTTTATTTTTCACATTTAGCAGTGAAGGTACTCTTCAAAATAATAGTAATAATAATATTTATTCCGTGACAATGTTTAAGAATGTGTTGGGATTTACAAAACAAAATATTAAATTTATGGGAAAATCTTTAAACCAGGTAAGGTAGGCTCAACCTTTGGTTTTTCATGAAGTGTTAGCTGCTAATCCCGTGCTTCACAACAAGGAAAAAAATTCAGAGTAGAAAAACTAAGTAGTTATGTGTGCTGCATTCTGTGGTTAGCCCGTGGAACTACTACGAATCAAGATCAGCTGCTTGTATTTTGATCAGCTCAGACAAAGATGAATGTCCGTAAGAAATACATGGGAACTTGGAAAACCCGAGGGGCAGAGCCGTATAGGATTTTCAAAACGAAAATAGGCCCTTATATTTATTTGGTAAATGGAAAATTCCTGTAAATCTTTATGCCAATCGGTTCAGTAGTTTTTGAGTGATTGAGAAACACACAGGAAACAGACACACCACCATCCCATTTTTATATATTAGTAAGGATTAAGGGAGATAAGATGTACCAACGTCAAAAAAACACAACCTAGAGAAATCTATCTATAAAGCCAAACCATGCCAGGAACTTTTGAGAAAATGCAGAGTCTTGCATCCATAAAGCATATAGGCTACAGTAGACTCCCTCTGTACAGTCTTTGAACAGTCTTTGAAAATAAATTAAAAAATTACCTCTTAGAAAAAGCCATTTATTCCCTCGAGGAATTCTTTTCCACCACCCCCTAGACTTTGTTATAGTTTGCTTTCTCAAAACATATTTTGTTTTCTCCTTGTTTAATATTTCGATAAATGTAAAAGCAAGTGCTTTCCCTTTTCTTTAGGATAATAGTTTAGTTTGTAGTATTAGTTACGCCATTCAATGTGCATGAATATGTACTTAATGAATAAAGATTATTTTGATTTGATTTGCTTCATCCACCATCGGATAAACTGTCCTCTTTTCAGGAAATGACTAATGTCCGCCGCCTCAGCCAACGTCCCAATACCTTACCATAAAAATCGTTCAGATCACGAGTCGATCATATTTTCCCGAAGTTAAAGTCATCTTAGTACCTATTTTTGGTAGTTATCTAGTTTTAACTGTCAGATAAATTTATCATTTTTAGTGCTTAACATTACAATATCCAGGTGTTATTTGTTTTAACAACTCTTATAGTTATCCAACTCAGGGTAGGGTAGGGTCCCATGTAGGGTGGTTTACACGTTCAATGCCTACAAACATGTTTAAACATGAAAATCACTTAAGTTTCAATGTTAATTAGGATACGTTAATTAACGTAATCCGCACCCAATTTATTAAGAGGGTGTCTATTGTACTTGAATAAAAGGTTTAACTATAGAAAATTGGATAGCAAATATTACTTAGTAATTTGATTCATTCAACCTATCCTAAGGCCATGAATAAAACAAAAGTTAAAACTTGTTTTTAAATATTGGAATTTGATCAGCTGTGTGAATTGATTTGAATGTAAAACAAATTTAAGGATTTTTTTTATTTTCATGTTAGTGTTATTGTAGGATTTTTATGATTTTAAATTTGCTAAGTATAATCTATTGTGGCTATTATACATCTCAATCTTTGTCAGGTTAACATGCAAATTTGTAGGGCAAAACTAGTAATATATACAGATATAAATATACTAGGGACTATAACTGTTAAACAGATTAAATTGTTGAATAATGGTATACTTTTTGCAGTAACTACAAGCCTAATAACAAACGCTGACCCGAGAGATGAAGATAATGGTGGCGGTAGAGTTCGGACGCAAGCACTCAACATGCTGTGTCAAATGAATCCTTCACAGGCACTTGCTGTCCGTGCTAAGTGTGTAAGTACTTTGAAATCTTACATCAGGATAGGATACTAACAATATTGTATTGGAAATAGTGTCTACTCGTTCATTATGTTCAGTGATAAAAGTTATCTTTATATATAATTCTGTAAGCAAAATTTTTAAGTCAAAATTGTTAGAGTATGGCAAATTGCAGGATGATGGAAGACGATTCAAATTAACACTTTCGCTGCTGCAAACATGTTTAAACATGAAATTTGCATAAGTTTCTATGTTGAGATAAACTCCGATCAGGGTCCACAGCAGCCAACGTGTTAAAGGTCTTGATCCCAGGGACTCGGGAAAAATAGCAGTAATTCTAAAAAGTTACCAGCAAACGAGAAATAACGTAAAACATCCCCCATAAGAAAAGCATGGAGATTTATAAATGGCTGCTTTGTTTACATTAAAACATGTGATTAAGTGTCTTTGTTTACTAACTGACATGTGTTCCTACTTATCTATATATTTAATTCCATAAGCGAATCGGTCCCCACGAAATATCTTGAGCTAGGAAGAAGTTAAGTTATGTTAAGACGATCGTTTTAAAGATTGAGGGCCAAGGACGGTGGGAAAAATATCAGAAATTACTTGGGCTATGCCCCACTGGACTTTAAAGATCCAATGATTTTCTTATGGAAATATCACTACAGTGTTTTTATTAATAAGCAAATGAACAAATGATCAGCTGTGATTATCCACTTTCACAAAAACCATATGATAGGGGCTGCAGCCCCTGTAAACCACTAGTATTGTTTTATTTTCCTTAAAGAGAGTAAAAGATTCAGATGAGGCAGAGTGTTGGAGCCAGGTTAAGGACAATGGCCCCTTCATGCCACTAGTATTTGTGTAATTTTCTTGGCAAGAAATAATCTTGGCTGCCAGCACTGGCAGTCACTCTGACCCTGGACCATGGCAACAGGTCAGGGGCCCGCAGTGGTGATGTTGTGGCCTTTGTGTCTGGCCTACTGAGGTGTTGTCTCATTGCTGCTGCTGGGTAATATACATGACATGCTATGTGACAGGTAGAGACATGCAGGCTGCCAGCACTGGCAGTCACTCTGACCCTGGACCATGGCAACAGGTCAGGGGCCCGCAGTGGTGATGTTGTGGCCTTTGTGTCTGGCCTACTGAGGTGTTGTCTCATTGCTGCTGCTGGGTAATATACATGACATGCTATGTGACAGGTAGAGACATGCAGGCTGCCAGCACTGGCAGTCACTCTGACCCTGGACCATGGCAACAGGTCAGGGGCCCGCGGTGGTGATGTTGTGGCCTTTGTGTCTGGCCTACTGAGGTGTTGTCTCATTGCTGCTGCTGGGTAATATACATGACATGCTATGTGACAGGTAGAAACATGCAGGCTGCCAGCACTGGCAGTCACTCTGACCCTGGACCATGGCAACAGGTCAGGGGCCCGCGGTGGTGATGTTGTGGCCTTTGTGTCTGGCCTACTGCTGGGTAATGACCAGCATGTCCGCAACTGGTTCGCCTCCTTTGTTCGAAGCAGGCAAAAGGTAAGTCTACTTTAAACAAATGATTATGTTTATTTATGTTTTTTTTTAATTTGTTACTTTCAATACTTATTATAGTTGAATCTGCACTCATATATATATTTACAAATAACGCTTAGCACTTTCTTCTTTATTTACTGGTCTGTTTAAAAAATCTTAAGCATATAATGATATTCTTCAAAAAGATATTTTAAAAATACATAAATAAAAACAGTATAGGGGAGAGCGGGGCAAAACCGTATAGCGGGGTAACACCGTACACCATGATTTCCGGTTCCGGTTTGGGGATAGAGAAGGCCGGACGGTGCTGAAACCTGCCGGCTAACGCCGGAAGCTCGCTAGTGGGAGTTGGTTGCAATACGATCAACACGTGGATTTCTGTGGCGAAAATTGTTGATTTCATATGTTTTGTTATAACTTTGGAGCGTCAAGAAATAGAAGGTAGGTGGATAACCTTTACGTATTAAGTAGTAACTATTATACCTTAAGATTCTTCGTTTCCTTAGCTATATCTTTCAAGCAGTTTGTGATTTTTTCATGCTATAGTTTTTAGGTTATGTTACGAAATTGTCATGCGGTCACAGTTGGGGCAAAGCCGTACAAGAGTGTACGGGACTGCCCCGTAAGTGTACGGAATTGCCCCAAATGGGTTCTTATGGTAACATAAATGAGAAGTTATTTTTGTTTATACATAAATTACATAAGTTTCACTCTTTTCAGATGGTTCGTAATTATAAAAGAACATCGGAAAGATGCCGGTGGAGTGAAGATGCTATGCAATCCGCCATCGATGATGTTACAAACAACGTTAAGAAATTGAGGCAGGCGGCGAGAACTTACGCCGTCCCAGTTATGACGTTGAGTGATCGACTAAAGACCGGTAATGCCAAGAAGCCTACCATAGGAATACAACCTACATTTACTGAAGAGCAAGAAAACGAAATTGCCGACCAAGTGTTGGTTATGGCAAAAATGTTTTACGGGATATCGTCGATTGAGCTACGCCGATTGGTTTACGAGTACGCGGAACTCAATAAAATTCCGCATAGATTCAACCAAGCAGCAAGATTAGCAGGTCAAGATTGGTTGTGTGGATTTTTGGCCAGAAATCCAAGAATTAGCGTAAGGAAACCTGAGCCAACAAGTATAAGCAGAATTACCGCCTTCAACAAAAAAGAGGTGGATCTTTTCTTCTCCAATCTAGAAACTGAAATGGACAAACATAAATTTCAGGCTTCCCAGATATACAACTTTGATGAAACCGGGATCTCCACGGTTCAGAAACCAGGAAAAATACTGGGCCCCAAAGGGGTAAAACAAGTTGGAGCTGCAACCAGTTGGGAACGAGGGAAAAACATAACCATAGCCTGTGCAATGAGTGCCAGTGGGGAGTACATTCCACCGATGTTTATATTCCCAAGGAAGAGATTGAGTCCCAATTTAGCTAAGGGTGGACCACCAAATGCTATTTATCATTGCAGCACCAACGGTTGGATAACCGAAGATTTATTTGTAACATGGTTACAGCATTTTGTCTCACATGCTAAACCAACTAAAGAGAAGCCGGTTCTTTTGGTAATGGATAACCACAACTCCCACACTACACTACAGTCTTATAATATTTGCAAAGACAACGGGATTGTTGTGGTAACACTTCCACCACATTCTTCCCATCGGCTGCAGCCCCTGGACATAACATTTTTTAGTAGCCTAAAAGCAGCATTCAACAAGGAGTGCGACAATTTCCTGAGATCCCACCCACATGAGAAAATAACTCCATATGACATTGCTGCCATTTTTAACCATGCGTACGTCCGAGTAGCTAACATTGAAAAAGGTGTTAGTGGTTTTGCAGCGGCGGGGATATACCCTATTGATACACAAAATTCAACGAAGAGGATTTCGCTGTGCAAACTGCAGTGCAGCAGGGTTTACCTATAATAGAGGACAAAGATATTGCTGAAGATGAGGTATCTCTAAGGGAAGAAGATGTGTCCATCAACAATGCTATCGACCCAGTATTCATTCATAATGAAATTGAAAGAAACAAACACCCAGCCTTTCCGGGTTCCAGTCTACCCTCTACTAGTCGGTCTCTTATGGTTAGTGCTTCGTCTCCAAGATCCGAGTCAACAGCATTCAAAACTCTCTGCCCTACTCCAAGTACTAGCACAAAAAATCTCTCTGCAAGACAACAGCATTCCATAATTTTCACCCTAACCCCGAATAAAAAAAAATTAGAAGAAGCGGCCCAAGTAAAAGCATTGAAGTTAAAGATTCAAGAGCTAAAAAGTAAAATTAAACAAAATAAAGAAGACAAAGGACGTCCCAACGTGGAGAAGAAAAAACAATTGGGTATAAAAGGGAATTCAAGAATGAGGAAAACCAACTCGAAGGTGGGAGGCCTTACAGTTTCAAAACTACCAGGCAAAGTTTCTAGGCCCATTCCAAAAAGTGACAAACAGGCTCTTCAAACCCACCTAGTAAAAAAAGAAAGTCGAAGGAGGATTACTTTTAGTTCATCGTCAGAAGATGACGACGAAAAACACGTTCAGCTATGCGATGACGATGAGCTAGACGACATTGACCCAAGTAAATTTCCGGACAAAGGTTCCAGAAGAGACTCAGGAACCCCCAACGACTTATGCCTCATGTGTGGTGAGTTCGGGAAAGACAAGGAACTCTGGTTCCGCTGCTGCAACTGTTCGGGTTGGGTGCACTCTGCTTGCAGTGCTGCAGAATCTGCAGAAAACTTTGTTTGTGATTACTGTACCAATATTGATACTAAACAATGATGATTTCATCAACATGTACTTTCAGTCCGTAAAAAAACCCCACTTTGGGCTAAGTTTGTATTACATATTATACTAGCAAGTATTTTGATGATTAAAAATGTACTTAGTATTAGTTTAATAAAATTTGTTTTGTGCAAAACTTGTTTGCTTAACTTAGACCCTTAATCATGTTAGTGTACGGTGATGCCCCACCCACTGTACGGTATTACCCCGACCACCGGGGCAATTCCGTACAGTGCTACTTTTTTTCTTAAAACTTACTGCAAAAGAAATTGTATATATACCAATGAAATCAGCGAATAAATTGGTAACCAATAAACTAAAGTAACTTTTAATGCAATTTTTGTACTTCTATACCCAAAATTATAGGAGCAATGAGGAATCTCGCTTAAGTGTACGGGGCCGCCCCGCTCTCCCCTACTCGTTATTAGCTCTAGAATTTTGTCAACAATTACAATCAAAACTATAGTTCCAAACACTAATAATTAACTAAATTAATCCTTCAAAGTAATAAGAAGAAAAAAAATGGTTGTCCTCTCAATCCTCAGGGCGCCATCCCGTGTTTGACAAGTATTTTAGCATATTTTTTGTGTTTTTAGTTCAAGGTTTACTTTTAAAGTAGGGCCTACACCTCTAAATCTATTCATTCATAATTATTTTCCATCCTGGCAACTCATTCATTAGAACACTTTTGTCGTTGTGTGTCTCAGATTGACATTTCTTTTCCTTAGTATGCCTTGGTAATTATTCAGTTTCGGTAGACACGAGTATAACGTCCTGTGTGTCGATAGCAACGGCACCGAGAGAACAGTGCGACGATGCAGGCTCTGCGGGACGAGCTGATCTACCAGCTGCAGGCCATCACGCTGTTCTCGCCGGACAACAAGCTGCCTGAAAGCCGGGTGGTGCAGGCGTCAGCCTTGCTGCGGCTCTACTGCGCTCTGCGGGGCATCGCCGGCACCAAGTACGACTCTTAACATGGTTCACACTTTCTGGAAAGTCAGGGGAAAAGTGGAAAATGCCGAAAGTTAGCGAAAATGCTTAATATTTTATAAAAGTCTGGCAAAGTTTTTGATTTAATTGTAAATTCAAAGCAATACTATGCAAAAGTCAAAACTTCTTAGATTTGTATTAAATTGCTAAAATAACTAAATATGTTATGTTATGAAAAATGTAAAAAATGTTTCAGTAAATCATAACCGAAAAGGCAATTAATGTACTGGACAACAACAAACTATACAAATTCAAATTAAAAAAATAAACAGAAGAGCTTTGGGCAGCTGCGGGAAAGGTGAAGGCCCAAACAAAATTTCTATTGTAAATAAAGTGCACATTCTGAGTTGATAGTCAGGGAAAATTAACTCTTTTGGTTGAATCAGGGAAAATTATGTTTTTGGCTAGGGAAAGTCAGGGAAAGCATTAATCAATAAATGTGTGACCATGCTTACATTTTATTGGTTTAAACACTTGAGGATGTTGTTTTTTATGATTATAATTGATTCTTTGATTTCTCTGTTCCACTAACGTGTTAAATGATTAAACATCAAAATTTGAGGATAGTTATGATTTATGTTAGGCCTAGTTACCCTATTTTATATTAGAATTTAGTACTCACCTGAGCCGTGCAGGCTGTAATATTCTAAGATTTCCATTCAGTTAAGCGGGGTATTTTCAAATTTATATAAAAGATATGTGCACATCTACCAGACTACCTCTGGTGTTGATAATGCCTCAGCAAAATATTTTATCCCATAGCGAACATTTGATTAGAAAACTGAATAAATTGGTTGCTGCTAAGGGGGTAATTCTGTTAAAGAGTTTTTTCACACATTTAAACTGCATGGTCCTCTTGGCACTAGTTTACAAATGGGTAAAAAAACTTTTTGTTTTGAAAATGATACCTATTATTGAGGGATTAGTTGAACTATGTTTCACTATTCCCTGCAGTAAGCAAGTATTTATCATTACAGGTTCCAAGAGGAAGAGATCTCGCTGATCGTACAACTGGTGACGTCTCACCCTCCCCCCTCCCCTGCAGGGGTGCGTTTTGTCTCTCTAGGACTCTGCATGCTGATAGCCTGCCCTTCCCTCATAGCACAGCACGAACATGAGACCAAGTGCATCGAGTGGGTGCGCTGGCTCGTCAGGGAAGAGGCCTACTTTGAGAGGTACTTTTGTGATCAAAAGATAAATAAAATAAAAAATGGCATATACTTAACTTATTATGAATGTCTTGTTTAAATAAGAGGAGGGTTAAATTGTCTGGTGTACAAATTTATAGCTTTATTATGATTATCATACCATTTTGCTACAGAACAATTTAAAATAAAATTAATAGTCATTATTAATACATTAATTGATGTTTTTGAAGTAATTTTTGTTGTTATAACAGATATGTTATGAATTTCATTCAGCTGAGCGGAGGGATTGAGGTCTGTAGTTCTACGGTGCTTCAAGTGCCTGGCCTACGGGCACCGAAGCAGCGAGTGCACTGGGGTGGATCAGTCCACTCTCTGCTATAAATGCGGAGAGTCGGACCATCAGCACAAGTCTTGCAGCAAGTGCCTCACTGCTTCCTCTGCAGACAGCTCCAGCCAGGGTAAAAGACCGACCACATAGCTGGGTCCAGGGCATGCCGTGTTTTTAGCATGCCCTGGAAAAGGCTAAAATTTAAGAAAGGCAAATGTCAAAAGCAGCGCCATTGAAGAAAAGGAAGTAGTTCCTTTCTCCCAGCACTGCGGACCTCAACACGCCGGATCAGCAGCACGGGTCTCTCCCCGAATCAATGTGACAAACAATTCCGGGGAGAGAAAAGCCTGGCATAGGGGGTGGGTTGAGTGGGTAGGGCTTCCGTGAGTCCCACACTTCGTCCATAAATGAATTACCACATCAACAAAAATTATGAATTTCATTAATTGTGTAAAGATGTGGGAAATATGAGTTTCAATTAATTAGCTGTCCATTCCAATATAAAAACTGTCAGTGTAAAATATAAACCTGATATATGATTGTTTTGGTGGACAGTGCGAGTGGGGTGACGGCTTCGTTCGGGGAGATGTTGCTCCTCATGGCCATCCACTTCCACAGCAACCAGCTGAGCGCCATCTTCGAGCTGGTCTCCTCCACGCTGGGCATGAAAGTGCCAATCAGACACAACAACATGACTCGCATGAAACAGATCTTCACTCAGGAGATATTCACTGAACAGGTCTGCAGAATTATTATTTATTCCGTATAATGAGATGATCTATTTTGTCTTCTGGGTCTTTGTACTAACTTCATTTTCTTACGGGAGCCATCTTACCTTTGTCAAAGCAGATCCTCCATGTTTTGAAAAGCAGTAAATCAAATATTTTCCTTTCGCCTTGAACTTTCCCATGTACTTTTATACTGTAAATTGAAGGATCATTCAAAAAAAGTTCAATATTATGAATTATCATGTTTGGCTGTACCTATCACTGCACATCTATAAATCAAGGATTTAGAAGGACAAATTTCTATTATTCACAGTTGCCTTGAAAAATTTAAAAGTAACTGTTAACTCTTTTATACAAGTGTTAGCAGTTAAGCATGTCTGAACTAAAGGTAATCTTTTATACAGTGTTAGACCCAAAACCTCATAACTGTTTGATGATTTGAACAATCTACAATAAGAAACATGAATGCGCCTACTATAGGTAGGTGCCATTGACACTATTTTTGTCCATGACTTTCAAATTGTTGTGAATAAAGAAATCTTTAATCTAATATATATATATATATATATATATATATATATATATATATATATATATATATATATGTATATATCTACTGTATTTGAATGAATGTTGGGAGCCTCTGTAAATCATAATCCGGGTGGACACCCAACCATGAAAATCATGAATCTGTGAGTTTGGAACATTGTGTAAAAACCGTGAATAAGCCGTGGCCGGAAAGGGTTAAAACTATTAGAGATGGGCAAATCTTGGATTTTTGGGATTATTTTTGTGATATGTATTGTACTCTGAAAAAATCAATATCGATAAGATAACTGTCAATAGTGAGGACAAATAGAGGCAACAGTAATGGTATTGATTAATCAAAGTTCTACTGTGTTGAATATACAGTTCAATCTTGATAGTCCGAAATTTGCTAAATCGACATGTTTGGTAATCCAACAAGGCTGTGTCCGTCATATCTCCTGTGAGTGTGAGAGAGAGTGCAAACTAAGGTTAAGAAAGAGGTGGGGGATTCCTGTCAAAACGTGAAAGATCGGTGCTTATTGTCAGTGTGTGTTATTTTAACCGTGTGTTTATAAAGTCAAATAAACCCTTGTTTGTTGAAATTGACTTTTTTTATCAACTCAGTACCATACAGTATTTTGATTTTAGTTGGATTCAGCATAGTTTTAATGGTACCCTTGGTAATCCATTATATTTGATAATCCGACAAGGTATGGTCCCATATCTGTCGGATTACCAAGAGTAGACTGCATTCAAATGGAAGTTAAGCGTACAGCCTCCATACACTCAAAGAACTTAAATTAGGACAAACCCTTCTAATGTGGGACTTAGGGCTTAAACTACTTTAATGATTAAACTTCAATAAAGTATGAAAAACATAAAATGCTACACAAATATTGACATTAGATTCTAAGATACAGCTGTGTTGTTAATTCAAATGAATCCGAGTATGAAGACTGGAATACTCAGGAAATTCAGTAAACCATTCATGTTGTAAGAAAATCATGGTGAAATATAGTTTGTTAAGCTTTTTGTTTCTTCCAAATGTATTCCGTTAGTTTGTGAATTGTTGGTTTAGGTGGTGACATCACATGCAGTCAAGGTTCCCGTCACAGTCAATCTCAATGCCAACATCCCAGGGTTCCTGCCTGTCCACTGCATCCACCAGCTTCTCAAGAGCAGGGCCTTTACAAAACACAAGGTTCCGATCAAGGACTGGATATACAGGTCAGTTAAAATATATGCTGCTTCATTTCCCCTGTTTACAAGTAACTAGCTGGTGTCCTGTCGTTATAGCACTGATATCTTACAGTCATAAAGCCAGTCGTTTTGGAAATTTTAAATTATATTTATCGTTATCGTTTATCGTAATTATTTGATAAATAAATGCCCATAAGCTTAACATGAAGGCTTTGATGGACTATAAGGCACAGCTGTAATGACAGCTAGTGTTTGATGAAGCTAAAGACGGATGAGCTAAGCTCAGCTGATAAGATTGCCACGCTGATAAACGACTCAAGAGTGAATTTCAATGTTATCAACTAGTTCAGATCGCAGAGTTGTTGGCCGGTACTGCAAGTCACATGTGTTACAAGCCTGTCTTTATATTTTGGTAACTTGTGCGTGTTTTCAAAAGTTTAACATCGCCGAATTTGTATTATGACTGAAGTTGGCCTTATTTTTAATACCAAAACAATTTAAATATTTGTTGAAAAGTGTAAAAGGCTGTTCACAGACTGGTAACTGCGGGAATATTGTTAAGAATTCAGGAAATTTTGCCCATTAGGAAAACGCAGCCAATATCCAGGAGTTTAAGCAACATCCTGGGAATTTTGCACATTATGCCCTTTTCGGCCAATCAAACACATTCCGCTTTATTTATTGCTGAGAAAATGCGGCCCAAGTGCTGTATTTTTGTGATTACCATTGCTAGATTTCTTTTTTCAGCATGTAATGGGGATTTGTCCCCAATTTCGGCTGTTGAAATAAATTATTGTCTTTTTTTTGTCAACTTAAATACGGTGAGTTGTTGATTTTGGCCTGTAACATTTTATAAAATTGCCGCTTTTGGTTAATAAAACACGTTCAGCCAGTAACTTTACCCTTTCAAACACAGTCCAGAGTCATCAAAAGTTTCCTCAATTGCCATTTCAGGGTGTCTACCGGCCCGGAAAATCACGGATGTCACAGAAAAGTCCCGTACTTTTAATATCAAGCATGGATTTTTAATGCGTTTATGACTGTGCCATCATGTCTGAAACCAAAAAGACAAATTAATTATCGCCATACTTGGTAATGACAAAAGCTTGTACAATTACGTTAAGCCCAACTATTTTCCATTTTATTTGTATCCCCGTCTCTAACACTGTTCAGGGTCAGGGAACCACTCGTGCTCATTACACGGCATAAAATCAATGAAGTGATGAAATAGTCGTAGGTGTGTAGCTGATGATGGGTAGTTCGATTAACCTTGGCGAATCAATTCATATGAATCACTTAAATGAATTTATCTTCAACCGACCTGATGTTAAAAGCCATTCTAAAGGGGAAAAAACGTAAACAAATGGAAACTAACCTAACAAGTGGCAAGCAGTTGACACTGCATGCTTTTAACAAAGCAACTGAGCCTGTATCATCAACTCACACACTAAAATGTGATTTATATTTTACTTGGTTCGGATTGTCATATTATTATTCAAATTTGTTTGGTTGTTACCAATAGCCGATTGGTTTAAAAATTATCAGAGATAAAAACTTACGTTTGCCTTGTTTTACCTTTTGTTTTTAGCTTAACTTACGAATTATAAATAAATAATCAAAAAGATATAGGCCTAGTAAACTTATATTTTTTAAATTTATATATTTACTAACCCATTGGCTCACAACCCCGAGTATACTCGTGGCCGCCGTAAGTAGCCCGGACGTGCAACCCCGAGTATACTCGGGATTTTACTTTTATTTTTTGTTTGGATTCATTTGTTTTTATTTTTTCTTTGTATGTATTTTGTATGCATATGCCCATACTTTGGGGAAACAGTCTAATTTAGGAAAAATATGATTATGGAAAATATGTTATATCTAGGTCAAATGTAAATGTATCACTAACATTTTTTATTTTCTTGTAAAAAAATAAATTACCTACAAGTAAATAATAGTTGTTGGGCTGAAACATTATTTTTTTGATTTTTACATATAAGCTCATTTTTAAATTAATTTTTTTATAAACTATATATATATATATATATTTACCATACATAAATGCTGTCAAAAGTATTTTCTTCTTGTAGATAATTTATTTCTCTAAAGATTAGTGCTAAAATTAAGTAAATTGAGCAATAATTGTTGCTGTAGTAACAGTTTTAGTAAAAGTACATTTATGTAATTTTTCTGAGGAAACTGAACGGTTCGTTACTTGGCAAACTTCAGGTTAGCCAATGGGTTAAAGGAATTGAAGTTTGTATCATTGAAGAGTTTGCATTGGCTGTGGAATTTTATATCAACTTGTCATTGATTTGTTGATCAAATAAAAACATAACTTATTTAGCCTAAGACCGATTACGATTTAATTTATCTAGGGTATTGGCTGATTTCTCTAGCTGTAAAGAAAACCCTTTACAAAAAAGTCACAGATTTTTTTAATTTTTCATCCCTGAAAGTCCCAGAAAAGTCACGGATTTTCAAATTTTTAAACCAGTAGACACCCTGCATTTTCATATGGTGGAGCGGGTAGATTGCCTTTTTTGATAGATAATATGAAACTCAGTTGTTGTTTCCAGCCAACAAAACGTGCTTTGGTTTTCATTTTTGGCTGTTAAAATATGTCTAAATCTCTATTTTTTTTTTCAAATAAACATTGTCTGATCAACGTTTTTGCTAATAAAACTGTATTCTTGGTCTGGCTCTTGTTGTCATTTCAATTTGGTCCAGTTGCTTTATTAGTATAAGTAAACGTTGTTGTATTGCTACATTTTGCAAATAATATGTTGTTTCTCAGCTGATAAAACAAAGTTAAATCGTCTATTTGTACATTGAAATATATTCCAGTTGATAGTCACACGTTCAGGTTTGTGTTCTGCCCTGTTTCTATAAAACTCAGTCCAGCTGTATTTTTCAGCCAATAAAATGCATTTAGATTGCCTTTTCCGGATGGTAAAATTAGGTTATATGGCTGGTTTCTGTAAACAATATGCGGCTCATTTGTTGATTCATAGACACGTTAACGTTATTTATCATAGCATCATAATACGTTTTCATCATTGTCTTGGTAAATAGAACGTGGTCTTTCTATATTTTTCGGCCATTCAAGTTGTTTCAGTTGTCGTTTTATAAAATTAAGTAAAAAGACTACTTTATCTGATAAAACCAGTAAAATTTTAGATTTTGGCCGATAAAATGTCGTTCTAAAATTGTGGAAACTGATTACCAGCAGAAAAAACAGGAAATATACGGGAATTTTGAAAATACTTTATGTTGACACCCTGTGTGTTGTATGTAAGGTGTATTATGTAATATGAACAGTTTTGTACAGCAAATGTCAAACCTAAAATCCTCTAGTTATGTGGAAAGTATAAACAGACAGTAGGAAGTAATATAATTTCTATGGTTTTAATTTGTCTGCTTTGACCAATAGGCCGTAACTGTAAACCTCATAAGTGAACTTGGGAACTTATCCCAATCTTTAAACTTGTATCGTCTGATGAATCCTGCATAACGCTAGTGAGTTGTTAATGTTGCGTGCTACGTCACAGACAAATCTGCTCGAGTGAGCCACCCCTACACCCTGTGCTGCCGGCTCTGGTGGAAGTGTACGTCAACTCCATCCTGGTACCCAGCAGCAAGGCGCTGCAGACTCCGGAGAACACCAACCAGCCGATTACCACCGAGGAGATCCGGCGGGTCTTCAGGGACACGCTCACTCATGGGGTGAGTCACACTACCTCAGTTATTGCCCCCTCTTAAATCAGCCAGCAGTAAACTGACTAAAAGTTAATTTTCAATGTTATTCAGGATATGTTTTAGAAAAACTTATAACTTTGTGTTTTCTAAAATCTCAGGAAATCTTTTTCTTGAGAAGGCCTAATTTAATTTGGCCACCATAGTTATGTGGGCAGGGTAAATACCCAGCTGGTAGGTAAATAAAAAATGGGTATTTACCCGGGAACTTACCCCAAGCTCCGGGTAAATACCCAAAACGTGGGTATTTATGATTATAAGATATTTTATAAGATTATTTATATTTATAAGATTCAAGATTCAAAATTTCTTTATTCACAGAATACAATTGTGTACATGAATAGTGTCAAAATACAAGGTTATTTCAAATACAGTAAAATAACAATGTACCAATAACTAAACTAATAACTAAACCAAACTAAAATAAACTAATTAGGTATTAATGTTAATACCTAATTAACATTTTTAAATTTAGCATTAAGGAATTCCTCAATACTATAAGGAGCCAGATTAAGTAAATATAATTTTAGCTTCTGTATGAACTTGACTTTGTTATCTTCCTTTTTAACTATGCCAGGTAGTAGATTTCTTAAGAAATAATTTCCGGTGTTTGAGGTTTCTTTTTTGAATAGTTCTAGGCGGTGGTGTTTATGGACAGTTGTATTTTTCCCCTGGTATCATAATTACTAGATACTTCTTTTTCATTTATTTTATAAACATGTCAAATAGTTTCAAAAACATATAAACCATGTACTGTGAAAATTCCCATTTCTTTAAAATAAGGTTTTACTGACTCAATATATTTAATATATTTAATTTTTGTATTCTAATGGCATTTTCTTGCATAGTTAAGATCTTTTTCAAATTTTGTTGTGTTGTTCCACCATAAACACTAATTCCATAACTAACATGTGATTCCACAAGAGCATGATAAATCATTTTTAGAACTGTGTTGCAAAGAAAATACATTGTCCGTAAGACGAACAAATCAGAATTTATTTTACTTACTAAATAATCAGTATTACAGCTAAGATGTTCATCAATAGTCCGGCCCAAAAATTTAGAAGTTTTAACTTGATTAATAGTTTGGTTATCTATAGCAATTTTTGGAACCACATCTTTTTATTGTTATTTATGTGGAATAATATAAAATTTATTTGATTAGCATTAAGGGTCAAATTGTGATGTGTTAAAAACTGTTTAATTTTTGTTAGTTCTAATTTGGAAGATGTTTCAATGTCAGTGATTGATCTTCCTGAGGTTTTAGGATTGTCCCGCACAGGCCGATTTCGGTATTAAAATAATAAAAATGCCGGTTGGGAAACATATTATTATTTATTAAATCACACAATCAACTTCACAACTTCACAACAATTGATCTAGAACAATTTACACTTCGTTTTACATTAGGTATTTCCGCGGTCAATTACAAAATAAGGTTACATTAAATTTGGAAAAGTATTAATTTAGTTTTACTCTAATGAGGAACGATGAGACGCGTATCACATCCTCGGGGGTCAGCGCGCAACTCCTGCTCTCACGCCTCGGCGTCGCGCTGAGGCGACGGGCCTCAGCCAATCACAGCGCACGGCCCGATGGAGGCTAGTGCTGACGCCCGCATTCTCATCCTGGGGCGAGGCTACAATCTCTCTCTCGAGTTAGAAAACTCTGGACTCAGTTTATAATGAAAATATTTGGATTCGATTTCTGGGCTGTTTGAAGGGATTTTTAAATGGTTGGTGGTCTTCATAATTACTGTACTGATTTATTAATCAGTATACTTTAGATAAATTATCCCAAATGTGGTGTAACTAATATTTAATAAAATGACAAACAAATGTTGCTGAATCCTTAGATTACAGCCGCTGATGTAAATTTGGGAGTGGGTCGTTACACTCCCCCCTCCTCTAGTTCATGCTGGCCTCAGCATGAGGTCTCCTCTTTATGTATGGGGACCTCCTGTCCTCAAGGGCGGAACGGCCCTTCTGTCGATGAATCCTTGCCACCAACCTCAAATTAAAGCGGGCACAAGTCACAATGTGACGTGAAACATGACAAGAGTTTACAAAAGTCAAATTTAAGGGGACAAAAAAAAAAAGATAAAGATAAAGGAAACTTTCCTTTAACTAGACTTCAGCTCCATCAATATGAATGGGACGGTATTTACTTTTATGTTCCGCAATTTCTAGTAAACATGCGTCTCATCTCCTCGTACAAATTTGCAAACTTTTCAAAACAAGTATAACAAAAATGTATATACACCTGATGCTCCAATCATAAATCAACAAAATTATTACAACAAAACACTCCAGGGCCATTCCATGCCAAATCATCCAGGGGCTGACACCCATGGTCTCAGATTTTAATACAAATTTGTATATATCAAGTGACAATAAAAATAAGAAAAAATGCAAAGTTTCACCAAATTCCATTAAGTAGTTTCAGAATTATAGTCGTTTAAAGTTTTACGAAAATGTAATTTCCGAGGGCAGTATGAGCGGTAAATCAGCTTGTACGTTTCCACGTTTTTCTAAATAACATTTATATTTATGTAGCTAGAGGCTTCAAACTTTATGAATTTGTCCTAAATTTAATGGAGAAGCAGATTATACTATAAGTGTTGGCATTATAACTTTTCATCAATGTTCAAAAATTCATAAAAAACAAAAATTATGGTTTTTTTCAAATTGTGACGGTTATGTAAAAAACAATCTTTGGCTAAAATCTCTCTCCAGATACCCTAATACAACCATATATCACTGAAAAGAGCATAAAATTTCCTTTCAAATGGTGAAATAATATTTGTGGGTTTCTATGTTCTAAAAGTTTTATTACAATGTAAAGTTAATAAATAAATTTTTGAATAGCGGAAAAGGTATTTTCATTGACAAAGACAGTGTTTGTGGTAAGGATGTTAGAAAGTCAATAACATCTTCTAAAATAAAGGACTGTGGAGCTAAAATTATAGATAATATACTTGCATTGTATTTTTGCACTTTATGGTAGACGTATTCTTGGCTGCAACCCACTTAACGCGTTGGCTGCTGCAGACCCCGACGATTTTTTTTCTCAACATAGAAACTTATGCAAATTTCATGTTTAAACATGTTTGCAGCAGCAGAAGTGTTAAAACAAATAATTTTAAACAGTGTGATAACCCTTAATTACGGGTGACCCGGAATCACAACATGGCTCAACATTGAAATATATATAAAATTTTCATCTTTAAACTTGTTAAACAATGTTGACTTGTAGGTTTTAGGTTTATTTAATATGGAAGTAGTTTGCTTTATTCACATTAAGAAAGGGAAGGAATATTTGTTATATTTGTTGGCTCTAAGGGATTAATGTTTATTGAATTAAAATATCAAAATATACCCAATTGAAAGCAATAGTTCATAAAACTGCATTATTTTCAAACATTTAGTTTATTTGCTAGCTATGAAAGTAAAATGTTCTAAAATGTATTTTTAGTTATAAAGCAAAAACATATAACTATATATATTAAGCATTTTTAAGAAACAGTTTGAAGTTTGATTCAGTCAAGTGAAACAAAATTCTGCAGGGACACACTTTTATGTGTGTGTTTTCCTCCTGTCTGGACAGGGCATAACAACTCTCAACATGAGTCCCCTTCCATCTCCAGATTCTCTTGCTGTCTGTTCAATATACAGCTTGCTTTTGTCTAGTTAACATCCTGTGTGTTGTATCCCCATTAATGGCTTTTGATATTTTAAGTGTGTGGTAGTGTATTTATAATGTGTAATATGTAGGCCTTTTTAAAATCATAAACAAAGTGTGTGATGTGAAGTGGTGTAAGTAATATACCTGATTATTGTTCTGTTTTTTCTTAACTATGGAAGTTATGGCGTGCAGTAGTGAGTATAGACCTAGTTTCATATGTACTGTGGGTATTTTTTTAAACTCTTGCTGCAAAAATACATCATTAACAAAGAATAGGGATATTTATGTGATTTCTGATCAATTGTCAGAGCAAGAAATAGAAGTGTTGTCTTGGCGGACAAATAATCAGTACAGTGAAAAAGACACAATTTGTTCCCACCATTTGTGTTACTTTGTAAAATATTTTGAAAGAAACCAAAAAGCCTGCTGTGATCCATTTCAAAGACACTCTATTCCCTTAACAAAGATAAACAATCTGAGGGTAATTACATTGCAAAAGGCAAAGGATATTAAGGAAAATAAAAACATTACTTTAGTCCCAGGTAAGTTGCTGTGCACTAACTGTAGAAAATCATTATTGGAGGCAAAATCTGAACAGGATAATGAAGAAATGATTGTAAGTTGTCAGAGTGATGAAGAGACTGAAGAAGAATTAAAAAATGCAAACAGAGCAGTTGAAAAAGACAAACTAAATGAGGCTCTTTTAGGATTAGATATAACACCACTGAAGCTTAAATCATTATCTACACACTCTAAGAAAAAATATGTTCAAAAAAAGTTGAAACAGGCAAAAACTCAGGTTAAAAAAAAATTATCATTTGTCGTACAAGTAAATGATTCCCAGAGTGAATCCTCAAGCGAATCAGAATTTGCAATAGAGGGAAATGAATTGAAGAGTAAATCTGAGGATCTTGATAATTTAGTTGATCTCATGAGGGACAAATTGAAGACAAACTTATCCAGGCGAGAGAAAATACAAATATTAACAATTGCTCCGAAGTCTTGGTCACGCAGGAAAGTTGCGGAGGAATTTAATGTAACAGAGTACTTGGTACGAAAAGCTAGAGCTCTAACAAATGAAAAAGGTATTTTGGCTTTACCAGAACCTAAACAAGGTAGAAAAATCCCCCAAGAGACATTAGATATAGTGCAAAATTTTTATCAAGATGATGAATTCTCTTATATAATGCCAGGTGCTAAAGATCGCATTAGCATAGAAAAAAATGTGTACATGCAGAAAAGACTTATTCTATCTAACTTGGATGAATTGTTTGTTGCTTTCAAGGAAAGATTTCCCCACCTGAAAATAGGGTTTTCCAAATTTTGTTCGTTAAGACCAAAATGGTGTGTGCTGGCTGGTTCACCAGGCACCCATTGTGTATGTGTGTGCTTATACCACCAAAATGTAGAGCTCTTGGCTAATGCTATGAACCAATATGACAAGGAATTTGTACATAACATGACAGACAAATTGGTATGTAACAGGCAGAATAGAGATTGCATGCTTCGGCGTTGTGATCAATGCCCTAAAACACCTGAGTCACTTAAACTTTATTTGGAAGAGGTTTTGGAAGACTTTGATGATGAAGAGGAAATAAAATTTTCACAGTGGATTAGTGATGGCCGAATGAGATTACAATCTATGCTTCTGCATCGCCAAGAATTTATTGATTTTACCATCCGTAAAATTGAATCCCTAATCCCTCACTCCTTTATTACCAAATCACAAAATGCATACATAAAGCAGAGAAAAGAAAACCTAGGATTTGATGAAGTTTTGGTCTTAATGGATTTCGCTGAGAACTATAATTTTATTCTTCAAAATGAAGTACAGTCATACCACTGGAGCCATTTAAGTTGTTCACTTCATCCTGTAGTAATATATTCTAAAAATGGAGATGGTACCTTACTAGAAACATCATTGTGTTTCATTTCTGATGACCTAAAACACGATGTACCATTTGTCTACTCTGTCCAAGAAAAAACAATTGATTTCATTAAGTTGACATTTCCATCAGTTGGAAGAGTGGAATACATTACCGATGGGTGCAGTGCACAATATAAAAATTTCAAAACCATGATGAATTTGTGTTGTCATGAAAAAGATTTTCAACTTAAAGGAAGTTGGTCTTTTCATGCAACAAGTCATGGAAAAACTGTATGTGACGGAATCGGAGGTACAGTAAAAAGAACTATTACAAAGAGAAACCTCCAAAGTTCAAAAGAAAGTGAACAGATTGTAAATGCTTGGCAAATGTTCAAATTTTGTAATAATCTATTTTCAAAAATAAAATTTTTCTTTTTGAGTGAAGAAGATATTGAAAATATAAGAATAAACCAAAGTAGTCGTTTTGAATCTGGGCAAAGCATAACTGGAACAAGAAGTTTTCATTTTTTCCAACCTGCATCATCAGAAGAAATCACAGCAAAAAGAGTGAGCTCAGACTCTGATATCTGTTTAAGAAAAAACATGTTTAACCCATCAGGGCCAATGATTGAACCTAACCTCCATTCTTTTGTTGCCTGTGTTTATGAAAGCAACTGGTGGATTGGAATGGTTCAGCAAATTAATGAGGAAGAAGGGGATTATGATATCCTCTTTATGCATCCTCATGGTCCGGCTGAAAACTTTTATTGGCCTCAAAAAGAAGACAACTGTCCTGTACCACCACCTCATCTCCTTTGTAAAGTAAAACCTCCAGTGGCAACGTCACAATTGGGTCGAACTTATAAAATTGATTCTGACTCTCGAAAAGAAATCAACAAAGCCTGGAACAACTTTAAAATGTCACTATAGACGGTCATCAGTTTTAAGTTTCAGTGATTGTTTACTTACATTTTAAGTTACTTCCGAACCAAGACAAGACTTTTTAAAACTTTATAACAATTTTTAACGTTTAACAAATTGTGAAGATAAAAGAATAATGTGTGAGTATAACAGAAGAATTTTCCCAGAAAAATCTGTATAAGAAGTAAGTAAACCAGTACAGTAACTAAAAACTATCAATATTAAATGTAAATATTGTATATTTCGTGTAGGTAGGTATCATAAATTCGGAAGGTTGTTTAATGTAAGCTAAATCAGTACACCCTCAGCATTGGGGTAAAAAAGGAGCACTTAAGCCAGGTAATTTCATATTTGTATATTGTATTAAAACTCTTGTAATGCTACAACTTGCAAATATTATTTCACCATTTGAGACTGACATGCATGCTCTCCAGTAATACATAGGCTAACAAGGGTATACATTTAATTTCAAAATGACATCATGACATAATTTCAAAATGACTGTACAAAATTATGAGTTGTAATTGTGTTATATCCAACAGTGAGCCTTATATAATTACAAAATATGCCATGAAAATTGTATTCCATATGATTTTAGCTCCATAGTCCTATATTTTAGAAAATATTATTGACTTTCTAACATCCTTACCACAAACTCCGTCTTTGTCAATGAAAATACCTTTTCCGCTATTCAAAAATTTATTTATTAACTTTACATTGTAATAAAACTTTTAGAACACATAAACCCAAAAATATTACTTCACCATTTAAAAGGAAATTTTATGCTCTTTTCAGTGATATATGGTTGTATTGGGTATCTGGAGAGAGATTTTAGCCAAAGATTGTTTTTTACATAACCGTCACAATTTAAAAAAAACAATAATTTTTGTTTTTTATGATTTTTTAAACAATGATGAAAGTTATAATGCCAACACTTATAGTATAATCTGCTTCTCCATTAAATTTAGGACAAATTCATAAAGTTTGAAGCCTCTAGCTACATAAATATAAATGTTATTTAGAAAAACGTGGAAACGTACAAGCTGATTTACCGCTCATACTGCCCTCAGAAATTACATTTTCCTAAAACTTTAAACGACTATAATTCTGAAACTACTTAATGGAATTTGGTGAAACTTTGCATTTTTTCTTATTTTTGTACACACTTAATGTATACCAAATTTCATGAAAATCTGAGAACTTGGGTGTCAAATTGTAATTTGGCTGGATGATTTGACATGGAATGGCCCTCCAGTTACATACTCTATGTGGTTACTAAATCTCTGACAACTTATTAATATTCCCCTTCTCTTTGAACTGCTTATAATCATATACAATGAATTTCCCTAGTTAACACCAGAAATAAAATATACACATGGTACGTAGACCAACAGCGCACAACGCTTGACAACAAGAGAATGAGAAAGAGAGAACAAAGTGGCTTAGACACTCATCACTGTGCAAAATTGTGAGTCAGTATTTTAGTCAATTGGAATTTGAAAGTAATGCACCGAACTGTGCCTAATTTAATTGACGATTTATAGTTCAAGAATATCAGTTGGTTCGGGAATTTTGGTTTTATTGAGATTTGGAACGCTACTCACTCGATCTGGTGAAGCCGCACGAGCTTTCACTTGGGGCCGGTCATTCACACTGTCACCCCTACGGTATGATGAGTGATCTAGCCTGGTCACCTATTTACCTGTGCTTTCTGCTTCTCGAGTACAAGTATACTAAGTACATCAACAGTTAACTACACAAAGAAAGTCCCTGACTTCACGATTCACATTCCCCAGTTAACAACTACATTAATCAAAATCCTGTAACTCCCAAAATAAAACATATAAAATTCCGCTCATGATATTATCATAGTACACTTAACTTACACATACAGCGAAATATTACGACACTTTAACTTTGGACTGAGGTACCGGCCTACTCTAATAATAACAAAATTCTTATTCTCCAGGGTGCTCCTGAGGTCTTATAGCAAAAAAAAATAAAAGGTTAATACTTTAAGGGATAGCCCGCCCACACCTAAGGACTCAGACGCCAAAGGACTGCCCGGGCACCTTAGGGGTGCTTGGGTGCCGTTATGCGGAAAATGCGGTGGGCTCTTGTAGCAATCTGTACTCGGTTCTCTCACTATCCTGAGACTTGCTCTAGAGGCATGGGAAACTTTGATCCTCAACGGAATAAAAAAAGATGAACTTAATGAGTGTTGAGACACTGCAAGTGTCTACTTACAAACTTAAAACTAATCACAACCTTCGTTGCTTTTAACCCACCGCTTGGTATTTAAATGGAGCTGCGTTTAATTCGCCTCGCCTGCCTCTGGTTGCGAGACAGGCCCACCGTATATCCCTCCCTTTCACAATCCTATTGGTACCTCAGCCAAACCAAAAACAAAAGACGCAGCAAAAAAACCTATCTTCATTATACGAGGCCTGGTAGTGTCCCATACGCAGTCTTGCTGGGGGGTCCGGAAAATCCCTCAGCAAGGCATTTACAACAGTCAACCGTACAAACTATCTCTATCTCAGTTAACCGTACAGTCCAGCGGAAGGAGTTGAAGGGATGGGGGTTTTAGGGGTTGTGGATTGCGCGCTTACCTTCCTGTGAACACCAGATACCACTCACCAGCCCTACCTTTGCAATGGTATCTCAAATTATAAAATAAATAAAGAAAAGGGTTCACACTACCATCCTCCACGATACTTACACTCTAAACACAAAACCACAGTTGCAACACCTCGTTACAGACAACTTAAAATAAAACACAACCGAAGCTTATTACTAAAGGCCTTACTCATCACTGTCGAAACAAGAAAGGGTCCACTGTCCCCCACGTCGCATCCTGATGAGCACTCTAAGTCCGATCGCTAGTCCGTTCGCGGATATTCTCGTATCCTCACGCGATACCGATCGTCTTGACGCCGCACGGATTCATGGGTCCTTCCGCACCGCGGTAACTTTCAATATTCCAACACGGTTTATGAGTTCTCTTAGGCTAGCCTTACTCACGACGCTTTCCAGCTGAATTCCACTCTACGGTTTACCGGTAGCCGAAGCTCTAGTTGCTGGCTCTGGGGCTGCAGTCCCCTCGTCATCTCCAAGTCTCGGAACAGCTGTTCCCATCTCAACATCAGGATTGGTCACATCACTCAGGTCTGCGAACGTCTGCGGCGCTCTGGTCAAGGTCGCAGTCCTCTGCTCTCTGCGCTGGAGTCTGGAGCTCGGGAACCAGGCGGCAAGCACCTCCCAGTACCTACAACATGCAATAAACAGCATCAGGGTCATCACCACACAGATTCTCATCGTTACTATCAAACTTACTCTCTGTGCCCTATCCCTAAAATCATAGTGGGACGGCAAAAGGAAAAGTGCCTCTCCCAAATGGTATTCTCGCACATTCACGGTGCCCAGCTCATTGTCGAGTCCTTCTAGGACTTCTAGGGTGGCATTCACATCGATATTTATCAACTCGGTCTCTTCGTCTGAGAGCATTGACTTCAAATCAGGAATAAAAACTTTACTTATCTGGCCGACATGAGTGTTGCTGCCGTGTATACGGACAGGCACCTTAAACTCATCACTAATAACATCACATTTATACGCCTCGGAGATCACTCCCACTCCACTCATCTGCATGGTGGTCACGTTTATCTTTCCGCCATCCTCGTAAAAGTTCAGAGTTACCTTGTAGGGCTCGGAAGCACTTCAACAACACGGGGGACCTCAAATCGGTGGTCAATTTTCGCTCACAACTGTAAGAAAGTTTTCCAACAAACAGATCGGACACGCAACTTGGCCTCTTGGCCATGATCATTATGACTTCCTCAAGCGGGCAGATTACAAGTCGGCCGCTCAGACAGTCACGGTCGAATTTATCACTGCTATACCAAGTATATTGTAATCTATCCTTGCTCACTAGGAGCTTCTGATTTTTTTCACACACCCCATTTTTTCACACCCCATTGGGTCCATTTTTTTTTTTTTTTTTTTTTTTAACGTCCTATCATATATTGGGTATGTGTACCCGTCATACGCCTGAAACAACTTATCGTCACTTTTCAACGGGAGCTGCAGCACAATCCTGAGGGTTTGCTCAGTCACGTAACTATGGGCAACCAAAACCAAGTAATACTCATGAATGTTTTCTAACTCAACGCGCAGGTGTAATTTGGCTGGAGGGGGCACAACCTCTTTTATTTCTTTTAAAATTCTTAGAAACTCTGAGGGCGAGAGCAAGTCACTACTTACTTTCCCACCACCTAACTGTTCTACTGCTTTGTGAAACTGGATTATTTTGCGAATAGTATCTGAGACCGTACTCTAAGTCTCAGAAATTGCAGAATTTAATTTTAAATAACTAAACACGTCTCTTAACTGATGTTGCGTAATTTGGTCCGTTTTAAAAAGTCTACTAAGGGTCTGATACATTACTGAATGATAAGATTTGATTGATAAAATTACTGAATTTAGAGTTTTTGAATGATTTACCAATTGATGCGCCACGTTGGCCAGGATCGTCATTTTCTCTTGACGAACAAGCAAAGACACCAAATTATTTACTTCCTTTACGTATTCATGGACGTCTTGTTTCAAAATGGCAAATTAATACCTTAAACCCTCCTCTAATTGAGGTAGTTTAGAGTGTATACTTACGCTATCACGCAAAAGGTCAGAATAAAATTTGTCAAGATACTGTTTTACCTCTACCGCCAAATTGCTGAGTTTCCGGCTCTGTACTTGCATTTCCGTAAGTTTGTACTTCAGGGTGACCCTCCAGTGGCTGTCAGACAGGAGGACCTCCTGGCCTCCTTCGAAGATGATGCCCTGGTGGAAGCAGCTAACTGCCCCCAATACTAATAAAATGTACCCTATAACAGATTTGAATCATGTTAAATTTTTGTTATATCACTATTACTTATTTCACTCTTTAGTTTTGTTTATTAATCCCCCATGCGTTTCCGATACCTCCCACACTTAACTAGTGTAATCCTGGAGATACGCGGGTCTCCTACGGGCCCTTTTTGAGCTGTCCGGGACAGGCTCCTGTACTTCCTGTGGCTCGTCTATTCCGTCGTCACTCACTTGTGGGTCGTTGACCCATTCTTCCAACCCTACCTCGGGGTCCGCGTTTGTTTCTACCACCGGCGGAGGGGGCACTGGGGCGCGCCTCGGGCACGGTTTTATACGGTTCACGTGTACCGTTACTTCTCGCTTCCTGATCTTCAGCACGACGTTGAGCGGAGAGAGCACCTTTATGACCTTATAAGGACCCTTCCACAGTTTCGAGAGCTTTTTAACCCTGTGT
Source organism: Allygus modestus (assembly GCA_963675035.1). NCBI lineage: Eukaryota > Metazoa > Arthropoda > Insecta > Hemiptera > Cicadellidae > Allygus > Allygus modestus. The sequence continues at coordinate 137,993,577 of OY776111.1, forward strand.
CGCCCTATACTAGGAACGTGCAGCAGGACCAACTGCCCTTCGTGGTACTCTACTTCTTTCACTTTCTTATTGTACTGCCGCTCATACCGGCCGCGGGCAATAGCTTTTCGTTTCGCCGCTACTTCAAAAGTCTCTTTCAGTTTACTCCTCAGGGTCTTCACATGATCGTTGTACAGATCATCACCTTCCGTGATGGTCAGATCTGCTTCCAAGGGTGTTTCCATTTTCCTACCGAAAACCATTTCAAAAGGCGAGAACCCTGTAGCCTCGTGACCTTGTGAATTGTAGGCCATCGTAACGTACGGAAGGTACTCGTCCCAATCGGTTTGATGCCGGTTCACGAAGTGGCTTAGCATGCGCGCGATCGTGGAATGCACTCTTTCCAACCGGCCATTCGCTTGCGGGTGGAAACCAGTAGTCTGAATTTTACGTACATGTAAGAATTTACAGAGCTGACTGATAAGGTCGGAAGTGAAATTCGCGCCTTGGTCCGAAATCAAAGCTTTTGGAACACCAAATTTTGTGATCACGCGTTGTACTAGCGCTCTTGCGATACTCTCTGCAGTCTGGTCTGGTAGCGGGATGAACTCGCAATACCGAGTGAAATGGTCCATCACACTCAGGATGTACACATTCCTGGAGCAACTAGTGGGCAGAGGGCCCACAATATCCGCTGCGATAACTTCAAAAGGAGCCTCGGGCTCGTTGAAAATAGTCCCTAGGGGAGCTCTAATTTTCCCGTAGTCGGTACGCTGGCTACAACTCTTGCATGTGCGAACATAATCATAAACCTCTTTGTCCATCCCTTTCCACCAAAACTTTTCCTTAATGCGTTGAAGTGTCTTAGCTACACCAGCATGCCCAGCTGTAGGCAGGTCGTGGTGAAGGCGCATGACTTCCCTAGTAAGACTGACTGGTACTACGATGCTCCTTTTACCTCCACTTAGTCTATACAAAATCTTTTCCGGGCTGAATTTGAAACTTTTGGCCTTTCCTAACTCCTTACAATGGGGATCATTTTTCTGGTGCTCGCGGAGCGTGGCCAAATCCATCACGGGGAGCTCGTCCCTGCGAAGGGCCGCGCACATGGCTCTGCTGAGACCATCGGCGTTAGTATGCTTCTTGCCGGGCTTGTGTTCTACAGTGTACGTAAACTCAGCCAACCTCAGAGACCACCTCATTAGTCTGCTACTTGGGTCTTTTAAAGACAGCATCCAACGTAAGGCGCTGTGGTCCATAATGACTTTGAACGGACGACCCAACCGGTAGCACCTGAAGTATTTCGTACTCCAGACCAAACTGAGGAGTTCTAACTCGGTTGTGGCGTAGTTCTTCTCGGCGGGAAAGAGGGTTCATGAGCAATACGCGACCGGGTGTTCTTGCCCGTCAATTTCTTGGGAGAGCACGGCACCCAAGGCTTGCGTGCTAGTGTCGGTGGACAATACGAACGGTTTGCTAAAGTCAGGGAATATCAATACAGGCGCAGAGGTAAGCAGCTGTTTTAGCTCATCGAAAGCCTCCTGACAATCCGTCGTCCATTTGAACTCAGTTCCCTGCTTGGTTAGATCGAACAGTGGTTTTCCGATCGTAGCGAATCCCTCTATGAAACGACGATAATACCCCGCTAATCCCAGGAACGACCGAACGTCTTTGACTGTCTTAGGTACAGGGAAGTCGCGAACAGCTTTGATCTTATTCGGATCTGGCTCGACACCTCTTTTGGTGATGACATGACCGAGGTAGTTCACCTCATCTACCACGAAACTACATTTGCTGAGCTGTACACTAAGGTTGACCCCTTGTAATTTGTCTAGCACCTCTCCTAACGCTATTAAGTGAGATGGCAAATCCTTCGAAAAGAGGATGATGTCATCGAGATACACAAGACACTTCTCACCCTTGAGGCCCATCAGGACTGAGTCCATTAAACGCTAAAATGTGGCAGGTGCGGTGCTTAGGCCAAATGGCATTCTTTGGTACTCGTAGTGTCCACCTGGTACGTTAAAGGCGGTTTTAGGCCTACTTTCCTCGTCAACTTGGATCTGGTGATAGCCAGACCGCAAGTCCAGGGTCGTGAACATGCGACAGCCTCCAAGGCTATCCAACGTCTCCGTGATTTTGGGAAGAGGGTATACATCGGCTGTGGTAATGGCGTTAACGGCACGGTAGTCTACACAAAACCTAAATTTAGGGGTTCCGTCAGGGGATTTCTTAGGGACTATCACTACCGGAGAGGCCCACTCACTTTGGCTAGGGGCTATGATGCCCTTTTCTAGCTGATCTTTGATCAGTTCATCTAGAACAGCCTTTTGGTGGTGCGGCACTCGATAGGCCTTCTTATAGATAGGCGCTGCGTCACCGGTGCGAATGACATGCTTCACAGCAGAAGTGCAACCCAACGGTTGAGTGTTACTATGAGCGAACACGCTCTTATACTTCATAAGCACGGGCCTCACGTGATCTCTCACATCCTGCGGGAGATGAGTTAACTTCGCATCTAAACAATTTTCAAACTCGGCCTCATCAACCTTTTCGATCCTACCCACTCTAGCTTCGGGCACGGTATACCCTTCCAGAACTATTCCTCGCAAAATGTCAGCCAATCGTACTTTCCCCAATTCATTTAAATGCAACCCATGCTTCGTGTACATCCCCTTTTGAAATTTATCATGAATATTATGAAAGATGATATTCCCCTTAGTTCGTTGCCTCACGTTTTGGACTATTACTTCGACAAGGCGGTTCGCGTCACTTAGTTCTTGGCAGAGGTTTACATCATAGCGATCAAAAATCGATAACATAGCTATTTTTGCTTTCCACGAGGCCGGCAGGGCACTAAAGGCTTGTTGCAGCGTCAACGAATAGGGAGCAAACTTGTCGTCAACATCGTTAGTCCCGCCAATCAAAACGACTAAGTCCCTCTCCGTCAGTTTTTCAAGTTCCCATTTTAAGTTCGACATCACGTGTTTTAATTTCCCATTAGGCATAAACATTACGCTTACTTCAATATCTCGCGGTAATTGTTCAGATAGAATTTCTTGCAGCCCTCGCCCGTGACTATCAGCCAAAATCACTACTTTGCGCCGCACTTGTCCAAATTCTCTATCATCGACCAGGTCACTATCCAGGAGTCCTAGCTTTAAATTCTTCGCAAAGGCCAATTCTTCCCCACTAACGTTTACAACTTTAACCCAGCATCGATTGTCGACTACTGTCGTTAGGGTCCTGGCAAGGTAAACACCATGAATCGTTAATTCTATTGGTTCGACAACAACGTCCTTTCCTTCTAGTTCCTTAGACTCTATAGCGAATTTACTAATTTTAACCTGAATCCTCTTCTCACTCCGCGGCGGGAGCTTAACGTCCTGATAGCAATACACAAAAGATTCTTTGCAGTTATTACGTTCAGATTTACTCTCGCGGCTGACAAGAGGGGAGCTTAGGGGCTGATTCCATCTCGTGATCAGGCACCTTCGCCCCGCGCGTCGGGTCAGGCACGCTTTCACCCTTAGTTAATCGATTTAACCAAATTTCTTTCCCATACAATTTCAAAACCCCTTTTTGTACATCAATTTTTCCGTTACCCTCTTGCAGGATGTCGCAGCCTATCACGGCTAAGTAGCCCTTTGGTAGGTTACTCACTATATACTCTCCAGGTACCTTCACGCCAGGTTTCAAAGTAAGGGACACTTTTTGTTTACCGTAGACCTTAAGGGTTCGACCCGAGATACCTCGTAACACCACGTCAGGTTTGTTCATCGGTGCGGAGGACACGTCACGTTTTATTAGGGATACTTGAGCTCCGGTATCTACCAACACCTTGCCCTCAGCGGCCTCTATTTTTCCTACAGCCACAAGTTCCTGGGCTAGGTTCCTCACCTCAGGGACTACCCTAATAGTCTTCTCAACCATACGACACTTCTTTTTCGTCGCCCTAGGCACATCTTTGACAGCAGATGGCTTCATTGGCGAGGTCTAGCAGCGGCGAGTCCGCTGGTCCCGGCCTCGTTTCCCGCTCGCCAATTGTTTGGGGCTGAGTCGAACACAACATTCGCGCTGTATATGTCCCGTCTTTCTGCAGCGCCAGCATATTCTTCCGCCTACTGGACCGTACACTCCCTGGTCACATGTCCTTTCGCGTGACATTTAAAACAAACAATCTCGGGATCATTCGTCGCCTGGAATACTTTGCGCTCGGGTGTCGTGCGAAACGCGTCATGAGTCTGCCTACGTCGTACAGGCGTATAGGCTAGGTCTGGCTCCATCAAGTCAGGATTTCTATTAGCAGTGCGCAGAGTGACAGATCGCAAACGGCCCGCTTCCGCTCTCCTGCCCATCGTACGCAGCTGTTCTACCGACGTAATATCAAACATTGCTAGTCTGTCCTGGAGTTGGGGATTGAGGTTATGGTAGATCTGTTTCAACCTAACCGCCTCTGGGACATTAAAGGCCAGCCTACCGTACAGCCCTTCCATCGCCGCGATGAAGAGATCGATCGATTCGGCCTCTCCTTGTACCCTATTAAATATTTCTTGCTGCAGGCGTATATGATGGTCCAGTGGTTGAAATACCGCTGCCAAGTCAAGGCATAGCTGTTCCCACGTGTTAATCCGGCCTATTGTGGAGCGATACCACATTAGGGCAGGTCCTGAGAACAGGTCAACCGCGGAATCAAAGAGCTCGGCAGAGGTCACGCCCCTGGCTCTACGTAACTCTTCCACTCGTTGGAGGAACGCGCCGACACTTTGTGACTGCCCATCGAACTTAAGGCCCCATTTATAAACCGGCACAGGCCTAGAGCGCAGATAAGATTCCTGAGATGCCTGAGGAACACCAAAACTTTTGTGTGACTCGCGAGGGGTGGATGGAGGGAGGGGCTGGGCGCATTTTGTCACCACCAGTGCCTGTGAAGCGGCAGGCAAGGATGGCTCTAGCTTATTTTCTACCGGCGGTTGTTGGACGGGCGCCGCAGTAGCAGGCAGCCTAGCAGCTGCTGCCGCTTGGTCACTGCTACTCCCACTAGACTGACTCGTGTCCTTCGAAACTTTAAATTTACCTAACAACGCCCTAAATCTACCAAGCAAATCCTCACGCTGTTGCTCGGTTTCCTCCCCAGTCGTACCATCAACGACTGCGCGCTCGGCCCTCAAAAAACTATGCCAAGTTCTGGCCTGGATCCGCTGACCCTCGGTATCCAAATAATCACCATCATAGTCCCGTATTAATTTTGTCAATTCGTCAATCTTTTCCTCACATTCGCGTAGCTCGTCCTCGATTGCCAGTGAGGCTATTACGGTGTCGTCGACCGGTGTATTCTCTTTTATACACCTCGTCAGCCGCCTCCTCAAATCGTCGGCATTGCCCTCCGTGCATTGCCCTCGAATTTTCAGTTCGTAAATGTTTTCCGACTTCTTCAGATGGTAAGCGTTCATGTTGATCAATGCGACTAGTTTCCACAATGAAAAGGTAAATGGCATTCACCAATACCACCCCTAATGCAAGCAGAACAAAAATGTTTTTTTTTTTTAAAGTTCAGTCAATTTTTTTCAAAAACACAATTAAAAGTTTAAATAATTTATTTATTTTTCATCCCCAACCTTTACTGAAGGTTATTGTCCATTAATTCTCTCAACATTCAAATTACTGGATTCACCGGTGTAGAACCCTCAATAACCCCCTACTGATGAGAGCTCCTGAAATAATTAAAATTCGCCCAGTCCCATTTATAATTTCCAATACTTAACTGAAGCAATCATCAGAGGCTCACACGCCTAAGTCCACACGTTGTTCATTTTCAAAGAAAATTTCAAAAATAATTTAAAGTCCCGACTTAAAGTTCAATGAAATGTCACAGAACTCCTATTTCCCCACTACTAACGCTTTGTTTCGTCGAAAATTTTCAAAGTTCTGATTTACTTAATTTCTTTGGTAAATAAAAATGCACTGGTATCCTTTGACCTGACAATGGAGATAGGCCAGAAAATTGACACAGTTTATAAGTGTCAGATCATTAATTTTATTAATTTGTAACAATAAAATGTTTCAATTACTTGATTTTAAATTATTGGCCTATTTCCAATGACGCCCAGATTTTTTCCAATGCATTTATAGATTTACCACTTAAATATACAACCCAGAGTTAATCACACATGCAAATAAACTTAGGTTAATTTAGAAAGCATTTATTCTAAGGTTAATATAATTAATAAATCCTACAAACTCCACCTAGCACCTACCATCCTATGGTAAGACCTAGGCCCAGAACCATGATAACATTTCGTTTTGAGGTCCCCAGATGTCAAAAACACCATCTGTTCAAATCTGTATATATATTTCGGTGCCAGGGTAACCGGGGCACTGCCCCGGGGCTCCCAAGCGGGGGGGGCATCAAATTGAGGGATAAAACTGATATTAGCGAATTTCCCCTATAGGGAAGAAGCTATTACCGTAGTCGGCATGGTAAGACCTAGGCCCGGGTCCATGATAACTTTTCGTTTTGAGGTCCCCAGACCCCAAAAACACCATTCGTTCGAAACTGTATATATATATATATATGTGTGTGTCCGTGAGCACGATAACTCTCGTAAAAATTATCTGATTTTGATGAAATTTAGTATAAACGTGTAAAGCAACATTTATGGCTCTAAGTTCGAAAACCAGCCAGATCGCTTTATCCGAAGGGGTATTTTGGGGGGGTTTTGTACCCCAAAAATGGGTTTTTTGAATTTTTTACATATAATTTTTGAAATTGTCAAATTTTAGTTTTTACCATTGTATTCAGCTTAAAAAAACACACAATTTGGTATTTTGATCATTTCTCTACGTCAATTGGTTACCGAGATATTGAAAGTGCTAAACACAGTACGTTGTCTAATGTTATTCTTATGGAGGAAAAGAAAAATTTGTTATCTCGCTTATTTATGAACGTATACTGACGAAACTTGGTATACGGCTTCATCTGGTTGTGGACCATTGATATTTGCTCAAAAAAACAATTTTTTGCCAAAGGCTCCCGTAGCAGCAAACCTGCATACTCAGCCCCATGTTATTCTTATGGAGAATAAGTAACGTGTTATCTCCCTTAATTATGAAATTAAATTAATGAAATTTGGTATGTGGCTTTACCTAAATGAGTTATATTGATATTTGTATAAAACCCCATTTTTTGTTTTCCTTCCTTGAGCAAACCTGCATACTCAGCCGCCATGTTATTCTTATGGAGAATAATTAAAATGTCATAAATCGTTTATTTATGAATGTATATTGATGAAACTTGGTATGTGGCTTTATGTGGTATTAAGATACATATATATGCATTGGAAATTCGCTGAGTACGCAGGTTTGCTGCTACGGGGGTATTTATATATATTAGGTATGTTCGGGTACTCAGTACTTTGAGTATTTCAGCCGACTATTCAATAACTCAACTCATTGTTTTGAAAAATACTCGAAAGTTCGAGCTAGTATTTCCTGCTGATTTCCGGATAAACGCTAACGACTGTGACTTGCCTAATCGCGTGCGATGGCCGCAAAAGGTGATCGGCCGTAAATGACAGGGGAAAACATAATATTGGCAAAGGCGATTAATATTGGCTCTAATTCACGTTGTAACATAATATAGGCCAGATTCAGTGGCGGATCCAGCCAGGGGGCGCGCGCCCCCCCTTGGACTCAGAAAATGTTTAAATAATGGTTAATAGTGTAACGCTGTACTAGCTGTACTCGTTTTTTTTTATATTTGCAAATTCCAAAAACAACTACCGTATAACGCCGTTGGAGAGTATTTTCGTTTTGCGCGGCGGGTGTGCAGCCCTGCAGTCTTCCTCAAACTTCTGTTCTGAAACCTTTACTTTCTACCTTCAGTGTTGCCAGACTGGGTTTGCCATTTTACCCGCAAACTACCTATAAAATCCCCCGCTTTACTCGGTTATTCTGTAGTAATCCCCACCAAATTCCCGCGCGAGCTTCAAATATCCGAAAACTGGGTATTTTCTTGGAAATTGCCAGATGATTACTCGGAAATTGATCTATATACCTGAAATAATGCCAGTTTTAGTAATCTTAGCGCTTAGTCAGGGCCGGATTCAGGAGCCATGGGCCCCTAGGCTCTACCACTGGTGTGGGCCTTGTTGGTGACCTTTTTTTCTTGCTTGTGTCAGGCTTTTGAATGGGGATCTGTGTGGTGTGGGCCTCTAGGCGTGCCCCCAAGTATCTATGCTTAATTCCGGCCTTGCGCTTAGTTTTAATATTTCTCAGTCTATGGTTTTAACCAAAGCCAATTGGTGTTACTGGAGACGACACTCTTCATCAATAATGCGCTAGATTTCTTCAAAACTTGGTACACTGGTCAGAGGATGACAAACCGAACGATGGGTCAACAAAAATAATCATATGATTAAACTATTTTATTGCAGTTAACTGTCATATAATTATTCGTTAATAGTTGTAGATTGATTATTTTTCATCCGGTTGTTTTCACCATATATGTATGTTTGAAAATGTAGACCGACTGTACCTGAACCGGATCAAAATAGTTGGATAAATTCAACGAGTTTAATATATCTAGAGGTCTTGTTTGAGTAAAAAAGTGAAGCCTTCATCATTTTCTTCGGGTACTCCAAGGCCACCTTCCCACTAGGTCGCAGAAAAGAGAAGAAATAATCAGAGGTCGCTTTCTTATGGGAGTAGCGTACGCCTCAGTGGCAGTTACAATTCTTTCCGGTAGGCAGCGCTGGAGTCTTGAAATGCACCTTGTTCAAGAGGGGAAGGAAGTGAGTGACATACAAGAGGATTGTCTCATCCCCCTCCCCCTCCCGAACAGTTCCGTTTGCAATCTGTCAGCCCCAAAAATTAGCAGAAAACTGAATTATCAGGCTAGACGAAAAGTGTAGGACACGGCAGATGAGAGAGTAATCCCGAGCGGAGAGAGCGCTGTCATTTACACACTCCTGGACCTCTTAAGAATAATAAAACTATAATGAAACTTATATATTCCTTTTCTGCATAAGTTGCCGCATATAATGGTATGAATATATATTAGTTTAAAATTATATTTAATTTTTAGTAATGAAACATATTAAAAAGTTGTAAGAGAGTGACATGAAAAAGTCAGTAAGCGCGAACCTTTTTTATTTTTGAGGTAGAAACAAAACTTCCAGCGAGAAAGTTGTAGCTAATTAGTTGGTATTGAAAAGTTATTGGAAAACATTTTCTATAGAACTTCTAGTTTGTTCAATAATCCGATGTAAATAACCGAATTAGTTTAGTTGGTTGTATCAGTTTGTAAGACATATAAATTCATGAATTACTGTTTTCTATTTCTTTCATGGAATAAATAAACAGAATATCTTACGGTAAGTGCATTTATTGGTTTTATTCTAAACACTTATCATGTTCACTAAACAGCTTAGTTTTAATTTTATTTATAGCAAAAATGCTGTCTATAAAATAATTTAAACTCTGAAGTGCGCCCCCCCCCTCAACAAATTCCTAGATCCGCCCCTGGCCAGATTTGATGACTGGATCGCGTTATATCGGCCATAAGTAACAATTTTGTCATCTAATATTAATTATAAGCGATGTCCGGACCAAGTGATATTTGCCAAATAGAATCCAACCGTGTTTTTATTGGTCGGAAACGACTGTAAAACAATCAAATTAAATCAATTTATTAGCACATAACATTTGACAGTGTTTACACATCACAAGGATAGTGTAAACAGATGCTTTGTCCAGAATCTTGCATAATTAATTACAAAAAACTTACATAACATGTATAACAGTTTAAATACTATACTAACATATGCAACCATACACTTTTAATTTGATTGTAATTTTTTATCTTAATGATAAAAAAGTCAATAATATTTAATTACTCTATCTCAGGGTTCATTGATTATTTTTTACTAATTCGGCCGGCAGAACATAATACTTCTTAATGACAGGGTAGACCCATATTGAATTTTATCAACATGTGAAGTCTTGTGGGTTCGTGTGAAGCTTGGTGGAAAAAAGGCCTTGACAATGAAAGTGTAGATAATTCTGGAATTACATCTATTTATTCATAAAATACATCTTAGCTTAACAATGGTTGAAATGTTCCATCAGTCTTTACATTCTTATACAACTAGGCCTAGCCCTAATCACATCAGACAATAACTAGCCTATCTTGTACCTGTGAATTTATATACAAAATAAAATGGTGTCACTCATGAACTAAGTTTGTTGGATTGTATTGTATTAATAAAAATTCTGGAAGAATGTTATTTATTAACTGTTGTTTATGTCCGTTGATTATTATGCAGTTGTCGAGATGAAATTTAATTTTTAAGTTAGACTTTGCTGACTGGATTTTATACTTTTTACTGAATAAAGATATGCTATGCTTTCTTTATAACTTAGGCCTAGGATAGGTTAAGCCTGGTCCTAGTCTCTGATGATTTTAATAAATGTTCAAAAATAGGTTATATTTCCTTCATAACCTAGGATAGGTTATACCTATTCATAGTTAAATAGGCTCAGTCCATTTGATGATAAGTCGAGTTGTTTCCTTTCATGGCTACGGATAGGCCAAGCTTATTTGAAGTTATTTATAATTTTGATGTTGAAAATAATATGAAAAGTATTACGCTAGATACTTATCAAATGTTTTGATTTTCCCATCATGCCTAATCACTCCTGCACCGTCACTTTCACTGATACAAACATATTACGGTACCACAAAATTGCACAACACTACCAAGACGTCATTCCGCGTCTAATGGCGTCACTTTGATTTTTACATTAGACGTCCTACTTGGACCACTGAACAGTAAAGAAAGACGCTTTCTTCCCTCGTTCTGGCCTATTTATGCGAGTGGCTGAACTCACTCGCGCCAAACGCTCCTATTGGCTCTCGAGATCACGCCACCAGATTCTAAGCGAAGTTTCAGTTTTCTAGTTTCCTTCAAACGGAATGTTACTGATATGACGTAGCTCAACATGGCCGGGTTCCCTTCTTATTAATTTTGACATATTTACTCATTAAAAATCGACTTTTCTATTTTCTAACCAAATTCGATAATTTTCTCAGGCAAGCTATTCAATTCAATTCAATTCAATTCAAAATATCTTTATTCATCTTTTATGTACATAAATACATTGAATAGCGTCAGTACAGTATATTATGTAGGTCCTATAACAAGTATTGTTTAAATAAAATAACACACTACATAGCAAATACACCAATTCCAATTCCACTCCATTATTCCAGAGTATTTACATGCTTAAATATTCCTCAATGGAGTACAGCCTCAATCCCATAATGTATTGTTTTAATTTTACTTTAAAAGTGGTCTGGTTTGGTTCATTCTTTAATAAGCTTGGTAGTTTACCCAGAAACTTATTTCCCATATAAGATGATTTTTGTTTATATAATTCTAGTCTGTGGTGATTTCTAATCATTTCAAATTTTCTTCTAGTATTATAGACATGAGGCTCAGTTTTTTTGTCTTCACTAACATTGGTCTTTACATACAAAATTAGCTCATAAATATATAATCCATATACTGTTAATATTCCCAAATTACTAAATTCATCTTTAACACTGATTTCACTTTTCAATTTTAACATTATTCTTATTGCTTTTTTCTGCATTTTTAATATTTTGTCCATGTTTTTCTTGCTTGTTGATCCATAAATTGTTATTCCAAATGAAATATGAGATTGAATGTAGGAATGATAAATTGTTTTTAAAACTGAAATACTACACAAATATGACATTTGCTTTAAGGCATAAAGCCCTGAACTTAATTTTCTCAAAATAAAATTTACATGTGCATCCCAACTTAAAAAATTTTTAATTTTCATACCCAAAAAATTGGTCTCACAAACCTCTTGTACTCTATTAAAATTGATTTTTATAATCGGTTCAATTGGATTTCTGTTCTGTCTAGTTGAAAAAGTAATAAATTTTGTTTTATTCGTGTTTAAAAACATATTATTAGAATTAAAGTATGAGTTTAGGTTTGCTAATTCGGTAAAAGCCCCACTCTCCAATTCGTTTACAGTCTTTCCTGACACTTTTAGGTTTGCATCATCTGCATATAGTGTCAATAGGTTGTTGTGGCAATCATTTAGCGAATCAGAAATATCATTCACATAACAAAGAAACAATAAAGGACCCAATATAGAACCTTGCGGTACTCCGTATTTAATTGCCAAGTAATTTGATTTGATTTTCATTACTTCGCCTTGATTTGAATTTTTTGTGATTTCTACAAACTGATAACGATCTGTTAGGTACGATTTAAACCAAATTTGAGATACCCCTTTTACCCCAATATTGAAAAGTTTTTGCAACAGTATACTGTGGTCAACACTATCAAAAGCCTTAGATAAGTCCATAAAGATTCCAACAAGTTTTTCCCCTTTATCAATTGAATCAATGATAGAATCTAAAAAAGTTGTTGTTGCTGTTAGCACTGATTTTCCTTTCCTAAAACCATGCTGAATGTTATTTAGTAGTGACTGTTCTTCTAAATAATTATATAGCCTTTTGTGAACTATTTTTTCAAAAATTTTTGATATCGAAGGCAAAATTGATATTGGGCGGTAATTTGAAGGTTCTTGAGTGTTTCCTGCTTTATATATGGGTATGACCTTAGAAATTTTGAGCTTGCCAGGAAAAACTCCAGAAATGAAAGAAGAATTGATTAAATGACACAAGATTTGTGAAAGCTCTATTTTTGCTGCCTTGATAATTGTTGTAGGTATCTCATCAAACCCACATGAGTGTTTATTATGCAATGATGTAATTGTATCTACTATTTCTTCCGTACTAGTTGGCAAGAGACGGAAAACCCCATTAGTGTTATTGCTCTCCGGTCTATCATTGTGGCAATTCAGAGAATGAGAACATGACACCGCCTTTTTTTTCATCATGTCTTCTACATTATTTATAAAATGTTTGTTTAATACATTGCTTACTTCTACTGGGTCAGAATAGGTTGTGTTTTTTTCTTTTAAAATAATATCTTCCTTTTTTTGTTTTGAATTGTTTCCTACTTCTGAATTTATGACACCCCAAACAGTTCTGGTCACTTTACTGGAATTTTTAATTTTACTGTCATAAAATTCTCGTTTAGCTTTACTCATATTAGACCATAACAGCCTCTTCCTATTTTTAACTTCATCAGCTAATTTCTTATTTTTACCTAATCGAGCCATTTTACTTAACTTGATTAAGGCCAATTTTTCTTGTTTTATTGTTTCTGTCATCCATTTACATTTATTAATTGTTGTCTTGACATTTTTGTATGTAAATACCAAATCAAAGTAATATTTTAAAATGCTAAAAAATACATTGTATTTATCGTTTACTTCTGCTAAATATACCTGATGCCAATTTTCCCTTCGCAATAATGATGTGAAAATTTCCATACTTTCGCTAGAAAAGACCCTTTTTTTGTGAATCTTATTAACTGTCTTTATTATTTTATCCCTAATATATATTAGTTGTACAATTTGGCCATCATGATCTGATAAAAGAGTAATAACTCCTTCTACTTTTATGTAATTACTCTGAATATTGGTCAAAACATTATCTATTGCAGATCTTGAATTTCATAGGGAATTTCATATGGTTTATTCCTATATAGGTTTAATTTCGATCGGACATATAGTTTCAAGGATATTCCCTTTTTACTAAACAGTCAGTTATTGCACAACATCTTATTTATTAAGGAATCTACTTTTTTATTTCCTGGTAGAATTCTATAGTTTTTTCAGACAAGTTAGGGAATTTCATATAGTTTATTCCTGTATGATTTTTATTTCAGTTGGACCCATAATTTTTAAGATATTTCATTTTTACTAACTCAAAAGTTTGTGACATTATATTTTATTATTTAAAGTGTATTTCATTTAGCAATGAACTGGGATAACCGTTACACATACATGCATTTAATTCAAAAAAGAAAACAATTCAACCAGTATTAAAAAACAAAAAAACAAATGTGTTGGAGATTTAAGGTCTATACAGGCCCCAATCTCAAAGGTCTATATTGGCCATGTTTTATTTGTCAATACATAATCCAGTTTGATTATACTGGTCAAAATTTGTATTGCTACTTATATTACTTTGGTTAGAAACCATGTTTAGCAAATACTCGCTTGAAAATACTAGAAGCTCGAGAATAATTGGCACTACTTGATTCAATCCAAAAAGTCACTACTCGCACACCCCTAGCATATATGTTTAAAATATAAGAATATGAGGGGTCACCATCAACAAATCTTATCCCTGGTGCTCCCTGGGGCACCAAAAATTATCGTTACAGCCCTGGAACTAGGGATGAGTCGATTCCAATGTTGTTCTTGATTCCACCGATTCTCAGGCTTAGAATCGGAATCGAGAATTGATGGCCCAAAGTCAATTCCGATTCTGTTGATTCCAGGCCGTCGATACTCCCGCCGTTTACCCAGATGTACGCCGCAAACCATCGAAAATTTGATACAAATAGTTGAAAATTGTCTAGCTACTCCCGCCGTTTACTCAGATTTACGCCACTAACCATCGGAAATTTGTGTCGAGTTGTTGAAAATTGTATAGATACTCCCGCCGTTTACCCATATTTACACCGCTAACTAATTTTTAACAAAATATATGACTGATATATGACTAAAATAAAGAAAAATCAGCCTAAAATCTATTTTTAGCTCATATGAAAGGAGACAACGACAGGTGAGTTATTTATGGATACCTGTGAAGTAAGATAAGTAAGACAAGGGCACGGGGAGTGTTTGGGTCGGGGGCAAAAAAATCTTACCTTGGAGATAAGGGAGGAAGACGGGATGGGAGGGGAGGAGTGGGGTCCAGTTGAAAGCAATAAATCAGTTGGCTGACAAACATTATTTCTTTGAGTCATTATCTTATAACCACATTTTTCCCCATGAATTATGAATTTATATTAAATATTAAACAGATTGTTTATATTACTACGGTATACATACTAGTGCAATTAACATTAAACTGTGGAAAAATTACATTAAAAATTATTTTGATAACTAACTACAAAAAGCTGCTAAATAACATTACAGTTTATTTTGTCGTTCAAGAATAGTTATCACAAGTGATTGTTTTATAACACAAGAAAACCAATTTCAAAAAATATCATGGGAGATTTATGTTACTTAATGCATAACAATTATATGAAAAATAAACAAGCAATTCAACTTAGTTTTTTTATTATTTATTTTTGTAAATTTATTTTATTAATGAAAACTAATCACCAATCAACTGATTGTCTCAATTTATTAAATAAAAATCAATTACTGACAAACTTATTGTTTTTAATCATTTTAAAACATTACTTTGCTATTTCACCTATTATTAGGAATCGATGAAATCGGAATCGGAAAAAATTGGAATCGACTCATCCCTACCTGTAACCATTTAAAATTTGTTAACTTTTGGATATAAAGTATAATTTTAAAAAAAATCTATAATATATCTTTGATAAGTGTTAAATATTCAATTCACATTAGGAAATCATTTATACATCCGCTACAAACAATTGTCCAAACAATGGAAAACAATTGTACACTACAATTGTTCTTTGTTTCATGCTATTTCATTGGCAAAAATATGTAAATTTTAAATAAATTGTAGTTATGTAAGTCCCACAAATTTCTTAGTAAAAAGTTTACTTTTGTGTATTATGAAATTGTGTATTATTTCAAAACTTTACACAGTACGAATACTTGATACTGAATTTAAAAATAGGACTACTCATTTTGTAATTATAACTAATATTATTTTCAACTGATTTATCATTATTAATTTAGCAAAAGCCGATTTACAGATGGTAGATTTATTTCATTATTTATTCCTTTCTAAAAATTAATGGGTTGAAATAAATTGATATTTAAACTATAAACGGAAAAATAAAAGTAGCATACATAAGGTAACATAGTTCATTAACCATAAATATTATTATTTATAATCGTGTTTACCACCCGCATCGTCTTAAAGTTATAAAACAGGGTCTTACTGCAGAACAAAAGTATGCGAATGTGAGAATACGTTTTGGGAGTTTAAACTTAATATTACACTTGCGTAAACTGTGCATTAGCATTAAAAAAATAATATTGTAATTTTTGGGGGTTTGCTGATTGCCACTTAAAAAATACATTTTTAAAACAATATTTATACTTAATATATAAGTATAGAACTTTGTTATATTAAAATTACTCTGTATATTCAATGCTTATACTTCATTTGATATTTTTTTAAACTTTTCATTATTACATATTTATTTTTAATATATCCATACCTTGGTAATGAAACACCATTAGCAGCCTCAACATTTGTTCCTCTCTACCTTAGTCGGAGAAGCAGGGCAAGTGTGCGTCACTGACGGCTCAGCTGCTGTTGCTCTACTACTTACTGCATTACGAGGACGTGAGGATGAACAACCTGCAGGTCATCGGCCGAGACAAGGTCAAAAGCTACTCCGCCGAGTTCCTCTCAGAACTGCCCATCAAGTACCTCCTGCAGCAGGCTCAACGCAACCAGCAGAGTTTTGCAGGTAAGGGGAAAAATCCTTAGAATAAATATTATTTAACAGATTGGTGGGAATGATCCACCAATTGGGTTTGGTTTGGAGCTTTAATATACTAAACTAGTCAAACTGCCACAGTCTCGACCATTTACAACACGGTAACTAAATGAAATACAGGGTCATTGAAAAAGAATACCCATATTTGGAAAACTGACTACTTCGAGTAGGTTGAACATATTTAAGCGAATATGGTATCAAAATAAAGAGGAAGGGTTGGAGTTTTTTACGTATCTTAATAAGCTTTGATATGTGCCTCATTAGTAGCATGACAGACATCAAAATGATATTAGAGTTCTCGCCTCGTATGTCTGGCGCGATAGTAGCGATCGGAGCCAGAAAGAATGCAGGAGCATCGCGACAACGATAAGTTTGTCTAAATTGAAGGTAAACAGGCACAATTTATTTTAGCTTCGCAAACCAAAGCACACACTGAGCTTTTTGCTGCACGGTCCACATCGCACTGGTTAGACAGGGGCAGTGACACACAACACTATTTTTACTATCAAGGCCGACGACCCATCAAAACAACGCAACGACTACTACCAATTGTAAAAAAAAAAAAAAACTCTTAACCTTCCTCTTCAATTTGAGACCATATTCGCCTCAATATGTTCATCCTACTTAAAGTATTAAATTGTTAAAATATAGGTATTTTTTCGATGACCCTTTATATTGCTCACATTTTTTGTTTATTTTGATTTATAATTGTTCTGTTAGTGTGAATACATTTTACACTACAAAATTGTATATATTTATTCTCCTTAGCAATGGAACATATTTATTTATGTTCTCTTAGATTTGTTCCACAGAAAATTATAAACAGTCAAATCTTATACTGTTTTTATATAATTACAATTTTCATCCACAGCTTCGCTTGTCACTTCACTATTTATGGCATAGGTGCGACATACAATTATTTGGTACTAGATGATGGAAAAATTCAAAACACTCATTCGTCCTAATGGCAGGCGAATTCATCACTATAACCTATAGATTGAGAAGAACAATAAAACAGAATTGGAGAGAATTCAAAATTTAAGAATAGATCTTGTAACACTTAATTCAAATATATAATTTACTCGTTCCCTTCGCTCCCTTGCATCCCTGATGAGCTCGTTCGCTACGCTCACTCGCCCATTTTTGATATAGTGCTAACTTCAGCATTGAAAAAAGAGTTTGAGTTGCCATTCATGTAGATTTGTTATTTCCGCAATGAACATATGTTTATACCTTTCAAGTATGTTTAGATATAATTCTTGTTAACAGCTGTTTGGTGTAACTAACTGACCTTATGATCAAATCAATGGGGACTTTGAAGGCCAGTGGGACAGAGCCCTTAGGTCGGATTACAAATTTTCTTTTATAAAAACCTTGTCCTGACATTAACATACAAAACAAACAAAAACTAATTATTCAATTTGTTGCACTCATTCTCAAGTTATGGCGTGACCAAGGGAAATAGGGATTCATTTGTATATTAAGATTAACAATATGTTTATAAACAGTTCAAAATGTAGGTCTGCTATTATTAGAAATATTAGAAAATAAAAATTCAACTGAGCACCCTTTTTAAAATCTTTTAATGAAGCTACATGTTTCGCCACATTAACCTTAGTAAACTTAACCTTAGTAAACTAGAGGTTAAGTTTAGCTTGAAAATGGCCTTAAAAGAGCCAAACATGTAGCTTCATTAAAAGGTTTTAAAAAAGGTGCTCAGTTGAATTTTTATTTTCTAATATTTATAAGATTAACAATATTTATATTAATATTGAAACCCTTTAGGCCTTGAACCTTTTTACAGTGACACTTTTTTCTTTCTTAGGGTTGTTTTCCCCTTTACTGAGGCTACTGGCAACTCATTTTCCTCATCTTTCATTGGTTGATGACTGGATTGAAGAGGATGAAAAACCAAGCTCTCAAGAAAAAAATGTTCCTCTTTCACATGCTGCTATTGTTGAAGGTATTTATCAAATAAATCTTTTTTTATATGTCTGTATATCTGACACTGGTCTGGGTGACAAAGGTCATAACTATAGGGTTTTTCGACTCTGAATACTCCAGTAACTTGTACATAAATCAAAAGGAATAAAAACTATTGTATAGGGCCAACTCCCTTTGCTCGCTGGGTGCCCCGCCCACAGACCCCCGTTTGGAGTCGCTCCAGTTGTTATTATAACTCAATGTCCCTTTGAGTATTTTTATACAGAAATCAATACATCATAGCTTAGGGGCTGTGCATATATTACGTCACGCCTCCCCGGATGAGAGGGGGGGGTTTAAGGGCAGTGTGACAAAGGAGGGGGGATAAAAAGTGCTGAATATAGCGTAACGTAATTTATGAACGGCCCCTTAGGACCCACTGGAGGTTCTGACTTGAGGTTTGTTTTAGTTTTTTAGGGCAAATTTGTATTGACTTTGTCCTTTTCTACCAAAATTGAGATTTATTGATTGGTTTTCTATATATATTTTTTTTTTCAAAAACCGAAACTTTTTAATAAATTACACAAATTTACATAGGTCATGTTTTAGCGAATTTCCCTTCAGGGAAGAAGCTATTACCCTAGGTCTAATGGTAAGCCTTAAGCCAGAGACCATGATAACTTTTGGTTTTGAAGTCCCCAGATTCCAAAAACACTATTTGTTCAAATTTATATATATATATTATATATATCTATAATATATGTGTCTGTGATTACGATAACTTGAGTAAAAGACATCCGATTTCGATGAAATTTGGCTCAAATGTGTAGTGACATTCATTACTTTTAAGTTCGAAAACCAGAAAAATCTGACCATGGGAAGGGGGGTTTATGGGGGTTTTAAATTTTCCAAAAATCAATTGTTTGCATTTTTCACCCTAAAGTTTTTAAAACACTCAATTTTGGTTTTGACCATTTTATAGAGCTTAAAAAAACAAATAACATAGTATCTGGAATTATTAACCTAGGTTAGGTGGTTGCGGAGAAAATCCAAAAAACCTGCTCATAAAATCTCCCATGTTAATCTTATAGAAAAAGTTTTTTGGCTTTTCCTCAGTTCATTTTAATGTAAACTTCACATTTGATTTTACCAATCAGTTCAGCTCTACAGAGCAATCATTTTGGTGTTTACATTGTGATTTTACACCCAACCGTTGCAGAGATAATCAAAGTGCTAAACACAGTACGTTGTCGAATGTTATCCTTATGGAGAATAAATCAAATTTGATATCCCGATTATTTATGAATGTATATTGATGAAAATTGGTAAGTGGCTTCACGTAGTACTGGTATTTTGATATTTGCACAAAAAATGGATTTTTTTGTTTACTATCCCCGTAGCAGCAAACCTGCATACTCAGCCCTAATGTTATTCTTATGGTGAATAAGTAAAGTTTTATATCTCTCTTAATTATGATGATAAATTAATACAACTTGGTATGCAGCTTCAACTAACTTGGTAAGTGGCTTTATGTGGTTGTGAGAAACATATGCATGCATTGGAAATTCGCTGAGTATGCAGGTTTGGTGCGACTGGTGTATTTTTATATTTAATGGTGTATTTGTTTAGATTACCCTAAACTTCAACAAACCAAACAATCCAGAACCCCAGAAATTAAAATGTGGTTTTAATGTGCATTGTATAACGCTATACTTCTGAAAATACAGTGTCACAGTCACAATAATAATTTGATGTCTAAATTGAAAACTTTGAGAAGCCATATTCACATTGATGTACTCCTGGTTCTTATTAATTCTGGTACATTAAATGAGGGTCGTCAATGCATTTTTCTTCCATCACTGCTTTAACAATTTGATAGCATAAAATTACAAAATGATATGCTTTCTACTGACGTTTATTCAAAATTTCAAATAATCCCGCAGAGCCGGAGTTAACAATATAATTTTAATCGCACAGCTGTTAGCTAGCTGTAGCGTAACAAAACACTGCGCCATTTTGATCGTGTCTTGGCTAGTCGTACATAGAATAAGAATATAATCATTCTTTAAATAATATGACCACCAGTATTATAAACATGTGTGACGTAATTATTCAGAATTTTTATAAAATCGTTTGATTTTGTGAACCTCGCAATTACTGATTTTGAAGTGTAAATTATTACATCAGCGATGTGACACTAATTGTTAACTTTAACAACTACATTACGATTACAGTTGTTATATTTCTGTTCGCTTTATCTCAAAGTACTTTAGATTCCACCGTAAACTGAAGATTTTTTAACAATCCAATTTTTGGAGAGAACTATTTCGGCTGCACACTAAAATGTCGTCATGATTATTTATATCACCTACACAACCTTGTCCCTAGCTATTGGTCACGCTAAATCATTATTACCATCTTCATTATAACCATCTTCACTCAACATCTTAAGGCAGTTCACAAAGTGGGTACGCCAACAGTGTTGCCAGATGTAATTTCAGACTCCAGGGAAAAAAATAATGTGTAATGTTCGAAATTGTAAGTTGCAGAAATGACTGTACAGCTGCAACAGTTTGAAAAAGTGTTTTCATGGATTTTAGTGTTTTGCTGGAGTGCTTTTTGTGGAGCAGTACGATTGTTGTATTAGCTATTATAAACTGTGAAATTTTGCACAACTCAACTGGGTAACGGCAACCCTGCACTGCAAACAGAATAGTATGGTAATATCACCAATATGTCTATTTGATGTGATTGAGCGTAGAGAAAGTAGATCCATTTTGTTTTTTTATCAGGCAGTTAAAAATATTACAGTATTACAGTATTTTAATATTTGGTTATTTTTTTTAACGAAGGGCCAAAAGTATTACCATTGCTGAGTTATATTTGTTATGGGGCTCTACCGACGAAAAATACGAGAATCTTTATATTGATTCTGGAAAGTTTTTGGTTTAAATTAACTTTTTTAGACGGCTCATTTCACTAGTCGGCATTTAAAATATTCAGCTCGAACTTCAAACTTTTTTGCAAATCTCGAGCCGAGCCGAATACTGCAATATTCGGCTTGAAACAGCTCGAAGATCTCGCACACCCCTACCTAAAAGTGGACTTTACAGATAGTGTTTATACAACTCAATCTGAAGGTCCTGGTAAAATCCTCCATTTTGGTTTAAAGAATAACACAAATTTATAACCACAACTTACTTATTAATAAAACACAAAAATCCACATCATAACTCTTAATACCTCAAATGGTTCACACTCAATTTGAATTTACTGACGACACACGGTGCGGGTAATAGGCGGGAGAGTGAGAGTACACTAAACTCACTCGAAATTTTTGAGTTTTAGTAAAACCTCGAATTTCAGTGCCGAAATTTTGAGTACTTGCACATCTCTATATTTAAGATACTATTTTGCGTTAGCACTCATAAATTTCTGGCAAAGCCTACAGTTTGCCACTAAATTATCAATTTCTAAAAATATCCCTGGCCAGTACAACAATTGTCTAACCCTAGACTTTGTCTTTTCACACCCTAGATGACCTTCATGTAGAAGACTTTGCATTAATTTTCTTAGGCTATAGGGCACTACAATTTTATCATTTAAAAACACCAGCCTATCATGTACATACAATTCATTACGTTTACTAAAATGAACTTGTATACAGTCAGGAAAAGACTTTTTATTTACAGGCCCGCCGTTATTATAATATTTCTTAACTAAGCTTAGAGCTGGGTCACATTCGGTTTGTTCCCTAAATTCAGCTTTTCTTCTGTCTGACACAGGTAGACCATAAGGTACAATATTTTCAACTATGATTACCTCAAAACTAGTTTCTGACAAGTTTAAACCATCATTTTTACATGTACGAGATAGAACATCAGGCACAACCATTCTTTTACCAGGACAATCTTTATATATAATTCTGTAAGCGAAATTTGTAAGTCAAAATTGTGGGAGTTTGGCAAAACGCAGGATGATGGGAGGCGGCTCAAATTAAAGGTCTCGATCCCAGGGACTCGGAAAAAATAGCAGCATTTCCAAAAATTTACAGCAAACGATAAATAATGTAAAACATTCCCCATAAGAAATGCATGGGGAGTTAAAAACGTCTGCTTTGTTTACATTAAAACATGTGACTACTTTGTTTTAGAACTGACACGTGTTCCTTCTTCAGCATGAAAGGGTACAAAAATTAGATAAGGCATAATATTGGAGCAAGGTTAGGGCCAATGGCCCTTTTAAAACGAGAAATAATGTAAAACATCTCCTATAAGAAAAGCATTGGGATTTAACAACGCTTTGTTTACATTAAAACATGTGATTAAGTTCTACTTTGTTTACGAACTGACATGAGTTCAAATCAGATTAGGCGGTATTGGAGCCAAGTTCGGGGCTTTAGCCCCTTCAAGCCACTAGTACTTTATAACTAGGTCATATTTAATCAACTTAAGTTTAAGTCTTTGTAACCTTGGTGACATCATTTTGTGAATTGGTTTGTTCATTAGAGACTCTAGTGGCTTAGAGTCGTTATAGACAACAAATGTATTTCCATACAGCAAGTTATGATACCGAGCAACAGCAAAAACAATGCTTAGCATTTCTCTTTCCACTTGAGCGTACTTTAGCTCAGTATCAGTTAAACTATGAGAAGCAAACAAAATTGGTTTCCCATTTTGTATGATACAACATCCAAGCCCATCCTTACTAGCATCAGAATGAACTTCAACCTGCTTTTTGCTATCAAAAGTCGCTAGTACAGCAGCTGAAGTTACTGCTTGTTTTAACTTTTGAACACACTCTGAATGCGCAGGTAACCATGGCCATTTTGTCTCTTTCCTAAG
Organism: Allygus modestus; assembly: GCA_963675035.1. Classification (NCBI taxonomy): domain Eukaryota; kingdom Metazoa; phylum Arthropoda; class Insecta; order Hemiptera; family Cicadellidae; genus Allygus; species Allygus modestus. The sequence continues at coordinate 138,016,942 of OY776111.1, forward strand.
CAGTTCTCGTAATTGCCCAGTCATGGTTGACATGTTAGGAGTAAATTCCCGGAAATAATTAAATAGACCTAACATTGATTGAAGTTCCTTCTTGCTAGTGGGTTCAGGCAATTGTATTACTATTTTAACATTATTTTCATCTATTTGAACACCTTCTGAGCTAAAACGCAGACCTAAAAAATTGACCTTATTCAGTTTATATTGAAACATTTTGGGGTTGAACCTAACATTATCAGCTCTAGCTCTACTTGTAACCTCATTTACAATATGATCAAGCTGTTCTGGGGTCTCCGCTGCGACAAGCAAGTCGTCAAAATACACTGTTACCCCATCTATGTCAGAAAATATCTGTGAATTAAGCTTCTGAAACATTTGTGGTGCTACCTTTATGCCAAAAGGAAGCTTTAAAAATCTGGAGAACCCATAAGGAGAACTAAAAATACACAAGTGACTAGACTCATCATCAAGGGCTATATGCCAAAATCCATTTTTCAAATAAAAAACAGTAAAATACCTTTTACCAGACAGTTTAGCTTTAATTTCCTCTACAGTGGGAATTATAAATAGCACTGTAACCAAAGCTACATTTAAAGAATGTGGGTCCAAACCAGGGATTCAGCTGGGAAAAAAATTCTTTGAGCAAAAATGCTACAAGCTCTTGGAGACTTGTAGCAAAAATATTTTCCTTTTTGCATTTTTATCGTTTGTCATTATACTATTTTTTTGTCTTAAGTTGTTTTTTGCTTGTATTTGTTTTTAAGGTTTAACATTTAAATAATACATAATTCAGCAGAGTTTACTTTCCTTGGTAACTTATCCATTTTAACCATTAAAGTCTGTAATGGAAATATACTAAACATTCTAGTAGAATAGGCCTAACATGGCACCAGAACAACTAAAACTCAGACACCTCAAACATTACACACTCTGAAACATAACCTTAAAGCATATCGCGATTGTATTTGCGCATCACCGATTTCCAGTTGTCTGTTTTCGTTAAGGTACCGCTACACTTTTGCCCGATCGTTGCGATTTCGTGTAACCGTCCACACTCTGCAGCGAGTCGAGACCGCGAGCGGCACTAAGTATGGAGGACTTGCCGCTCGTCTCCTTTGACTCGGTCAAAAAAAACTGACAAGAATCAGTGCGATTGCGAGGCGATCGCAGTCATCCCTTCGGTGGTGAACTAGCCCTCGACATTCTCGTATTCGCCAATTCGCTCGGCTAGACTCGGCTACTACAGAGTGCGTGCCAAACCGAGTCACAGCGCATGACGTCTGCTAGGGGGTTAGCTACTGTCACTACAACTGTCATATCAGTAACTCGCCCGTTCCGTTTACACATTACAAAGTTGAAATCGACAGCAACTGTTTACATAATGTAGGTTCATCTCCTCTACCACTCGTTCAGAGGCGATCGGCAAAGTGACGTAGTGCAACCAACGCAACGTTAAGCCTCTACAACATCCCAACTACTCTTCTAATCTTTTTGGTTGTGGATCGTGATCACGGACTTTGAATGCAATTTGTATTGTTAAAACCAGATTTTCTGCAATAAAATTAAAAATGTCTTATACTTTTCTTTGTAGCAAAAAAGCGACAGCCTGCCCAAATATTGTCACATTTTCGTGGTGCATGTCACATTTCGCGACAAATGCGACTGCAGCTTAAACCCTGGTCCAAAAATTATAATGCCTGATTGAGATTATAACCCTGGTCCAAAGATAAATATGTTTCTTAGTGATTTATCACTTTTCTCAACAATTACACTCATGTTAAGAGCATTTTTCACCTAAGTGAATAACATTTTGTTGGTATATGTAATGTACACCAAATCTGAGATACCTTAAGACAAATAACCATGTGACCATAGTAAACACAAACAAGAACTTCAGGAGAAACACTTTCCCTACTAAGCGACCTTATGAAAATTCTCTTAGCAGTTTTTGAATCCTAATTAGGTTTTGTGTTTGCTTATCAGAGTCATTAGGATAACAAAATCTACTATATTAGTTCATAAATTTTAAGCAGGATAAATTCAGGCAGTTTTGTTCATAAATTTTACAAAATATTATAAATATACATGTATGATATTAGGTAATGTGCATTTGTTAGTATTGAAAAAGAGGAACCAATGTTGCAGGTCTGAGTGCTATGTCCATGTGCCCCTCACACACAGGCAAGTTGTTAAAGCAGCTTCTGGAGGTGCCAGCCACTCAACTGTGGCCTCATGTGGACATCATCATCAAGCACTTTCGCAACACTCTGGAGCCAAATGTGCCACGCTACATTCAAGGTACACAAAATAATTGTTGATTACGTGGCTTCACTTAATGTTTAACATTTTAGCATCATTGCACTATAATGGCACTTTATTAAATCTGAGAAAAATGTGCTTGGACGAAAATAAGGGATGAGTAGTAATAATTTTGTTTCACTCGTTTGAATTCATATTTGTCAATTTTTTAACTCATTTATATTTGTATGGATCTCTTGTTTGTTCAATTTTAACTAATAATCTTTAATTATTTATTTTAAGGATGGGATTGGATTTTGTGGCTGGAACAGGGTTGTTTTCCTTCCAAATGTTGAAAATCTGTAGGCCCAAACAAAATTTAACTTAATCACTTGGAAAATTATTTTTAAAAATATTTGTATATACATTTATAAACGGTTTATTTCATTCTCCCTGACAGTTTCATTCAAAATCATGTGTGTCTGATGTATAAGTTGATAGCTTATAGATACAAAATTTGATGCAGTTTGTAAAAAAGGTGTTGTTTAATACGTTTTCATTCCTTAAAGTAGGTTGTTACTGGGAAATAATCGTTGTGAAATTTGAAAATTGTAAGTTAGCCTAGACGATTCATTCAAATGCAGGCGCGGATCCACGGGGAGGAAAATGAGGGAAATTCCCCCCCCCCCTCAAGGCAAAAGATTGGAGTTGCAGCAGCGCTACGTCTGCCTGGCAGCGTCATCGTCATCACGACTTGTCGCCTGATTGATGCGTCGTCAGTCAGACTTATATGCCTGTAATACCACTACAGGGTGTCCATAACCCGGAAATTCCAGGAAAATGGGATAATTATACGTTAATTTTTATGCTGGGAACATTCGGGAATTTCGGCAAAAATCTGGATATTTAGTTTAAAACGCCTCTTTTCGGCCACTCTCGTTCCTGCGGCTCGGTTGTTGTTTCCATCCAATAAAACACATTTTAGTTTTCATTTTCAGCCAATAAGAAATGTTGCCGGCCACTAAATTCCTGTTTTTGACCCATCCGACGCGGAAAAATAGGCGTTCATTGGCGATAAAATGCGGTCGAATTGCCTATTGTATTCGTAAAAATATATTCCAGTTGTCGTTTGGGCGTATAACACGCGATCCGGCTTTATTTTTGCTGGAAAATTTGGTCCGATTGCCAATTTTGTATGATTAATCATGGTAAGATTGTGATTTTTGGCATATATTGAGGCTTGGTCGTCATTTTCCGTCAATAAAACACGTTGTGGCTACTGATTTTCAGACTTTAAAATACAAGGAATCAGAATCAGAATTTTATTTCTCCATTAAAAAATATACAATGTTGTACATAGAGAATTGTCAGAATAAATTGTAACTAAGCCTAACTAGATTTACATGGTGTAAAGTATTGTCCCTCAACTTAGATAAACTTAATATTAATGTTAAAGAAACGGTTGTTTTCGGTGAATAGAATGCTGTGAAATTGCCTATTTTGTTTTAGTCAGTTATTTTTTTCTGTAAAACACAGTCTGGCAGTATTTTTTGTGGCCAGTAAAATGCGGCCCTAAATATATTTGTGGTCGATGTTTTTGCCCTAAAAATCGCAGTATGGGTTTATCGGTCAATTGCCTTTTTCGAACGCTAAAACGAGGTTATATTGCTGATTCCGTTGATAATATGCAGCTCACTTGCCGCTTCAGGCCAATAAAACGCGGTCCAGTTCATTATACCCAAAAATTCAGTCATTTCAGTGTTTTTGCATGACCACCACGGCAGTCACGGCAAAATTTTTTGTTTTTCCGATAAAACACGGCCAAATGTCTGATTTTGCCCGATAAAACGTGTTTTGAACATGGTTTTTGGCATATACAACATGACCCGGCTTTATTTATTGCCGAGAAAATGCGGTACGATTGCCGTTTTTGAGCGATTAAGTACATTTCCGGCTAAAATACGGTTAGTACTCAATTTTCCGGCCGATAACAATCTTTGTGGTCTTAGTTTTTGACTAGTATATGCTGTAAAATTGCCGGTAAAATTTCCGATTTTAGCTTATAACACACGTCTGGTCGGTAAATTTGCCTAAAATCACAGTTTGACCGTTTTCAGGCTAAAAATGCGACCCGATTGACATATAAGACGGCAAAATGGGAATATATTGCTATTTTAGGCTGATAATATGTATCTCCGGTCTCTTTTAAAATCGCCGTATCTCGGCCGAAACAGTTTTTTTAAATCTTATTTTTGGTAAAATCTTCATTTTCCACGATAACATACTTTGATAATTCCCCACTGGCGTGTTGGCCTTTAACCCTTTGAGTGCTCTGAAAGGAGTAGTTGAATCCATGATGTTTTGTTGATTTGTTTAAAATATATTGAACGCCTGAACAGTTAAAATTAATAAAAACTTGCTTCCGCTGGACACACGCAGTAAAGGATAGGTAAAAAGTAGCAAAACACCTGATCAGATGTGCAACTCACAAAGAATCCACCCATCCCGTCAGCATGGACCCGAGCCGTCCACCGTTTGCTTAAGGTCCGCCCTCCCCTTCAACTCTGCCCCAGACAGGTGAACTCTCCATGAGTTGCATGTAAAAACCACCGACTGTGACGGGATTCGAACCCTCGATCCAAGTGTTACCCCCGGCCGGGAAGGTAACGCCTTAGACCGCACAGCCACTGATCAGACTAGCAGCTGCAGTGGATCAGTTGGTATTATAGAGACTAGGCGTTGGACGAGGTAGTTCAGTTCGTGTCTACCATGTTTCACCACATGTCAGACTCAGACTGTAGACGAGCGCCTAACGGTACAATCGCTTATGAAGTAGTAACAGTGTTTATTGATAACAGATTCAAAAGACGATATATCGGTCCATAGCACTGAAAGGGTTAAATTGCAGTTTAGATATAAACTGTTGCGTTTTCTTTGGCCGATAAACTACGTTCACTTGTCGTTTTTGGTCTAAAAATTATGGCGACCATGAAATTCGGCCAAATTTTCATTTTTAATATAAAAAAGTTCAAATTGCTGATTTTGGTCAATGAATTCAATACAGTCGTCTTTTTAGGCTGATAACACACATTTTGGTCAATAAAACACGTTCGGCTATTTTTTACAGCCAATAAAATTATTGATCTGGAATTTTTTATAAATTTCCGGGGGAGGACTCCCGGACCCCCCACCCCTGAGGGGTATTCCATACCCCCATCCCCTGACATTCTCCCCCCCAATTTGACTCCCTGGACCCGCCCATGTTCACATGGGGGAAGAGAGAAATCGAAGGCTATTGATATTTTGGATTTAAAGTAATATGCATTGAGGCTCCTTAATCACATTTCTATGTTAAAAAGTAAATAATTACTACAATTTAAGAGGCAACAAATATTACATCTGTAAATCCGGTAGGTTAAGAGCATTCAAAAACAGAAACACTTTGAGCCCTAAGGATGGATGAGGACAGTATCTGGTCTCTATGTTAATGTGATATGTAAGCTATGTCCATGCAAAATGTTAGCTTAATTGGTCCAGTAGTTTATGTGTGATGGAACTACAAATATCCACACATCCAAACTTTCACATTTATAATATTAAATAGGATAACTTCATTCTATAACAGCTGTAACCTCTTATTGATTTTCTAATTCTTACTTAATTACTTATGTTTTTAAATTGTTTACTCTTAACTAATTGTTTGCTCGGATGTGCTCAGGAAAAGTGGATATAAACAGTGATGCTATCGGGATCTGAGGGCAATGGCTGCCATGTGCTAAGCCTAGCTTCTCTTTACAAAAATCAGTGTTATTACTTACAAAATTCCCTAGGCTATTTAAATATAGCTCACAAATGATCTTCTTTGACTTGATAATAAATATACTTATACTTGTGGTCTCCTTTACTTTATTGTAGTGAGTAGAATGTGTTTTGTATTTACTCTGGATGTCAACAAAAGGTAGGTGTACAATTTTTAAGATTTCTTTAACTATTTGAATAAAATACAAAGTTACAGAGGAACAATACAATATTTATTTATCTATTAGTACAATTAGGTTCTCAATTAAAGGGATTTACAATAATATACAACTCAGGGGGAACAGTTACAATGTGTGGCCTAGCCTAGAAGGTAAATGACAAACAAACTTGTAGGCCTAAAACTAAATGTTCATATTTTGGGTTCTAAATGGGGTTTCTTTACAAATGAGGGCTCTTTTTCTCAGGGGGGAAGTATCGTGCTGACTTGAATAACGTTGGGATGATATTTGAAAGAATATTAAGTCCAATTAAGCTGATGTGTTGAAAAATTACAACAATGGAAATTTTGGTTGTTGTCCAAAAGGAGAGTCCAATGGTTTCACTGACTTTATGAATGGTTAAAATACTCAAAATTAAATTTGGAAAGATAGTTCAATATAAAATACTCTCTTGAGGTTACTTTAACTTTCAGAACATTAGGCTTGTTCTATTTAAATGTCTGTATTCTTTCCAGTCCCTAAATAGAATACAATGTAAGGAGTTTACCAATCTGCTTACAAATGTTCTTCGCTCAAATACCAGTTTTTGGGGGAAATCAAATAAAAAGGAGTGAATTTAAAGATGGTATTAATTGAGCAGTAAGTCCCTAATAAAATGAGCACTAAGCAATGCAAAACTTAGGCCATACTGGGAAATTTAAAATAGGAACTGTGTCCTTCACAGATTCTAGGTCTTAACACTATGGCATCTGGAGCAAGAAGAAAAATCTAGTAGAGATGAGGTCTGGAAGCATGGTCCATTGTTGAGAAGCACATGGTCACACAATTGTTAACACTGGTCACTGTAATTTAGATTCCTTAAGGACTATTTTTGAAAAGTATATTATATTAAATTTCAATTCTATTGCAATCATCTCACATGAATTATATCTAAAATATTATTATTAACAAATATATTAAATTAAGTGAGTAGGCTATTATATGGGGATAGGCTATGAATAATTATTGGTGATTAAATTAATGAAATACATATTATTTTACAATTGCATAGATAAATAAACATTAAATATATAGAGGGGAATGGCTTTCTGAGGAGTGATGATAATGGTGATTATTATTAGGCATGGACATGGGACAATTAATACAAATAACACATTTAGGGGAAATTAATTAATTAGTACATTTATAGGGAAACTTAAATATAAAATAACACATAATAAGAAAATTATTACTAAATGATGAATGAATGAACATGTAATACTAGAAACCAATAATTTAAACATTAGTAAGTATCTAGGGAATCCAATCTCGGGATCCCGGCCGTATTTCGGCCTTTAGCAATCTTGGGATTACACAGCTCCAATCCCGGGATTTTCTGGATTATGAAAATATGTAGAAATAGTGATATAAGAAGGTTTTTGAATATTGTAAACACATTAAATATTTGAAATTCATTTCAAAACAGTTAAAGAAATTTAAAATTTAAAATGTATTATTAAATTTAATTGATATCAGTTTAAATAACTAAATATTTGTCATTGGTATATTATACAAGCCAAAATATTATTAGAGAATCATTTGGTAAAATATAAACTAGTGGCTTGAAGGGGCCAAAGCCCTTAACTTTGCTCCAATACTTAGCCTCATTGGATTTGAACACATGTCATTTCGTAAACAAAGTGGACTCTAATCACATGTTTTAATTTAAACAAATCAGACGTTTTTAAATCCCCATGCTTTTTTGGGGGATGTTTTATGTTATTTCTTGTTTGCTGGTAACTTTTTGGAAATACTGGTATTTTTCCCGAGTCCCTGGGATCGAGATCTTTAATTTGAGCCATCTCCCATCATCTTGCAATTTGCCAAACTCCCACAATTTTGACTTTAAAAGTTTGCTTACAGAATTATATATAAAGATTTTTAATTCTAAACCTACACCATTTGTTATTAAATATTTTATGTGTCATGAAATATAAATACATTTGTTAGTATTTTCAGAATAAACACTAAGTAAAGCTTCATTTTGATACCCAGTTGCATTATTAGGCTATATAGAACCATGCAAGAGTGTTGGTTCATGCAATAGTTGTATATATATAAATATCTACTAAGCAATATGTGGCAGCTGAATTTATTGCCACTTTAAAATTAAAATGGAAACAATATCTAAAACTAGATAAATAGATAAACTGGACGTAAATAATTGAATATAATCGTAATGAAATGTACCTAGTCAAAGGGAATGAATCTAGTCTAAAATTGGATCTAATCTCGTGTCTCCAAGTGTTACTCGGTTGACGCTAGACGGAGACGGACGACTGAAGGGTTGAGGGCGAGGGCCTAACAATAACCCCCACCAACACACCCACAGTCGGCATCAACACAATAGTTTTGTGTCAAGGGCTGTGGTGTGTTTGAGGTGCAAGAATTTACCATGACAAATGTCAGACACTCAAAACTAGACACTGTACTGCATGCATAGGTCATTGTGACAGATGGTTTAAATTAATTTTTGCTGTCAGTGATCCTACTGTCCTCAATATAGCCGACTGGTTTTGAGGTTGTTTTTAACCTCATATTCAGGCTACAGTTCACATATGTCATACACTCACAAGAGATTGTCGAATATTAAAAACACAATGCATTAAACAAACATGACACGGACGCACGAAATAACGAAGAATTAAAAAACTGCACACTGACATTGATGTTTGGCCAAACTAAATCACGTCGATGCGGCGCATTGGTTGTGTGCCATATTGAAAAAAATATGGACAAAATAATTCCTCGTAGCAGCTATCTGATTAAATACATTTAAAATGTCCCAAACTGCCTAGATAGATTACAATGTTATGACTAATAATTAACTTTAAACATAATAAACCAAAAATAAATTTGTCACTGTTATTTGTACGCAAATTAATGATAATCCCGAGATTCTACAACGTAATCCCAAAATCCCAGGATTGGATTCCCTATAAGTATCATAATAAATATATTTAACATTATAAAAACAATACTGAGAAATAAAATAGTAAAAAACTTTCTAATAATAATAATCGATCAGAGTAAGTTAGTTGCTCCGATTTAAAGGGTCAATGTTAAGGTCTCCAATGTGTGTTCATCTTTTGCCATTACATGGTCAATGAGGGTGTACAATCTAATTAAAAACTCTGAATTTCTATATTTTGATGTTCTATACATACGTTGGTATGTATAAAAATTTTTATTTATTTATTTTAAATACAGCCATAGAACATTCAAATAATTTATCTTATCTAAATTCTTAAACTCTTTTTAAAACTTGTTTAGAGTGTTAGGGGTCTAAGTGAGGAATAATTTTGCCATTTTTAAAAACATTCTAAACATAAACTATGTATTAGACTGTTCAGTGTTTGTTTCAGAAAAACATTGTAAATCTAAAGTCTGGCTCTTTACATAAGTACATCAATCAATAATACACAGTAGACAGATAATATTACTAAATTTTAAATTTAGTATTACAATTATTAATCATGAAATTTGTCTGACATTGTGATTATTTTTTTTCAGAACTTTATAGGCAAGTGTGGCTGAAGCTGAATACAGTGTTGCCTCGTTGCTTGTGGGTTAAAACCATTAGTGCTTTTATGCATGAAAAGTCAATTTTGCCCAGCTTGGCAATCACCCAGGAAAACGTAGTTCTTGACCCTCTACAAGTACTGCGCTGGGACACCAGAGCTTTCAGGTGGGTAGTTGTTACTTTATTAGCTTTTTAATTGGCCTGTACGCGGTTGTGGTGATTACAGTCTGAATGTTATTTCTATAACTAAATCATTTTACCGATTAAATATTTTAATTGTTTACGATACATACTAATTTATTGTTATGTAGTTGATTTTATTTGTTGTGAACTATACATTTTGTAAACGTTGATACTGTTTTTCAATTCTTTACTCTTGGTGCTTTTTTAAGACATCATAATGTGATTAAGACATTCATGGTCCTAAAAATTGGGTTGTAAAAACACCGAAAGAATAATTATTGTTTCCCTTGGGTGTTATCAATGTTTTGGAGCCGTCCATCGCTAGTAACATTTGATTTTGCTTTACAATAAACCTCGGTTTATCCAGACTAATTTCACCTGGATTTCGGACTATCTGCACAGGTGGCTCATGTTCAAATGCTTTGTAAAAATCTTCATTAGGGATGGGTCAGTTGTATTTTTTATCGGTTCGGTTTTTTACAAGTTGTTGGTTTCGGTTATTTTTCGAAGAATTTACCATAACTGTCTCATACATACTTTAAATATAAGTTTCTACCTAGATTCTGAAATTCTGCCTGTCTTACATCACAGGGTCGTTATCAGCTCACAAATAAGTTTTTACCAAACTTTAATTTATTATACACCTATAAATAACTATGATATGTCGACACAATACATAATTAAAACAAATTTTTTATTATTTTGATGAATTGTTTTAACTTTAACATAAAAGATTGATTTGTTGTAGTGATGTGTCAAAACCAAAACTTGAATCTCAAAACCACCAAAACTTTGGAAAAGTTTCGGTTTCGAGATTCGATCGGTGAGTTTTGAGAATCAAAACTCAAAACTGCTGAGATTTTTTGTGTCTTTATTGTTGTTTTTTTAACAGAAATCACGCCCGTGTTTCGATCAATAATGCAAAGGTCAAAAGCCTACTGTCATCGGTCGTCTACCTTCACCTTTTTTGGATTATTGATTTTTTATTTCTGAAAGAACAACTCTAACCAAAATATATAATTAGTTTTAATTAATTTTTCTGGATTTATTTTTCTTTTTCATAACCATACCCAGGCAAGTAAATAGGGTTTCGCGATTTGAGTTTCGAGATTCGATTTTGTAAGTTTCGGTTTCGGTTTCGAGATTCGAAATTTCTGGTTTTGACCATCACTAATTTGTTGATTCCTATTTGGAATCAGCCCTCTTGGAGATTTTCTGTACAATTTTATTGTTTTGTCCAAACTGCCGCATCAACTACAAAATCGTAAAACAATTAATAGTGAATACTGCTTTTTATTTTAGATGGGCGCTTATCACGATGCACTTCTTACCGCGACATTCTTACTGCGACATTCTCACCGTGACATAATACGAAACTTAAAGTTTACTTTTAATATTTATTTCATCAATACCTTGGTTGCTTTGCTCGCTTACACAATAAATTACTTGCTTTTTAAAATTCTTAAAAATAACAAATAAACTGATTTTTAAATGAAGCCTCCTTTTACATTAAAAGAGAATTTCTAAGGAGGACTTAGCCTACTTAAATTTAAAGCACAATTACAGTTTAAAATGTATATAAGACGTTGAAAAGTTAGAAGCCGATTCTCTAATAATTTACTATAAATACTCTGAACAAATTACCTATTTACGTAGGAACAAGTGACTGTTAAATATTAAATTCAGTTACAAAATGCATTACAATTTAATCCTGAAACGTAGTTAACTTTTAAAATTATGATTTTACTTATTTTCTGTAACCCTTTTTATAAATAAAGGTAAGTTTATAAAACATACAGACAGAGCTTAAGCTTTTAACCTTATTATTGACGTGAAACCCATATACTAAAACAACTAAAACTATAATCAAACTAAAAAATGTTTTAAAAAACTTCAGTCAACATTAAACGTACCGGTATCCCAGAAGATTTTAAATGTATTTTTAAAATTGGTAAATCGATAAATTAACATTGAGACAACATCTGTAGAATCATTGAATAGAAACCAAACCAGAGAAGTAGATAATGCGAAGAGCGCGCAAACTCTGCACTCAATACAAGTTCCAAGCAGGGCGAGGGAATTTTTTCCCACCGGCTGGGCTGGCCGGCCAGCCAGCTGGAGCGCACAGATAGGCAACGTTGCTTGGCCGGTTTTGCTCGCAGCGCCTCGTATGATCTGGTCGGTTGAGTTAACAATTTTGTGTTGGCAAATTTTAGCATTACGTGACACTTCTATACCTGGTTTATTTTTTTATGCCAATAGTTACCATTTACTATGCAGGCACTGTTTTTAGGCTTGTGTCTTCACTACTTAGTAATTACCGTTAAGAAATCTTCTTTAATTAGTTAGAATAACTGGAATTCTATTTCAAACAAAATAATCACGGTTAGATTAACAAGAACAGTGAATACTGTAGAATGCTATAGTGTGAACAGTAGCATAGTGTCTACTCATTAACAGACTATTATTTCGGTTGGGTCACAGATGTGCCGGAGTGCTGAAAGTGCTGCTGCGAGTTCTGCAAGCGTCGCTGGCTGCATCACGTAACCAGCTGGCCCGGCACCAGCTGGAGTCTCCCGCGGCCGAGTGTCGAGTGTCGGAGGCCGAGAGGGAGGAGTTGCGCTCGGCTCTGGTCGCCGCTCAGGACAGCTGCGTGCTGCAGATACTGCTGGAGGCCTGCCTCGAGTCTCCTGAGGACAGGGTATGTCAGCACCAACTGGTCAACACCACAATATCACCGAGTGTCTGTTTGGTTTGAATAAGTGTTCAAAAATAGAATTGCAGGGCAGCTTAGTGGTTATGCCAGATTGATCCTGAGCAGAATCAGAATATTTTTTAAAGGATCAAAACTAGAACCAGTTGCCATTTGTTAATTAATGATGCTTTCCAAGCATCTGGGTCGACCTTGTTAGTAACCAGACCAGTGTTTGGACCATTCCTTATTTAAAATAAAGAACAGTCGACCTTAGATAGTAGTTTGACTAGTGTTTGGACTATTTCCTATGGACCATTCCTTATTTAAAATAAAGAAAAGTCGACCTTAGATAGTAGCTTGACAAGTGTTTGGACTATTTCCTATTAACATGTTAAACAATTCCATTATCGTTGACGGACACAAAACAATACAAATTTATTTGAAAAAATTAACTCTTGCACCCATGTATATTTTTACGGACCCTGAAAATTTAACCAATTTTAAGTGTCTGTATAGTACAAATCGTGCTAATTATGAACAGTGGTTATAATGTGGTCACATTTTTAAAGTCTATATAATGGTCTGGTAGAGTCTGGCAATTCATTATCTATTGATTTGATCCATTTATTGTCAACTGCAGAACTGTTATTGTAGATAAAATACTAATAACGGATTCGCACGCAGCGCGCTGATGTGAGGGAAGTGAATTTCCGCATTAATATCTTTAAAAAATATAATAAAGGGTTTAAAACAACACTGGTATTATTTTTTTTGTAAAATTGAAAAATGTAATTTTTTGGCTGTTCTGATGCTCCTGGTTATACTTAAATTCACTATTACGATGTCAATGTTGTACATTATAAGGTTAGGAGGAGGTATAGTCAGGATAACAAGTTGGTATAGTGATATTGGGGGTGATAAACTACATCAAGATATGAAAACAGCCTTTTCCAGAATAGAATTCCTATAAGACAACGTACTGTGTTAAGACAATTAACATTTTCTTTAATAACTCGGAAAATATTTGTGCTAAAATGACGAGAGAGGGCTTCAAATGTTCGCCTTAGTAGTCTCCATCTTCTTACTTGTATTAATTTTACATTCGGCGCTTTTCTGACCCTTTTTAAACCAAAAAATCAAAATTTGAAAAATTAAAATCCCAAAAAAGGGGGTTAGAGTTGTCCGATTGTTTTGCCCAACGAACTTGTCCAACTGGTTACAGAATGGAAGGTTCCCACCAAATTTCAAGTAAATCGGACAAAAAATGTGACCGCTTGAGTGCGAACACTCACACACATATATATATATATATATATATATATATATATATATATATATTCATATATGCATGTATAAAGTTGTTAGTGACCCCCCAAAACGTGTTCAGGGGGTCACGTTAGAAACTTCTATGGTGGTCCCGGGCTTAAGTTTCACCATGCGGGTCACGCTAATAGTTCACTTTTCCATAGGAAATTCACTAATAACCAACCAAGTTGACAACTTTGGAAAACACAGAGGGTCTTTGAACTCAGCTTACTCCCCAGATTTCAGTTTGATACTAAATAAATGAGCACAGCTGATCTGATTAACTTTCAATATTTATAAACAAGGGGAAATAAAATGGTCTTGCCGCAGTTAAAAATCTATTTATAATTATAATATAGTCCTACACACAACAGTATGTAAACAAATATTTTTGAAAAATAAAAATAAACTGCGTTTTTTACTGTCCGATATCACAACTACCCAAACACGTATTATCAGCATAATATTACTCTGAAACTTTATATCACACAGAGCCTCGGTACTACATTTTTGTTCTAGTGTATTTTTCTGCCATTTGGAAATGAAATCAGTTCTAAAAATGGAAATTTGGTAAAGGTTTATACAAACTGCAAAGGGTCAAATTCAAAGATTTGAAGTTTTTATTAACAGCATAAAGAAAAAAATAGAATTTAAATTAGGCCTATTTAGGGAAGAGCCGATTCCAATTTTTTTTGCTTCCGATTTTGGTTCCGATTCTTACAAATCGATTCTTGATTCTGGATTCCGAGTCCATCGATTCCTAATAAGAGGTGAAATAGCAAAGTAATGTTTTAAAATGATTAAAGGCAATTAGTTAGTCAGTAATTGATTTGTATTTAATAAATTGAGACAATCAGTTGATTGGTGATTATTTTTCATTAATAAAATAAATTTACAAAAATAAATAATAAAAAAACTAAGTTGAATTACTTGTTTATTTTTCATATAATTGTTAAGGTTTAAATAGGGATGAGTCGATTTTCGATACCGATTCTTGATACCACCAATTCTTGGACATTGGTATCGGTATCGAGATTCATTCGTTCAATGTTGATACCGATACCATCGATACCCCCGCCGTTTACTCGCGCTACGAAGTGCATGGGAAGCGATGCTCCCTCCGCTTACCCACGATCCAAAAGGCACACGGAGTGTTTGGGTCGGTGGCAAGATAACCAAGGTTTTCCCATTATGAATTTATAATAAATAGTTTTATTTTTCTATATTACTATAGCATACTAGTGAAAATAACTTTAAATTATGTAAAAAATTGCATTAAACAATTTTGTTTGATAATTAACTATAAAATACTACTAAATAATTTTAAATTATACATTTGTATTGTTTTTAACAATGGTTTAACAACTATAGGTACTGAAAAATCGTAGGTATCGATGGTATCGGTATTGGTATCGAGAATCAATACATTTTGGGATCGACTCATCCCTAGCTTTAAGTAACATAAATCTCCCATGATATTTTTTGAAATTGGTTTTCTTGTGTTATAAAACAATCACTTTGGATGCTAATTATTCCTGACTGACAAAAAAATGATTGTAGATCAATGTTTTTAAATAAACTGTAATGTTATCTAGCAGCTTATTGTAGTTAATTATCAAACTAATTTTTAATGTAATTTTTCTATAATTTAATGTTAATTGCACTAGTATACCGTAGTAATATATAAAAAGAAAATCTGTTTAAAATTTAATATAAATTCATAATTCATGGGGAAAAACGTGGTTGTTAGATAATAACTCAAAGAAATAATGTTGGTCAGCCGACTGATTTATTGCTTTCAACCGGAACCCACTCCTCCCCACCCGTCCCGTCTTCCTTCCTAAGAGAGCGTCAAAGCCTTGGTTTGATGGCAGCTTAAAAAAGCAGAGAGATACTGTAATTTTACTAAGTGATATGTTAAAATTTCCCAAGTATAACAATAATATGTTAAAAGAATTACTTCTCAAATGTAAGAGACAGTATAGGTCAGCCATCAAAGGGGCAAAAATTAAATATAATGATAAGCTTGTCAGCAATTCTCATAATAAGTGTGCTGCTGCCTGGCGACTCATAAAATCTGAATCAGGTATCAATAACACTGGAAAAGTTGTGCCTCAAATTTCGGCAAAAGAATTTAATGACCATTTCATAGATGTTGGTAGGCAAGTGGCTTCCAATTTTAATGCTTCAAGTCATGGGTTGGATTTTGTTAACTTCCTTAATAAAGTTAAGTCTGTGGAAAATGGATTTTCTTTACAGCTAATAGATAATCAGTCATTGATATCAATTGTTATATTGTTAAAAACTTCCCCAACTGAAGATATTTTTGGTCTTTCTAACAATGTTATAAAGTCAATCATTCCTTTCATCTTGGAACCTTTGACCTATCTGATAAACTTGTAAATTTCTTTGTACATATTTCCACATAGCTTGAAATTTGCTAAAACACATCCAATTTATAAATACCCCCGTATCAGCAAACCTGCGTACTCAGCGAATTTCCAATGCAAATATATGTATATTAATACCACATAAAGCCACATACCAAGTTTCATCAATATACATTCATAAATAAACGATTTATGACATTTTAATTATTCTCCATAAGAATAACATGGCGGCTGAGTATGCAGGTTTGCTGAAGGAAGGAAAACAAAAAATGGGGTTTTATACAAATATCAATATAACTCATTTAGGTAAAGCCACATACCAAATTTCATTAATTTATTTTCATAATTAAGGGAGATAACACGTTACTTATTCTCCATAAGAATAACATGGGGCTGAGTACGCAGGTTTGCTGCTACGGGAGCCTTTGGCAAAAAATTGTTTTTTTGAGCAAATATCAATGGTCCACAACCAGATGAAGCCGTATACCAAGTTTTGTCAGTATACGTTCATAAATAAGCGAGATATAGAATTTTTCTTTTCCTCCATAAGAATAACATTAGACAACGTACTGTGTTTAGCACTTTCAATATCTCGGTAACCAATTGACATAGAGAAATGATCAAAATACCAAATTGTGTGTTTTTTTAAGCTGAATCCAATGGTGAAAACTAAAATTTGACTATTTCCAAAATTATATGTAAAAAATTCAAAAAACCCATTTTTGGGGTACAAAACCCCCCCAAAATACCCCTTTGGATAAAGCGATCTGGCTGGTTTTCGAACTTAAAGTCATAAATGCTGCTTTACACGCTTATACTAAATTTCGTCAAAATCGGATTATTTTTACGAGAGTTATCGCACCCACGGACACATATACATATATATATATATATATATATATATATATATATATATACAGTTTCGAACGAATGGTGTTTTTGGGGTCTGGGGACCTCAAAACGAAAAGTTATCATGGTCCCGGGCCTAGGTCTTACCATACTGACTACGGTAATAGCTTCTTCCCTATAGGGGAAATTCGCTAAAAGGGGGACAACAAAGTTATTGATAATTACAGACCAGTTTCCATTGTGCCAATTTTTTGTCAAAAATAATTTAAACACATGTCAAGTATCAGCTATATAATCATCTTGATGTTAACAATATTTTACGTGCAGCTCAGTTTGGTTTTAGACCTGGTCAAGGTTTTGGACCTGGAACAATCAAGGCAGTAGACAGTTTGATTCCTGAGGTTCTAAAATCGTTTGAAAACAATGAATATCTCAGTTTAGGCTTAATGGACCTTAGTAAGGCATTCGATAGTGCTTCACATGAAGTTCTTAAACAAAATTAAATTTTATGGGGTTAGGAATAATCAACTAAATTTCTTTAAAACGGTCTTATGTGGAAGCTTTCAGCAAGTTGTAATCGGCACCGATTCTTCAAATTTTCTTAAGGTTCTGGCTGGAGTCCCACAGGGGTAAGTTCTGGGCCCCATTTTCTTTCTTTCAATGATAAATGACTTACCCAGTCATTATCATGCCAATCACTTTTATATGCTGATGACACCTCTTTCTTTGTTTCTAATAGTAGTTTTAGTGAGGCTGAATTAATTATCGATGATGCAATTAAAAATTCTTCTAACTGGTTTGACGCTAACTATCTGGCAGGTAATAATGAAAAAACCGAACACATTTTTTTCCCTTAAGACATATAGATAATAAAAATATTTCTTCGTCTATGAGACTTTTGGGGATTCATATTGACGTGAGGCTCTCTTGGGAGAGATCATCTCTAAGATCTCACGTATTTGTTTTCTATTAAGAAGACTAAAGTGATGTGTCTCTGATAGTATGCTAATGACCGCCTATCACAGTTTTTTCCATTCTCACCTTCTCTATGGAAACATCTTATGGGGAAATAGTGTAGGAGCCAAGAAGGTCTTCACTTGGCAAAAAAAAAGCACTGAGAATAATGTTTGATATTCCCAGCAGAAGCACTTGCAAGCCATTTTTTACTAAAAATAGAATTATGACTTTGCCCAGTGTCTTTATTTTTTACAATATATTGTTTGTTAGAGAAAATATATCTAGTTTCATTAAACACAATGAATTAAAGTTATAGCACTAGGAAATGTGATGACCTAGAAATTCCAGCAGTAAGACTAACCAAATTTATCAAAAGCCACACATTTCTCCAAATAAAGTTGTATAACAAATTGCCTGCTAATTTTCAGAAGCATAGTTTAACCAAATTTAAGAACAGATTGTCTGAGTGGCTCCTGGACCAGGGTGTTTATTCTATTGAAGAATTTTTAGAATTTGATACAGTTAATATTTTTACAGTTAAGTTTCCATATAATTTTTGTTTTGTTTAGGAACAGTTTATTATTGTTTATTTTGACGTTGTACATTATACTGTAGTATGTGTTAAACGACAATAAAGATATCCTTATTCTTATCTCCAAGGTAAGATTTGTTGCCCCTGACCCAAACACTCTCTGTGCCCTTGTCTTACTTATCTTACTTCACAGGTATCCATAAATAACTCGCCTTTCATTGTCTCCTTTCATATGAGCTCAAATTAGATTTTAGGCTTATTTTTCTTTATTTCAGTCATATATCAGTCATATATTTTGTTAAACATTCGTTAGCGGCATAAATCTGAGTAAACGGCGGGAGTATCGACGGCCTGGAATCGATAGAATATGAATCGACTTTGGGCCATCGATTCTCGATTCCAATTCTAAGCCTGAGAATCGGTGGAATCGAGAATCAACATTGGAATCGACTCATCCCTAGTCCTATTACACTGTTGTTAAAATTTTACAATAAAATCCCAAAAGATATCACAGATGAGGTCTCAAATAAAAGATTCAAAATTAAGTTAAAGCAGTATCTCATCAACAAAGCTATGTATTCTGTAGTTTTCATTCCTATATTAAATTCTAAGACCTACACACTTAGGTTTAAACTTGTTATTTGTATTGTTTATTTGTACTTGTAACTTGTTTATTTGTATTATTCAATACTGAAATAAGACACTATTCATGTATGTATGTATTACTACAAACGAATAAAGATATTTTGAATTGAATTGAATTGAATTGTGTGATATTTTAAATATTTTGTAATTGTGACAGGAGACACCAGGCCAGCTGTGGGCTCTCAGAGAAGTGAGGAGCATTATCTGCTCTTACCTTCACCAGGTCTTCATATCAGAGCCCTCCCTCGCCAAACTGGTCCACTTCCAGGTACTACCACCTTCTGATCAATTCTAACTTTTTTAGTCTAAGATTACGTGTAAAAGCTGCACTGAATATTGTAAAAGGATGGCCAGAATTTGCATTTTAACTACTGATTCAATATTAGGTAAAAAGTTGTTTTATGCAGTTTTATTAACTTGACAGAACAGTAACTACAATTTGTATGATAAAGAGTCTTGGTAAGATAGATAACCTAACACACTCCTTGCAGGTGACCTGGAATCGGGTCTTGGCTCAACATTGAAACTTTGAGATTTTCATGTTTAAGCATGCTTAACACAGCAAAAGTTTTAACACGTTTAATTCTCCGATTCAAGGTTTTTCAACATTGAAACATATGTGATTTTTATGTTTAAACATGTTTAACGCATTGGAAGTGTTAAAGGGAATTTGACTAACTAGCTGAACAATGAGAGGTAAATACCTCTCATTGTATTATTGTATTACATTATTATTTAAGATTGTCAGGAAATTGTTATGTTTTGGAATTTAATGTTCACCATTAATGTCATTTTGAATATTGAGGTATAGCTAATTTGGATTTAGGTCCCAATAGAATTGAATTTTTGTTTCAGTTCAAAAAAGAACTATAGCAAAATATTTGTCCTGAATTTAAAAATAAATACTAGGGGTCTGCGGTGCACCGAAAAATCGGTACCGGTTCGGTACAAAACGAATTACCGAATTCGGTTCGGTACCACTAACGGTGCCGGTACTAAGTCGGTATCGTACAGCCTAGAACTACAAAAAATCAGTATTCACTGTTTGTCAACCACATTTTTCCTTCAGTTTTATTCGTAACATCTTTTTCGTCCGTTGACATTCTATTGACACGCCCTTTGCACACGACAGCGACTTTCAACTTTGACCGGCATTCATTCGTGAGTTTATAGGTTCACGATCGGATCACGAATGATGACGAGATGCCTTTATAGCATTGATAAAACCACCTCCACAGACTGGCCGAATGTTTCGTTGAGTTACGTACGACTCGGCGAGTAATGTAATAATATACATAAACATCGAGAGTAACAACTTATGTCTCGTCCCTGAAGGGCACCACGCTTCCGAAGAGAGACGGAAATACACGAGTGCACGAGGGGCCCGAAGTTTTTGCGCCACCCGCTCAAAAATGCGGTTGTCTGCTCTGCCAACTTATTTTAACAGGAAGATAATTAATTAAATAGCCTGCTGTGTTTGTAGTAGCAAAACTATTTTGGGAGGTTAAGTGAATGAGGTTTTGAGGTCTGTAATTAGCTCTGAGTCAATGTAATACCTGGATTGGGGATGTCTCTTCTTATAACTTTGCTTGTAAAACAAACACAATAACAATAACAATTAAAACTTTAGTGTACTAAAAATACTAACTAATTTCCCGATATATAACAAACAATTTGCAGTATTGAACTGATTATTTGCTTGCTTCCCACTTATCATGAAAAAAATAATTAATTGAATCTCTTTATTTTGTGATTACCCATTAGTCCGTGTTTTGTCTAACTAAGCAAATTAAAATGTAGTTAAATTAAATGCATTAAATTTAAAAACAAATAATTTTCACATAGTTAACTGATTAGCCTATTTAATGCGGGAGAGACCTGGTTTTAATATCTTATGATTTGTTTGATTACTAATGGTTAGATCAATGCCAATGTTTGTGTGTAAATTATTTAAGTAAATAATAAATATAATCTAATTTCGTAATATAAATATGTTGTTTCGGATTGGGAATGAGTGGTTTAATAGGGTTGAAATGTTTAATATTGGTAGTTAAATTGATTAACTTCCAGTGGATTCTCACTTTAATAAAATATAAATATACAAGTTAAATATGTTTAACAAATTAGTTAATTTATGAAGAATTAAATTTTTGTTTGCCTCCGTTAGTTGAAAAAGCCTGAAAACATTCCCACTGAGACCTTCGTAAAATATAGTGAAACGTAAAACAGTTTTAAGAAAAGCAAATAAATAATTGTGGAGCTAATGTCACAGCTTAACAGGGAGATGAGTTATATATATATTCTGTTTGACTCGTTTCTCTTCGGCCATCTCCAAGAACGTTCGTTCGGAATGGCAGCGCGGCCTTCGGAATCATTCGTTTATCTCCGGCTATTTGTAAGCGCGGTGCCCGTCAGGGACGAGACATACGTAGCGTAACAGAGGTTAATAAGAACAAACTAATACGCATTTACAATGTCACGCTCGTCTTTGCTCGCCTAGACTTGGCCAGTGTATGGAGGCAGTATAAACGTAAACAAAACCTACAACCGAATTTGTATGACATTTACTCATTCTTAAATCAAACTGAGGGATAAACACATAAATATCTGTTTGTTTTTTATATAACGGCCCCTTAACCTCAAATGAGTACTTGATACTACTTAAAATCGCCAAACATTTGGCAAACACATTCAGATCTACGATTGTGTGTTACAGAGAGTAATAACATGCAGAAGGTTGACACTTATTTTGATATGCAAACGTAATATCATGAACATCAATTCAAAAATACAAATCGGGCTTGTCATAACATTTTCCTAATAGGCATTATGACACTTCCTAACTTTTATGGATAGAAATTAAACCAACCAAAAGAAACTGTTTGAATTCAACATTACATATGCCGTGAACGGTTTAGAAGAGTGTTCAGGTTAAATATTAGTTTCATCGCTAAAACGTCGATTAATAATAAAAATAAGTTTTACACACACTACAAATAATATAACGCCGTAGCAGCAAACCTGCGTACTCAGTGAATTTCCAATGCATATATATGTATCTTAATACCACATAAAGCCACATACCAAGTTTCATCAATATACATTCATGAATAAACGATTTATGCCATTTTAATTATTCTCCATAAGAATAACATGGCGGCTGAGTATGCAGGTTTGCTGAAGCAAGGAACACAAAAAATGGGGTTTTATAAAAATATCAATATAACTCAATTAGGTAAAGCCACATACAAAATTTTATTAATTTATGTTCACAATTAAGGGAGATAATAAGTTACTTATTCTCCATAAGAATAACTTGGGGCTGAGTACGCAGGTTTGCTGCTACAGTAACTATCGGCCGACAAATTTTTTTTGTGCAAATATCAATAGGCCACAACGATATGAATCAATATACCAAGTTTCATCAGGAAAAGTTCATAAATAAGCGAGATATAAAAACATTTTAATTATTCTCTATAAGACTAACATGGGAGCTGAGTAAGCAGGTTTGCTGCAACAAGGAACTAAAAAAATGGTTTTTTATGCAAATATCAATATAACTCAACAAGGTAAAGCCACATACCAAGTTTTAGCGAATTTCTCCTATAGGGAAGAAGCTATTACTGTAGGTCTCATGGTAAGACTTAAGCCCGAGACCATGATAACTTTTCATTTTGAGGTCCCCAGATGCCAAAAACACCATTCGTTCAAATTTTAGCGAATTTCCCCTATAGGGAAGAAGCTATTACCGTAGGTCTCATGGTAAGACTTAAGCCCGAGACCATGATAACTTTTCATTTTGTGGTCCCCAGATGCCAAAAACACCATTCGTTCAAATTTTTATATATGTATATATATATATATATATATATATATGTGTGTGTCCGTAAGCACGATAACTCTCGTAAAAAAGGTCCGATCTTAATGAAATTTGGTACAAACGTGTAAAGTACCATTTATTTGAACGAGTTTGAAAACCAGACGAATCGCACCATCTGAAGGGGGGTTTTGAGGGGGTTTTGTACCCCAAAAATGGTTTTTAGCGAATTTCCCCTATAGGGAAGAAGATATTACCGTAGGTCTCATGGTAAGACTTAAGCCCGAGACCATGATAACTTTTCATTTTGAGGTCCCCAGATGCCAAAAAACCATTCGTTCAAATTTTTATATATGTATATATATATATATATATATTTATATATATATTTATATATATATATTTATATATATATGTGTCCGTAAGCACGATAACTCTCGTAAAAATGGTCCGATCTTAATGAAATTTGGTACAAATGTGTAAAGTACCATTTATTTGAACAAGTTCGAAAACCAGATGAATCGCACCATCCGAAGGGGGGTTTTTGGGGGGTTTTGTACCCCAAAAATGTGTTTTTTGGGGTTTTCACATGTAATTTTAATTTAAATCAATTTTTAATTTATACCATTGAATTCAGCTTAAAAAAACAAACAATTTGGTATTTTGATCATTGCTCTACGTCAATTGGTTACCGAGATATTGAAAGTGCTAAACACAGTACGTTGTCTAATGTTATTCTTATGGAGAAAAAGAAAAATTGTATATCTCGCTTATTTATGAACATAAACTGGCAAAATTTGGTATATGGCTTGATCTGGTTATGGTTTATTGTTGTTTGCACAAAAAAACAATTTTTCGCCTATGGCTCCTGTAGCAGCAAACCTAGGTACTCGGTCCCCATGTTATTCTTATGGAAAATACTTAAAATGTTATATATCGCTTATTTATGAATGTATATGGATGAAACTTGGTATGTGACTTCACTAAGATGAGTTCTATTGATATTTGCATAAAAACCCATTATTTTATGTGCCTTGTTGCAGCAAACCTGCGTACTCATCCCCAATGTTATTCTTATGGAGAATAATTAATATTTTAAATATCGCTTGTTTGTGAATATATTTCTTATGAATCCTGTTAAGTGGCTTAGTGTGTCATGTTATAATTCATTGGAAATTCGCTGAGTATGCAGGTTTGCTGCGACGGGGGTATGTATATATATATATATATATATATATGTGTCCGTAAGCACGATAACTCTCGTAAAATAGGTCCAATCTTAATGAAATTTGGCACAAATGTGTAAAGCACCATTTATTTGAACGAGTTCGAAAACCAGACGAATCGCACCATCCAAAGGGGGGTTTTGGGGGGTTTTGTACCCCAAAAATGGGTTTTTTGGGGTTTCCACATGTAATTTTTATTTAAATCCAATTTTATTTTTTACCATTTAACCCTTTCAGTGCTATGGTCCGATATATCGTCTTTTGAATCTGTTATCAATAAACACTGTTACTGCTTCATAAGCGATTGTACCGTTAGGCGCTAAGTCTGCAGTCTGAGTCTGACATGTGGTGAAACCTGGTAGACACGAATTGAACTACCTCGTCCAGCGCCTAGTCTCTATAATACCAACTGATCCATTGCAGCTGCTAGCCTGACCAGTGGCTGTGCGGTCTAAGGCGTTACCTTCCCGGCCGGGGGTAACACTTGGATCGAGGGTTCGAATCCCGTCACAGTCGGTGGTTTTTATGTGCAACTCATGGAGAGTTCACCTGTCTGTGGCAGAGTTGAAGGGGAGGGCGGACCTTAAGCAAACGGTGGACGGCTCGGGTCCAAGCTGACGGGATGGGTGGATTCTTTGTGAGTTGCACATCTGATCAGGTGTTTTGCTACTTTTTACCTATCCTTTACTGTGTGTGTCCAGCGGAAGCACGTTTTTATTAATTTTAACTGTTCAGGCGTTCAATATAATTTAAAAAATCAACAAAACATCACGGATTCAACTACTCCTTTCAGAAGCTTATTTATGAACATAAACTGGCGAAATTTGGTATATGGCTTGATCTGGTTGTGGTTTATTGTTGTTTGCTCAAAAAAACAATTTTTCGCCAATGTTTCCTGTAGCAGCAAACCTAGGTACTTGGTCCCCATGTTATTCTTATGGAAAATACTTAAAATGTTTTATATCGCTTATTTATGAATGTATATGGATGAAACTTGGTATGTGACTTCACTAAGATGAGTTCTATTGATATTTGCATAAAAACCCATTATTTTGTGTGCCTTGTTGCAGCAAACCTGCGTACTCATCCCCAATGTTATTCTTATGGAAAATAATTAATATTTTAAATATCGCTTGTTTGTGAATACATTTCTTATGAATCCTGTTAAGTGGTTTAATGTGTTATGTTATATATTCATTGGAAATTCGCTGAGTATGCAGGTTTGCTGCGACGGGGTTATTTATATATGTGTATATATATATATACATATATATATATATATATATATATATATGTGTCCGTAAGCACGATAACTCTCGTAAAAAAGGTCCGATCTTAATGAAATTTTGTAAAAATGTGTAAACTACCATTTATTTGAACGAGTTCGAAAACCAGATGAATCGCACCATCCGAAGGGGGGTTTTGTACCCCAAAAATGTGTTTTTTGGGGTTTTCACATGTAATTTTAATTTAAATCAAATTTTAATTTATACCATTGAATTCAGCTTAAAAAAACAAACAATTTGGTATTTTGATCATTGCTCTATGTCAATTGGTTACCGAGATATTGAAAGTGCTAAACACAGTACGTTGACTAATGTTATTCTTATGGAGAAAAAGAAAAATTGTATATCTCGCTTATTTATGAACATAAACTGACGAAATTTGGTATATGGCTTCATCTGGTTGTGGTTTATTGTTGTTTGCACAAAAAAAATTTTTCGCCTATGGGTCCCGTAGCAGCAAACCTAGGTACTCGGTCCCCATGTTATTCTTATGGAAAATAATTAAAATGTTATATATCGCTTATTTATGAATGTATATGGATGAAACTTGGCATGTGACTTCACTTAGCTGAGTTCTATTGATATTTGCATAGAAACCCATTATTTTGTGTTCCTTGTTGCAGCAAACCTGCGTACTCATCCCCAATGTTATTCTTATAGAGAATAATTAATATTTTAAATATCGCTTGTTTGTGAATATATTTCTTATGAATCCCTGTTAAGTGGCTTAATGTGTTTTATTATAATTCATTGGAAATTTGCTGAGTATGCAGGTTTGCTGCGACGCGGGTATTATTAATTTATGTTCATAATTAAGGGAGTCATTACATTTTACTTTTTCTCCATAAGAATAACATGGGGGCTGAGTACGCAGGTTCGCTGCTACGGGGATAATCAACAAAAAATCAATTTTTTTTGCAAATATCAATATACCAGTACTACGTAACCCCACGTGCCAAGTTTCATCAATATACATTCATTAATAATGGAGATATCAAATTTTATTTATTCTCCATAAGGATAACATTGGACAACGTACTGTGTTTAGCACTTTGAATATCTTTGCAACGGTTGGACGTAGAATCACAATTTAAACACCAAAATGATTTTTTTGTGGAGCTGAGTTGATTGGTAAAAGCAAATATGAAGTTTACATTAAAATTAACTACGGAAAAGCCAAAAACCTTTTTCCCATAAGATTAACATAGGAGATTTTGGAGCAGGTTTTTTTGGATTTTCTCCGCAACCACTTAACCTAGCTTAATAATTCAAAATACCATATTATTTGTTTTTTTAAGCTCTATAACATGGTCTAAACCAAAATTAAGTGTTTTACAATTTTTAGGGTAAAAAATGCAAAAAACTGATTTTTGGAAAATTTAAAACCCCCATAAACCCCCCTTCCCATAGCCCGATTTTTTTGGTTTTCGAACTTAAAGTCATAAATGTCATTTTATATATTTGAGCCAAATTTCATCGAAATCGGACATTTTTTACTCAAGTTATCGCATTCACGGACACATATGGATATATATATAGATATAGATATATATATACATATATATAAATTTGAACGAATAGTGTTTTAGTCATCTGGGTACCTAAAAAAAAATTTGTCATGGTCCCGGGTTTAAGTCCTACCATGAGACCTACGGTAATAGCTTCTTCCCTATAGGGGAAATTCGCTAAAAGCTCAAATACCCCTGTCGCAGCAAACCTGCGTCCTCAGCGAATTTCAAATACAAAATATTTGTCTTAATACCACATAAAGCCGCATACCAAGTTTCATAAAAATATATTCACATATAAGCGATGTTAATTATTATCTATAAGAATAACATTGGTAATGAGTACGTAGGTTTGCTGAAACAAGGAACATAAACAATTGGTTTTTATGCAAATATAAATATAATTTAACTAGGCGAAGCCACATACCAAGTTTCATCAATATTCAATCATAAATAAGCGCTATATAACATTTTAGTTATTCTGCATAAGAATAACATGGGGGCTGAGTAAGCAGGTTTGCTGCAACGAGGAACAAAAAAATGGGTTTTTATGCAATTATCAATATAACTCAACCAAGTGAAGCTACATCCCAAGTTTTATTAATTTATGTTCATAATTAAGGGAGTCATTACATTTTACTTTTTCTCCATAAGAATAACATGGGGGCTGTGTATGCAGGTTTGCTGCTATGGGAATAATCAACCAAAAATACATTTTTTGTGCAACTATCAATATACCAGTACTACGTGAAGCCACATACCAAGTTTCATCAACATACATTCATAAATAATCGAGATATCAAATTTTATTTATTCTCCATAAGGATAACATTGTTCAACGTACTGTGTTTAGCACTTTGAATATCTCAGCAACGGTTGGGCGTAGAATCACAATTTAAACACCAAAATGATCCTTTTGTGGAACTGAACAGATTGGTATAAGCAAATGTGAAGTTTACATTAAAATAAACTGAGGAATAGCCAAAAACCTTTTTCCCATAAGATTAACATGGGCGATTTTATGAGTAGGTTTTTTTGGATTTTCTCCGCAACCACTTAACCTAGGTTAATAATTCAAAATACTATATTATTTGTTTTTCTAAGCTCTATAACATGGTCAAAACCAAAATTAAGTTGTTCAAAAATTTTAGGGTGAAAAATGCAAAAAACTGATTTTTGAAAAATGTAAAACCCCCATAAACCCCCTTTCCCATGGTCCAATTTTTCTGGTTTTCGAACTTAAAGTCATGAATGTCATTTTACATATTTGAGCCAAATTTCAACAAAATCGGACGTTTTTTACTCAAGTTATCACATTCACGGATACATATATAGATATATATAGACATATATATATGGATATATATATACATATATATAAATTTGAACGAATAGTGTTTCTGTCATCTGGGGACCTCAAAACAAAAAATTATCATGGTCTCGGGCTTAAGTCTTACTAAGAGACCTACGGTAATAGCTTCTTCCCTATAGGGGAAATTCACTAAAAACCCATTTTTGGGGTACAAAACCCCACCAAAATATCCCTTCGGGTTGGTCCATCTGTCTGGTTTTCGAACTTAAAGTCATAAATGCTGCTTTACACGTTTATACAAAATTTCGTCAAAATCGGATTATTTTTACGAGAGATATTGTGCTCACGGACACATATACATATACAGTTTCGAATGAATGGTGTTTTTGGCATCTGGGGACCTCAAAACAAAAATTTATCATGGTCCCGGGCCTAGGTTTTACCATGCCGACTACGGTAATAGCTTCTTCCCTATAGGGTAAATTCGCTAAAAAAGGTTAGCCTATATTGGTTCATAATTTTATGGCGTATATCATAATTTTGGTAACTGTGTATGTCGTTATCTCTGATATTCACTTTCTAGGTATACTCTTTGTGTGACGATGACGTTTGGACGTAATCATCACTTCCATTGATCGCGTGTCGTCTTTATTAATAAAATGTTTTGAACAAGCCTTGATAGCAAGTTTTTTGATAGCCTTTATAGTTAGACTATTTTAAACAAATAATGAGTGATTGTGATGGATTCTTAATTCTTGATGAACCGCCATCGTTGTCGACTTCTGTTACAGCAAGTAGGCTACAACTTTTACGTCTGCTGAGTATGTGTCATCTGATTGCAATACAAATTCTTATTCTGTTGCGTACTTGGTTATACGATTTAAAATTTGTTGGAGGCTATAATTTATAATTCATACAACCTGTATTTAATTTGAAAATACACACACATACCTTCCTTTCTTTTATTATTATTTTTCCGTATTACTTGGGAATAAAAGTTTATAAAGAAAAAGATTTGCCTTATTTGTGTTTTATGTGACTGTTATTTGTATTATCTTGTATGAGATAACTTTTGATTATCTTTATATATGAAATGTATTTGAGATAGCTTTACAATTTAAATTAACTAGGAAATTACCTAACATAACTAGTGAACATGGGGAAAATTGAATAAATGGTATCCATGGGTAATTATTACAAATACAAATAACAAAATCTTATCTTATAGATGTAATAAGCCTATATAACGAAATTAATATAATTATTTAACATAAAGGGAATTATTACTGTTGGGGTTATATTATATATTGGGCTTTCTTTCTTTATTTACGTGATTTAACACATTATTATTGTTATTAGGCCTATATAAATATTTGTGAACTATTACAAATTATGATCTAAAGCTTGCCTAAATACATTTTTATGTCTGCTAGTATGTTTTTCTTAAAAAATATTTTTTCTGTATTTGTTCGGTTTGGTTTCCGAATACACTTAGGCTATGATAAATTACGGGTATTTTATTACCGCGTACCGTCCCGATTTTTTACCGAGAACCGAGGTACAAAAATATTTACCGTACCGACCATAAATTTCTGGTACCGCAGACCCCTAATAAATACAATTATTTCTTAAAGCAGATAGGTAAAACAGCATCCAACATGTTACAGGGTTACCCTAGGGAGCTGTTGCCAGTGACAGTCAAGGGTATTCCATCAATGCACATTTGCTTGGACTTTATTCCCGAGCTGCTCAGCCAACCTTCGCTGGAGAAGCAGGTGTTTGCAGTGGATCTCGTGTCTCACCTCTCCCTCCACTACGCCTTGCCCAAGTCCATGAGTGTAGCACGACTGGCCATCAACACCTTATCGACATTAGTCACAGGTAAGGCAATAAAACTGACTCTGCAGTGGTCACAGATAACACAATCCTTCTGACTTCCCATAATTATTTTGTAAAATTATTTATTAGCACTAAGAAGTTTTAAATTGTTCTTAATACATTACAACTTGAGTTTAATTTGTTTTGATTATTTTTGTGAGCTACTGCCCCGCCAACCTCACACGGTGGAGAGCTCTCACTCCCTACAAAAACCTCACACTCACCCTTGTGTTGTTTCACAGTGTTGTCATCAGAGAACCGCACGGAGCTGTTCACGCCTGCACTACCGGCCCTGGTGCGCGTGTGTGAGGCGTTCCCCACGCTGGTGGATGACGTGGTGAGCCTCCTACTGCAGGTGGGGCGAGTGTGCCTGTCTGAGGCCTGCGCCCACGGCAGCTACCGCCCCGCCAGCCTCACACGGTGGAGAGCTCTCACTCCCTACAAAAACCTCACACTCACCCTTGTGTTGTTTCACAGTGTTGTCATCAGAGAACCGCACGGAGCTGTTCACGCCAGCACTGCCGGCTCTGGTGCGCGTGTGTGAGGCGTTCCCCCCGCTGGTGGATGACGTGGTGAGCCTCCTACTGCAGGTGGGGCGAGTGTGCCTGTCTGAGGCCTGCGCCCACGGCAGCTACCGCCCCGCCAGCCTCACACGGTGGAGAGCTCTCACTCCCTACAAAAACCTCACACTCACCCTTGTGCTGTTTCACAGTGTTGTCATCAGAGAACCGCACGGAGCTGTTCACGCCAGCACTGCCGGCTCTGGTGCTCGTGTGTGAGGCGTTCCCCCCGCTGGTGGATGACGTGGTGAGCCTCCTACTGCAGGTGGGGCGAGTGTGCCTGTCTGAGGCCTGCGCCCACGGCAGCTACCGCCCCGCCAGCCTCACTCAGTGGAGAGCTCTCACTCCCTACAAAAACCTCACACTCACCCTTGTGTTGTTTCACAGTGTTGTCATCAGAGAACCGCACGGAGCTGTTCACGCCTGCACTACCGGCCCTGGTGCGCGTGTGTGAGGCGTTCCCCCCGCTGGTGGATGACGTGGTGAGCCTCCTACTGCAGGTGGGGCGAGTGTGCCTGTCTGAGGCCTGCGCCCACGGCAGCTACCGCCCCGCCAGCCTCACTCAGTGGAGAGCTCTCACTCCTCGCGACACTCCCTATGACAACCACCTCCTGGTCGGAGCCATACAGCAGTCGTTCATTCAAATCCTCACACATGCAGTCCTCAAGGTCAAAGTCTATTAGAAGAAAATTAAAAATCTTCCTTTCATTTTCCAAGAGGAGTATTCAGATCAATGTCCTAGTTTTGAAGAAGTAATTGTTGTTTTAAATAATTTACTTTTTTGTTTTTTCCTGTTTAAATAAAAACCCAGTTAATTATTTGAAACATTTTGATTTGTTCTTAAATGATTGGTCCATTCAGTTTTTTAAATTTTTAAGATTAACATTCTGAGTCTTAGGAACCATTGTAAAAACCACATCAAATTTGTTTTTATTTTTTTATTTTAGCTTTTACTTATATTTATTTATGTACATAATTGTAATTTTATTTGTAAATAAATCTTTTAATATATAGTAGATTTTTTCATTAAACTTTGCCATGTTCCCAGGCTTCCAATTTGTTATTACTAATTCCAGAATCTGGCTCACCGCTTCAAAAATCGAAGACTAAGGGTATTTTACACTTACACTTTTTGATAGCAAATTTCCTAAGAAAAAGTGAGCTATTAGAATGACCCTCACAGTGAGACTTAAGCCTGTTATCACTATAGAAGTTTCCTATTGTGACGTTTTGGGAGGTCGCTAAAAACTGTTTAAGTATATAGATATCCAAATTACATTGATTCGATGGGGTAATTAATAAAGTAATAAAATAGAAAATTATTTGAAATGAGTTTTGCGGAGGAATTTCTTTATTTTCGGACAATATCTTTTAGGACTTTAACCATCTTCATGGTTAACAAAATGCCTAGCTTATTTTTCAATAACAAAATAAAAACGTTAATTATAAATTTCAGATAAATATGTAGAATTGCCCATGCACAGTTTGCCCACTTTTTGAACTTGTCGCTGTAAGATGGTGCCACCAGTACTTTGACAAATAAATAAGTGAGACAACCATTAAATAATAATTTTTATGGTTTTGAATGATTTGTTTATTTTTAGTGGTGAAGGTAATTCTCGAAATGATGGCTCAATTATTGGTTTGATAAAGTATTAAGTAACATATAGTGTACCAAACAAAAGCATGGTTCACACTTTCTGGAAAGTCAGGTAAAATACTTACTATTTTATACAAGTTAGGGACAGTTTTCTATTTTATTCGTAAACGCAAAGCTCTACTGTGCGAAAATTAAAACTTATTAGTAAAAAAGTGTGCATTCTGAATCGCAAGTCAGCGAAAATCAACGTTTTTGGTCAAAAAAAGTCAGGGAAATTATTAACCAAATAAAAATGTGAACCATGAAAAGAGAAAAAAAAACATCGTTGAGAAATAATATATAAAGATTGAATGTACTTAGTTTTAGATTCCTTATATTTTCCAAAATAGGGTTATTCATGTTAGGTTTTGTATTTAATAACTCTTGACAAGTTCCTTTATGGATCACATATTTATATTAAATTCATCTGCAGAGTTCATTTGCTCCCCTTTGGACATGCACTGCTTATTAATATCGTTAAGTTTTCTTTTGTGTTTGTTAATTTGCGGATTGCATTATTCCAAGAGCATTTATTTTGCTTGGTGGGTAGTGCTGTTCATAAGGTCAAAGTTCTATTCAGCTTCACATCTAAGTGAATAAATGAAATTTGTTTCCACTTTTTTACAAGATAATTTAATTTTATATACAAACTTGGAAACTGACTGATCACAATAACAAATTGTGGGAAAAGTTAAAATAAAAAATAATGTAAAAAAATAATGGATCTAACTTGTTATTGCCTGATTCAAGTTAACCCTAACAATATTTGCAATTTATATCAATTATAAAACACACAATAATTAACAAGTTTCTTAAAATAATACTAAAAGACAAATCTAGTAATGAAGAGCTGTCAAGAGACTTTGTTCATAAAATTAAATGTTGTGACAACTTTACAGCCATTCTTTAAATTGTTTGCAAAAGGAATAACAAGTTGGTATTTTAAGTACTGAGGGGTGTCGTGTTCAAGCTCAATAACTTGCACATAATTTTCGCTTCTCTGATTCGAAGGTGGAAAGCCTATAGGGGGCCTACCTGTATTTTAATCAGATTCAAGGTAGGTCATGTGACTCCTCCCTGTATATAAATATACTAGGTGTACGCTCATTCCTCGCGTATAAGGATAATTGAAACACATGATCAAACTTAAATCGAGTCTCATAAAAAATTCAATACTATCTGATTTGAGTAACATCATCAGAATACATTCCGTTACCATTTAACTGCCACCAGAATCCGGAGTTTATGTCTATACAGTATAGCTATAGTTTTAGTCACTTCTCTAAGAATCAATTATCGCGGTAGCTGAGGGGTATCGCACTGGCTCTTGGAGCGTAATGTCGCAGGTTCGGATCCCGCCGCCGACCTAACATTTTATCCGTGGAAAAACATACATACATTTATCACTTGTTTTTATCAAAGTAAATGTTGTATAAATATGTAAATTTATTTATTTTTAAAATAAATTGAGGATTTCAGGCATGTTTTGTTGTTGGGATTGGCATGGGTGCGTTATCTTAGAACAAACAGAGCACTTTGGTCTAATCAGTGACTTTAGCAATGTGGTTAATTTAACTTTTAAGAGAACAGCGAGTTTCCTATATGAACTAATGTTAACAATTTCTATAGGCCAAGTCAAAATATCCTTAAGGATTAACAATAAATCGTCAGGCCCAGTTATTTAGATGAAAAAATGAGATTTCAATATATTGTTTCAATAGCCTAGGCTATCATGAAATTAAATGCTATAAACATGGGTTGGCCCAAGTCCGTACATGAAACTTCTAAAATGACAAGAGGCCTAAGTGTATATGCCTACATTTTATAGTCATAGGTCCAAGTTTATGATGAAAACAGCTCACTATAATCCAAACCTAGGAGATGTCAAATAATTTCAGATAACCTGTACAAAAGGCTTAGTTTGGTTAGAATAGTTTAAAGCTTTTGTTTTGGTTCACTACAACATTCCTGGTAATGTGTTTAAAGTATTTTACAACAGTTGTATTTTACAAAATGATATTTCAATATATTGTTTCAATAGCCTAGGCTATCATGAAATTAAATTCTATAAACATGGGTTGGTCCAAGACCGTACATGAAACTTCTAAAATGGCAAGTAGCCTAAGTGTATAGACCTACATTTTATAACCATAAGTCCAAGTTTATGATGAAAACAGCTCAGTATAATCCAAACCTAGGATTTGTCAAATCATTTCAGATAACCTGTATAAAAGGCTTAATTTGGTTAGAATAGTTTAAAGCTTTTATTTTGGTTCACTACAACATTCCTGGTACGGTAATGTGTTTAAAGTATTTTACAACATTTGTTGTGTTACCAGTTTAATGTCGGCTTACTCTTACTGTAATCCAACCCTAGGCTATGTCAAATCATTCAAGATAACCTTCCGAAAAAGGCTGTTTGGTTCATCTATAGCTTTTATCGTGGTTACCTACTACATTACTGGTAATGTATTTTAGGTAATGTAAACAATTTTTATTATTAATTTAGTGAAAATATAACCTAGCAAATAATTGTCCTACAAAAATAAATTTTAAGGTTGTTCGCTTACTGTGACTAACTTCATCAACGCTTTCTAGACAAATTGAGGCTTTGTATACTTTTTACACATGGCAATCACAATATTACCAATTGCCTAAGAAAATGTAATAAAACAAACTATTTTATAAGTTAATATCTTAGTATCTACAGTCATCAAAAAGTTATTTTGAGTTTTTCGAACTGCCACACGCGTTGTCTGTCGTCTGCCACTGATACAATCGTCGCCTTCGACGACTGACGATATTTACACAGAGTAGGCGTACTAAGGGAATATTAACTGTATAAATATTTTTTTATTCGTACACTTAATAATTTATAAAATAATAAATATGCTCACAACTTAAAAATATACTTCGATTTATCTCTCTTGTGTGTTTTTTGTTGGTAAAAAAACTGTTGTTATCCAGTATAACAAAGTATACTCTAGTAAACTAACTATTGTTACTCTGTTGTTGAAACATAGACGTCGGCTAAATTTTAACGATTCAAGTACCACTAAAATGGCTCCCAATGTTATTCTTATGGAGAAAAAAATAAATTTGGTTTTAAGATAATTTGATTAATACTGAATGAAATTATCTGAATAATGAACTTGACCGAGATTTTGACCTGTTAAGTTTTTCTGGAAAATTTTAAGTTTAACTGAGGAGGCATTCTCGAGTTATTGTGGTCACAGACACGCCAGTTGAGTTGATTCTCTTACCAGTCTAAGCAGTAAAGTTGTGTATAAGGATACTTTCACTTCGTTCAATTATCCAATAAAGAAAATTTATTAAAAATAAATTTACACCTTCACAATTGAAGCTGCTAAACAAAGCATTACAAACAATACAATTTTGGGTAAAACTAAAACCGTTTACATTGAATATGAAAAGATTATTTGTTAGTTATACTTCAATTTGTTTAGCGAGTAGGCTTAAATTTCAGATTCGATTTGTTAATAATTAGTGAAGGGGATTCTTAAATGTGAACCTATAACATTTTTAGATGAGAGATTTATTTGTAATGAATTACTTTTTATCTGATTGCTGTTTTAATGTTTGAAATTATTTACCGCTTGGATTGGATTATTGCCTAAATAGGCAATTTATAGTAGGCCCCTATCACCAAAGAACCTTTGTTGATCAAGTTGTATTTTACGTAAACAGTTGAGATTATGATCTATTGCTAAATCGGCCAATCATTGAATGTTAATAACATATTTTAAAGCCACATCTATGCACAGAAAAAAAACAATTATCTAACGTTGCATAGCACCCATAAATAATATAGAAGGAAACATGACAGTTGTCAAGCAATGTCTAAAAGGAAGATACGTGTCAGCTTAGGAAGAGTTAACAATGTTTAAAGAAAAAAACAATACCGAAGAGAATCTTATAAATGAGCAGCTAAAATTTGAATCTGACATAGTACCTATATAAAAACATATAGCAAAGTTTAGATAGCAGACAACCAGCCAACGACGCCCACCTTATTGTATTAACGGAATCGTAGGAAACGACACTATCAATACCAACAACTCTTTCTCCAAACGCTGCCCGCCATCTTGATTCGAGCCTAAGATGGCCTAAAGAATCTCAGATTGTCTAAATATAATACCTTTTGTAAATATTAAATATGAAAATATGTAGTATTGTTTTGACGTAAAAATGTGTTGTATTTAGTTATTTAATTTGCGTAATTATTTTACAACCCCTAATCAAAAACCAAATAGAAGAAAATAATGTAACATAATTCAAATATTGTTTATACGTGTATACGTTTATTTTTGAGATCTAAAATAAACATATAAACGTAATTACAGTTTAACTTTATCCGATTGCAGTAAACAGTTTGTGTATTTTTTTATAAATCCAAGGTTGGCCCAACGATGTGTGCTGCTGGGGAGGGGGGTATGAAAATGCCTTATTAGCGAAAAATACATTGCTCAGTAATCTGAGTGGGTTTAAAATTGGGGTAAGTATAGTAAACAATGATAAATTGAGTGGTCTGTTTTTCGAGGTAGACCTGAGACTTTGGACGAGGTAAACAAATTTCAAATGGCTGTTGCATTAATATATGTTCAAAAGTGTTTACTTATTTTCTGTGTTTGTAGAGAAGTAATTGCGATATCGTGAAATATCACTTAATTTTGCATACACGTATTTTGATTTATGATTTTTCCATCGTGTATGGCCTAGATTTGAAATTTGTTTTATACGTGTATATTAATCTCTGTGTATGACGCCGACACATCTATGGTGAATTCATTGAAAAACAACAACAAGTTATTGTAATTATTAATTCAAAATTAGCTTTAATACTGTAGAAATTGCCCCTGGGGATTTGAGGATTCGGGTTACACAAACAAATCATGGGTGTGGTTAAGGGAAACTTAAGTCATCGGCTTCTTCCTTCTTCTCACATTAGGACAATGTTAACTTTCAAAACCCAATATAAGCTGCTACGTACCTAGATTATTATATATTCCCAGGGATGTTCAAACATTAACAGGTTTTACTTTACAATCTTAAAATGTTATTGGTAACTGGTAACTTTTTTTGGGTAAGCTGTTGACGTAGAAAAGAAAATGCGACTGTAGTTGAGAAGAGTGTTTATCGCTTAGGCTTAAATCTCAGAGTCGTTTTGTTAATAATTAGTGAAGGAGATTCTTAAATGTGAACCTGTAACAATTTCGGATGATAGTTTTACGTTTGTTATGAATAACGTTTTATTTGATTGCTGTTTTAAATGCCTGGAGTCATTTACCGCTTTGATTGAATTATTGAGGTTATGTTTGAGTAATTACAAACACACTATAATTATTATGCTTGAAAGGTAATTTTAATACTATTTTATACTTTGTTTCGTTAGTTAAATGATTATAAATTTTGTCTATGTTAAAACTCAAACCTTTTTATATTTAGGATTTAGGTTCAGAAAGTTCACTATCATTACGATCTCTATGAAAAAGGTCAAAGTTACAGTTAGCCAATTCTATGGTCTAGCCTATTATTTTATATTTTAATTTCTTATTAATGTCATCGGATAGTTAATTTAAAGATTTTGTGATTCAAATAGACGCGATTATTCAGTGTTTGTTAAATGTTTTTCTGGAACTGTTGTGTTTTTATGGATAACTTATGTTCATAATCCCAGAATACAACCAATTTTAATATTATTGCTACACCAAATCTGCCCACATGCAGTATTAGTATCTCTAACCTTTTTACTAATGAAAGATGAAATAGAAAGACGGCTGCCATTTTGTAGTTAGTCCATGATTTCCGTACGAAAATGCAGCTGCAACTTGCCAATCTCATGTCCGCTCTATGGATGATCTTACTGTACTTAATTTATGCTAGCGATTATATTTATATCTATTTATTAAAATAATAATGTATTAAAACCAAAATTATTTGATAATCACAAACTTTTCAAATTGTAACTGTTTGCTAACAAAAAGATTTTAGCAAAAGAGAAACAAATATAGTATTTAAAACTCTTTAATATTCCTTATTCGGATTTTGAATATGCTGACACGTTCACGTTAGCTTAACTAAATATAAGTAATAAAAATATCCAGTTGCACAATGTTGTGCAATTTTATTTAACATAAACGAAAATTAGACTCATAAATAAAAGTAGCCTACAAAGTTTTCAGTCGTTAGTGTTTTTTTATGTAAACTTTTCGTCAACCGGAGCTTGGGCACGAGAAACATTAGTTAATTTATTAAAATAAAATAGTGTTTCGTGATCTTTAACAATGATGAATTTTAATGTTAATCTATTATTAGTATTTTTAATAATAAATGAGGAAATAAATATGCGTTTTATATTAAGTTAAAAATGAAAGGTTAATTTGAACAGATAGTATAAAGTATCACCAAAGGACCTTGGTTGATCAAGTTATATTTTACGTACTACGTAGGCCCACTGTAAACAGATGAGGTTATATTCTACAGCTAATAAGGTAATTTTAAGAACTATGTAAGATTCTGTAATTTATTTATTTGTATACCTTTTTAATAATATTGGTATTTTATTATGTTCGACGGTTAAATCAGTATGTAAGCAAAACTTTTAACCTTGTTCTATTTCATGAAATAATCAGGCCAAAACAAATGTGTTTTCAAATAACCTAGAACAGTAAATGTCAGCAATAGTTAGGTTTATAGGCTTTACCAAAGGTACAAAATTATCCCCACCTTACCCTACCCCCCTACCTTACCCTTTCTTACCCCCTATTATATCCTTATGTCGGTGTTATAATCATTGCCCATAACAACGCTAATCAATGTTAAATCATCGAAAACATTCCACCAACTAACCATTCGATTCAATCCCTATTTTTGTAATGTTGTATTAGGGTAAGATTTCTTGGCTTCATATTTGAGAATTAAAATTCTTAAATTGAGTAACTTCATAGTAATACATGTTGTTGCTAGTGGTAAGATTTATAATTATGTTTAGTAAATATGTTGTCGTGAATGTCAGTAGCTGTGTTCGTTGCGGCCAGTCACTTTAAGTTCAGCCTCATTCCGCCAGGTTCTCTTTTAATTACTTCCGACGGTCTGTCAACTGTGTTTTCTAATAATCAGCTTTAAGTGACGCTTTTACCCTCGTATAAGTTTCATGACTTTCTACTGTTTTAGTATTTTAGTCCATGGGTCTATCCGTGCAAGATGGGGAAGAGGAAGTAGCGGGGTGACTCATGGGAAACGGACGAATTTGGATCAGCTGTTGCATTGTTGTTGCACGTGGTAGGGAAGTTAAGGTTATGTCATTGCCTTGAGTGTGGCCTACTATTTTAGTTTCCATGAATCAGTGGACAGTACAGCATCGTGTGTGTTCATGCGACAAAAAAAAAAATGGTGGATCTTTTATTGAAACACAGCGAATATTTTGTCGGAACTTCAATATTGAACGAAATGGAGTAGTTCCAAGCCGAAATACGGTGTTAAAGTGGGTTGAAGCGTTCCAAACAATAGGAAAAATTAGCAAAAAGAAGCCAACAGGCTCTGCTAGAACTATGAGGACGCCTGAAAACATCGCCAGAGTTAGAGTGGCGATAATCAGGAGTTCAAGCCGATCTGCGCGAAGACACACACAAGAGCTTAACATGAGCCGTGATTCTACTTCTTTTAGCGAATTTCCCCTATAGGGAAGAAGCTATTACCGTAGTCGGCATGGTAAGACCTAGGCCTGGGACCATGATAACTTTTCGTTTTGAGGTCCACAGACCCCAAAAACACCATTCGTTCGAAACTGTATATATATATATATATATATATATATATATATATATATATATATATATATATATATACATTCATCTGCACCCGGTAAGTCAGTCACCACGCTGGTATATTACACGGTGTGGCAGTCATCTGCCCGAAAGCCAGTCAGCCCTCCCGAAAGGCAGTCAGGTACGGCTTGCCGTGCATCCTTTACAAACCGAGTCGGCTTACTGGTGCTGCTGTAGTGTGCCGGTATGTGGAACTACTTATCACATTCGCGCTCAGTCGAGGAGAGGAAACTAGTTTAACTGCTGTATGACTGTCAAATACAATTTACAGTACTTGGATTTTAATCCCGTTGGACACGCATTCAATTATTTTGTTAATAATCTCACTAATACTATACGATACTAAAATCATATCTTTAATTAGCTAGAAGTACTTTTGTAGTGTAGCTTTATAATTGTAAGTTAATTATATCTGTAAGCAGATTTTGTAAGTTTTTTTATATTTTTTGTATGAAGCAAGATACAAATGCATGAGTTTGCTTCTCCTTGTAATAAAAGGTTTTATATTTTTACTGTACTCTTTATACCTAACAACGAAAACGAAAAGATGTTAGTACAAATTAGGCACTTATTTTAAGTTTAATTTTTTACCCTTTATATCTTGAAATTTAAAAGTATTTTGTATTTTTTAATTATTTATATTTATCCTTCCCCACAAAAGGACAGAAAACCTCAAAACCTACAAAAATTGATAGTGTACATTTTACATTGCATATTCATTTTATTTTTCCCCTCTATTTGTTCTCAGAATCGTCATAATTTGCATTACACATTTTACAATTTAAGTTTTATTTAAGGGACAGAAGTGTAGGTATGTTGGGACTTCTCTTTCTGTAGACAGACATCCCAACCTTTGCACAATCAAGCATAAAACATACTCTATAAGACCGCTGAAATTTTTAATGACAGAATTCAATGATAATAAACTATTCAATACTATAAAACATGAGGAAAGTACACCATAATGACAAGGGCTAACAGAACTCTTTAGTTGAAAGTTCACATATTTAAAATTATTAAGAGTCAATCTAGTAGACTGGGGCATAGTGGTTAGTTTACCTTTCTCTTTTATAAAACCAGTTCCGTTCAATTGATTGTACTAACAAATATCAAACTATGTTATAAATTTAAAATTTACTTTTATACAGTTCCTAACTTGAATGCGTTTCGTCAACACAGTGACATCTTCGGGCAATCTAGTTCTGCTTAAATTTAGGAACTTTGTGAGGTAAATTTAACATTTTTAGTATTGATGACATTCCAGCAAGAAATTGTTATTAAATTAGGCCTACTATCATTCTATATCTTATATATTAATACGCTAAGCCCGATTTTTGTTAAGATAACTCCTCCGTTATTTCTGAGCCTATTTTGTCGATTGAGTTATCAACATATTTGCCCTGATTTCCAGTTGTGCATAAAGGTTTTTATTTTTCGATATTTTCAATCTGAAGGGCACGGTCCGGCCTCAAAGTTCGTTTTTCGCCTTTACGATAAACATGAGGAACAATTTTATTTTAATTGCAGATGGACAGATTATTAGCAATACCAGATGTTACAAGTAAGGAATGTATTTATCGATAGAAATCAAATAAGTTTTGTTTCTACATCGCTTTGAGCAGTGAAGATATTTAAATTTAATTTGTGTTGTCATTTGTTTATCTGTCTGTCTTTTAAAGAGCCAGTTTTTTCTGAATTTCACAAAAAATACTGTACTGAATTACATAAAATACTTTACCTATCATTGTTTGCAGCATGACACGTTTAGGCTGTTTCAGATCATCGTACGTCATTAGGGTTATGCCGCCGCCCCTTGGTCCGTCAGTGCTCCAAAGTAATTCTTATATTATGGGTACAGGTTACTTAACCTTTAATTATATAATGCACAATTTTTTTATAATGAGCATTTAGTCAGCTAATTGTATTTTACCACAGAACAGAGGAAACACGCCTGCTTCACTATTCTACAACGGTATACTAAACCATATAACCACACGCAATAACATATATGGCAGTAAGGAACACATAAGATCATACAACATGCAACATGGACTAAGGTAGCCAGATCCGTTGAAGTCTAAAGCGGGGTATAAATTAATTATAATACCGGATAAACAGTGCCGTGGATAGGGGATCCCCCCAAAAAAAAGTGGGTCCGGGGGCCCTCCTAGAATATTTTAGAAAATTAGATACCAAATTGTGAGTTTTGGTCCAAATATTACTCAGTGTTGTAAAAAACAGGTTTTTGAATCACATTCATAAAATTGTACAACTATTATTTTAACTGTGGTATCCAAAACTTAATTAATAAAAGAAAATACCGTACAAAATTATATACTAAAGAGGAGTGAATAGCTGTCAATAACTTTGAAATTTCTTTAGTCTTATTATGAAACTGAACACAATTAACATGGTCAGGGCCTGATTAAGATGTGTGGCGCCGATAGGCTTGAGCTGATTTGACCCCCCCCCCCCTCGACTCTTGAAGGGGGATGTGAGTCGAAGTGACTCCATGAACGAATGTCTGAACCCTGAACGCGGCCCAAGGTAGCTTCATTTTGTGTGGTGCGTTAAGCGTTAAGGGTACACCAGCGTCACAGGGGCGGATACAGAGGTCATGTTTGGTGGGGGTGGTCACCGAAAGTTACCTCTCCCCCTTCCCTGTGTACCCCTGGTAGGCGGGCGAAATCCCGTAAAATATAATCACCGAATACAATTGTAGCAACCTGTGCTGCTAAAATTGTCCCTGGCACCCCCATTATTGTTTTTAACTATATGAATTTATCCAACGAATGAAAGTAAGTTAACATAATATAGCAATTACCTTGTACTCAAGAAAAAATAAATCTTAACTTTATAAAAAAGCTAAACAAAAATTACTTTAGTTCTACTGCACCCGACCGTAAATAAATATTAAATATTTAGGCATTACACTTTTTTCTACGTCATCTGTGGGCGTCTTAAGAACAAGTAATATGAATTTGTTTTACTATTTACCCACACGAAAAACTATTTACAAAACGTATTTGAAATCTGCAACACTGAACTATATATACTACGCGAAGATACAATTAGGAATGAGGCTGATAGCCAGGGTCAACCACTCGAAAAATGAAATTTCGTACCACATTTTTACAAAATAAAATACTTGGCGGATGAGCTTCTGTTTGCACGCAATCTAATCTTTGTTTCCTCTTACTTCATTACATATAATTCGAGGCACTTTTTGTTTCTAGTCTAGCCACTGGATATTTATTGCCTAGCAACGGATTACGCGGTTTTAAACAAAAATCAAACCTACCCTTGTAAACCTTTTGAGGGGTTAAATTGATTGAATTGAATAAATTTGAAATTATACTCGCTTAGCTAGTTAGAGGTAACTCATAGGACCGTGGATTGGAATGAACACAGATCAAGGAAATGAAAACACTTTAATATACATGATAAATATAATCCAACTATAATAAATGATAGAACAGAATACTATAAAAGGTGCACTTAAGCCTCCTGGACAATTTATGTATCTAGGGAGTCCTTAATCCCTGATAAACACATATAGTTTGTTCCACTTTCTCACTCCATGTGCATTTAATACATTTAAAATATTCACTTTGCACTTTAATTCTCCTAACCTCTACTCTTACAGTATAATAATGGTCTCTCAAGACAAAGGCCTGAACCACAATGACTTATGCATTTATAACATAATCAGGACATGACATAAAGGTTCCTTAGAATATTCACAAAACACATACATAAAATAACCCCATAAAATAAAGCTTTCTATCTCTCCCTTGTTTAGTTATTATCAATATTCACGAATAGTTCCTGTGATATTCTGAACAAAGGAGCAAAACACACTAAATAAAATCTTCTAATAAACCCTTTATATATCTGACATATAAAATATCTAATGCTTTATACATTCAACTTTCACTTGATATACTGAATAAGGAATCAGCATACACTAAATGGAGTTATCTAAAACCCTTCTATATATCCGACATAAAATTAAAATCCTGTAATAAACCCTTTATATTTTGACATATTAATGATCTAATATTTTGTACATCCAACATTCATTTGGTATACTGAATAAAGAATCAATATACATTAAACAGAATTATCTAACAACCCCTTTATGTATATCCAACACATTATTAACCTAATACTTTATACATTCAACCCCACATAGCATGGCGGGTTCTTAACTTGCATTCTGATATCACCCCTTTTGTTTATATTAGTTAGATATTTTATCTCTTCGGGATATCTTATAATTCTCCTGCATTTACAATTTTTATTATTATTATAGTTTATTTTTAACTCCTGCTAGCTATTATTTCTTGGCTTCTTTTATTTAAGTTCGTCTTTTAATAATTT
Organism: Allygus modestus; assembly: GCA_963675035.1. Classification (NCBI taxonomy): domain Eukaryota; kingdom Metazoa; phylum Arthropoda; class Insecta; order Hemiptera; family Cicadellidae; genus Allygus; species Allygus modestus. The sequence goes on from OY776111.1 coordinate 138,061,728, forward strand.
ATTTAATATATCCTAACTGTGCACCTTTTTTAATGAAGTGGGAACATACCCAGATATTTTTGGAGATCTCTGTGACACCTCACGTCCCTTGCGCCCGGTCGTCCTGTCCTCCTCCTGTCCTCGTCCCTCCGGGCCGCGTCGTAGGTCCGGTACCTCGGAGTTCCGCTCCCCCTGGGGTTGACGGCGGGTGGGTGGACGTCGGTCGGTGTCCTCACTGATGTTCTCAGAAGATGGACCCAGAAGATGGACTCGGGTGCGATGGAATCTCGTCGAGTGAAGTGATAGAGTGTCGTAAGGTACTGGTAGAAGTTATCGAACTCCCGGGTGCCTTCAGGTGCATTTCACTTTCCTGAAGACTTTCTGTTCCTACTCGGTCCGGAACAGCCCAGAAGAAGCTTCCCAGTGTCTACCTTACTCTCCCAAAACTCTCCGAAGACTGTTCTTTTCTTTTTCTCCCTCTATCGCCATCTTCCCCTCCAATCCGTCATCGTTACGCCTCCTAACCAATCGGTGATCGATGCATCCGATACCTCCATATTATTGGTCATCCTTTTCCTGATCGGCCTACTAGTTCGACGAAATGGGCGTGTCGCTGACCGTAAGTAATTTTATTCTCTTAGCATGCTTGGATCATGGGATTGTTTGATTTTCTTAACGTTGTTCTCAAGGGTTTTGATTTTCAGCTTGATCATTATCGAGGATCGTAATTCTATACGTCCTGTTGTTCGCCGAGGAGTCGTGACTTCCCGTGGGAGCGTAATGATTTGATTCGATCTGTCTCTGCTTTCATAATTATTATTTTAAAGTAAAGGAGTAATTGTGTTTTAAATTTTATTCTATAATTTCTTTAATTATTTATATATATTTAAATTCCCCTTGTTTATATTCCGCCGCCGCCATTTTAACTTGGTCCCCAAGTTAATCAAATTGTAATATGTGTTGTGAGGTTGTTTATTGTTGACGTTGGTTGTAGTCCCTCGTGGGTAGCAACATTCTGAGTTTTATGGCTTGTATGTTTAGGCAATATATTAGGATGAGGCATAGTATAGTCAGTAAAATATTCCATGTTAGGAGCATGTAAAATAGTAGTCTTGTATTGTTAAATAGGTCGAAGTCATTATTTTTCAATGATATGTGCTGTATTTTCTCCATTTTTGTTAAAACAAATGTTGGGTTCGTGATGTTCCAATCCGTGTCTAATATTTCCGTTAGGTTGTCAAACTCGTGATGAATTCCTGATTCGAGTGTGAACAATTTTAGGGTTTTTTATTTTGTCCAAGCTGCTGGTATCAGGTTTACGTAATGTGGTGGGTCATTGTCTGTTCTGTCACAAGGTCGTATCTTTGTTAATAGTAATAAATTGTCCATTAGTAATTCACATTCGCACGGTATTGTTACCTGTAGAGTTCCTGTGCTCATTTTTGGTAATTTCCTGGTATTAGTTGAGTTGTCGCATATTAAATCTAGGTCTTGCTGGACGTTGGTGATTAAGTATTGATTTGGGAATAATTCGGTGATTATGGGGTATTGGGGTTGATTTTCACATATAAAATGACAGTTTTCTTGTAGTTTATCGATTGATGCGGAATTGAGAATTAAATGTAGGCATAGCTGCATTTTGTTTGCGATAATTGTGGTTCTTGGGATTTTGCATAATGGGTACGATTTTTCGTTACAATGGCTATCTGTCATGGTTATTACTTTCGTATATGTTTTGGTTTTGAAAATGATGTTTTCTTCCATGTGCAGGGAACATATTTTGTGTTCCCAAATCAGGGGAGTGTTTATTGTTTTGTAAACTTCGCCCTGTGCGTTCGATTTTATTAAGGGCACATTCAGCCTTGCCACTAGTGTGTTCTGAATTATTTTGCAATGGTTTATCTTCAATCTGTAATATAAGTATACGTCTGTTAATGGTATTGCTAGAGTGAGGCCTTTAGTTTTCGCTTTATTTGCTAAATCATGCAACGTTGTAGTTAAGTTCTGTGGAGGTACCATTTTTTCAGATAGTAGGTTTATGTGACATTTTTCTAGTATTTCCCTTTTAGTATCTTGGTAGTAATTGTATAAAATATAGTTCCATGTTTCTTGTATAGTAGCATATATCTCATGTAAAATCTCTGCATTATTTATTGATTTCATTCCCAGTAGATTTTGTTTTACGGCATTGAATCCCTGATGTACCTTAGTTGCTAAATGTTCCACGTTTTTACTAAAGTTATTTAAGTTACTCGTGGTTTTTACCAAATCTTGGTACTGGGTCCCTACGGAATCGATAATTTGGTTGGTATGTTCTTCAATTCCCTTTTGGTTTTCATAGATGTTGTTTATTTGTCCCTTTGTGGCGACATTGCAGCACCATTCGAAGAAATTCTGGAGGAATAATAATCCTCTTCTGTTTCTTGAGTTTAGGATAGTTTGATTGGTCAATGTAGCGTCGCTGTATTGGGATTTAATTTGTTCATTTATGAGGTCACGCAATGTCATCAGGTTTCTTTGAAACAAACAATAGTCATCTTTGTGTTGTCGGCAGTTCGTCCAGTTCGATTCCGTCGTCCAGTCGTATGATTGGGGCTCAAGGAAAAATTGAGTTGAGAATATCAAAGGGATTATTGTTTCGTATGGGATGTAATCTGTCCGTTGTTGAAAGTGATGGCCTGAGAATATTTGGTACCTAGTCTTATTTTCTGCCCATGTACCTGAGAGTGTGTATAGTATAATTGTCGTGGTGATTAGGAGTGTTGTCGACGTTGACGCCTTCATCTTGTGAGGTTCGTCCAATATCTGTGCCGCAAAATTATGTTAATATTATTATTTTATTTGTGTGTAGGGATTTTTCATTGTTATTCTAAGTTTTATCTGTGTCTTATTTTGTTTATTCAGTCCCTGTCCAGTTTGTAGTGTTATATTATATAGTGGTTGTATTAAGCTTTTATTTTTCCTAAGTTTTAATCGATAATCGATTATTAGTTTAGCTTGTCAATTGCTGTGCTGTTACAGACATAACACGGGTGATCAGGCCGTTATATATCCCTAATTGCCAGTAATTGGTTTGGCTACGTTATTTTGTCATCTGAAAGTGATGAGTGTTCCTCGTGGTTAGACAGTGTGTAGTGAGCAGTGCTACATGCCTGGATCGCCTGGCGTCGTCTTATCTCCAAGAATGCTGTGTCTTGTTGTCTTGGAAAGTCGGCCATTTTGAATCCGTGGGCGCCTGTGTCCCTGTCGGATTAATACGGTTGTGTCGTGCCCATTATGTTGCGAGATATGGTTCCGTTCGTGTCTACTGCTGTTTTATGGTAACTCGTACTATTGATTGGCGTTGTGCATTGTCAGTGATATATCGATTTGTGATTTTAAAAGTGTTATGTTGTCCCTTTTTCTTGGATAATCTTATTCGAGGTATTTTTATTTCAATTATTTGTAGATTGAGTGTAAATCAAGTGTCGAATGTGTCCTATCACTAGATCGCCCTCTTGAAATGTCTTGGTGTGTTCCCATGGGTATGTTTAAGCATTCCAAGTTGTGGGTAATGTTAAATGTTCCAACTCCTTTACTTGGCGGCTGGGTTCTAGCGGAAATTTTCCCTTTGCAGATATATGTATATATTTTTTCGTTTTTGCTCGCTAAACTCCCTTTGGATTTTGTTTATTAAATTAGCAGAGACTAAATACTATTTTTAGTTCTATGATTTTGTATATTTTAATTTACTTGCGAATTCCAATTTCCTTTTTAATGGTAATTGTTGATAGTCCACCTTATTCGTCGGGATTAGAATTTACTATTGGCTGTCACAAAAATACATTTTAACTAGTATTTTATATTCCTGGGAGACTCAATAGTTGTTTATAAATTATATTAATTTTTATATACTTGGGAGGTAATTCGTGTTAATTCGTTTTAATTATTTATTGATTGTAGATACTCCGATATAATTCTTGGCGGCGTTAGTATGATGATAACTCTTAAACAATGTTGTATGTTGTTTGATTTTTGACCAAGATTTCGTGTTTGAAGATGCGTTGATGTAACTCTTGAGGTGATATATTTTCTTTAAGGATGGGTTTTGATTTTTCGGGGGTGGCATTAGTTACTCATTTCCCTCGATGTATTGCCATCCATTAAATTATATGTAACGGTAGTCTATTTTGATTCGGGATCGGCATTTTGTAATTCTTGAATATTATATGGTGTTGTTTTTGATCGATCCTTCTTAAATAGATTAATCCTTATCTTGTGTATAAGGTATATTTTCAGACATAGGCCTATTTGTTTGACTGTGTGTGTGTTTATGAGTTGACTAGTAGTTATTATAGTTAAGTCTAGGGCTAAAAAGGTGGCTAGACCTCCTTCCCATCGGGTCTTAATATAAGTGGCTTCAAATTTTTTTGTTGCTAGGGGTTAATTCCCCCCCGGTGGGTTTTCTAAGTTATATTAATTATAAGTGAAGGAATTCTATTCCGGCGTAATTTTTACGCTTTATGCTTAAGCTGGTGTCTGAGTGGCTTTATTTTTAAGTCGTTTGAGTGTTGTCTGAAGGTATTCCTGTACACGTTAAGGTATTAGTCTTTGGGTTTTTTTAAATATTTATCTGCGGCTGAATGGTTTCATTCTAGCTATATGTACTGGTTCGTTGATCAGTCTCCCTCTCTTTTCGAGTAAAACCATATAAGTAGTGTCATTTATTTTGTCCGTAATGAAGTATGGCCCTCTGTAAACATTATTGAACTTGTTATAAGCTCCTTTGAAATCCTTCGGATTTTGTATTAAAACTTCGTCACCGATTTGTGGATTTAGATCTCGTTTTGTTGAATCGAAATGTTTTTTCTGGGAATCTTGTGCTTTTTTAAGTATCGTTGGGATTTCCCGTCGTACCCTTTGAATATTTTTGATTTCTCTGATTATGTCAGGGTCCTGGTCTTTTTGTATATGTAAATAATCCGATGGCATGTTTGCCTGTCTGCCATACATTAAAAAGAATGGCGTATACCCCGTGGATCGGTTAACGCTTGTATTATAAGTGAAGGTGACATATTTTACGTAATCTGACCATTTGTTTGGTTCGCCTTCAATATAGTGACTTATCGTTTTTTTGAAAATAAGATTCATTCTTTCCGTTAGGCCTTGTATCCTGTACATATAAGGTGGACTCGGGTGTTGATGAATTCCTAAACTTAATAAGAGTTCTTTAAGTACGTTGCCCATGAAGTGGGTGCCTTGGTCGTGCGTGATGACCTTGGGACATCCATATTGACAGAATAAATCCAGTAAAACATTCGCTGTGGTTTTTGTATCAGCTGATCTCGTGCATTTTGCGAAAATCATTCTTGTTGTCGGGCAAGTAATCATTAAAATGTATTTATATCCTCTGCTCTGTGTGATCGGCCCCATGTAATCAATAATTAGTCTTTCAAATGGCGTCGTGGGTGGTACTTGTGGAGTTAATTTATCGTACTGCTTGTAAGTGGGAGTTCGTTTTAATTGGCATTGTTCACATGTATTAGTATAATGTTGGATATCTTTTGTCATATCTGGCCAATAATAACGTTCTTTAATTTTTTGTGTGGTCTTGAATGCCGAGAAATGTCCTCCGGAATATACATTATCGTGAAATGATTGTACGATATCCTGTACCTTATCCCGCGGTATTGCGAGTAAGTAGTTATTCGTCCTGCCATTAAATTGCTTGAAATATAATAATCCGTTTCGTTCTTCGTATTTTCGACTTTGGTTTCGTATTTTTTTTGGGACTGTGTCCGGTGAAATTTTTGCTAATTTGATAAGTTTTAGGTATGGATCCTTAGCTTGTAATTCTTCATAATTTTCTGTCTTAATTTCCTGTATGTTTAAGGTGATTTCGAAGGGGTCCTCCTCGAGTGTGTCTTGGGGTGGATTCCTCGAAAGACTGTCCGCTAACGTGTTCGTCGTTCCTTTCTTATATTTGACATCTATATCGTAATCAACTAGTGATAGCGCCAGTCGGTTTAATCTGGATGATGTATGCTTAAAATTCTTGTAATGAACTAGTGCTTGACAGTCCGTGTGGATAGTTATCTTGCGTCCTAGTGTAAACTCTCGCCAGTAATTTACGGCGTATACTAAGCTCATCATCTCTCGTTCGGCGTTTGAGTACCGTTGTTGTGTTTCCGTATATTTTTTTGACAGATAAGCAATCGGATGTTGTTTGTTTGTTTCGGGATCCGTTTGAGTGAGGCAAGCCCCGAGCGCGTTTAAGCTTGAATCCACATAAATGCTTGATTCCCAGTCGTCGTTCCAATGTTTTAGTAGGGGTGGATTTGTCAAAATTTTCTTAATTTCTATAAATGCTTTTTCGCAGTCGTCTGACCATTTAAATGGTATATTTTTATTTGAATCCTTTATTAAGTTGGTGAGGGGTAGTGTTATTTCCGCATAGTTTTTTATGTGTTTCCTGAAGAATGATGAAGAGCCCAAAAACTGTCTTACTTTCCTAATGCAATTTGGCCTATTAAATTCTTGTATTGCTGCTACGGTAGACTTTTGAGGCAATATACCTTGGGTCGATACTGTGTATCCCAAGATATCTACTTGTTCGTATAAAAATTTACATTTTTTTGTGTTGAGCTTCAAATTTGCCTCATGTAAGATATTTAAAATAGTTTCTAAATTTTGTAGATCTTGTTCAAAGTTCTTGCCATATACTATGACGTCATCTATATAACATACTACTTTGTTGTATAGGTGTTTATTCAGTAATGCTAATATCGCTTTACTGAATAGTGCAGACGATGTTTTTAGCCCCATTACTAATCTTTTATATCTCATGAGCTTGTCTGTCGTTTTGATTGTTAATAAATGCCTATCTTCCTCTCGTACCAATAATTGGTGATATGCCCCTTTTAAATCCAATTTTGTGAAAGAGTTTGCGTTGTTTAAGCTGTTTAGTACCAGATTTACGGACGGAGTAGGGTATATGGACGGTTTTAAAATTTGATTTATTTTCCTCATATCTGCCACCAAGCGTGGTGTTTTATCCTTATTGTGTGTTATAAACACCGGGCTTGAATATTCGCAGTATTCGGGACATTCTTCCAGTATGTCCGCTTCCTGTAGTTCTTGTAATATTTTATTTAAAGCTTCCCTCTCCTGTTTGCTTTGTTTATAAGGCGGTGTATTTACTGGTTGTGAGTTTGGGATGGTTTCTAGTGAGACTGGGGGCAGTTTAGCTGGGGTTAGATCCTTAATTTTTGTCGTAAACATAGCCTTATATTTCTGTAGTAATTTGATTACCCTGTTGTGTTGTTCTGTCGTGAGGTGGGGTGAGATGTCGAAACATATGTTGTCCTTATCTTTAAGGATTTGTTTTCCCGGGTTATTGTTGTATTTTATCTGATGGGGTTCGTTTTCCTGTCGACCTACATTTGTGTTGTGTGGCTCCGTGCAGTAACCTAATATTGTGTTGGCATTTATGTGTTTAGGTGTGTTTGATGCATTGTAAATATTTAAATAATTGCTTGTTTTATCTGCTCCTTCTATGGGATATATGTGGCACCTCTTCTTTTCCTGTAATGATTTTTCTTGCTCGAAAACTGCTTCCTTGCTTATCCTCTGTTGTATCTGTATCCTCCTATGTTGATGTGGTGCGATGACTAAATCCTGTTCACATCTGATGTCAATAATGTTTGTTTTGTTGGTGGTTTGATGACATTTTACGCTTTCAATTTCAAATAGCCATTTTTTATCCATTTTAATTTTATGCTTGTAATCCCCTAAGTTAAATACAATTTCCTTGGTGTTATAATTTAATTCAATTTTGTTTCTGTTCAAAAATCGATTGCCTAAAATTATGGAACTATTGGTATCGGGTGTAACATATAGCGTTTCCTTGACTATGATATTACTGATCTCCAACATTATTTCCGTGGTCCCTAGGATGTTGATGGGGGTGTTATTGGCTGATACGACTGTAGGTACCCTGTTGTGTTTGATATTTTCCTCCCTTACTAACTTTGAATTTATTAAATTTATGTTGGAGCCCGTGTCTATTATGCACTGTATGGTCTCGTGTGGGCGGTTAGCTAGCTTCGCATTTAAGGTTAGTACAGGGGTTTTTTTTGATTCCTTGTCTTGTATTTTAAACAATGTTTCGTGTATTTTCTTCCCCTCTAATTTTCCCCTTTTCCTCGGTTTATGGATCCTTCCTTCCGCTATTTGTGAGATATCGCACGCATGTACTGTGTGTTGTTCCTTTAATATTTTCCGTATTTCTTCCTTCTCCTGTTCTCCTAGAATCTGTTCATTTTCTTTGTTCCCTCCGTTATCGGTCTGCTTTGTTGTCCTTTTATTTGTGGCCTGTTCGGTGGTGACTGTAATTGCTCTGTTTTGATGTTCGTAGTTCCCTCTTCTTCCCCCGTGGTATTGTGTGGAAATATTTTCTTTTCTTCCCTCTTCTGTTTGCGTGGGTTTCCTCTTTGGTTGCTTCTTGTTTATAGCTTCTTCTAGTGTCGGAAATTCCTTTTTGTAATCCGTGATATGGAATCGGTTGTTGCCATTGTTTTGAGATTTAATGTTAAATGGTGTGGGAGACCCCTTTGTTCTGTTAGTATAAAGTGGCTCCCTCATTACGCGTTTTTTTGTTTTGTCTGGAATTTCCCTAATTTAAAACACTCTTCCCTAGAATGATTTGTCATTCGGCAATGATCACAATACGTGTTTCTCATTCGGGTGTTCTGTGTCCTCGCATTTTTATATTTGCAGTCCTGTGTACGATGGTTGGTCCTTTTACATATATTACATTGGTAATCGCCATTCCTATAGCTGTAATTTGTTAGTTGTTGTCTTCCCCCGTAGTATGTGTTCCCCGTTCCCCTACGCATGTGGGTGAGGTGTCCGTGTGCGGAGAGTGGATGTCCTGTGTAGTGCGCCTGGTGTGCAGTAGGCCAAGGTCGCCTGCCGCCAGCCATGTTGTGTGTCGGTGCTCCGTCGCTCCTCCAGGTCGACGCCCTGTTGTTTATGTCTGGGGCCCTGACGTCACGTGCTTGATAAGTGTGGTGTGGTGTGGTCACGGTCCTCGGGTGGTGTGGTTGTGGTCGTTGATAATTGGGGTAGCTGGGTGGCGGTGGTTGTTGTGGGTACCTCTGGACGTTCATGTTACTTATTACTTGGGTTAAGGTTTTTATTTCCTCTTCTAAATGATTTATTTCCTGTCTGTCCCTAGTGTTTCCTCTGCTTTGTCCTTCCATTTGTATCCTGTTATATTTCTCCCTGTTTACTGCCCTAATTTCCAATTGTAACTCTATGTTTTTAAGGCTGTTTTCTAATTCTTCTAAGTTTTCGCAAGGTTCAGTTAAGATTTTGTCACAAAATTCCGGTTTTAATCCTTGGATTATGTATTGTATTACCCTTTTTTCTGACATATCCGGTTCGTGTCTCCTACATAATGTTAGAATTTCCAGATAGTAAGTAAGGACAGGTTGTTCCCTACCTTGTACCTTTTTATCTAAGATACTCTGAAGCGTGGTTGCCTGGGCTGCTGGGGTGAATGTTGTTATAAATTTTCCCTTTAGGGTTTCCCAGTTGTCGGGTCTACCATTTTTTGTGTAATGTCTATACCATGTAAGCGCTGTTCCTGTTAGGTGGGCTGGGAATATGTTTAGTTTGGTTTCGTTCTGCCAGTGGTTAGATTGCGCCGCGATTTCATACTTATCGATAAATTCATTAGGATTTTCGGACGGTAGGCCGTGGTAAGTACCCGCTGATATGAGGGGTAGTTTTTCCTTAACTGTTGCCATGTTTTGTGCGGGGTTTGGTAAATTGTTTCTTGAAGGGCCTTCGTTACTTTCTACTGCTGTTTGTGAGCTTAGTGAAAGTGTGTCGGGGAAATTTATGTCCTCGTATTCCGTGTCGGAACTCTCGTCGCTTGCCGGGTTGTCGTACAAGTTTTCCCTATCTTGTAGAAATTGTTGGATTCTTGTTAGTGATGGATATTTAATTAATTCGATTTCTGTGAGATATTTCCTGCCTAATAGTTTCCTTATAATGTACTTCCTTTCCTCTGTTATCGGTGTTTTAAGAAACGCTTTGAGATCGGCTACCACGGGACGTAAAATGGCTACGGTGTCTTCTTCCCTACACTTTATGTTAAACTTTGTTAGGATATATATGAGGTGTTCCTTACTCACCCTATATATGTCTGTCGGTAAAGTTATTCCTGTTTCCGGCATTTCATTTCTTAAGATCGTGATTCCCTAAGCGTGTGGCGTTTATTTTTATAATTATCGTTTATTTATTTGGGGGAATTTTCCTAACTAGTAATTGGGGTATTATGTTTTCTGGTTTTAGGTTAATATTAAAATTTTGTTTTTTTTTTTGTTTTTACAGGTTTATTAGTTTATTAATCCCTATATTATTATCCTATTAAAATTCGTTTCCCTTTCCTGGTTTTACCAAAATATACACTGTCACACTTAAATATATGTAAAACACCTTCTTATATTCTATACATGTGCTCTCACTGTGTTCATTCCATCCTTGATAATTAAATCAAAACTGGCTGTCTCCACCATGTAAACCTTTTGAGGGGTTAAATTGATTGAATTGAATAAATTTGAAATTATACTCGCTTAGCTAGTTAGAGGTAACTCATAGGACCGTGGATTGGAATGAACACAGATCAAGGAAATGAAAACACTTTAATATACATGATAAATATAATCCAACTATAATAAATGATAGAACAGAATACTATAAAAGGTGCACTTAAGCCTCCTGGACAATTTATGTATCTAGGGAGTCCTTAATCCCTGATAAACACATATAGTTTGTTCCACTTTCTCACTCCATGTGCATTTAATACATTTAAAATATTCACTTTGCACTTTAATTCTCCTAACCTCTACTCTTACAGTATAATAATGGTCTCTCAAGACAAAGGCCTGAACCACAATGACTTATGCATTTATAACATAATCAGGACATGACATAAAGGTTCCTTAGAATATTCACAAAACACATACATAAAATAACCCCATAAAATAAAGCTTTCTATCTCTCCCTTGTTTAGTTATTATCAATATTCACGAATAGTTCCTGTGATATTCTGAACAAAGGAGCAAAACACACTAAATAAAATCTTCTAATAAACCCTTTATATATCTGACATATAAAATATCTAATGCTTTATACATTCAACTTTCACTTGATATACTGAATAAGGAATCAGCATACACTAAATGGAGTTATCTAAAACCCTTCTATATATCCGACATAAAATTAAAATCCTGTAATAAACCCTTTATATTTTGACATATTAATGATCTAATATTTTGTACATCCAACATTCATTTGGTATACTGAATAAAGAATCAATATACATTAAACAGAATTATCTAACAACCCCTTTATGTATATCCAACACATTATTAACCTAATACTTTATACATTCAACCCCACATAGCATGGCGGGTTCTTAACTTGCATTCCGATATCACCCCTTTTGTTTATATTAGTTAGATATTTTATCTCTTCGGGATATCTTATAATTCTCCTGCATTTACAATTTTTATTATTATTATAGTTTATTTTTAACTCCTGCTAGCTATTATTTCTTGGCTTCTTTTATTTAAGTTCGTCTTTTAATAATTTATTTAATATATCCTAACTGTGCACCTTTTTTAATGAAGTGGGAACATACCCAGATATTTTTGGAGATCTCTGTGACACCTCACGTCCCTTGCGCCCGGTCGTCCTGTCCTCCTCCTGTCCTCGTCCCTCCGGGCCGCGTCGTAGGTCCGGTACCTCGGAGTTCCGCTCCCCCTGGGGTTGACGGCGGGTGGGTGGACGTCGGTCGGTGTCCTCACTGATGTTCTCAGAAGATGGACCCAGAAGATGGACTCGGGTGCGATGGAATCTCGTCGAGTGAAGTGATAGAGTGTCGTAAGGTACTGGTAGAAGTTATCGAACTCCCGGGTGCCTTCAGGTGCATTTCACTTTCCTGAAGACTTTCTGTTCCTACTCGGTCCGGAACAGCCCAGAAGAAGCTTCCCAGTGTCTACCTTACTCTCCCAAAACTCTCCGAAGACTGTTCTTTTCTTTTTCTCCCTCTATCGCCATCTTCCCCTCCAATCCGTCATCGTTACGCCTCCTAACCAATCGGTGATCGATGCATCCGATACCTCCATATTATTGGTCATCCTTTTCCTGATCGGCCTACTAGTTCGACGAAATGGGCGTGTCGCTGACCGTAAGTAATTTTATTCTCTTAGCATGCTTGGATCATGGGATTGTTTGATTTTCTTAACGTTGTTCTCAAGGGTTTTGATTTTCAGCTTGATCATTATCGAGGATCGTAATTCTATACGTCCTGTTGTTCGCCGAGGAGTCGTGACTTCCCGTGGGAGCGTAATGATTTGATTCGATCTGTCTCTGCTTTCATAATTATTATTTTAAAGTAAAGGAGTAATTGTGTTTTAAATTTTATTCTATAATTTCTTTAATTATTTATATATATTTAAATTCCCCTTGTTTATACCCTGTAAAAAAAACACCGCTGATAGCAAACGACGGTAGGCGGGCGAAATCCAGTAAAAGTATAATCACCGAATACAATTGTAGCAACCTTTGCTGCTAAAACTTACCTCCAATACTACGTTGAAAACACTGTATCGGTCTTTCAACTGGCAAAACTGTATCAACTTCACGATCCTGGCAATATCCATGTTTTTGTGAGACGCTTTTAGGTACACCAATAAGCAATAAGTATAAGTTTTAAGGTATAAGTAATGTGTTATATACTAAAATGGAAGTTTAAAATTTCACCTGTCTAATGGGGAGTATTTTATTTCATTTAAAGAAACGTTTAGGTTCGTTAGTTTGAATTTTATGTAAGCTTGTAGACGGGAGTGGCAAAATTTGACTCACGGAACCGAAAAACGGGGTTTCGGGAGGCTTCTGATGCTTACATTTTCATTCGAATTTATTAAAACTTTCATCGTATGCCTGAATAATAAAATAAAACACAACAATTCTTAGGTTTGGGGGGCGACCGCCCCTACTGCCCCCCTTGCCCAGATAGCAAGGAAAATTTGCAGAACACTTGCAAAACATTTTCAACCGCAAACCAAAATGTTTGCAGAAAATATGCATTGCAAACATGTTTGTTTGCGAAGAACTTTCCGCAAGTATGGAAGTCTACACTTGTCATATTTGCAGAAAGTTTTCACTGAATGTTTGCGGAAAACTTGCATTGAATATTTGTAGCAAATATGCAAAAAATGTTTGTGAAACGTTTTCACAGAATGTTTGCAGAAAATTTTCACTTAATATTTGTAGCAACTATGCAAAAACTGTTTGCAGAATGTGTTCATGATAGTTTGCTGCAGATTTGCAAAAAAGGTTTGTGGCACATTTGCAGTGGAATATGTGCAGCTAATATTCATTGCTAACATGTTTGTTTGCAAAATATTTTCTGCAAATATGCAAGTCTACACTGTTCACACTTCTAGCAATTTTTTTGCAGTGGATCTTTTCATTGAACTTACATGTTTATATGATGGTTTGCAAGTTTCCTTTGTAACTACAAAATTATTAATGATGCTGCCAACCAATAATAATACTGCAAGATTGAGGTTAAATTCATTTACACTGATTTTTGTATGACAAATAATTATAGCAACAGCCTCATACAATTGTCCTAGCCTATTGGAACTGACTGTTTAAATTTTGATGGTTATTCAACATACAAACAAAATTATATTTTTGAGATTCAGTTAGTATAGTTTATCATATACTATCATATTAAACAAATTTATTGTGAATCATAGATTTAGAACAAAAGTTATCTGTGACATAAAACCCTATAATTTTGCCTACTATAAATTTTTAAACACTCCACAATTTGTTTGAAAGCATGTATGATTGTTATATTTACAAAAATATTTGAAAATATTGATGTGGTGTTTTCTGTAACTAGAATAGGCCTAAGTCAATAAAATGCATTTTAAAGCATTCGCACACCTATTTAACTTTACATGATTTAATCTTAATAATTAAATTGCCTTTTCCGGCAAATGAAAAATAGAAAAATTTGAAGTAAGGGAACTTTATCAAAAAAGGAAATGGTAAAATAAACATAATTTGGTATTTTGAAAATGATTATTTATTTAAAATATGATATAGGTAACTAAAGGAAAGCTATACAACATTTTATTTCCTAATGAAGTCCGCACCATGTGACTGCTGTTTCCTTACACCTTGTTCACTGAAACAAATAAAAAAACTTATTCAAACAAATTTACATTCTGTTAAAAAAATCTTGAGAGGGGGCTCCAGTCCTCTGCTTCTACCTGCTTATTCTCCCATTAGATCGATGTTAACTTTCAAATCCTATCCCTCCTAATCCAATTATCCAAAATCAATGATGAATTGTTCATTTAAACCGCAACAAAATTACATATAGGCCTAGTTTATCCATAAAACATCGTAAATATTTAACATTTTAAAATTTTGTTGAATGATTATTTGTGATATAGAAATTTTGCTCATTGAAATTACTAGGTATTTTTTGCTCTTCAAAATGAGCCTTAAATCAACGATATCGGATTATTTATTTTGGAAGGACGGGTTTTTAAAGTTAGTAATATTTGCCTTATGGGGGAAACAGGTAGAAACATGAAAGGTTTTGGGACTGGAGCAAAAACAGTCGGCATGTTGACTTTTACATTAAAAGTAAGTCAGTTAACAATATTCTGAACAGTCACGAAGCCAGGATTTTATTTTACTGATTGTAGGTGGGGTCTAGCCCTCGAGGAAGGTCTGGGGTACATTAAATATACCCTAGTAAAGTGGGGGGAGGGGAATACCTCCATAAAAAAGTATACTACTGGAAAACAGATTTAATGCTATTCTAGTGCTTAAACAGAAGGAAGACATTAAATCATTTGCATAGACCGCTAAATAGAGACAAAGGTTATCTGTTTTCCATCGTAATCATACAACAATGGGAGGGTGCGGGTGCATACAAATTACCTCCAGCGCTTCAAGTATTTGGAAAAGTCCATCCCTCCTCATTCGATTATCCTAAATCAATTATGTGTTATTTATTTTAAAGAGCAACAAAATACCTAAAGATGTAATATTTTCATACCCATTTCATGTCACATATAGTTCATCCACAAAACATTGTAAATATTGAAAATTTTTTAATTTTGTTGAATGATATCAAAATGTTGCTTGCTGAAATCACTAGTCCTAGGTATTTTTTGCTCGTCAAAATGACGGGCTTTTAAAGTTAATATTGGCCTTATGGGGGAAGCAGGTAGAAACGTACAAATTTTTCTGACTCGAGCTTAAATAAAAAAATACAGGTTAATATACCTGTCTTCAGCTTTAAGTTAACCAGGACTTAAGTTCAGGAACTATGATAAGGCAGTCCAAAATCCAACTGCCGTTTCATCTTTCGCTCTGCCATGTCCACTTCAGTCGGCGTTCACCTACCGACTGGTACGCTTTATGGTGCACTTTAAATGTTTTCCGTAGTCGTATGTTTATGTTCGGTATTGTGTGGCTTTTTAAAACTTTGACGACAGAAGTAGGGTATAATGGGGGTTTCTGGCTCAGGAGGGACAGGAGGGACGCCCCCCCCCTCGCGAATTTTTTTTTTGCGAATTTTTTTTTTGCGAATTTTTTTTTTTGCGAATTTTTTTTTTTTGCGAATATTAACCTAACCTAACCTAACCTAACCTAACCTAACCTGACCTAACCTAACCTAACCTAACCTAACCTAACGTAACCTAACCTAACCTAACGGAACGTAACCTAACGTAACCTAACCTAACCTAACCTAACCTAACCTAACCTAACCTAACCTAACCTAACCTAACCTAACCTAACGTAACGTAACCTAACCTAACCTAACCTAACCTAATCTAACCCATCCTAACCTAACCTAACCTCGGATCAGATTTCTGATTGCAGATTCTTGTTCGTCTAGTCGAGCCGAGAAATTTGCATACCCACAAAGTACATTTGGACGATGTAGGGGGGGGGGGCTATATCGGTTACCATAAGTCGGATTTGAATTCTGATTGCAGATTCTTGTTCGTCTAGTCGAGCCGAGTCATTTGAGTACCCACATCGTACACTTTAAATGATGTTTACAAAAAAGGGGCCCGCACCACACTTTTGACCTTTTTTTTTTTTTGCATTTTTGGAATCTCCTCGTCAAGCCGAGTATTCTCAGTACCCACATGACATACTTTGGATAATTAATACAAGAGTTGATCAGGGTAACGCTACAACCAACAGAGCTAGCCCATCAGCGCTTGCGGTCAATTGAACTAACAGTGAATGCAAATTTTAAGGAGAATATAATTGCAATGCTTTGATCATATACTGCATATACCTTCAAGTACTCTGCACCGAGGCAGCTGTTCGCACAACCGACTGACGCGTCCAGTCTACTGTCTGGGAATGCGGATGTTGTAATTTGATACCTCGACTGGAGGGTGCAGGTGTTCACACAAAAAACCGACAAGTCGAGACCTGTCTGGGAATGCGGATGCTGTAATTTGATACCCCGACGGGAGGGCGACGCGACCCTTCCAGGAACCCATTATAGTCCGCCCGTATCGAATTCCATTAGAGCAGGGTGGTCTTTACCCCAGACAGTGGTTGAGAGTTTTTGCCCCGACCTTCTCCGAAATCCATTAGTGGGGAGAGTCACCCACATCACCAGCCCTCCTTCAGTTCAGTTCGAGAGTTCAGTGCGTGAAGACGTGTTAGTCCGATCCTGTTCCGTTCTACGCGATTTGTGTTAGTTGTTGATTGTCATCATTTGCGATTTGCGATTTGCGTAAAGCACCTTTGAACAATTTAAAACGTACGTGTTGTGCTGTATTGTTTGTGATTATCAAAACTTATAATCCATATTAAAGATGAACGCCACACACGTTTGTACCATTTGTGGTTGTATTTTCGTGCGTAGAAACAATTTGGTGCAACACCACATCAGATTCCACGGCTTGAGACCACAACTACTACCACCAACACCAACGCAGCAAGGTACGTTTTTTGCGTTGCATTATTGTTTTAATCAGACGTAAATGTTAGTAATATAGGAATACGTTATGCAATATAACCGCAGAGTGATACAATTATTCTTATTTAACGGCTTTAACTTATGTTATTGCTCGCCCCATCAAGTCAAGTCATCAGAGTACCCACATTACATACTTAAACAAAATTTTAACCCCCCCCCCGACCATTTTGTGGGGGGGGGGGCACTGAGAATTTGAAAGTACTCTAAACAAAGGTAGGTGTTAAACATTTCACAATCTAATCGTTTTGTGCGTTTGCAGATGGAGTAGCTGCATGTCGGCTTTGTCGAGCCACCTTCGTAGACCGGGGAGCTTTAGAGCGTCACATGGAAGTGAACCACCGAGTCATTCCACCCCGGCAGGTGATTGATGCTCCGCAGACGACTGCCTATGTCAATCAACACTCCGTTGAAGGTGAGAATCCACATTAAAATAACTTTTTCCCCTTGAAACTAATTACCTTTTTTATAATTATTTAACTAGGTACATGAAGAAGAATGAGACCGTGACAACTGGTGTACTATTGATTTAATTGCTAGGGGGGAGATTTTCGCTCCCCCTAACACATAATGGGTTAGGGGGAGATTTTCGCTCCCCCATACGTCAGGAATTGTTGAAGACTAGAACAAGAATGAGACCGTGACAACTGGTGTACTATTGATTTAATTGCTAGGGGGAGATTTTCGCTCCCCCTAAAACATAATGCTTCTTTAGGGTTGGCGCAGCTCATTATTGCAGCTACATCCTTAGCCTTGAACCCCGAATCATGAATGTAGACAAACAGTACAGAAGATTACATTCCCTGTTTCAAAATTGATATTTTGATTTAACAAACTTAACTTTGAAATGTGATTCTCGAGAGAGGGGAATTTGTATCTTTAGCAATCCTAATCTGTTTTTTGTTTTATTTTCAGGTGAAGGTCCGGGTCCTGGCCACCACACCTGCCATGAATGCGGTCGCCGTTTCCGTCGTGAAATACACCTGCGTCGACATGTGGATTCGGTACACGGCAGAGTCCGCAGGTTCATATGCGGCACATGCGGCGTCGAGTTTAAGAGGGAAGACAACCTTCGTCGCCACACCAATCAATTTCACGGCAATGGTCAAGAACGAAGATTCCCTTGCGCATACTGCGGTCAGGAGTTCAACCAGCTGTTCAACAAGGACCATCATGAGCGGATCTCTTGCCCAATCATGAAGGACCTGATCCGGAACCGAGCAGCCATGGAACAGGATGAACCCCAGCCAGGTCCGAGCACGGAGCCACAACCCGGTACGAGCACACACCAACAACCCGATGATGTTGAGATGACTGGAGCAGGACAGTCAAGCCCCGTATTCTCACTCATTCAACGGGGTTTCCGCAACCGCCTCCTAACCTACCGTCTGCAGCGACCGATGGAGAATCTCGTCACAATCGGAGAAGTGATGGCGCTGTTGATTGTGAGCCTTACGGAGTTGCTTGAGAACACCTTGGCGAAACACCGCAGCATCAAGGTCAACTTGAAGCTGGAGTGTGAATTCCAAAATGTGCACAACAACACCTGCCTGCGCAACTTCAAAACGAAGATGACTCCGTTGACGACGACCTCGGACCTGAACCAGTACATCACAGCAGCTTTTGCGAAGCTTATCAGAGAGAAGGCTGAGTGTGATCATATCGGCTCCGGGTGGACATACCTTCGCGTTCGTGATTTGGAGGTCGGTATTAACGAGTACACTCCTCTAGGTGAAGATGGTCGAGCTTGGCTCCCACTGCCTATGTCTCTGGAGAACACCAAAGCAGTCGTCAACGTATCGAACGCCGATGAGCGGTGTTTTATGTATGCGGTCCTGGGAAAGTTTGTTCAAGAGAACCCCGATAGACCGGCAATGTACACCGACGATATCATCGCCCGATACGATTGGACCGGCCTTCAATTCCCCGTTGCTCTGAAGAGTATCAAGGCGTTTGAGCGGACAAACAACATCAGTATCAACGTCTATGGTATTGATCACACGTGCGTGGGTCAGAAACCTAACGGACGACCAAAGTACCAGGACACCGTCTTCCCCTTGAAGATTTGTAGGCAGGAGCGTGAGGACCATTGCGACCTTTTGTACGTGACAACGGACGGTGATAGTCACTACGCCTACATCAAGGACCTTAGTCGACTGATCCGTCCCCAACTCACAGCACATAAGGACAGGATATTCATCTGTAAGCGGTGCTTCGCGCACTTTGACAACCGTCCGAACAAGCTCGGTCTGACGGGTGCACAGCGTCTGGAGGAGCATAGGCGATACTGCTCCGCTTCAGCCCCTATTCGCATGGATACGCCGAGAAAGACTGAAATCAAATTCAGCCATCCAGAGTTCACCCGACGCGAGCGTTTCACCATCTACGCGGACTTTGAGTGTGCTCTACTGCCGACCGCGGAGATGGATGAACAAGTCGACGAACCGCACGGAGGAGTAGCCACCCACATCCACATCCCATACGCCTTTGCGTACCAGATCATCGACTCGTACGGACTTGAGGAGTTTGAGCCTCGAGTCTACTTCGGGGATGATGCGTCAAAGACATTTATGGAGATGTTGAAAACTGATGTTGAGCGATTGTGGAACTTCCTGTACGAAGCAAGAAATCTGCGCCCTGTCCTGACCCCAGCCGAAACGATGCAGTACAACTCGACAGCTAATTGCTACCTCTGCGGATCGGCATTTTCAAGCGAAGACCCAAAGGTTCGTGATCACAACCACGCGCCGCCCTACGAGTTCCGTGGCGCTGCGCACAGATCATGTAACCTACGCTACAGGGAGCAGCGAGTAGTCAACTGCTACTTCCACAACCTCTCCAACTACGACGCTCACTTCATAGTGCGGGAGTTGGCGGTCGACCCTGGTGATGTTGAGGTGTTGGCTCACACGGAAGAGCGGTACATCGCTTTTACGAAGCGGTTCCTGTTCGACCGAGCAGCGGCACCGGTTGGGATGCAAGGGCGTGGAAAAAGACAGCCAGGATTCAGAGTCAGGTTCCTCGACACCTACAGGTTCCTGGCTTTGAGCCTCGCCAGCCTCGCAGCCGCACTTCCACCAGCTCAACTCTTGGAGACGAGGAAGAGATTCCCCGAAGACCACCTCTTCGATCTAGTCCGTAGGAAAGGCGTGTTCCCGTACAACTTTGTAACGTCGAACGCCGTATTGGAAGATACTACGGAACTGCCTCTGCAGCGAGATTTCCACAACGACCTTACCCTGGAGGACATAACGGATGCAGACTACGAGCATGCTCGCAACGTGTGGGAAACCTTCGGTTGTAGGAACCTCAAGGACTACGCCGAGAAGTACCTGCGCTGTGACATTGCGCTGTTGACTGACGTCTTTGAACGCTTCAGGGACACGTCGATGGCTGAATACGAACTAGACCCTGCGCACTACTACACCCTACCGTCATACGCCTGGGATGTTATGTTAAGGACCTGTCGAGTGGAGCTTGATACGATACAGGACTTTGATATGTACCTCTTCTTCGAGCAAGGCATCAGAGGAGGTATTTCCCAGGCGATCACCAGACACGCCAAGGCCAACCATGATGGATGTCGCCCTGAAGATCGACGACCTGAAGAGCCAACGAATCACCTGCTATACTTGGACGCCAACAACCTTTACGGTTGGGCCATGTCCCAGTGTCTTCCACAGGGGCACTTCCAATGGCTCAGCCGAGAGGAGATCTCGTCCCTGGATATTGCAGCGTTGGACCCCGAAGGACCCACGGGCTACGTCTTGGAAGTTGACCTTCGCTACCCCGCCCACCTGCACGACCTTCACAAGGATCTCCCCTACTGCTGCGAGACCAAACGTCCGCCAGGAGGGAAATTCAAGAAGCTCGTTACGACTCTGGATGACAAGAATAACTACATCTGTCATTACAGAATCCTGCAGCAGGCGCTGGAAAACGGACTGGAGCTTGCGAACGTGCATCGCGTCATCTCGTTCCGTCAGTCTCGGTGGTTAGAGAGCTACATCCTAATGAACACCGAACTGAGGAAGAAGGCCAAGACCAAGTTTGAGCAAGACTTTTTCAAGCTTATGAACAATGCGGTCTTTGGCAAGACGATCGAGAATGTTCGCAAGCGAATGAACTCTAAGCTGGTGTGTACGCCGGAGATGTTCAGGAAGTACGTAGCCAAGTCAAACTTCCTGGACCGAACCTACTTCAACGATGACGTCGCCATTGTACACATGTCGAAAGTCAATATCGTCCTGGACAAACCGCTCTACGTCGGAATGTGTGTCCTCGATCTGAGCAAGTGGCTCATGTACGACTTCCTTCGAAAGATGAAGAACCGCTACGGCGATCGTCTGAAGGTTGACTACATGGACACTGACAGTTTCGTGTTCGACATCCAGACTGAAGATGTTTATAAGGACATGTTGGAGCACCTGGACGATTTCGACACCAGTGCGTACCCCCAAAACCATCCCTGCTACAGCCCCATAAACGCAAAAGTCATCGGAAAGTTTAAGGATGAAGCGAACGGTCTTCCGCTGCTCGAGTACCTCGGTCTTCGCTCGAAACTATACTTCATGGATATAGTCGAGTTCGAGGAGAGGACTGAAGATGACGAGTTGCAGGTCATGACGGTGAAGCGCGCCAAGGGAGTCGCTAGAGGTGTTGTAAAACACAATCTAACCTCTGACGACTATCGGGAATGCCTCTTCAATGGCGTGTTGAAGAGAACCATCAACACCAGGTTCCAGTCCCGAAACCACCGCGTCTTCACAGTTCAAGTCGACAAGCTATCCTTGAGCTGTAACGATGACAAACGCTACATCCTTCCGGACGGTGTAAACACACTGCCTTGGGGACATGTTGACGTGCCACCTCAGCCCGAAGACATCCCTCAAGACGATGAAGAGGCGGAGGATGAGGAGCGTTGAGTGGTTGTGTCATATTACCAAAGACCCTGACTTGACTTGTAAATTTCCGATTTTGCTAAACCTAGTCATTAGTTTGTATCGAGTCTCGTAAAACTTAGAAATGTGCTCCTTTGTTCTTTTTGTTCTAGTCGTTAGTTTGTGTCGAGTCTCGTTTTGCTAGCCAAACACAAATGTTCAGGAGCACATACTCGATGTAAAATATATATAAGGTGTGTAAATAAATAGCCAAATTGTTCGTATATACATTTGTCTTTTTTTTCCTCCCCTCACATAGTCTTAAGATTCAAAAGTAAACTACCAATTCAAATGTCTGACTACTTGCTAAAAGTGTAATTGCTAAAGGAGGCTAGGATATGAATGTTACTTTAGAATCATTGTATGATAGGTATGTCCAAAATTGGGTCAGACCTAGTGTTTTCACCAACACGCAAGGGGGGTGAAAGGGGGGTGTATCGATACACCCCCCTTTCACCCCCCTTTGCAGTATGTGTTCAAAGCATTACATTCATCTTTTACGTCAAAATTTGCATCCAATATCTGTTTTGCTCGTTCAATATGTGTCTGTCTGACTAATTGCTAAAAGTAAATACTAAAGGAGGCGAGGATGGGAAATAATAAGAATGTTTCTTTTTTTATTCTGAGTACACAACTAGTTTATTGAGAAAAATGCAAAATTTCAAAACTCAATTGGTATACATTTGTGCAAAGAGTCTTCTGATCAGTGCATCGTTGTGGCCGACAGAAGAGTGTTCAAAGAGCTGCACAAAGTCCTTCATCTTCATGCCGTAGTGGGTGCGGCAGTACAGGAATACAAGGCAGTATTGACCGCAGACCAGAGTGTTATCACTTTGAAGGCGATGCTCGTTGTACAGGTAGCGACGAGCGTTGCGTCTCAGGAATCCTTGGTAGAATTGAAGATGCGGCGGTTGACCGTAGCTGTCAAAGAATTCAATTATTCCTCCTCCTTTGTTAAGGTAGAAAGCGACCCAGTGAGTGCCGTCTTCATTGTGTGGATCAGTGTTCACAATCATAGCAGTAGATGGTGAAATATAATGGGGCAATTGATCCGCAGCGTAGACACCAACATTCTGTACGGGCAGTTTAGCCATACACTTTTGTATCTCTAAGGTATTCATTCTACTGTGTCGACGCCACAGTCAGTAGTAGGAGTAGTAGTGCTAGTAGCAAAACAAAAGCAGGAACTGGTATCACTCTCACCTTCGTCAGCGTAATCATCAGCGTCAGCGATATTTGTACTTAGATGTAACCAACTGCGTAATGTGATGCAATTGGCTAGAGCGCATCGTGTGTGAGCTGTTCTGTGGTGGCGACATCGCACTGCGTTTGTTGATAGTAGACTGTTGATTGACGATAGTGATCCGCAGCCAATATCGTTGATATCCATGACATTAGTAGTACAGTGATCCGTGATGAAATTGTATCGTACAAACTCTTTTTTCTCAGCACCTTTGACGTAGACAATCGGTCGTTTGGCGATACATGCGCGTAACTTTTCCTCTAGCACATGATACCAGATATCACCTTGGTCCCATTCTAATCCGTGACAGTGTTTTGTGAGCCAATAGCTTTCACGCAGTTTCTCTTGTGATAGGAAATCTCGACTGAATGGTGATTTGGCGATATGATGCATTAGCAGTGTTCCACTGACCAATTCCAAGACGCACACTTCCTTTAGAATGTAGTCATTTGCGTTGTCCTTGAAACATTGAAAATCTACAATAATTGGAGATGCGGAATTTTTACGCGGTACTCTGCATAAACGATCCATCTTGTGCGAATGTTGGTTGTAGACTGAGGAGGAGGACGCCGCCGCCGACGATCTAACCACCAAAGTCCGCAGACACGTTGCGATGGCGATCGATTTCGATGACGTTGTCAAACTCTGCGTATACCAGACAGTTGACAGTCTCTGTGAGCCCCGTGTCGAAAGCAATCTCCATACGCACACTGCCGTTGCGCACTAGGTTCCAATGAGTCGTGTCGCTTGCTGACATATCAGGTGTTAGATCGAATGCCATCAGACAGTATCCATCGTCGTAATCGTCTCTATTTATGAGATTACCAGCATCGCTAAAGTGTATGCCGGAGCCTGAAAACAGACTGTGATACGCCATCACGTATTTTCCCTTGCCGGTTTCGTAGTGTGGTTGTAGCGGTTTGGACGGCACTTGTTCACCGTCCACGTACAGCGAGAAGTAGTTGGTTTTGAAATTTTGAAAGTTAAATGGATTCTTTTTTAAATCGCCATTATAAGCGGCGTTGGTGACCAGTCCGACAATGATTCGTTTCGGCACTTGACCTAGAAACACATTGTCCAAAGTTTTGCTCCTCACTCCAAACGGCAGTGTGAATGTTTTCAATTCCACTCTGGTGATTGGGTATTTAGCTGTGCCGGTCTGAAGCGTTTTGCTGTGCGCCAACAGTACAGTGGGGCTAACTTTACACCTTCGTATCCAGAGATTCGCATCAACAATGTGCACCTTGTAGTCACCATCATCCGACATAATGGAGAAGGAATCTTTTGATCGGATCAGTTTAAAACGCAGTTCCACACCGTTCAACAGGAACTTGTTCTGATTACACATGTCCACATGTAGGCGACCGAGCATATCGATTTCACGACTTTTATTTGTCATTTTTCGTCTCGCCTTTAGTCCATCGTTATCGTCCAGAGTATTGTCCATATAGCCGGCATCGTCCGCGTTCCACAATCCACATGTTAAATGTGATTTCCTAGCATCATATCCGTAATTCAGCAATGTTTCAATATACGCTCGATATGCATAAGTGTTGTTTTGTGGTGTGACCAGTTTCTGATTCATACTCATATCGACTTGACTGAATAACGTGTGCAGCCAATTGTTGACTGGGCCAATTTTGTTCGATTCATCGGCATCTGCGATTGCCGCTCCTGTCGACTTGACAATAGACGCTGTAACTTCCAACATTGTTTGCGAAAGATCGGTGTATTCTTCGCCGTTGCCGGGCACAACAAACTCGATGGGCGAATCATCAGTCAGTGTGGAGATTGGTTTGTACTGAATCCATTTGCCGCTCTCGATACTGGTCTGCGTCGGCGGTAGGGAGAATAAGTCCAATTCCGTCTTGACGCATTCACACGACTTTTGATGTAGAAACGACATTGCTAGCGTGTGTGTTAATTGAATATATCACGTACGGAAGTTCTCCTCACTGCTTTCCTCGTCTTCCTCGTCTTCCTTCTAACTGTCCTTCTCTTCTTGCTGCTGCTCTTGCCCTTCTTCTTGGATGACGACGACCTTCCTCGAAGGAGTTTCGTCAAAGACTGCGGTGTGACACGACGGCCGCCGAACATGGCGCGCTTCGCGTTCCTCTTACGCGAGAGTCTCGCGTTAGTCTTTCGCGCAGGAGTAGCGCGTCGGTGTTTCGCGGTATTCTTTCGCGTTACGCGACGGTGTTTCGCGCGAGAGCCGCCGCCGCCACTTAGCACACGTTGAAGTTTGCCATCCGCCCTGCGTTTTAGCGAGTCTGTAAACTGGCTGAAATGATCTCTAGCGGCTTCTTTGGGATCCCGCTGGTGCATGGCCATGTCGCCCAAGAATCCAACACCGGATTTCAACGCCTCTTTGGCCACAGCAGAGGCTCCCGACTTGAGCAGCGGTGTGATGGTGCGGAACATACCGCCTAGGAAACTGCCAATTCCATGTCCGCGCTGGTAGGGTGCACCGCGAAATACCCTATCGATACTGCCGCCGGTCTGCTGCAACTGTTGGCGACGGTAGTAAGCCAAGTAGGGATCGTTTGTATTCATAATTGCTGAGCTACTCTTTTGAAATGAAGCTTCACGTACGACGTCCCAAAGAGGAATGACGCTTTTTTACTAGCGTGATCCCTTAGGTCAATATCGATCGTTTCAAATGTTCCTTTCATAACTGGCGCATAATGAGGACTGATGAAATGCACAGTCTTATGCGCGCCGTGTGTGTAGTTATCTCTGTCAATGTTGATAATCTTCAAAAGTGGCGCTGTAGTGTCGCCAATCAGCTGCGGTTCAATCAGATCACAATACACGTACAAGTGTGTCGGCAGTCCCATAGTCAGATTTGGTGGCCATATCGCTGTGAGGTCATTTGTCAAAACGTTCTCGTACGGATCGAAACCCAACTGGAGAGACAGCGCTTCGGTGAAATGCACTTTGCTTATACCGTCCACCATTGTCGTGATCTTGACTCTGTCCTGCTCTTTGTCATACTCAAAGTACAAGTACTGGGTTACATCCTTCGCTTTATTAATCATTTTCAATAAATCGGTTATGTTCTTGTAATAACCGGGTTTCATCTTTAGCATAATGTGCTCGACGCTGAGTGTGACGGGTATACTCGGCAGAACGAGTTTATAGTCGAGCCAAATACACGATTCCTCGTCCACAGTCATAAAGGAACATGGATAATGCGCTTCGACCAAAGCCATCTCCCACTCGCCATCGCCTTCTAATCGAATTTGTCTCGGCAGATGTGTAGTGTACTTGGACACTGTGTTTTTTGGAAAATAATCCTTTGAGCTGTTGCTGGGCAATGTCAAATAGAACTGGTTGCTATTAGGCATTTTGCAAATCTTGCGCTCCTACCCAAGAATTGAACTCGTCTCCGTAACCTGCCCACTTGACGAAATAACGCTTACTGCGACCACGACCCTTAGCGTCTAGTATTTCAGCAATCTTGAACAGATGGTCGTTGTATATTGTCACTTTTTGTAATTCGTATTCGTAAAACTGACCAGTCACTTGTTCACCGTTGAGATCCGACAAAGTGTACATTGGCAGAGGCATCAATGTGTTTACACGACGCACCACAAACACTTCTTTACTCCAATTAGTCTCGTAACCTTTTGCGAATGTACCCTTCTCCTTAGATATGCGCACTGTGGTGCCAACTGTCAGTTTTGCCTTAACACGACGCGGTATCTTACCGAACATGCGACGCCATACCTGATGCAATATTCGCTTATTGTCAACAGTCACATCGACTGGTCGTATTCTGTTGCCTAGACTCTTGTGAGCGCTGTTGTTGTATGCACTAACCAGTTTGTCCAACGCATCTACATAACGATATGTGTTTTTGTAAGTCAAATATCGCCACATGCGTGTTT
Organism: Allygus modestus; assembly: GCA_963675035.1. Taxonomy (NCBI): domain Eukaryota; kingdom Metazoa; phylum Arthropoda; class Insecta; order Hemiptera; family Cicadellidae; genus Allygus; species Allygus modestus. Next base: position 138,088,872 of record OY776111.1, read on the forward strand.
TCAAAGTGCGATTCGCGCGTTCCACTACGGTCGCTTTAACATCTGGGTTTTGTGTAGTGACATAGATGATTCCGTATTGTTTGAATAACCTTTTCGTCTTGGCACCGGTGAATTCAGTACCTTTGTCAGTTTGTAAACAGCGAGGTGTGTCGGTCGCTTCGGCAAATATCTCCTCGAAAGCGTTGGCCACTTCAGCTCCTTCTTTCCGCCTCAACGTTCGCACATACAGGTGTTTGCTAAACACGTCTATTACAGTCAGTAGGTAGTTGACGCCGTCGTTGTGTTTACTAAGACCACGCATATCGTTCAAGTCCGCTTGCCACAATTCAAATGGACCATACACTATGTAAGGATTGCGCGGGAAACGCTTGCGTGCTGGTTTGTGCAATGTGTAAGTGTCCTGTGTTTGTAACCATTCAATCACTTTGCGTTTTGAAACTGGTTTTGCAGCTCGCGCTAAAGGAGCTACACCGCCATACGACGAAGGTTCGATGGGATTGTAATACAAACGCTCCATAATACTGAAAACCTATCCTGTGTACGTTTCCCACTTGTCCAAATTTGACAACGGCTTGTTTCTAGTTAGAAGATCAAACTGCCCTGTCGGTGTAGATGTTACACGTTTTCCTCTTGCCGATCGAAGCCGATTTACTAGCGGTGTTCTCAGTATTGATTCAGTTGATGTGTCTTCCACGTCATCGTCTGATCCTTCTCCTCCTGTGAATGATGATCGATATTCGGCATTTATTTCCTTTAGTGCTCTTAGATTATTCATATAGTCCTTTGGCACGTTCATCGCTTTCAATGCGTTGAGCACTTCCCGCCATCCTGGCGGTATGTAATCACGCATACGCACCTTTACTATGCAATTTAAGATATCCACTAGATTTGAGTCTGGGTCTTTTACACCGTTGATGTACACTGAATAGCCACTGTCCCAACTGATTAAGCTGCCGTCACGTTTCATGAAACGTAAAAGATTGCGGGCATCAGATCTGTAAGTTTTGGAAAACGTTTCCACAATCTCTTCCACTGGACCACCTTCCGCAGCGGGGTGCGATCGTTGACTATGTTCAAGCCCACCCGTCTCCACGATTGGTATGCTAATCGGTTGGCGTCTATTCTCTGCAATATGCAAGAAGCGATGTAACGCTTGTTTGTACAATTTCCACTTTTCACTATCGTCCATACGTTTGTTATTCAATATTTGTTGCATCTCCGCGTCGAGGCTGTTTTCACTGGATAGATTAGTCGGTCTGTTATCCGTAGCATTTGATTGCAGTCGATCAATCAACTCTTGCGGCACAACTACCATCTTCTTTGCATGTTCCATATTTGCACTAATGACTAGCTACTTTTCTAAAGTGTAACTTCACGCACGACGTTCCAAAGTGGAATGGCAAATGATTACCAATGTTATCTCTTAAGTCAATTTCCACACTGTCAAAAGATCTATTCATAACAGGCACATAGTGCGGATCGATGAATGATGTTGATTTATGCAATCCGTATACATAAGTAGACGTGGATATATTGACAATTTTCAATAACGGTGCGACTGTATCGCCGACCATCTGCGGCTCGACTAAATCACAATACACGTACATGTGTGACGGTAAGCCAAGACGAATGTTGGGCGAACGGATGCTTTTGTTAACTGCATCACCTTCCAGCGTCAATTCATTCGGATCGAACCCCAATTGAAGCGCTAACGTTGGACTTAATGTAATTTTTCCAACATCAGTTCCCATCGATACTTCAATGAATTTGTTGTATGAGTTTTCAACGGTGAACTTTACACCAAAAGTAATCGCTAGTTCTTGTGAATTGATATGATCACACAATTCTTGAATATTTGCGTAATCACCAGTCTTCAATTTAATTCTGTGGTTTTGTTTTGGAGTAGCAGACACTACCGGCGTTACATCGGCAGTGCTGTCCATAACCCGCGCCAACGCTTCTATGTTCACTTTTGCTTCCTCTTGCGGTTGTATGCAAATGTCAATTGTTTCGTCATTACCGACAGATAGAAATGTCATTGGATAGTGCGCTTCCACAAGTGCAATTTCCCAGTCGCCAGCGTCCAGTTGAATAGCTCTCGGCAAATGTGTTATATAATTTGCAACTGTGTTTTTCGGATAATACTGCATCGAACTGTTGCTGGGCAGTGTCAAATAGAACTGATTGTTGATGCCAGTCATTTTTATCTACTCAGTGCTGCTTGTAGTACTGCGCTCAAAAGTAATGGTATAAAGATTCCACCGCCTTTTTGTATGAGATACTTTCGTTTCTTTGACCAGCCTTCGCCGCGTTTCACCAATCGACGTAGCGTCGCCTTGTGTTTGCTTAGCTGACTTTTACTCTTCTTCGCCAGAGGAACGTTACCTCGCAACACGTTGTATGCGCACTCACACACTGAGCGAATGCGGCTCTTGTCACACACCTTTAACAGTGCCTTCCGCTCCTTGGGTGTTGCGTGTATGAAAGCCGTAAGCAGAGCTGCGTCCTTCCGCAAGCACGACATGATTACTACTGATGGCGAAATTACCTTTTCTTTGGCAAGTACACATAGTTGGTAGAATCGTCTGGAAATATGCAACTTCGTATTCGCATATTCTCGTCTGTTGATTGTTTCAAGTCTATCAGTAGGTAGCCGTGTGGATTCCTCGTAGCGTCAGCGTACGCCTCCTCGATGAATTTCGGGCTGTCTGGATATATTTGTCTGGCCAAGTACCTAATCTGAACTCTATCTCTAGGATTCTTAAAACACACAATGTAATGCGCATTCAGTGAGATGTCCCTCTGCCCGCGTCCTTGATGAAACAAATTTTGTGTAATGAAAAACACACTAATGTTGCGATGATGACAACCTTTTGTGAAAAGATCCACCACACGGTTGTCGGCCTCACGCATCATATCGTCTATAATCACAAGTATCGGCTCGTTACCAGAAAAATCCTCCAAGTTTGGTAGACCTTCTACGTGGTTAATGGTGACATTTTTCGGGTCGCCGCCACCATCACCACCACCACTACCATAATGCCAGTTTATACTGGTAAATGGTGCGTCACACATTTCTGTAATGTGTTTTATAAACTTTGACACAAACTGTGACTTGCCACAACCCGAAGGTCCCGCCACAATGGCTGAGAACGGATGTTTCCACATCAAGCCCATGATTACTACTGAGCTACTAAACACCTCACAGTTACCATACTCACACTCTTAAACTTACTACCAAAGGACATTTTTGGGGTTAAGTGAAATAAATAACACAGTGGTTATGTTCTGAACGTGACTATAAGTATTGACTACGAAAACTAATTTACAAAGGTATTAACAAAATCTTCAAGTCTTGCTTTACATAAACTCCAACGGTGTGAATCTGCTATTGGAACCCCTAGGGCTGCGCTTCACCAAGCGAAGGCGTTCTCCAAACCCGCTGTTGTAGCGCTCGATGTCGGTGTTGCTCAGGACCTCGTTGAAGCGCCTAGGCAGGTAGACTCGCAGAAAGAAGTCATCCCCGACCTGCCCCTCCAGGATCACGATGATTGTCTCGCCAAAGGGTGTAGTGGCTCGCTCCATCGCAGTGATGAGATAGCCGCATTCCTCTCGGAGATCGGCTATCCTGGTGTAGAGCGGAGAGTCAGACTTGCAGTTGTTGAGGGTAGCTCTAAGGTCCGCGGTTGTTGCAGTGCCGTTCACGCCCGGAAACTCTAGCTTGAAAGTGCTGCTGCTCGACATCTCTAGTAGTAGTAGTTGGAGTAGGTCTATGTGAGGTGGTGGTCTGGTGGCGAATGATGTTCAATCGGGCGGGGCCCCGCCTTATAAACCCTCGCCGCCATTTTCTTCTACGTGGGTGGTCCGAAGGGTCGGGCGCAGGTGTTCACACAAAAAACCGACTCGTCGAGACCTGTCTGGGAATGCGGATGCTCTAGTTGAATGCCGGCGCCACTCGTTGTTTCTTCCTCACAGCTCGCTTCTTAGGCATTGGCTGCGAAACTGCACTGCGTTGTGTAACAGTTTGAGTTAAGCCTGTAATTTTCGGTACTCCTGTTGATTTATAGATCCACATGTTTTCCACTTTATCAACTACTTGTTTAACACTTTGGTGCATTTCACCATCTTTGTCCAAAAATAAACCGCACATGAACACCATATCTGTACCATCGTACATTTCCATTTTCAATAAAATTTGTCCTTTGTTTCCTGGGTTTTGAACTGCGAAAGTATTCCCATCGTCCATCCATGACACTATGGGACAATCATCTGTTGGTTTTGGCACCCATCCTGGTTTCTTGGTTTCCACTTCGATGGGAGTTGGTCTCCTTCGTCTCTTGCAGGCAGTTGTCGGTTTTACAAATGACGACTGAGGTGATGCCAACGTCTGATCACTAGCATTATTGTTCATAACCTCAATCTCCTGAATAAACGATTTGATATAGTCGTCCGCAGAAGCGTAAGCGTCCATGTTCACGTCCTTACCGTGTGACTTCAACCGTACTACTGACTGGTGTTGCGTCTGCTCACCCTTGAAGTAAACTGTATGCACTCGCTGTCAGACAATATTTCTGTTTGGCGTTCGCTTTTATTCACCCGCTGAAGTCAACTGTTACGTTACGGTGACGATCGATCTCGATGACGTTGTCCAGTTCGGCGTACACTATACAGTTGACGGTCTCGGACAACGCTTTGGAGAATCCGATTTCGATACGTAGATTACCGTTGCGCAGGAGATTCCAGTGACTCGACTCAGCCGCGGACATGTCCGGTGTCAAGTCGAACGCCATAAGACAATTACCGTACGGATAGTCACCTCTCTTGATCTCATTACCTGCGTCGGAGAACTGGATTCCGGTGCCAGTGACCAATGTGTAATAAGAGAGTATATATGTCTCACTGTTCAATGTGTAAACGGGCTGTAACGGTTTGGCCGGTACTTGTTCACCGTCCACGTACAATGCGAGATAATTCATATCGTAGTGTTGAAAGTTGTAGGGATTCTTCTTGAAATCTCCGTTGAACGCAAGATTACTGACCAGTCCAATTATCACACGTTTCGGTAACTGACCGAGAAATGCGCTGTCTAAAGCTTTACTCATTATGCCGGAGGGTAGTGTGAAGGATTTCACTTCTACACGCGTGATCGGATACTTGGCCGTGCCGGTCTCGAGAGTTTTGCTGTGCGCCAACAATACGCTCGGATTGATCTTACATCGACGTACGAAAAGACTAATCTCTTTAATTGTCACCTTGTAGGTAGTTAGCGTTTTGGACATTATACAAAACGAGTTTCTGGATCTGTTAAGTTGCAATCGCATCTCGACACCGTTCAACATGAATTTGTTCTGATTGCACAGATCGATGTGCAATCGACCGACCATATCGCAAACATCGCTTTCTTTCGTGTGATCGCGACGCTTTTTCAATCCCTCATTCAATTCGTCGCAATCGTCCATTTGTCCGGCCGAATCTTCAAAAAACAGCTCGCTAGTCAGGTGCGAATTCTTCGCACTACATCCGTAGTTCAATAGGTTTTCCAAGTAGGCACGGTAAGCGTACGTGTTGTTTTGTGGTGACACCAGTTTATGATTGAGATAGAGATCCACTTGACTGAATATCGAGTGGAGCCAATTGTTCACCGGGCCCACCTCTTTAGCAGGTTGCCCACCGTCCGCTTTAGTGTCGTCCTGTTTCACAATAGCGGCTTTCACGTGTAATAACGTTTGTGTCAGGTCCGTGTACTCGTCACCGTGACCGGGTATTACAAACTCTATTGGCGAATCGTCCGTCAGCGATGAGATCGGTTTGTATTGAACCCATTTACCACTCTCGATGCTGGTCTGCGTAGGCGGTAACGAAAACAAGTCCAGTTCAGTCTTCACACATTCACACGATTTCTGATGAATAAACGACATTGTTATCGAATTAATGTAGACGTCCGTCTTCGAAGAAGTCTATCAAGAGACTGTGGCGTGTCGCGACCCGCGCACCGCTTAGGGGGGAGATTTTTGCTCCCCCTAACACATAATGGCTTAGGGGGGAGATTTTCGCTCCCCCATACGTCAGGAATTGTTGAAGACTAAAACAAGAATGATACCGTGGGTGTTTGACAACTGGTGATTTATTGCTCGGAATTCGATGCGGGTGGTCTATAATTATGGGTTCCTAGAAGGGTCAGCCGTCTTCCCGTCGAGGTGTCAAATTACAGCATCCGCATTCCCAGACAGGTCTCAACTTGTCGGTTTTTTGTGTGAACACCTGCACCCTCCAGTCGAGGTATCAAATTACAACATCCGCATTCCCAGACAGGTCTCGACTTGTCGGTTTTTTGTCTGTACACCTGCGCCCATCATCCCACGACGCACAGCCCGCCCCTAGCAGTAAAGTTTAGTTTAGTCTTGAGTTTCGAAGCGTCAACAGCTACGAAGAGATCATGGCCAACATCGAGTGGGATTGTGACATCACAGACGTTGAGTTGGAGGATGTATGTGTTGCAGCGGAAACTACAATGAATAGCAATAATAAGAAGAGACCGTTTGACGATGAAGATGATTACTTCGAAGGTGATGAGTTCTACAATAGAAAAGACGACGATGATTGCACCTTGAAGCATTTCCATAAGAAGAGGCTATGGCGCAATGACAGAAAGTTCAGGCACGTTCATGAGCCAAAAATGTATTCAACTACCCAAGATCTTGACGACGCTCTGTACTCCAAACAACGGGGAATCAACAGCATGTGGAACCATTGCCCGCTGGACGACTTGGAATGGGAATATTGGCAGCGGGACATGGACTACAAGATGAATTTCTACCCTATTGAAGAGGAGCACTTCTACGCCATTGAACATGAGCAGAAGTACATGATGCTTGTTGAAATGTGGTGGAATCGTCGGACCGATGAACTGCACCCTGATGAAGTAACAAAGTTTTTCAACAGTAAAAAATAAACGTTTTCCAACACCTTAACCTCCACCTGATCCCACCATCATAATCGGCCTTTTTCAAGGCCACAAAAGCTTTTCATGTTAGGGAACAGAAGGAAATCCTTCTAATGTAGGAGGATTTTCTTCCAAGTGTTGGTGCAGGCGTCTGAGGGGGGGGGGCTCCTCCTGCTCCTCCTGGGGTCGGACGCAGCTGCACCCCAGACAGGTCTTGACTTGTCGGTTTTTTGTGTGAACACCTGCACCCTCCAGTCGAGGTATCAAATTACAACATCCGCATTCCCAGACAGTAGACTGGACGCGTCAGTCGGTTGTGCGAACAGCTGCCTCGGTGCAGAGTACTTGAAGGGGGGTGTATCGATACACCCCCCTTTGCAGTATATGTTCAAAGCATTGCAATTACATTCTCCTCAAAATTTGCATTCACTGGTAGTTCAATTGACCGCAAGCGCTGATGGGCTAGCTCTGTTGGTTGTAGCGTTACCCTGATCAACTCTTGTATTAATTATCCAAAGTATGTCATGTGGGTACTGAGAATACTCGGCTTGACGAGGAGATTCCAAAAATGCAAAAAAAAAGGTCAAAAGTGTGGTGCGGGCCCCTTTTTTGTAAACATCATCCAAAGTGTACGATGTGGGTACTCAAATGACTCGGCTCGACTAGACGAACAAGAATCTGCAATCCGAATTCAAATCCGACTTATGGTAACCGATATAGCCCCCCCCCCCTACATCGTCCAAATGTACTTTGTGGGTATGCAAATTTCTCGGCTCGACTAGACGAACAAGAATCTGCAATCAGAATTCAAATCCGACTTATGGTAACCGAGATAGCCCCCCCCCCTACATCGTCCAAATGTACGTTGTGGGTACTCAAATTTCTCGGCTCGACTAGACGAACAAGAATCTGCAATCAGAAATCTGATCCGAGGTTAGGTTAGGTTAGGATGGGTTAGATTAGGTTAGGTTAGGTTAGGTTACGTTAGGTTAGGTTAGGTTAGGTTAGGTTAGGTTAGGTTAGGTTACGTTAGGTTACGTTACGTTAGGTTAGGTTAGGTTACGTTAGGTTAGGTTAGGTTAGGTTAGGTTAGGTTAGGTTAGGTTAGGTTAGGTTAATATTCGCAAAAAAAAAAAAATTCGCAAAAAAAAAAATTCGCAAAAAAAAAAATTCGCAAAAAAAAAATTCGCGAGGGGGGGGGGCGTCCCTCCTGTCCCTCCTGAGCCAGAAACCCCCATTATACCCTACTGACAGACATGCAAATTCTGTAAAATTTACTCATTTTACTCAGTCAAATCCCGTTTATAATATATTGATAACTTAATTATCATAGCCAAGAACAGGGATCCTACAGACCTCCGCAACTCTTATCTTCCCTATCTTAACCATGTATTTTCATGCAGCGATTCAGATTTTCCTGTAGGGTAGACCGGAGCCTTAATTTCATCATCAGTTGTAAAATTTCATGACCAATAGGTCCCTGAATTGCAATGAATAAAGAATTCTAATTCAGTAGGCCCTACATGCTATCAAAGATAAGATTATATATATTTCATAAACAACTTAAAAAATGTTGTTATTTAAAACTTAGTTCTGTTAAATTATTATATTCAATCATTAAAACGGATAAATTATGTTGATTTAATTTTACTGTCAATAGACCAAATATGATAAACTTGTAACAGGAAGTTAAATACATTTTAACACTATGATAAATCTAACAATACTCTAATACTCTGATACATTTATTTTAAAGGGTACAGTACGATAAGCGTCCAAAACAATCGATTATAAAATATTCGTTTACCATGATTGATACACCGATAACCATATTCCCATTCGATTGTTATAGTTTTTAATACTCGATCACAAAGTGTTTTACATTACAATAAATTAACTTAATCTAAGTCAATAGTGAAAGGTTAGCTTAAATTAACATAAACTAACCAAACCTAACCCCGCAGAGCACTGTTTTTGCCTTGTTTCGGATTTTTCATTTTGTTTTTGACCAGCGGTTACCCGCAGGCTTCGCTTCGCAAATGCTTTATAAAACCTGATGACAGGTGTGTGCTGCATTCTCTGGCTAGCCCGTGGAACTAGTATAAATCAAGTTCAGCTGCTGTTTCTATTTTCATCAGCTCAAACAAAACTAAATACATAAGGAAATACCCCCGTAGCAGCAAACCTGCGTACTTAGCGAATTTCCAATGCATATATATATTAATCTTAATGCCACATAAAGCTACATACCAATTTTCATCAATATACATTCATAAATAAACAATTTATGACATTTTAATTATTCTCCATAAGAATAACATGGCGGCTGAGTATGCAGGTTTGCTGAAGCAAGGAACACGAAAAAATGGGGTTTTATGCTAATATCAATATAACTCAACTAGGTGAAGTTACTTACCAAATTTCATTAATTTATTGTCATAATTAAGGGAGATATCACGTTACTTATTCTCCATAAGAATAACATGGGGCTGAGTACGCAGGTTTGCTGCTACGGGAGCCTTTGTCAAAAAAATTTTTTTTGAGGAAATATCAATGGTCCACAACCAGATAAAGCCGTATACCAAGTTTCGTCAGTATATGTTCATAAATAAGCGAGATATAAAATTTTTATTTTCCTCCATAAGAATAACATTAGACAACGTACTGTGTTTAGCATTTTCAATATCTCGGTAACCAATTGACGTAGAGAAATGATCAAAATACCAAATTGTGTGTTTTTTTAACCTGAATCCAATGGGAAAAAATAAAATCTGACTATTTCCAAAATTATATGTAACAAATTCAAAAAACCCATTTTTGGGGTACAAAACCCCCCAAAAATACCCCTTCGGATAGAGCGATCTAGCTGGTTTTCGAACTTAAAGTCATAAATGTTGCTTTACACGTTTATACCAAATTTCATCAAAATCGGATAATTTTTACGAGAGTTATCGTGCTCACGGACACACATATATATATATATATATATATATATATATATATATATATATATATATATATATACAGTTTCGAACGAATGGTGTTTTTGGGGTCTGGGGACCTCAAAACGAAAAGTTCTCATGGTCCCGGGCCTAGGTCTTACCATGCCGACTACGGTAATAGCTTCTTCCCTATAGGGGAAATTCGCTAAAAGGACATGGGAACTTTGTCGGGGTCTCTAACGGAGCACTAAATTAAGATCAGATCAGGATGAATCCCATCCCATTCTCCAAAACCATTTACTTACCAAAATGGTCGCCATTTACTTTCTGCCAAAATAATTAGTGTACAAAATTTCAACTCTCTAAGTAAATGGAAAGTAGGAGAATTTATGTGTGATGTTCTCTTTTAAAGGTGTAGATATTCTCATCTGTAATATTGGTGGTTTGATATTTTATAGGCTATTTGATTTTTCTGGTGGACGCTTACTGTACTGCACCCATATTACAAATGTTAGTAACATAATACACCATTAACGGTGAATTTTTAAATATAACTAACTACTGAATTATTAAAACGGTTATCAATTCTACCCAAATAAAAAGGTACAAATGTAAATAATAAAGCGAAAATAACTTGCAAGTTTGCGAGTTGTTATATAAGAAAAAAATATTCCCCGGAAATATTAAGGCCTAATCAAGAACAATATCGTAAATGTTGTTAAATGAGTTAGGCCTAGTTAATCGTACTTTTTTGGGCTGAATTTTTTAAGGATCAACACTATTTATGAGAAACACTTGAATTGGTACCTATTTCAACCCATGTATTAATTACCGGTAGTTTTAACTTTCACACTTTAATACATGATGCTGCCCGTTTGTTCCGCCTTTGAAAAAAAGTACTAGCTTCATTACGACGAAGTAACTTAATCGTTAACTTACATTCTAGTGAAGCAATATTCATTCGACCTTTGAGAAGTATGCAAAATGCAAACATACCGTAAGTTACATGATAAAAAAACTTACTAATCAGACACTTTTAAGAATTTTGGACAGAATTTTTCTGGAGGTACTAACTTAAACACAAATTATAACTCCTTGCCTTAAAAAAAACTAAATTAGGCATATAGGGCTAACTTATGAGAGTATAAGTTAGTACGGTACACTCTAACTAATGATTACAATCATTAGGAATTTATATCATTAATTAAATATAGGTTTTCAAATAGTTTAACAACAAATAAAGCCTGGCAAAGTTTGTAAATATCTAAATATATTCAGTAAACAAATGTTTAATTCTTCAAATCGTCCTTGTTAATTAACTGCTATGGCCATGACAACACCTCCAATTCATTAATTACTTAGCAATACAGTTTATGAAAATTTTAAAAGTTATAAATATTTTATTAGCAATCACACTCGGTGAACACAAAACTATGATAACACAAAACTCGGATAACTTATTACAGTCCCTAGTATTTGGACAGCCAGTATTAGTTTCCCATTGGTAAGTTAAAAACAAAATTTGAGTATCCTATACCAAAAAGCGGTAATAAATTAACAGAGCTGGGATTGCACTTACCTTTAACTTGAAAGTCACAAAAGAAGCCACTATAAAAACAATGATACTCAACTCAACTTTAACCTTTAATAATTCTTTACCCGGCGAAACGGTAACGGTACTCACTGAATAGCGAGAAGAAATAAGATGGCGACGGCCGACGACGACGCGCGAAGTTAGCGCTAGTGAAGTGGCGGTTTTAGTAACTTAGGGCCACAAACTTCTCAACAGAAAGTTTGCATAAAACGTATTGTAAGGTTTACGCGCATAGATTAGCAGCGCGCTCGGGCAACAACGCGGCGCCTTTGGTAACTACAACGAAGTTCCTTGCAAGCATATATCTGGCAAACTTGCTGCAAATAATACTGGAAGTATTCAACAGCGAACGAAAACTGAACCAAACGCATATTTGCAGCACACTTTCTTGCTATCTGGGTGGATCCACCCCTACAGCGTCAGGTAGCTTTGTCTCTTATCAATCTAGAGTTTCATCTCTTTCTAACCAATGAGTGGTTGCCTAAACTCAGGGGTAGCTCTGGAATCCCCTTAAAGCACATTGTCTGATCTAAAGGGTCATAGACCTATGTCTCTTGGTTTCAGTCCCATGGTAAATAACTGCCGCATCGCGTAACATCGGCTGTGAATGACAATCGCACCGTATGACATTGGCCGTAATTGACGATCGCAAAACGTAATATAGTCCGTAAAAGAATACCGGACCATGCACCATCAACGTAATAGATACAAGCGTAATTCGGGGGTGGTAAGGGGGCAGTCGACCCCCAAAAATTTGGCGAAAATATTCTTGTAATATATGAAAAGTCGCAATAGTCATGATCAGGACCATGTTTGCCCTCCAATAAAAATACAGAAATCACGCTTATAGTAATAGATGACCGAACCGCCTTATAGTTGCCGTAATTTATAATCGCAACATGTACCATTGGCCATAAATGACGATCGCACCACAGTTTATAAAAAAATAATGACGATCGCATCGCTATCCGCCGAAACAGACGATTGGACCACGTGATACCGGCCGTAACTGACGATCGTTCCACTTGATATAGATCGCAAATGATTATCACACATTAAGTTTTGTCGGCCACAAATGACGATCGCACCGCGTAATCATGGTCGTAAATGACGATTGCACCGCGTAATCATGGCTGTAAATGACGATTGCACCGCGAAATCATGGCCGTAAATGACGATTGCACCGCGTAATCATGGTCGTAAAAGACGATCGCACTAGAGATTACTGTTTCGAGTACACAATCCTGCCCCGAAATAATATTGAGATCAAATAAATCCCGCCAGAAAAACGGAATTATTTTTTTTCAGGACATTGCCCAAAATTCTGGGAAACGACCATCTCTCATCACGAGCTTAAGGAACAACTAAACTACAGCTGTTCAAAAACAACCATTTCCTAAAGTAACACTCACTTGGTAAAGTATAATAGTTAGATTTTTGTGAGATTAGTGAACTTCTCGAATAACCTATCTTTTTCTCCTTTTTCTCTCTCCCTCTCTCCTTTATCGGCCACCTCCCCCCTCACACCCAGGTTTATTTTTGTATGTGGTATTAAACGGATAAGAAAAGGGTGTCACTATTCCAGTAGACAGTGACATCTTTTATTTACATTAGTCCTAAAACATCTATTATTGCTGTTGGGCTATCATTTTGTTATTATATCAACTTTCAAATATGCAATTCAATTAATTACTGCTCTTCCATAAGATTAACATTGAAACTAAGATTAACATTGCAACTAGTCTGAGGGCTGGTGTAAATTATAAGGTGTTTCTGCACATCTATACAACAATACCTTTCTATTAACGGTATGCTTGAATTTATCCTACGATGCACACGCGCTGAGGAAAAAGGGGGAGAGTCGTGTGCTTGCCTATTAATATAATGATAACGTGCAAATTAGATAAAGCCTACGCTACCATTCATATGATTAGCGTTACAAGCTAACCTATACTTTCCATTACTATCAGTGCCTGTTGCAAAAAGACGATGGCCTTGTAACCTTTCCAGACCAAAAAACAAACATAATACACCTTTAAAATACCCTATGAGAATCTCCACAGATGTATTTATTTAAAACACTAATCATTTAATTAATTATTTTTACAATTAAAATACAAAAAAAAGGCAAACACCTTTACGTAATAAGTTGATCGTAAACTAACCTGTAAGGCACTTTTAAATGATTTGATATGGATAGCTATGAATGCGAATGTAACAAATCTATATCTATAAATAAATACGAAACACCGATCATTCCCCAGGTCAAACCTCTACACCTACAACTACGAAATTTGACACGTGTAGGCACTCTTTCCATGTAACCACTAAGAAAGGGTTTAACAAAATCTTATAGGGATCCACCCCATGGGCAGTCAAAGTTCTAATCCTGTGTTATTCTTATTAACAATTAAATAATTATTTAACACCGATCATCCCTCAGGCCAAAGTTCTACACCTACTACCACGAAATTGGCACGTGTACGTTTTCCATAACGTAGGTAACCACTAAGAAAGGATTTTAAGGAATCCCCGAAGCGCTCCGCCCCACGGGGAGACAAAGTTCCAATCCTGTGTTATTCTTATAGACATTCACTTTAGTTTGAGCTCATGAGAATTCAAACAGCTGATCAAGTTTCGTAGTAGTTCCACGGGTTAACCACAGAATGCAGCACACAGAACTGTTGTATTTCTGAGTGAAACCGGGTACGATAGCAGCTAGTAGAATATAAATAAACGGTATCAGGAAACTGACGCATACTTTCTCCCTTTTAGCCCAACTTTAATGAGTAAATTACTTTTTATTTACTAAATAAATATAGAATACAAAGCATGGTCGAATGTACAGAAAATCTTATAAACAATTTGTTTTCAAAAATATCCACCCAAATCCATGTATAGGAGGCACTACAGAATACATCGCTACACACGTGGTTTTAAGAGGGGAAATGTCCCCTATTCCCCCCCTCAGGGTTATTAAGGGGCAACATATTTCGAATTTCTTCTGTTGTTCAATGCTAACATGACAAGCATATCAAGTTTGAACTAAATTGATCAAGAAATAAGAGAGAAGTGGTAATTTTTGTACTCCCTATAAGAATAACATTGGACAACGTACTGCGTTTACTGCAAAATGAAAATTTCAATTTTATCTGCAACCAGTAATAATAGAAAAGTAATTCAAAACACTAAATTATTTAGTTTGTTGAGTTCTTTTTAATGGTGAATAGTAATGTTTTTTAATGTTAATGTTAATGTTTTTAATGTTTTTAAATGTTTTGTTTAATGTTATTTATGTTTTTTTATGAAAAATATAAAAAAAACTGGATTTTTGATATTTTAAGTCTTGTAATTTATGAACCCGAATTTTTACAGAAATGCGGGTGGTGTAATGTTGTTGGAAAACTAAAGTTCTACAAACGGCTAAAGTTTAATTAAAATCGTTAGAGCCGTTTTTGGGAAATGTTGATTTTTCATGTTTTTTGGCGGTTTTGGGGGATAATTACCCTTAAAAATACAAAATTCAAAAAATGAAAGAAGCGCCTGGAGATATCGTGGATTAGTACCTACATACCAAATTTCATAAAAATTGGACCATTTGTTTGGGCTCTAGCTCTGTACACATCCATACAGACAGACAGACAAACAGACATCACGTAAAAATCACTTTTTTGGGTTCAGGGAACACCAAAACGAATAGTTCCACTAACAACTCAAATTCGAAAATTTTGTCGAAAACAATACTTTCTCCATATTAGCGGTAAAATGGGTCAAACCTCAAACTAACGGTAATAGAAATTAAAGTTATGCCGATATGTCAGAAAAAGTGTCCTCAATATCATACTGAAAATCGGCAAAAATCGGAGTGGCAGAAAGTCGCCATTTTGGAAAAAAGCTCCCGCCATGTTGGATTTAGGAAGGCTTTTCGTAAAATGGTAATACAGAGACACCTAATTGACGAAGAGTGCTAATGTTTGCATCGCTCATTTTGTAATTAAATTTGCTTTAAGAAAATAATAACTTATGCAGTAATTAGTTCGTTTATAATTGGGTTTATTAGGCTAAAACGTTAAATAATGTAAACATTTTCAAACTCTTTTTTAAACTCTTGGGATTTTGTGTTGATTAAAACGCACAGAATATTATCCTACACACTTGGAGTGGTGCCTCAAAGATGCCGAATTGAATAGTGTACAGAATTACATACACGTACAGTTTTATTATGTCTGGTAGGTGAGATATAAATAAGGGCAATGATTAGCGACGTACAGGTGACTTTTGAACGCGTAACACTGGCCGTGGCGCCGGCGCTGACGCCGGCGCGGCGCCGTGCCACTGCAGCCACGATGCGTTGTGAGCCGCGTTACTGTGATGGTATTGGTTGGTTACTATTTTATGTGAAGTAATTAGCAAGTTTTCTTATTAAATGCCATGTAACTGCAGGTTATAGGTACTGCAGTAATTATTAATTGTTATTATTTCTGTTTTTTTTTATGAATAAAATTACATTTTGGAAATCTTTAGAATTGCAGAGTGAACTTTCAAGATTTATAAGACGTTATAAATAAAATTTATGGAATACGTGGGAGCTTCAAAAACCCCCTTGATATAATGCCACATATATTATCAGTGAAATATGCTTTATCGCTTTAATTAAACAACAGATAAGCAAAGATATATTTGAGGGTGTAACTGACTGGCTTCCCAGTGCAGATTTTCAGTGACTGCCATCCCGGGCACTTACGTCCAATATATGTGACTGGCTTAGCAGTACAAACTTTACGTGACTGGCCTTCCGGGCAAAAACGCCGGTGACTGGCTTAGCATAGGAGTTTTTACGTATAAAAAGTGTTTATTTTTTAAATATATATGACATATATATAATCGGAAATGGCCAACGACAATATTTGAGCAAATGCAAAAATGTATATATCGCATATTTTCCAAATATATGTGAGGGTGTTACTGACTGCATTCCCCGGGTATATTTTCAGTGACTGGCTCTCCGGGCATAGCCGTGTATATATATATATATATATATATATATATATATATATATATATATATATATATATATATATATATATATATATATATATATCTATATATATATATATGTGTCCGTGGGTGCGATAACTCTCGTAAAAAAGGTCCGATTTTGATGAAATTTTGTACAAACGTGTAAAGCAGCATTTATGACTTTAAGTTCGAAAACCAGACGGATCGACCTATCCGAAGGGGTATTTTGGGGGGGTTTCGTACCCAAAAATAGGTTTTTTGAGTTTTTTACATGCAATTTTTGAAAAAGTAAAATTTTATTTTTTTCTATTGGAATCAGCTTAAAAAGACGCACAAATTGATGTTTTAATCATTGCTCTACGTCAATTGGTTACTGAGATATTGAAAGTGCTAAACACAGTACGTTGTCCAATGTTATTCTTATGGAGGATAGGAAAAATTGTATATCTCGCTTATTTATCAACTTATCCTGACGAAACTTAGTATATTGCTTCATTTCATTGTGGTCTATTGATATTTCCACAAAAATCCATTTTTTGCCCGATAGTTCCCGTATCAGCAAACCTGCATACTCAGCCCCATATTATTCTTATGGAGAATAATTAACGTGTTATCTCCTTTAATTATGAACTTAAATTAATAGAACTTGGTATGTGGCTTTACCTAGTTGAGTTATAATGATATTTGTATAAAAGCCCATTTTTAGTGTTCCTTATTTCAGCAAACCTGCATACTCAGCCGCCTTGATATTCTTATAGAGAATATTTAAAATGTCATAAATTGTTTATTTATGAAACTTGGTATGTGGCTTTATGTGGTATTAAGATAAATTAATATGCATTGGAAATTCGCTGAGTATGCAGGTTTGCTGCTACGGGGGTATTTATCAAATGTTATGTATTTACCTTCAATTCTGTAACAATAAAATAACAATATTTGTACTGCTTATTTGATAAACGTCCGTTTCCCATGAGTCACCCTGTATGATAATTTTTGAAAGGTAGCAGACATAATTAATTACTGTGAGCAGCACTGTGAACTATACTTTGTATTAATGATAGGTATATTTGAACCATTGTGTTGAGTAATCCGTCTTAAAGTAGTACTAAAATGCTTGTTAGGCCAAGCTGTCTTTTAAACTGCTCTTTATATGAGGTTATGTTATGTAAGAGGTCATGCTCGTATGTTGTCTTGAAAATCCAAGGTAAAGGATGTAGTAAAACTGATATATTTCTTTTTGCAAGTCAGTATATTTAATCAGTAGCCTTTTTGTAATATTAAAAATCCATCTGTATGTGAACAACACCTACCCTAAAGTAAGCTATAGATATATAAATGTTCGTTATGATGCTTGATGTGTCCAAATTTAGAAAACGTTAAAAAATCCTTTAGGGGGTTTCCCCTTTGACCTGCTAGTTTTAATGTGTATATAATGACTATTATAATCGCATAACGACTCTTAGTAATACTTTAGGTAACACTGCTAAAAATTTGCATTCTAAAGTCGTGGCGGTGATTTTTTTTTAGTTTCTTTCACAAATTATATTTATGTTAGCTAAGAAAGTTATTTACTTATTTCAAGGGTTGTTATAATTTAAAGTTGTTTGTAATAAGTTAGTCCCTGATCATAGTTAATAAATGTAGTCAATAAACGTAAGAAGACCGAAATTTTCAATTTTGCAGGACTTTTGAAATATTCTGTGAAACTGGCAATAAAACAACCATAACTTTGTGAAAGCTAGCAAAACTGAGTATATAATCTCCCATTTGAGACTGTTGCCATTTATAATTCTTTCAACCCTCATACAATTACCATTTATCGTATCTTTAACCTGCCCTATAACTCAACTGCTAACCTAAGAAATTCTGGGAAATGTGGTAAGTATAGTAAACAACGATAAATTCTGAGCTCGGTACCTAATTAAACATGAAACACGCAATGGATCAGTTTCTATGTCGTCACTGAAATACTTTATTGAATCTAAATGCTTTTATCCTCATTTAATCTATAGCGCTGCCTAGCAGGCTATAATTTTTCTTGTGGGTGATTAGAAGTGGTCGTGAAATAAAATAATAGAAATTAATAAACTCTTCTTGTATTTATTTAAATAAATAAAATTAAGCTTTCCTTGTCAAATAAAACAGTTCAAATTTCAAAATAAAATAAAACTCGGTTTTGCTTATCACTTCTGTCTTTCAAAATAAAACATTATCCTTTTTTTTATATTACTGGAATTTTAATTATAAATCAAGGATGAAAAGATGAAACCGTGAAAAGATGAAACCAAGAAACGCTTCGAACCCTGAAAAAGAAATAATTGTTTTACTAACTGATCCCCTTTTGAAAAAAACAACAAATGAGAAATTGGAGCAATTATTTAAATTGAAACTCTAAATTTTAAAACAACTTTGTACCTTCAAATCTGAAGAGATTCACGTTTCGTTGGGCGACGTACGACACACACACAAGACCAATGGTCAACGTAAAATGCCGTAGCCTCCCAGCGATCGTGAATATATACCTCTCGGCTAAGAAACTTCCAGAACCCGGCCACGCCGGCCGTCACGTGACCCAGCTCCGGTTCAATCCAGCCAAGGAAGAATTTAAGTCATTGTCTCCAACTCTCTTTCTTACAAACCCGAACAAGAAAATCGCGATCTTGCCTTGACTTGCAAAACCATGTAGCACCAGCAATTATTATTTGCAACTGTCAGCAATTATTCACAAAACATCTTTTATATTTTTTATACATTAATTATTTTAATACATAACAAATAGTAAATTTAATTATATATAGCGTTTCAATTACAATTGGGACGCTATATTCTCCCCTGACTTCCTGAAATTGCTGGTGCTCTGCTACAATACATCATCTTTCATTTTTAAAACTTTCACAAATTTTCTTTTTCGTAAACAATTATACAATCCAAAATATTTACATTTTTCCAAACATTTATACAATTCAAAAAATATTTACATTCAAATTCGCTCAACAAATACAAATTTTAAAACCGCAGTCACTACTCAATGTTTACATCAGTGGAATGTAGAATGTCCAGCTGTACTCGAGCGATAACAATACACAAAGCCTCGCTCTTTATCTCCGCTCGAAGGTCAACGACCCAGTAACCCCCCTTCTCAGCCCAGGGAGTACTGATTGAAGATTCACTAACGCGCTGTCCACTACTTGTGCATGCACTTCAGTTCTTGTACGGCATCCGAAGTTCGCAGCAACACCTCGATGTTGGTGCAAGTAAACGGTCATCTCAGCATGAGCAGAAGAAGTTCTGCGCAGATCGGGTAGTCGTCCGGAATCGTCTTCGCAGTTGATACAGTAACAATACCCAGAACAAACAATCCTCAACGGCAGATTAATGTTATACTCATTATTTTACTATTTATTCCGTTCACACTGCTTAACACAGAAGGTGTTTTATTCTTCAGCCATTCCTCCGGAAAAATATTTCTCCAAGCGTCAACACTGTCTCCATTGAACGTCAACCATGAATCAATCCGACAACGGGGTGTGAGTGAAGTGAAGTTTGGTCTATTGTGATTCAAGTGCTGTAGTTAAGTGATCAGTGAAAAAATTGTGAGTGCCCCAATGTGGATAAATCCCAGGTATTCGAACAACTTTCACAGCTAGCTAGTAAAAATATTTAATTCCATGTTTCTCATTCCTTTTGTTTGTCCATACACTCGCTCATTTATCCACATTTTATTTTATTTATTTAACTAAAATTTATTCTAAGACACAAGAAAATATTATTTCAATTGAGTCTTGTCGTCTTGGAGAAAGGTGATTGTTTTCTTGAATTAGCAATACCCATTAATTTACTTCAATAAATTATCTTCATTTATATCTTGCTTATAATCCATGTAGTCCGAGATATAATTTATTTATTACATTTTATATCTTCAAGTCTTCAGTATTGCCAATTACAATCACCCTTTTTATTCTCACTGAAACATACTTTATTACACAACCTGAAAACATTATTTTATGAACTCGCGACACACCTTTGTCACACTTGGTTATTTACAAACAAATAACAGATGTTTATTTACAAACATTTACACAAGGTTTCAATTGACTGACATGAGTAGGGGCGGCGGCGATTGAGCCGTGGCCAATCAGAGGGCAGCATTTAAGTCACGTGACTTATGACGTCATTCCAAGATGGCGGCGTCCATGTCGGCTTCACTTTTCCCGCCAGATTTCCTAACCTCACTTTTCCCGCCAGATTTCCTAACCTCACTTTTCTCCCGCCAGAGTTCCCTCCAGATTTTTTTCTGTAGTGTTGCCAACTTAGCAGTGCTGCCAACCTATGCTCTACATTATTATATATATATATGCTCCACGGTTAGACTATTATATGCTCTATAAGTACATTATATATATATATGCTCTACGCTATTATATATGCTCTATGCTACTATACTATCATATTCTCTACTATTATATATATGATCTACGGCTACTGGTTTATACTCTATGCTATTGTATGATACATAATTATACATATACTCTATGGCTACATTATATGTACATGCTCTATGGCTAAGGGGTATTTATATTTTAAGCTGATTATGACCCATGTTTCCACACCACCCAGGGGGTAGGGTCTCGGCGCGTTTTTTATTAAAGTGAGTATCCCCAGTAGGCCTATTCTCACTGTTTTAACCACTGCCCCAACCAACGCAGTGATTCGTGGCAGCCACTCCATTACAAAAATGCTGCCTCCGGTAAATATTTTTTCTTCTCTGTTTCTAGGCTATTTACTAAGACTGTCCGTTCATTTTAGCCTAGAAAATAGACAGAGAATTTTACTTTTATATTTTTTATTTGGTTTTTATTTTTATACTTTTTTTGTTGCGCCTTTCAATTCGCATTTCCCTGACAGTCGGAGGATTACAACAAACGGTTTCACGGTTTTTTAGGCCAACGTCCCCACACCCCTGGACTTACAAAGGGTTTAGCCCTGCCTGCTGGGTGAGCGACTGCCGGGCCTTATTTTTATTAGGCCCCACTCGAAAATATTTTTCGAGCGTAGTACTGTGCGGACCTCAAGGCGCAAGTTTCGTTTTTATTTTTATGTATAATGCAAGCTACTGTAAAATCATCATCATCTATATACAAACTTTCATTTATTTCTTTAACATTAGAATGAAATGCCCGAAGGAATTGAGCCTTCTCCAGGCCTTTTGTGTGTATGGCCTCGAAGGGTTTACACAGTGAGCGTAAAAGCTCTTCGCTGTAATGTACCTCACCTTCATCCCACTTTATGTGGTGAAAGTGACGAGTCAGCCAGCGGGCTGTTCTTTTCATCTTGCTATTCAAAAAATTAAAACAGTAAGGAGGTCGGAATACTAGCTGAGTTCTGTAGGACTTTCCGACTATAGCAAACTCCTTTACAATAAATTTATTATTATTGTCTTTGAATCCGTGGAACTCAACTACAGCTTCCATAGTGAGACTTCGCTAAAAAGACGGTCAGCTACTTGAGATGGTAGTTGATCAGTACGAGTTTCAGCGCCCGATAAAACTTGACCAATAAAAACTTTAATAATATCCTCCAAGTAAAACAATTCCAATAGAGAGCGGCCAATTAAAGGAATATTAATTACAAGCTGATTCCACTCGTTTCGATTGAGACCGAGCGTGTGTTCACCATCAGAGATACAAGCGTACTGTTGACCAAAGATACTGTTAACTTTAATTTCTGCCCCCGTATCGGTATTCACAAAACATTGATGCTTGCCTTCGAAAGCTAAAGTAATTTCATTGAACCTGTCAACCAGCTGACAGTAAGAATCGTAAGACCAAAATACAACACCTTTCCTCCCCTTAATTAATACTCCGAGGCTGTTGTCCCTGTTTTTAAAAATACCCGATACTACGCACTTGGTGAGCTCAGGGTCCAAGAAGTGAACTGACTTTAGAAAAACTCCGGTCATTAAATTTATAGGCTCTGTACCCTTAGGGATGGGTATAGCTTGCGTACTTACCTCCGTCTCGGCTGATGTCATCTCTGCTACTGATGCTCCGTTGATAAACACCCAACCTCATATACCCTATCCCCTTTATCTCCGTTCCCCTCCCCCTCCTCCTCAGAATTTGAAGAGGATTCTTCACTGTTGTCAAAATCTGTACGCCATTTTACTATAATGCTATCGATCCCACGCATTAATTTAAACTCCTTTTCAACACTAGCAAACTTGTAACTGTCTACGTAATCTGTTTTCATCAAAACCTTCTTGTAGTAATATTCAATTTTAATCCAACCGTAGTAACCCATGTTTACTCACTGACTGTTAACCTCAGACTAACAAAATCTCTTAACCCACAACATCTATACCCTCCTCATCCTCATCACTGCTAAAGTCTCCGTCATCTCTGAGTTTAACAACCACGGTGGTGGTACCCTCAGGAATATCAGATATTTCCTTCTCACAGTATATCTTGTAACAATCCATTTTTGCTGTGCCTATTAAAACATTATCGGCGTTATAAAACTGAATAATAACCCACTCGCCCATGTTTACTCGCTGAGTGCTAGCAAGAGACTAAACCTCTGAAAATTAGATGTATCTTTTACCCCGCTCCAAGGAGGAACGAATCGTTCCCCCCTTTGATAACACTACACCGGAAGTAGTTGGGACCCAAAATGGGTCCCAACTGATAAGGATTCTAAGTGTTGGACCGGGCTACACGCCGAGTCCACTGGTTTTGAAGTACAACGGATATTTAGTCATCGGTACATTTAATTCTTCTCAAAAACCTGGCCCTATCCCTTGCTAACTGTTCCCAATCTGATTTTCTATCTTCAGCGGGCAAACTGTATATTTTTGTTACTACCGGGCTGGAGAAACTAACTCGATATTTTCCTGACATCTCCCGTGATCGGTGTGTATGTGTAGTGACAGTCGTGAATTATGAGACAGTATGCCCAAGTATTAGCCGGGATTGCTGTTTTAGTCTGAATCTCAAGCCTTACATCTACGGGTCCGGTCTTAATAGTATCGTCCTGTTTTGAACAGTCAATTACATACAGAGGACACTTCGTTTTAAAATCATCAAAGTTTAATATCGGTGAGCCGATTCTGCCGTAATACGAGTTTTGAAAGTTCTTATACATATCATAAAACAAGGTGGTGTTCCCACGAAGGTTATCGTACGGATAGAAACTTGAGTTTAAATACAGTTTAACATCAAGCAAATCACAGGCGTCGAACCGTGACATGTCCTTTGTTAAGTCATTCTTTCTGCCTGTCTGGAAGGCCAGAACAACGTACCGGGGTTTTTCTGTTTGGTTAGATGTTTTAAGTGTCCAAGATAATGTGTCCGTACTAGGGAGGTTCGGGTATTCAATCATTTCCCATTGACGGAAAGGAAGATGTATTGCGGGGTCTTTTTCAATAAAGTTGTATAATTTTAGTTTTTCAGTGTCGTTTACTGTAACGTGAGGTACTCGCCAGTAGATTTTGTCAATTGTTAATGTTAAAGTCCCAGCAGCTATTTTTACAGCGTTACTATCCGTACCCGAACGTAATAGTATCAGTTCCTGTTTAACATTTACCAACACCCGCCTGTAGTCTTCAGCGAAACCTAGCAAGAGTTTTAGAGGGATTGAATATACAAAATCTGTCACTTTTTCAGTACTACCAGGGCCAAGCCAGCAAGCGACCTTTAGAGCATTTTTCTCTTCGTCCCGAATCGAAAGAATATTTTTTAAAGTAGCACTAATACCGACATTTTTCGTTCTGTCAATTTCTTTGCCACAAATCTCGTAGCGGATTTCTTCAAACAAGAAAGACATAGCATTATTAATAAAGGAAACATCCTGAGGAGTCCCGTCTGCTTTTGTAGCGTTGGTCTTGCCGTGAATCACGATAAAGCTTTCAAAAGGGGCAGTTATTATATCCTGCTGTAATAACGGTATTCTTATTTCATCATTATTGTTATAAGTAGTGGACACGTATGGTTGATGTGTGTGAAACTCCATCCCTGTTATTAAGTCATCATACTCAGCGTGGCTGTCTATCGCCAATAGCACCATTCTGTATTACCTTAAAACCGAGAGAGCGAAGAAACGTTATATTTTTACAAGTTAACACCTTGGCTTTCTGAACACTACTGACTTGTTGCCCTCCTGGTATATGCCTAAATAGTAGCCCCATTACTGCGCCTGAGATGTAGTCTCACCGAGATCCTTTCTCCGCGAAAGTTAACAAGATTGCCGTTTTGGTCTTTTAGAGACACTGTCAAGTTGTTGATCCTTTGACTGATCACCGGTAAATAAATGACATTCCTCGGCAGTTCTATTATTTTATAGCCCGGTGGTTCAGCTGGGTAGAACTCGTGTATGACATGGCCCTCAACCCCGTTCAAGTATGACCCACGTGTGACATTACATTCCACCCGTATAGAGTTAACTTTTATTATATCTACAGGCAGTTCCGATACATGCTCATTTTTGGCCCCGTATATTTGTTTTTTGTAGCCCAAGAGTGTTCCCAATGAATGTTCTTTAGTAAAGTAAATTTTCTCAGAACAACATATCGTAGCTTTCAAAGTGTTATTATTAGGTTTCAAAGTAAATTGTACTTCTTTTGGCAGTTGCGATTGTATATATTTTTCAATGTCCTCAATTTCGTAAGACCCTTCAGGGATTGTAATACTTTTATCATCACCGTAGTAAAACGTATCATTTATGTCTTTTTCAATGTTCGGTATAGAGTTATAAGTGGACAGTTCAATTAAACCAAGTTCCCATGTACCCTCGCTAACATCAATAGGAAACGCTAGCTCGTGGGATAGAACACTAGTTACCCCTGTTAGACAGAACATTACTACAGAGAAACTTTAAACACAAATGGCCACAAACAACTGAGTCAAAATTCTGTTGTCTCTCGTAGTTATAGTACATCTCACATTCACCCAAGTACTTAGAAATTTCCGGTGGTGGTCTTAGGTTTCCAAAACTGTCATAATAATAGACCTTTTTATCAATCTTCCTGTAACATACCCAGTGCGTGCCTGGACCGGTTGTACTGTCCAAGTTTACTATAGCAGATTCATACTTTCTCGGGCGTTTTGGTAGTCCGTCTCTCATGTAAACCCCTCTAAAGTTTGGAATTTTTAACAACTTTGCATATTTAATCAAATCGTAATTTGTAAGCGGTTTTATCGGTATCGAGATGCTTTTTTTTTCTTCTTACATATGCCCCTTTTCTTTCTTGTGCCTGCGCCCGCCTTTGTACCCGAACCTTCCTTTCTATAGGGTCTAAGATACAATCCTTTACCTTTTGGAGGCGGACGTTTCTTCTTACGGCCTCCCCCCAATTTTGATTTTGCTTTCATGACTGTTGTGACTGCCCAAGCAGCGGCTTTCTCACCAACACTAGCGTTACTGGACTTGAATCTTTGCCAAGCACGTTCCGCCAACTCCTTGTCCGCTTGCCTTCGCTTTTCTGAATCTTTGTAACGAGATTATGCTATGTCGTGGACCTTACAGGCCGCGTCTAGCCCGTTTATTCCTTTGTCACCTCTAGCCAATCTCTCTTTTAACTTCGTGCCAGGTCCGCAGTACTGATAACCGGGGAGATGTAATTCGACAGGTAGTAAGTCTATGGCCTTATTAAGAACAGATGAAACAATACCTCCGCCTCGCACAACCGCTATCTTACGTCTGAGAGTTTTCCTTCTTGTGTTAGCCATTTATTGCAAGCGCTAGTATCATCCGTTGTAATGTCGTTGCACTCCAACACATTAATGTCAGTTATAAAGTAAACTTGCCCCTTTTATACCTAAACTGGCTCGGAGTTAGCTGAGGAGATTGGGGAAAGGAACAGTATCATCAAATATCCCCGTTGGCTCAAGACGAAAATTCTCTTTAATTTGTTTCAAAAGAAGCTCCACTCAGTCCCTCTTCAGTCATAAAGAGATCATAAGTATCAGGCGGAAGAGGTTTGACGTCTTCTTCTTCAGGCTCTTCACCACCTTCCAACCCGTCAGCAAACAAAACTTCCCAGTCTAAGTAATCGTTTTCACCCGGCGTGAGTAGAATGGCAGACCTCCCAGTTTGTTTTTTGTTAATATAATTAAAGACCATGGTACCGAATTTCCTCAACCGTTTCTCGTGAAAATCTTTATGACTACTTATTAGACCTTCACACTTCACCAGTCGGGTCTTAATACTCGTTAATTCCGATTGCAATTGGTCTATGTTAGTGGTTAAAGGTCCAAGCTTTGATTCACAAGTGTTTTCCACATATGCCTTTGTCACTGCATCGCTGGGGTCTGTTGGTAAAGCTAAATTATTTATTCGTTTATTGTTAGCGTCATAATTATCGTTGGAGATAGTCATACTCAGTTTTTTTAGTGTGCCCAAGTTAACTGCGTCCAAGGAATCTACAGGGTTAGCTACACTCCATAGTCTTTTGTTTTGCATATTGAACCTCTTAACGTCAGAAGGTATAGATTTATGGTCAACATAATTCTTTGTAGCAGCGTCGAGTGGCTGTACCGGTATAGCCAATTTACATAACCGTTTATTTTGCATATCATAGTCACCGTCCGGCGTCAAGTTAAAGCCATCGCCCTTGGGACCTTTGACAGCCTCATCTAGGGACTTTAGACTACGTCCAAACTTGTCAATCGTCATTTTAATAATGCTTTAAACCTACTGTTACCAGCTCCTTTTATGTAACCAGCCTCCCTTAGTTCCTCCACGATACTCAGTATTTCACTGCCATGGACTCTGTTTCCAGTCTCTGTTGACATGGCTATGTGTCGTAATCTATCTACCAATTCGTTGGCGTCGTCCCAGTGTATTATATCACGGGACTTTGCATTCTTCCACGATAGACCCTTGCCCACTCTGGCCGGGAATAAATCTTTTATAATTCTTCTGTACTTTAGATTGTTGTCCCTTCTAATTTGATTATGGAATTTGTAGCCTCTCTTGTGAGTGTTGGTGGCGATAATAATACTCTTATAGGTCTTAAGATCGTTTTCATCGTATATATCCTCGTCAGGGGTTCTCTTAAATATGAGCTCATACAAACCTTCAGTAGGACTATATCTTGTGTTGTTTATTAGAATAGTTCCATCGTTGTCAAAGTCTAACACCTTATCTCCCATCATTAAAGTACTGCCTTCGTATCTAGGGCCGTAGTCATGATCAATAACTCGGACCTTACCGCTAGCATCTTTTAAAAGAAGTGTCATATACCCCACCGTCATGGGGTTACTAAACTGACTTTCCATATATTGGGACGCTGTTTCCAGTCCTGAAGGGGTCGATACAATTTGCTTTAACCCGCTGGTTTCAGGTGTTGATACACTCTGCGGAATAAATTCAGCTTCTACTTCATCATCTGTCGTATTGTAGTCCATTGGTTCTTCTTTAAAGGTTTCGGGTTCTGTTTTTATGTCAGGGCTAACTGTGGTTGATTTTCTAAGTTCTTGGATAATTGGTTTATACTGTTTCTCAAGCATAATATCACTTTCCTCGGATCCTTCCTTAAACATTTTATACTTTCTCTTAATAGCATTACGTAGCTCTATGAGTCGGCTTGTCATTTGCTGTTTACTGCTTCGCTTCATAGTCATAAATGATAGATTTCAATCATCGCATCTAGATTTAAGGCATTTCGACTTGTCTAAAAAACAGGGCACGCTTCTTATGCCTCCGTATGTACTCGATAATATCCAACAGTGAAATACCAGCGCTAAAGTCCATACCTCTGTAGTACCTCTGTTCTCTAGCATTGAACCTGGGGATCACATAACGACCGGTAAAACTCCTGAATACAAAAGTACGTTTCCACCCGTCTCTCCATTCAGGTATTTCTGCCACGGTGTATTTATCACTTTCAATTGTTCTTTGCATGAATCCCTTGAGTAGCTCCATAGGTCTAGGTTCGTTGAGGTGTTGCAGTAAATAAGAATTTAAAAGCCAGAATTCATCAGGATTAGCCCCTGTAAACGCTTTCCATTGGTCAAATAGTACTCTGTTTGTTACACTGTACACACCGTTGTTTAGACTTATACCGAATCTCTCGCACTGTAACGGGAGTGTGGGCAAGGCCAGTTTGAGAAACTCTGTAGTATACAATCCCTGGCACAAATTATTAACCCCGTTATAAGGTTTATTTCTACTTCCCCCTGGTATACTGTCAGGAACTTTTGCGTATCCAACGTTATAACTAATATCGATATGACATTTTAACCTTAAAGCTCTTTTATAGACTGTCATCGGTGATCTTATAGGAATACTGCGTTCTGTCAGGAGTATACATCGTTTAGCGAAGGGAATCTTACATCCGTATTGCAGCATTTCATTACAGATTTGTGTAAAATTAACACTACCGTGAAGGTTACGTAAAGACAATACTTTACCAAAAAATTCGGGGAACGGCCTGAATCTAGATATCATGTTTTGAGGGTCTCGCACGGTACAGTTGTACATATCTTCGTGATATATTACAAGTTCCAACGGTACGTTCTTTTTTTCACACTTGTTCATAAAACTAAGCCATGTATCACGGTTATAAGTTCTATCACTCGCTGAAATCATTAGCAGAATTACTGGCGGTATCACAGCGGATCTTTTTAGTTTCTTATGTCTCCAACATCTTTTGCTATATTCATATCCATGAGGGTCTTTCTTACTGCAGTAGTTTCCACAGAATTTCTTCTTGTCCTTGTAATAAAAAGAACACAGGTTTGACTTGACGATATGCTGTCTTGTGTTGAAGCCTCTTAAATCGTTGTACGTGTAGATGCGCACCATTATAGCTCTGTTACAAAACTGTCCATTCTCACCCTGTACCTTCCCTTATAAGGGTCTAGAGTCTTGTCAATCACAAGGAATCCAAAGTTGTCTCGCCACGCTTGAGCGCACAACTCTCTAAATTTGTCAAAGGACATGTCGGTAGTGACATGATCACTGTACACATGCCTTAGATTCATATCGTCTTGTTTGAATAAAATAACAAAGTTACAGTTGTCCCTCACCAGTTGCTTGGGTATAGCACTGTATGTTTGCCCTAAATAAAATGTATCTATATTTTTATGTCTACCCATAGTGAAATAACTGCGTATATTGTCATGTTTTTCGCAGGAAATATCGTCAAAGATCATTATAGAGTTTGGTTTAGCTTCGTTTGGGTGTACAACTAGACTGTTGTCATCATACGCGAAATAACCGACCTCCTTAGGCAATACCTTCTTTAGAAATTCGTACTTTGGCTGATGGAGGGACTTTGAAAAAACATGGACATTTTCAAACCTTAACCCATTCTGATCAAATAATAAATTAAATAAAACGTTGGTCTTCCCAGAGGAACTTGGCCCACATATAATACAGCGAATTGAATCAGGTAATAAAATACCGTGTTTGTTCTTTTTAACCATGCCCGACCCGATATATTCATCAAAGTTTTGGACGGGAAGCTCGACTTCCTGCTTCTCAACCCGCATCCTGACTGATTACTTACTACTGATTACAACTGATATATACTCCCCGGACATGGTCTTGATAAGCACATACCGAGTGGATGCCGCGGCCAACCGCTATCACACCAAGTCCTTGGCGTTAATCCAACTGTCATGGCTGCTATCATATCCCTTCCAGCGTACAAATAGTCTGTCTCCTTTCCTTTTTAAAACTCTTTCAACTAAATAAATGTCACCGGTTTTTGACTTGCTAATTTCTTCTGCATAAAACCCGCCTTTTAATATTTCCCCTCTGTTGTCTTGTAATATGTATGTTACTGGTCTTGTTGGTTTAATCGCGTATACTGTAAACGTCTCATTTGTCCAATTTGGCAAATAGCCTTTTTTAAACACTCTTTTAGCTTTACTGATTCTAACACTGTCACCTAATTTTAATTTTTGTTTACGGATTTTATGTTTGGGTTTTTTAACTTTATTTATTTTATTTAGAATGTCTTTGACATGTTTCTGTCTCACATCCTTGGGTTTCATACCTATAGTCCTGTGCTTTGTGTTGTTGTAAGATTTTATGATTTCTGGCAATAGACTTACCCACTCATAACTACCTCTGGCAGTAAATAACTTGTACATTTTTGTCTTAATCGTTCTGTTCAGTCTTTCTACAATACTAGCCTTAAGTTCAGAAAATGTATGGTAATGGTTGATTTTGTATTTCTTCATTAAAGCGTTTACATGTTTATTGAAAAAGTCGGTACCCTGGTCTGTGTGAAAGTTTTTCATTTTATATTTAGCTAAGATAGGAGCGAGTGCCTTTGCCACTTCTGGCCCTGACTTGTCTTTTAGAGGTACGGCAAAAGCTAGTTTTGACAAACAGTTAATCATGGTAAGAATATATTTGTAGCCTTTGTTAGTTTTCGCATAAGGCTTCATTTCAACGAGATCAGCCTGATAAAGGTCCCTTAAACCCTTAAGGGTGACTTTACGCCTGGAATAATTGATCCTGGCCGGTCTGTGCAGCTCCTCAGCTATAGCTGTCTTACCGTCCATTTTACTAATGATAACTTTATTCTGAGGACACTAGTTTTATACTTACATCAGTGATTCTCATTATATAAATAAATACAAGGCTCGTAACAAATATAGCAAAGACAAATAGCTTGTCCGCTAAAGAGCCTATCAGACACCACGCCATACTTTCTCTTGATAACCCTCACCGCAGTAACGCTCGGTCAGTACTGAGGGAAATGTCTATCGTGTTGGTGCCTCCTAGACACCCGGTGTACGATGTGTTCGACCCCGTATACTCCTCCATACTTTCTAATGGAAGGCAAGACTTCTTCAAAAACCCAGTCTTGAAATTTCTCAGCAATGGGCAAGTTTGATTTCATAATTAATGAATAAAGACCTGGCTCATTGATGTAAACTGTATGAGATTGATAATTCAAAGGGGGCTCCGATTTGGAGCCCCCTTGGGGCGGGGTGGGGAAGGGGGGTTCGGATTGCTTTACCTGGTCTAATATAACCCAAGATTTTAGCAACATCTTTTCCTTTGAACCAAGGATTGACTAAGTATCTGTTTGCTTGAGTGGGGTTTGAGACCACCCGTGCATGTGCACCCAGGTTAAACATTATTCCGTGCGTGAGCCAATCCAGATTACCTGGTTGACGCTCAGTACGAACTAATGCCCTCTCCCTTTTTAGCAAACAAAGGATAGAGTATTTTTTTAAAAAGATAAACCATGGCTCCTCCACCGCCATGGCCCGTGGAGGCCTTCCAAAAACAAACTAGCTGCCTCCCCCGTTTTTTTAAATTTTTATTTTATATTTTTTTTACAAGTCCCCACCGCACGGACTCAAGGAGTAGCCCAAGTCCTCCTCGGATCGGGGCTCCTCAGTGTTAATAGTCCATCATTCACTCCGGGCAGTTCCAAGGAGTAGCCTAGGTGTTAGCTAGACGCCTCCACGTACAAGACCCTTCATCTCGCATTCAGGTTTACGGGGCTTTTTGTCACCCGCGCCAGTGACCTTCATTCAGGTTTACGGGGCTTTTCGTCACCCACGCCAGGGACCTTCATTCACACACAAACACACACATACATACAGTGGGCTCTCATGCATTGTCCAAGACATGCTCAACTATATTTACAAAATTGTGAGAAGTTAGGATATTGTTGTATGCAGAGTCAAAGTGCATACCATAACTCTTCATTACTTCTTTAGCTTTGTTAAGTACATTAATCCCGTTAGGGACAGGAGACTTGATGAAACAAGGTACGAAACCATCATTTTTGGCTTTAATGAGAGCTTCGTTAAATTTTCTTTTTTGTATGCG
Organism: Allygus modestus; assembly: GCA_963675035.1. Taxonomy (NCBI): domain Eukaryota; kingdom Metazoa; phylum Arthropoda; class Insecta; order Hemiptera; family Cicadellidae; genus Allygus; species Allygus modestus. Next base: position 138,121,168 of record OY776111.1, read on the forward strand.
AATACATTTGTACTCGCAGACTCCATACAGCTCCAGAAGAGTTTCTTTAATAAGGACACATAAAACATGTTTAAGTCCATCGTCGTCTGACATCACAGCAACCTTCGGTGCCTGTTCAGTCAGCAACTCATTCAGTGACTGGTTTTCTTCACACATTATATCGTTTGTAGTTTTAAATTCTGAGTTAATTTGAGTGAGCTGTTGGTTAATTTCCAGTGATTTTGTAAGTGATTGTAACAACTGATTATTCTCTTGTTGGATTTTATACATTCCATACTTTCTAATGGAAGGCAGGACTTCTTCAAAAACCCAGTACTTGAAATATTTAGCAATTGGTAGTTTGGAGGAAAATATCAATTCATACAAGCCGGGCTCGCATATGAAAATAACCTTAGAATCATTGTAGGATAGGTCTACCCCGCTTTGGGGTAGACCTACTTCCGGTTGAGTTTTCTTATATTTTTCACTTACATGCGTTGAAAGAGCTTTATGTAACTTAGAGTATCCCAGTACTTTTGCGACATCCTTTCCTTTGAACCAAGGATTATTTTCACTGTCAAAAAGTACAGACATGGGCTGGTTATTAAATACATACGAAGTTAAGTTAGACATTTTATATCAAGTATTGTGCAATAGTACAGATCAGAGCTTCGTAAGGACACGTCTTACCTCGGCAGGAGCAGCGGCAAAAGTGACCGAGGCAGAGCGATTCGCGGGAGGGGAAAGTATGACTCATTATGGGTTAGGGGGGGCGAAACGCCCCCCTTGCACTTCCGGTGTTGTTTTACTCAAGTCTTTGAATTTTGTAGCCGTAAGGCAGGGTGTCGTACTCTCCCTCAAACTTCCTCTTTGGTCCAGTAATTTTGAAAACTTTAGTTTCGCTTACAGTTACAATATCGCGGTCTTTAGTCCTCCTGATTCTAGATTCGTTAATTTCCAGTTTTTCTACACTTTCACTAAGGACCATTTGTTTCAGAGCTTCAAAGTTTAAAGTTTCGGAAGTCTTCATATTGAGGGTGAGGCCCTTGATTTTGCACACAGTTTGTAGTTTTTGTTTTTTGGTTGACCAGACAAGGTACGCGTAAGTTTTTGGTCCCCCAGAAACGAACTCTACGATGAAAGAGCCAGGCCCGTAGTCACCCGCCAATTCATCTGTCATTTCCCCGAGGTAATCTCCCGTAGGAACCTTATACAAACCTCCCTTATAAATGTAGAGAACCGAGTCGGTGTCGTAGTAGAGGACCTGACCTCCCAGGGCCTCCAGATGTTCATAGAGTTTAAGTCTCGCTTGGGCTGTAGTGTAGGCAGCGATCACTACATTGACATTTCTCAAGGGCTCACCGACTTCCTCCAGGTACTCCCAGCTAACTACCACCACTTCTTCATTTACAGTCTGAATTCGATTTACTTGTACGTCGGGACTTGTCAGCATTTCAAAGAGTGTTTTGGGATCTCTGACAATCAGTGCCTTGGTTTGGTTCTCCCGTTGCCCGAATTTTCCCCAAAATGAATTTAACATTAATTTAGCCAATTGTCTCAAACCCCCGTTTTTACAAATTTTGTCTTTCTCCAATTTGATTCCTTCATGATTGAAGTAGTCCCGCACGTACCGGTCTTTGTCTTCCTCAGTTTCACACCAGCTAGGATAGCCTGAGGCTTCCTGCTTCATTTTCAAGAATTTATTGATAAAATCTGTGAAAAGCCCCCCTTTTTCATAAGTGGCTACCTCGTACTCCCACAGCTCGTACATGTCCAACACAACGTAACCTTTCTCTACAGCCTTCCTCACCTCGTCCATAGTCCAAGTCCCTACCAATGCCCTTTCCTCACTCTCATGATCGCAATCCCCCTGATTTTGAGTTTCCCCGCAAGTCCTACACAAGGCAAACATGAGTTTCTTGTTCATTTTGGCTGGGAGTACCGGGTGGTAGAGATCCCGAGGTGGCAGGACTTTACACTTGAGCAGACCATCTACACCAAGCCCTCTCTGTCTGCACTCCCTGTCACCCACGTAAATCGTAGGATGACCAAGGGGATACTTACCGTACTTACACACATACGGATAGAGAGAGCACACGTCCACATACTCGATTTGTTCTCCCCCTTCACATTTGTGGTAAGTCTTGGAGTTGCCCGTTCTGCCCCCAAAGAAAGCTTGTCTAGGGTCTAGAGGAAGGGTGTTCAATATGGGGAGAGAGTCCAAGTGTGCGAGCTTTTGTACTTTCTTTACTTTTCGAAACTCACATTCCCACATCTCCACAACATCATAATCGTTAAATTTTGCCATTTTGGACTTGGTTCTCTCGTATCTTAAGTGAAGTGAGTCCGAGGGATCCTCCTTCAGAGGAGCCTCTCGATTGTAAGGGAAGCATTTGGGGCAGCCGTGCCTGTAGCACCCGTGAAACTCATAGGTTTTTTCCCCGTCAAACCCATCTACTTTTAGCCCGTTAATCTTTACTTCTTTACCCCGGCCCGCATGCTCAATCCTCACTTCACGCTTCTCTTCTTCCCAGCTGAGCCACTGAATGGCTATAGCTGACTGGTTATCCACTAAACGGTAGCCGTTCTTTGGGATGAGGCCGATCGTATTTGGTTTCAAAAAGTTGCGGCGGAAGGCCAAATTGCAAGCGCTAGCGATCGTTACAGCCTCTAGGAAAGGATCGACATTACATTCTTTCAGGAAAATACGCCTGAACTTAAGACAGGCCTGAGCTAGGATCTCTACATCAGAGATGCAGTACTCTAAGATTTCCTTTTTAAAGTCAAAGACATAGTTTTCAGCCACTCTCGCATCGTAACAGCTTTCAAAGGTCTCGTGGGACTTTTCAAACATTGATCCCGGACAATAGAACTTTTTGTCGGGCATGGGGCCTACATAATCTTGGTTTGCCAGAGTGTTAAACAAGTGGGGAAAGTAGCCCTTCTTTCTCTCGGGAGGCAGATCGAAGGCTTGAGGGAGCGCTGCGAGGGCCATGGGGAAATAGTTGAGTGAGTCCACAAATCTCACGTTGTCCATTTCCATGAGAGTAATTTTGGTTCCCCTCATGACCAGATCGGGTGTGAATTTAGTTTCTTCCAACACATACTTTAACAAAAACTGAAAATCAAAGCCTTGGCCGTTGTGGGCAATCACACAGACATTTTTGAACTGTTTCCTGACTTCCATGACATAATCCATGAAATCTTTAACCGGGTCAGAGTTGAAGACTCTTGTACGGTTTCTACATGTCATACAAAATCTAGACTCGATGCAATTAAAGCAAAACTGTTGAGAAACGCACAAGTTTACTTTATGTAATTTTTGCTCGGGATCAGAGGGGAGAGACTCGTCTTGGCGAGTCTCTAGATCAAAGAAAATGAAAAGATAGTCCTTGGTTTTAGGCTTACCCTCGTTCCGCTGCATGAAACATTTATGATTTGGATCTTGGAAGGATCCGCAAGGTTTGCAATAGACTTCACCGCACTTGTGGGGTGTGGATCTGTCTCTAATCGAAATTAATTTTCCACAATCAAGGCATTTTTTAACTTCTTTACATCTGTCGACTTGGTGAGCAGTGAAACACCGCTGATTTCTCAAAGTCATATTACATTTTGGACAAACTATTCCCCCATGCTCATCTTTGCAGGGAGGCGAGATGGTCTGACACTGAGAACAGATGTTTGAACATCTGTGTTTAGCTTTGTGATCGTAAGGGACGTGGCACGCTTCGCAGAAATAAACGCAGGCGAAAGCGGCAGTCAGACTAGTGATTACGTTATAGTGGCCGTTATGAAAGAGCAAGTTAATTTTGAATTTTGGATTTTCAACACGTCCCTCAAAATAAACATCCCGGCCTTTATTGTCATAATTGAACACGGTAATTTTGAACTCTTTCAGCAAGTCTTGAAACTTCTCAAGTTCAGGGATTCCAGCGCCATCCTCGGGCATCTCTACTCTAGCCCGCCGAATAAGTTCCTGAGCCCCTACGGTTTGTCTTTTGTTGTCGTCTTGCCGAAACCTTTTGTATAGAGGGTCTTTTGTAATATGAGCGATACCTACAACCAAGGCCCTGGGGAGACACAGATTGCCTTTATTTTTAATTACAATTCCTCTTCTCGCCTTACACTCCTCATCAAAGCTGTTGTATAGGCCAGGTCTTACCCTCCCGGAACCTACAGGGAGATTAACTCGGGTACATTCCACTTTGAAAGTGTCAGTGGACTTGATGGATTCAGAATTTGATTGAACGATCCCCCCAAAAATTTGCCAAAGGATGTCTTGATCAATTTCACCAGCGGGCCGAAAAGCTACAAAACCAGGTTCTTTGGATTTTAAATTTAGGCTCTGCAAAGTAAAGCCGAGCTGATCGTTTTCATGGGCCTGGCCCTTCATCTCATTCACAATTTTGACGAAACCTTGTCTGAGCCAATCAATTTCGGTAGTTTCAGGAGGAGGGTTAGTAAATTTGAAAATAGTTTTTGTTCCGTACAAGCGGAATTTCTTTACATACGCCTGCTCGTCACTGAGTACTTCGACAGGCTCAACAACGCCAGCCATTACTACTTAAGTCAAAATAAAATTTAAATAATAAATCAAAACAATAAAGTGAGGTTAAGAAAAAGTGAGGTTATGTAAAACCTCGACTTGAGTAAATACAACACTGGGCTGGAAAATTAAAATAATACAGTGAAGTTATGTCAGACTAAAAGAGTGAGGTTATGTTAAACGCGCAAAAGTAGGATTATGTCTGACACTCAAAAGTGAGGTTATGATAAGCAAAAGTGAGGTTATGAAAAACCTCGACTTGAGTAAATGAAATTAAACTAATAAAGTGAGATTATATTAGACTGAAAGAGTGATGTTATATTAGACACGCAAAAGTAGGGTTATGTTATGCAATAAATAAAATATAATACGCGTTAAATACTAACGGTAAATTATAGCTAGCACTTACTGCAATTGCACAATACTATCACAAACTCACTATACCACAATAGCAAAGAACGGAGCAGCGCAGAGACCTCTGACCAACACGAAAGCCGGGAACAGAGTGAACGAGGCAAGCCGGCAGTGGTGGAGGTATATGGATGAACCAATCAGAGTGCAGGACGCCTAATTACAGCCAATGGGGTGCGAGCTTATTCCGGCCAATCACAGAGCAGTATTTTAACGGGTTGAAACTGGATATTTTAGCTGACTAACGGTGTTTGATGAGTACAGCACAGAGTAAGAAGAAGAGGGAGGCATGGAGAAAGAAGATGATATATTATTATATAAATAATAAATGGTGTAGCTATAGAGTATATGTATAATTATGTATCATATAATAGCATAAAGTGTATGTACCATAGAGTATAGTAATAACCAGTAGCCGTAGATCATATATAATAGTAGAGAATATGATAGTGGAGCCATAGCATATAAAGTAGCCATAATTAAAAATATACATAGAGCATATATAATAGCGAAGAGCATATTTATATATATAGTAATGTAGTTAGCAAGCATATAATAGTCTAACCGTGGAGCATATATATATAATAATGTAGAGCATAGGTTGGCAATACTGCTAAGTTGGCAACACTACCGAAAAAAATCTGGAGGGAACGTGGTGGCGGGAAAGTGAGGTTAGGAAATCTGGCGGGAAAGTTTTGGTGGGAAAAATTTTGCGGGAAAAAGTGAGGTTTGGAAATCTGGCGGGAAAAGTGAAGCCGACATGGACGCCGCCATCTTGGAATGACGTCATAAGTCACGTGACTTAAATGCTGCCCTCTGATTGGCCACGGCTCAATCGCCGCCGCCCCTACTGACATGTGCCCTTTTAACATCTAACAAATCATCTTTGTGCTGCAATATACAACTCATATCAGTTAAATAATACAAGATTCTGTATGGACCAATGAACTTAGCAATAAACTTTCCATTACCTTCACTGGACCTATTTAGCACATAGGCCCAGCTTCCGATTTTGAATTGGCGGTTTTTACTGCCCTCGTAGACTTTCAACCTTTTATTTCTCTCATTCCTCTTCTTATTATTGGATATTGCTTCCTTCAATTTATTACAAACATCTTCGGCATTTACATCCTCTTCCGTCAAATCATTTAATTCCCAGGTGTTACTTAATGAATTGTTGTGGGCATAAGTAAACATTAACTCATGTGCGCTGAACTTCGTACTTTCACTTGTCCCAGAATTTAAAGTTTGTTGGACTTCACTCAAGTTTTTATCCCATTGGTTCTTAGCTTCATTAACATAAATTTGTAAAATTGATTTTATATTCCGCAAATAACGTTCACTCAAATTTGCTTGTGGGTGATAAGGAACAATTGTTTTATGTTTTATTGCCAAATTAAATAAAAAGAACCTGAACTCACCACTCCTGTAATAACTTGCATTGTCTGTCACTATTTCTTTGCATAATGAGAAATTTTTAAAAATACAGTTCTGAAACACTTGAATTATGTTCTGCGATGTGGCCCTTCTAATCGCATTCACCCATACATACTTTGTACAGTGGTCAACAGCAATCATTAAATAACAGTTTCCACATACCGAGCGGTTTATCGGCCCCATCAGGTCGGTGTATATTCGGTCCATGGGCTTGTCACTTGTGTCACTGATGAGCGGGCCATGCAGGTAACGAGCGGGTGCTTTGGTGCTCAAACATTGTTCACACCTCTTAATTCTCTCCCGGATGTATGGCGCCAGTTTGGGATGGTAAAAGTGTTGTGTTGCCCGCCTCAATGTCTTGTAGACTCCCTGGTGACAGCCTGTGAACTCCTCGTGGAAATATTTATAGACCATTTCCAAAAGTGACTCGGGCAGGTACACCTTTTTGGAATTATCACTGGAACTCACATAACACAAAACACTACCTCGCATCACAAAGTTACCTTTGTTTGTGCAATTTTTAATACTGTCAATCACCTTTAAAAGTTCTGGATCCTGTTTTTGCATTTCACTAATTTCACTATAGGCCACAGGAAAATTATTTACATTGCACACTATTTCCGGTTCTGAAATACTATTTATAGTCTTATTTACAAACAGTCTCTTACCACCTGTGCTCCTCAGTAAAATATTTACATTTTTATTCATGTCCATCTCTTTATCAAAGTGTCGAGAAAGAAAATTTGCCACATGATTATCTTTACCTGGGATGTGTTTTATTGTGAAAGGAAGTGACAACACGACTTCAATCCATCTACCCAATTTGTTCAATTTTCGGTAGTTTGTCAAAAGCCAAGCTAAACTTGCGCAATCGGTGCGTAATTCAAATCGTTGGTACTCTAAATACTTCCTGAATTTATTAATTGAATTGTCAAATAAAACAGTTCAAATTTCAAAATAAAATAAAACTTGGTTTTGCTTATCACTTCTGTCTTTCAAAATAAAACATTAACTGTTCGATCCTTTTTTTTTATATTACTGGAATTTTAATTATAAATCAAGGATGAAAAGATGAAACCAAGAAACGCTTCGAACCCTGAAAAAGAAATAATTGTTTTACTAACTGATCCCCTTTTGAAAAAAACAACAAATGAGAAATTGGAGCAATTATTTAAATTGAAACTCTAAATTTTAAAACATTTTCTGAATTTACAAAATATATAAAGTAGGATGTTAGCCGACCTGATTTTCGCCATTAGCAGATAAGGATAGTCAAATCAAGCTACTAATTATAAAACAACATTTTAATTGGAATTTTATTTATATTTGAACTGTGATCGATTATGTGACTGTATTTTAATTCATTTACGCGATTTTGTTATATGTAGTGTTTTAGTCAATATTTTACCTCAACTTAGATACCACCAGGATCTTAATAGCCTACTACAGGCCCTTGTCCTAAAACAAAAGTTTCCAATTAAAATCGAATTATGCGTGCATTTTTATATAATGAATGTCACTATAATTTTCGCTTACAATGATTGGTCCTTTTGTAATAGTTTAAAAGTCCAATAACAAACAAATGTTAATACACACATTGTTTAAAACTATTATAGGATTTGTTGCCATGCTTCAATGAGTGCGATATCGAACAATATCTGCAATGCAATGGTTTACAATGTTGGAAAGATACGATATTAATCAAATGTCTCAGCCAAACTGTCTAAAGAATATAAATGTTTACGATTTAAATATAAGGATATTTGAAGGCTTGTTAACCACTGTTTTAGCAAAAAAATGGGATCCCTCATATTAAAGTCAGCTGTAGATGCTCCCTTACTCACAAAATTATTAGTACACTTCAAAACAGATAAACAAAAATTATAAACTATAACATTATGATAGTCAAAACTGTATTATATATTATATATTGTATTGTATTGCAATAAATAAGGTATCGTCTAATTTGTGTTTAAATCTCATACATTTTTGTTAGAGCAAATATTTTTATTAATTAAATGTATTTACATAACATTTTGCATTACAGTTGTAATGACCACAGTCTTCAAACGGCTTATATATAAATGAAGAAAACAATAAATGTAACGAATATTCCTCGTATAACACTTTATCGATAAAATACTCGTCTAAATAATCAGAATCGGTTCCTAACTAACATTTGTATAGATATTACAATTGAAATTAAATACAATCAACAAAAAGATACAATTAAATATTTAATTTGATTAGAAACTACAGATTATTGATAGCGTTACAAAATACTACGGACTATTTTTTTGCCTTTTGTTTCGGATAAGGTGAAGTTGATGGCGAAGATATAAATAAATAGGTGTCCTTTTTAAAGCTAGTAATGAAAAGTCATATTTGTCATAATGCAAAATGAAAATGAAAATGAATTTTAAGTTCAGCTTAAAATAGTATTGTTGCCTATTCCTAAAAAGTTAGATGAAATTAAGAAGTGGAAGATTTATATAAACTTACGTGACCGCCATTGTTAATATAATAAATACCTACCAACTCTTGATACATTCAGGACGCAATGTCGAAAAATACTAAAGAGCGTCTTCATAGGTGTACAAGATGTGATAAATCCTTCATACAATCATCGGCTTTAAAATGCCATATGTTGACGCACACAGGTGAGCGTCCTCATAAGTGTCCAAGGTGTGAAAAATCCTTCATACAATCATCGGCTTTAAAATGTCATATGTTGACGCATACAGGTGAGCGTCTTCATAAGTGTCCAAGGTGTGATAAATCCTTCATACAATCATCGGCTTTAAAACGTCATATGTTGACGCATACAGGTGAGCGTCCTCATGAGTGTCCAAGGTGTGAAAAATCCTTCATACAATCATCGGCTTTAAAACGCCATATGTTGACGCATACAGGTGAGCGTCTTCATAAGTGTCCAAGGTGTGATAAATCCTTCATACAATCATCGGCTTTAAAACGCCATATGTTGACGCATACAGGTGAGCGTCTTCATAAGTGTCCAAGGTGTAATAAATCCTTCATACAATCATCGGCTTTAAAACGTCATATGTTGACGCATACAGGTGAGAGTCCTCATGAGTGTCCAAGGTGTGAAAAATCCTTTTCACGGTTAGAAAATTTGAAGAGTCACATGTTGATACATACAGGTGAGCGTCCTTATAAATGTCCAAGGTGTGATAAATTCTTTACACAGTTAACGAATTTAAAACTTCACATGTTTACACATACAGGTGAGCGCCCACATAAGTGTCAAACATGTGATAAATCCTTCACACTATCAACGGATTTAAAACGTCATATGTTGACGCATACGGGAGAGCGTCCTCATAAATGTCCAGGGTGTGAGAAATCATTTTCTCGATTAGGACATTTGAAGACACACATGTTGACACATACTAGGGAGCGCCCTCATAAGTGTCCAAGGTGTGAGAAATCTTTTTCTCGGTCAGGAAATTTGAAGAGTCACATGTTGAGACATACTGGTGATCGTCCTTATAAATGTCCAATCTGTAAAAAAGGCTGTACTCACAAAGGACATTAAAAAGAGCATGTGTTCTTGCACACTGGTAAGCGTCCTAATAAGTTTCCAAGATGTGATTAACCCTTTACACAGTTAACGACTTTAAAACTTCACATGTTTACAAATACACGTGAGCACCCACATAATTGTCCAAAATGTGTTAAATCCTTCATTCAATCATCGGGTTTAAAATGATATATGTTGACGCATATAGGAGAGCGTCCTCATAAGTTTCCAAGGTGTGAGAAATCCTTTTCTCGGTTAGAAAATATGATGAGTCACATGTTGAAACGTACTGGTGAGTGTCCTTATAAATATCCAGTCTGTAAAAAGGCTGTACTCACAAAGGCCATTAAAGAAGTATACGTTCTCTCATACTGTTGGGCATCTTTATAGGTGTCCCAGATGTAATAAATCCTTTACAAGTTTAGGACATTTGAAGACACATATTTTGACGCATGTTTTAAGCGTCGTCCACATTGTTTTAAATTCTACGAAGCCTTATCTGTCACAACAGCTGATAAGTGTCATAAGCAGTGCAAATCGTTCCAGGACATTCCGCCATGCCATGTTGTAATAAAACGCTTACCTTGAAATGTACTGGGACGCCCTTATACTTTGTCACCGTCGTAAATGTTGTAGGTTAAAATAATTTCACCTATGACGATCGTATTTCAAACTATACTGTGGGCCTTATATTTGTTAATGGCATTTCATTGAGTACCTCTACGTTTTTGGGAGTTTTAGGAAACCATAAATTGTCAATAAGTGGATAATGTAAGATAGCAGGTCAAAGTAAATTAATATAATACAATTTATAGGCCAAGAATAAACAATTGTTTCGGGAATATTACAAGGTTCAGCACGCTGCTTATACAAAGCAGAATATAATTGATGGTTGTAGGAAGCTCAAATTATACTACTCACAGTGACAATCCAATGAACACTGTTGAAATGCTTGTTGTTACATTGTAACGGTGAATGTTTTGTTTGTGTGTTAGGAATGAAACATTCATATGACATGTTATTAGACTATGTTTGTTTCATACAACTTATTTTATGCGTTATATAGACTAGTATTATGTATTATGTTGAGTGCGTCTTGATTTATATTTGGTATAAGCTACATTTAATTATGTCTTATTTCAAGTCAACGTTTAAAAAATGTACATCTCGTATTTCTGAAAACGCTCTGATGCTTTAATAAGTATTTGTTCGTAAACACCTTACAACAATATATTTAAAAGCTCTGTAAATTCCATTATTATTATTTGTTTATTAAGATATTTTAATTAGGCACTTATTTAGACTGTTAACTGTTAGATTGTAAATATGTTAAGTTTTTTTACAGGAATGTTTTGCAATTAGTAATGTATTATTTTGCGTAATATTAACATAATTTCATTTATATAATGTAATTAATATTTCTTCTAAATATTAAAGCTTCATATTACTGGTTAATTAGAGTAAAACAAAGCTGTAATTTATCTTACAGATTTTAACTGCCCATTTAATTACATTATTAGGGATTGTGTTTGAACCAAAGCGCTTTAAAAAAATAATTACAAAATAATAATTTAGGACAAAACGTAGAAGTTACTATTTTTGTATAGTATATTGCCCGAAAATAAGGACATGTAACTAATTAGGAATTTAAGCATCAATACCTTCTCTACTAATATAACAAGATATTTACGTAGCACAAAGAGTATTAAACAATAAAATATAGCATTACTTATGAATTTCATACCTCCTAAACAATGTTACAAGTTTGATATGAAAATGTTGTATTAGTTTTTCTGATAGCTATAGGGATGTTGTTAAGATTATACCTAGTATGTGTACAAAATAAAACCGTTGGAGATGTAACGTGATATTTATTTTATTTACCTAGTTATGTCGCCCAACCACGTAGCCATGTCGTTAAAATAATGTAACATACTGAGGAAGTAATTTTAAAACAGTTTAAAATTACTGATCCTTAAGAAAAAGTCCTTTCATCTAGTCCTTCTGTGGTATTGACACCCTGGAAGAAATCTCGCCGAGTTGGTAATAATTACAATACGTTCTAATTTAACGTTTGTGTATAACTGTTTATCACGGTTTTATGTAATAATCAAGGGAATTATTATTTATAAAGGTGAGTACCATTTGCCAGGTTTTCTTTGGGTAACAAATATTTACCCAAAACAAAAAATAAAAGAACTGTCATTCAAAGTAAAAAGTCAACCACTTATTTTCCTTGTAAAAATATAACTGAAAAGTCAGTCGAAATATAAAAACATATCTTTACTTGTTTCAGAAATGTCTTATTAAAATTAATACTTCGTATTAATTCAAAACGAGCTTTTCCCCCGCAATATTTTGCTGATATAATCCTTGTAACAGCTGTTAATTGAATCAAGAAAAACACATGTGACATAAACCAAACACAAATCTCCTCCATATGAATAACATGGGAACTTGGAAGTCCCATGGGGCAGAGCCCTGGGGCCTAAATCGAAATTCTGGCTCGACAATAACTTAAAACTTAAAATTATCTAGTGAATAAAAAAATCATCAAAATCGGTTAACTATTAACCTCAAGAAGTTGGGGAATAACAATCAGGATTTTTTAAAATATGTAGATAACAATACATTATTTTTTCAGGTATATTTTTCAACGCAATACATCTGATTGAAAGTAAGCAGATGAAAATATCAGAGTACAGTAATCGAATGACCTGCCGACCTGACTGTTACCAATATTTAACAGTGAACATACACAACTGCCATATACCCTATCTATCGCCTTATTGTTGTAAATATACTCTGTTTGCCTTTTCACATTGGACTTTTCAACAGTGCTGATTTGTATATATTTATTTAGCAATCATGAAGCATTCCCTATTTTTATTTGCTGATAAATAATGAAAATTTAGTTTGGATTTCTTAAAAATTGCAATAGTAAATGTTTAACTTAATGCGTAATAATCCATAACTCACTGTTTGTACGATCAAAATTTGTATGTCTTGGACAAACAACGAGTATCCGTACTTTCTTAACAGGTACTTACTTTCTTCCTCGTTGGTTTACTGTTCATTACTAACCACAACTTGTGAGGTTATGTTGCGTTTGTAGCTGTGGTTGGATTGTGTGTTATGACAGTCAAACAATGTGTCTCTTCTATTTTACAGTCTTTCCACACAATTTACAGCATCAATATTGAAAGCGCTAGTATCCCGATCGTTATTTATGTGATGTTAGAGTAGCTTATTCTGACTATCCCGACTTTTCACTATACGGATAATAATGCCACCACATGGAGTCCGGATAATCCAAGGTTTACTGCAATAGTATAGCCTATTAAAGAATATTTATTCATCCCAATTGGGTTAACTCTTAAGTATACTAACGATAATATTAAAATTGATTTTGAAATGGAAATTAATTTTCTTTTATATTACTGAACCATCATTGGTCCCAACTTGTTTTTATAATTGATTCTTGACTGCGTTTCCAAACCTCCATTCTCCAAAATACAACATTACACTGCTGCCGAAGTATCCGCAATATTTGTATTTATTTGCAGGAGTAGGTCTCTATGTGGGATATCCAAGGGTAAATTTAAAATAAAAGAATTTAAAAAATTGTTCAATAACATTCATGTTAAAAGGTGTGATGTGTGGTTGTTTCTTTTTTAAGATGCTATCTTTTTGAAACTAGTTGAACACCTATAATTATTTGAAACTCAAGAGACAGATGTAGACACGTAACAAAAACAGTAGTCGCAAATGGTCTGGAAAGGGGGGGGGCCTTATACCTTTTTGGAGTACTACGTGATTCACATTGTTAAAACCTCAAAGTATCAGAGATTTTAATGATCTGATTTAGTGGGGATCCCAAATGTCCTCTTGGATAGTCAAGAATGTCCTTTGCATAATGTAATTTTCCTCGTTAAGCTAATGAAAATTAAAAAATACATATTTAGGCCTACCTTGATTTTTACCTACTTAGAAGTCGATTTGTGGATGGCCTCAGCCATTCTTTGACAACTTCCTTGACCTCCTTGTCCTTGGCATCGGGAAATTGTTTCAGGACACCTCCTAGTAAAAAAAACATAAATTATTTTTAATGTATTTAACTTACCCAAAAACTATTGTCATTTCAATATATGATTGGTAAAAAAGGTTGGAACATCAACTTGAGTACATTTACCTTAAATTATAAACTAACCTGAGCATTTATAGTAAATTTGAGTAAGCTTACGGTAGTGTAGAAACAAACTATGATGGATTTATAAATAACTTCACTTTTGAAAATTACTTCCATACCAGTACCCAAAAACACAAATAGGCTATATAGTTTGAAATTTTAACTTTTAAATACAAACAAAAAGAAACATTACAATTTGTTGACCTGATTAAAGTATACAACATTTTAAAATGCATTATAAATGATTGAGTATAGGGCAGTGATATCAAGTTGGCCCCAGTTCCCCAGGTCGATCCTGAGTAAAAACTGAAAATGTTATGAATATATGAGACAGTAAAGTCAAATGACATTGTTCACTGTCCTATTAATTAGTGATCCTGACAAATGAATCAGCTGACAAATACGTCAGTAACACAGCTAACTTACATCATCTCAATCATTCTATACTGAACTCATAGTTCATTCACGTTCGGCTTAAGTTATAAGTACATAACCACATTTAGGCCTACTTTGAAGTTCAATGAACCCTAATCTAATACAATAAAACCTCACTAATCTGTCATTGACGCGACAGAGAGGATGGTCTTATCACTAAAACATCAGATTATCCAAGGGATTATCAGATTATTTATTTAAAATAACATAAGTTTAATGAAAAATAAAAGTAATTGGCAATACAGTCTATAATATATGTAGGATTAAAAAACGGTTTAATAGTGTACTTCTGCACGTTTTCTTATTATTATTAATATTTCTTATTATTATTATAAGGCTGGCCTACATAACACTCCATTAGAAAAAATGTTTAATTGAAATATAGGCCTAAGTAGGTATTATCGAATTGTCGTAATTATATCATCGTATCGAATTGCCATATACACTCTTGTACATATGTAGGCTATACACTTTCATGGTTCCAAGCAAACTGGTCGCCTAAAGACCAATCACCGCCATTGCCCTCTGGGTTGAGCAAAGCTTTGAAATCACCCCATTTTTAAGATCTTAGTATGATTCAGCTAGCCTAAGTTTGATTTTAAGGAAGAGAAAAGATCCTAAAAGTAGTCTAAAATGTTTTTCTAAACAATGGTAACGTACTAATTTATTGCTGACAATTGAAATTTCACCAACTTACGCCTGAAGAAGTTAAGATAGGGCCTCTTTAGCAAGTTTTTTTTTCAAAAATTATCCTAAAAAGTGGGTTAGGCCTATATATTATGCCCATGGAACATCCATCACCACGGCTTTATCTTCTTAAGTTAGGCCTATTAAGGTAAGAACCACCAAATTCCATCAGGTTAAGAAGAAGCATCTTAAAAGAAATCTGTCTGAATTTGGTTTTACAATAAATTTTGTGCTTACGTTCCATTCATAGTGTTTTGTCTGTTTACCATAAGGCCTACTTAATAAATTGAATATAAAAAGTTTAGGTAGGCCCTACAAATTCATAAACGGGACGATATAAAAAAACTATTTAAATTGTTCGATATACTTACATCGAACAATTGATTGTGAATATTTTATCTTATGTATGCCTAACTTAAGTTGTGTTGTAGTTAGGTATTATATAACTTTTTTATTTGTTAAGTTTTAAACTTAAAATAAAAAAGAAATAACTTAAACGTTAACGGTACGGTACATAAATAGAATAATTTATTTACAAACATAAAATTAAAAAACAACAAATTTCAAAGCTTTCCAGGGTATAGATTTCTGGTTGTTCGGCATGTAGCATGTAAAAAAAACACGATCTCCATAGATCCGATACAATGGTTGTTCCTGGCAAATACATGTTTCAGTGGAATCAACGTTTGTTATCTGGACAAATTTCAAGATGTATCTTCCACATCTTTGATATTTCGTACCCATCCGTACCGAACATAACCGATAAACCTAAGTATCTATTCAATATACCGTATCGAACAATTTAATTCGGTTTTATATATCTTTCCGCTTATGAAAGTATAGCCAAAGTTTGAATTATATAAGCACTTGTTATAAATGTTATTAGGTCTCTTTAACATATAAAACAGTTAAAAATAAATAAATCACCCATTTAAAACAGGAACGAAACCTTAAAAGCTTAGGTAGTATGAGGTCGGCAACTTACCGGTATTGGAATTGACAGATTTATTTATTGATCGTTCCAGTGGCAATACACCAATTTAAAGATTAAATCAAGTTAAATACAGCATGAAGCAATGTCTGTTTAACCTCCATTAAGCATAGCCTCTTTAAACTTATAACCTATAACAACTTGGATAGTTTTTAAACCTGAAGTTTACTAATGGTTGAAACTAGTAGTACCGGTAGTTATTATTAGGTTAGACCTACTAGTTAATAGGTGCACTAAGGTAAAATAATTACGGTTAATAGGTATTAGGTTTAAGTTAGGGTAAAACGGGTTTTTAATGAAGTTAGGTAGGACTAGCATAACTTTATTGAAAACCTACCTAAGTTAACTATTTGTTAAGAGCTAATAATCAGTTTTAATTTCTTACCTTTGTTAAATAAATGATTCGCCAAGTAATGACACTTGGATTAATCCAAAATCCGTCGCACTACTTAACTAAAAACTTACATAGGTACTAAACAACTTAGCAACGAGCGTTATCACAAACAATAACCAATAATCAAATAACCTAAATAAAAATGTAAAGACATGGAACGATTCGTCTGCTTGTATTTTCTTTTTCTTTGTAACGCAGGCTCGCGTGCTACTTTGCTGTTTTGCACATGCGCCAAATCTTGCCATTGGCCCTGGAACGGTCCTGTAGTTTTCTCATTATGCCGCACTGATGTGAAGCGGGAAATGGAATTGATTTGAATTTTATTAATTTACTAGTTTTTGCCCGTCACGGCTTCGCCCGCAAACACAAATGTGAACAGCCAGAATCCCATAGCTATATAATTGTAATGTATAATTATCTAACATTAAATAAGGATTTTAATGTAATAACAATAAATATTATTAAGTTTATATCAATTTGAAATAACAAATCCTGACAATCCCCGAGAGTAAAAAAAAACACGAAACCAAATTACAAAAAGTTTTAAAAACAATACCCTGAATTTGTTTTTTATTCGACTTTATGTATTTGATAATAAATGATCGTGATAATAAAAGTAGCCATTTTAAATGAAAACTTGATATCATATTTATATAAATATAACAAAATAATATTTTATCTTACTTACTGTTAGAATAAGTGCTGACAATTTAATAGTAAACCATTAAAAAACAGGTGTTATGATATTTTTAAAATTTTACTTTCCAACTATTACTTTCAATTGATTTCAATGTGTTTGTCGCCAAGGTAATAAATTAACACTTGAGGACATGATATTTTCTTGCTAGTTTGCACATTACTCCTAAATTACTAGTTAAGACATATCAAATAATAATTTCAAAAAATCGTGAAAAATATACGTGGTTATCACATTTTACATTTTACGACCTTTTCACCTTTACATTTTTACATTATTTTCTCGTGAAAAAATATATTATTTTTCACTTTTACATTTTCACCTTTTTTCACGTGAAAATAACATTATTTTCACATTGTGTGCCTACTGGGCAAACCAGATTGTATGTTAACTTATTAAAAATCATTATGTACAATCCATGCGACATTTTTAGTTGATTGTACCCACATTGTACCCAATCGTTCAAGGGGAATAGTGGTGGGAGGTATTCACTATCCCTCTCGCACTACCTCCCCCACATTCCAAGCACTGTGAACAGACCTGTACCTTAGCCGCCTTTACTTGAGTTGTATTAATCGTATTGTTACGTAAGTTTTCCTTGCAACCTACGTGAAAATACTTAACTAGAATCTAATACTTTCTGCACTTTATAAGTAAGGTCAAATGTATTTTTCGGTTGTGCATTTATCGCGATAAAAGTGTGACGAAATAAAAATAAGATAAAAACAATGTTGTTGGACAAATTCAAATAAACAGAAATTACAAAGTCAGGTTATAAAACGTTACCGGTATGTGTTTAGGACGGCTTATGTTTATTTTTTAATATTACTTTTAAAAACTGAAAAAAAATATTTTTGGGGTACAAAACCAGCCCAATATACCAATTCAGATGGGTCGATCCGTCTGGAACCTAATGTCATAAATGTTGCTTTACACGTTTGTACCAAATTTGATTAAAATCGGATAATTGTTACTAGAGTTAACGTGCTTGCAGACTATATACAGATTTCAGAGTTATCTGAAATACACCGACAATCCTTGGGAGATTGTTCCTGAGGTTAAAACAAACAAAAAATTACAAATAAGCAAATAGCCTACCCAGATAGCAAGGTATATTTTAAAAACTTTTTTAAAATGTTCCATCGTTTCGAAAATATTTTATACATTAAAAAACATTCCAAAAATATTTTTAAAAGATCCTAGTAAAATATTTCCTATTAAAGGTTGAAAAACGTTTTCTGTACATTTTAAAAACAAATTTCTAGAAACATTTTTTTAGAAACGTGTTTAAAATGTTTTCATCAGGTGTTTCAAAAATGTTTTTAGTTTGGTGGAAATAGGATATTTAGAAAACATTTTTAAAATATTTCCAGTAACATATTTTTTTTCAGCAATAAAAATATACCTTTTTAAAACGTTTTTAAAACCTAATTATAAGAATATTTTTTAATCTTCTAATAAACTTGAGTTAAAAATGTTTTCCTTTTATTTTTCGGAAAAACTTTTTTCTTTTATGACAATGTACATATGTAAAATGTTTTAAGAAGATTACAGAGAAAATATTTTTTAAGTTCCAGCTAAGAAACGTTTTAAGAATGAAATTCTAAAAGTGTTGTTAGATTATTTTTGTTTAACTTGTTGAACATGTTTGAGAGATATAAAAACAATTTTCTAGTAACATTTTTTTAGAAACGTGTTTAAAATGTTTTCATTAGGTGTTCCTAAAAATGTGTTTACTTTGGTGCAAATAGATATTTAGAAAACGTTTTAAAAATATTTCTAGTAACATATTTTTTAAGCTCTAAAAAATAAACCTTTTTAAAACGTTTTTAAAACCTAATTGTAAGAATGTTTTTAAATATTCTAATAAACTTGAGTTAAAAATGTTTTCCTTTTAATTTTCAGAAAACATTTTTTCTTTTGTGAAAATAAACATATGTAAAACGTTTTGAGTTGATTACAAAGAAAATATGTTTTAAGTTCCAGCTAAGAAACGTTTTAAAAATGAAATTCTAAAAATGTTGTTAAATTATTTTTGTTTAACTTGTTCTACATTTTTTGTTATTCTGAGAAAACGTTTTTTGTGTATTGAAAAAAATATATATATTTAAAACATTGTTGGAAGATGAACAAAAATAATATTTTCAAATTCCAGTTACGAAACGTTTATACAATATTTAAAAAAGTAATCATACAAATATTTCTAAATCCTTTTTAGAATTATGTTGAAAACATTTTTACTTACTTTCTCAAGGTGTTTTCCCATTAGAAAAAATAAATATTTTGAAACAAAAAAGTTTAAATTTTAAACTGTGAAATGAAAGCATCAAAATTCCAATAATAATAATTTGTTTGATATCAAAGATACCATCGTCAGGTAAAATCAACAGCATAAAAAAAGGTTTTAATTTTGACATAAGAAATCAGCTGTAAAGAAGAAAATATGGTAATTTAGTGAAATACTGTAAAGTAAATATAAATA
The DNA here is from genome assembly GCA_963675035.1 of Allygus modestus. Taxonomy (NCBI): domain Eukaryota; kingdom Metazoa; phylum Arthropoda; class Insecta; order Hemiptera; family Cicadellidae; genus Allygus; species Allygus modestus. Next base: position 138,140,960 of record OY776111.1, read on the forward strand.
AAAATACAGTTCTTAATAATGTATAAAAATTACTATAGTGATTACTATATAAAATTTTTTATTATTGGAATTTTGATGCTTTAATTTCAGTTCAATTTTTTAAGTGTCTAGGAAAATATTTGCCGGTCCCATTAAAGAAAAATATGTATGGCATAATTTTTTGAACATCTTACGACTATTTGTAAACACACACTTTTTTAGAATAACGAGTTTGATAGTTTTTCATTAGGGATTCAAAAACTGGTTTCCTTTGGTGAAAATAAACACTTTTAAGACAGTTTGATAAAGATATAAAGAAATTGTCAAAAAACATCAATCAGCTAATTAATTAGCCATGATAAAGACACGTTAACAAGTTGTATGCAGTTATTTTCTCTATGGTCAACACCGCCGTGTCTTAGCACATAGCCTCCCTCTAAAAGGAGTAGGCCTAAGTACGTCAAATAATTCCTACTAACTATCTACACACATTAGTTAGACCAGGCTAGCAGTTAAAACCCCATTAGCATCGAAAGAGGAGGTGCGGGATGGGGATGAGTAGATGTGAATTGGCGGTTTAACGCCACTTCCGGCGCTTTTTCCCCATGTTATTCTTATGGGGAGCCGTTTTTGGACCGACGCCAGCTCCCGCCCTACACAAGTTTCCTTGTTAGCCTATACTAACGTCCAACCCTTGCCTATATTAAATATATTTTCCCAATCCCCATCCCTCCTCTATATTTTTTAAAATTAATTTTCAAATTCCGGCTAAAACACTATCTTTGGTGTTTATGGTCCGATTTGTCTGCAATTTGGATATGTTATTGTCCTAGGCAAGTGTTTTAATAAATTCCACTTACATTTCCCAAATTAACTATTACGGTCAAAAATATTTTTGAAAAATACTGCCGCCAACTTCTTTATTTACTGTCCGATTTGTCTTCAATTTGGATATGTTATTGTCCTAGTGTTTTAATAAATTCCCCCAAATTAAAAATACTGCCGCCAACTTCTTGATTGTCGTAGTGTTTTAATCCCAACTACGGTCGAACTGCCAACTGATTAAAACATCCGCCGCTTGCTCACGCAACGATCCGCTGCCTGCACACGCTGACATACTAACACACTAAGTCAGTCATGCGCAAGCACGCGTCACATTGACCAGAATTTCCACTTACCATAGAAAGTCCAGCCAACGCAATTTCCTGGTTAAATTGAAAATCTGATGTGTATATAAGGTGCCACCGACAACACACAACAACAGTGACCTCCACCACCAGCACCGGATGACGCCACCACACACGCCACCAGCGACCACCGGACGTCACCACACTCCAGCGACCACCAGCACTAGATGACGTCACCACACTCGTCACCAGCGACCACCAGACGTTACCACACTCGGCTCACCGCGCCTCTCCGCGTCTCCGCGCCACGGCCTCTCCACCTAGGACTCTGTGTGAGTGTTAGCAATGGTGTAGGTGATGTCTTTAGGGACAACTGTTAATCCATCACTATAATTGTGAAATAGCCTAATATTTGTAAATCTCTAATTCACCATTTCCAAATTCAATATTAAAAATAAAACAATATATGTTTTAAAGCCACTTTCAACACTTTGATACCCATATATATCTCTTGAATGTGTATTAATACCTAAAATGTGTATGAAAAAAATAATATTGCATGACCAAATTGGAAATTTTTTTAATTTTTGCAGTAATTAAACTGCAAAAATGTCTTATTTTAGAGTTAAAAAATATGTTTTTATTATTTAAAGAAGATAAAATTTTAAAATTTTCAACCAGGGTTATATATAGAAGCCCCAAAATCACCACCCTCATTCCAAAAAAAAAATGTTGACCTGTGCACAGTGCTCCACGCCCTGCTCCAAAAGAGGCAATTTAATCAGACACTATCGCAACATTCACAAAGTTATTCCTAAAATTTGTAAAAAATGCCATCAAATATTTGATAATAACAATCATTTTAAAGCACATATGCTAGAAAAACACAATAGTTGTAATGTGTGTAAGAAGGCTATTAACTGTCACAAGAAACGCCACCACCTACGATGTGACAAACGACCTTACAAGTTGTATATTTTTAACGGTGAATCTGTGGAAGTATTAGACACACTTCAATCTTGTCCTTTACCTATCAAATGGATTCTTATTAGGAGAGTGAAATTTATCAAACACACAGTGGACAATAATGGTGATTTAATCATTGACAAAGAATGTATTGCTGATTTTCGAAGTTTAACTAATTTATCAATTGAGAAAGCACAATTAAAGACTCAAATTAAAGAAGCACTTTTTAAGATCGATACCTCCATGCACAAATATCAAGCCCAAGGCAGTGGATGGATATATGACCAAACTAAATACTGGCAGCTCCATGTTTACAAATATAAACCCCTAACTCCCAAATCATACATTCCTACACCTGAAAATATAAAATCAAAACACGCTGTTTTAAATATTATAAACGATGATAATAAATGTTTCGTGTGGAGTGTTTTAGCAAGCTTAAGACCAAGGAATAGTAAAGAACATGCAAATCGAGTATCTTACTACAAACCCTATGAAGGCCAATTAAATATGTCAAATATAAAATATCCCGTAAAAATATCCGACATTGATAAATTTGAAAAACAAAATAACATAAGTGTTAATGTATATGGAATTGAAGAAGAATTAATATATCCATTGAGAATAACTAAACTAAATAGTAACACGCACGTCAACCTGCTGCTTCTACAACAAGGTTGGAAATCACATTACTGTTTAATTCGTGATTTTGATAAGTTAATGTTTAATTCTACAAAACACGACCATAAGAAATATTTTTGCAAGTTCTGTTTGCAACATTTTGGCACCAAAGATATATTGGAACGTCACACAACACACTGTAAAACCTTTGATGCTCAAAGAGTACAAATGTCTGAAAAAGATACACTACAATTTACGAATTACAAATATCAACTTAAAGCTCCCTTTGTGATTTATGCAGATTTCGAATGTTTTATAAACTGCGGCAAACACACTCCTTCTGGATTTGCTTATGTTGTGGTGAGAGACTCTAAAATTATTTATGAAGAGTTGTACAGCGGTGAAAATGTAATGGATGTATTTTTCGAAAAGTTACTTAAAACTTATGACTTTATTAAAAGTCAGATGAGAGTATATGTTCCCCTTGTAATGACTCCAGAGCAAGAGGCATCCTTCCAAAACTCTACACGCTGCCACATATGCAGCCAGCCGTTACTGTGTGATAAAGTGCGTGACCACTGCCACCTAACGGGCGAGTTCCGAGGACCCTCCCACAACGCTTGCAATTTAAACTATAAAGTAACCAAGAAAATTCCAGTATTCTTCCACAATCTTAAAAACTATGACGGTCATTTAATAATGCAACACTTGGGAAAATTCAATCGGAAATTGAATTGCATAGCCAAAGACATGGAAAAATATATTTCGTTCTCTGTTGATGATTTGGTATTTTTGGATTCATACAACTTTCTGTCTCTTCCCTTAAGCAAATTAGCTTCCAATTTAAATACGTTTAGATTTATAGACAATCCACTACTACAATGTAAGGGCGAATTTCCGTACGAATACATGACAGGACCAGAAAAGTTTTTAGAGCCCCTCCCACCCATAGAGGCATTTTACAGCAGTCTAACTAAAGAATGTATATCTCCTGCACAATATGAACATGCTAAAAACGTATGGAATCATTTTAATATAAAGAATTTAAAAGAATATCACGATTTATACCTTAAAACAGATGTGTTGTTATTGGCTGATGTGTTTGAGACATTTAGGGACTTGAGTTTAAAGGATTATAAACTCGACCCCGTCCACATGTACTCACTGCCTGGACTAACATGGGAGGCGTGTCTTAGAATGACTGGCATAAAATTAGAATTATTTCAAGACATTGACATGCATTTGTTTATAGAACATGCCATTAGAGGCGGTGTAAGCATGATTTCCACGCGCTATGCTAAAGCCAACAATAAGTACATGGGCGAACATTATGACCCAAATCAAGAAAGCACCTATCTTGTATACTTAGACTGCAACTCGCTATACTCTACAGCAATGTGCGAGTCGTTGCCCGTTGATGGCTTTAGATGGACAAATGAGAAAGATTATAAATCCAATCAAAATGAAAACTTTGGATTTATTTTGGAAGTTGATTTAAAATACGATAAAAGTTTACACGATTTGCATAATGACTACCCGCTCGCACCAGAAAAAATGAATGGAAAATTAATACCAAACTTAAATGACAAAACCAAATATATTCTACATTATAAAGCACTAAAAAAATACGAAGAACTGGGTTTGGTAGTTACAAAATACCACAGAATCTTAAAATTCAGACAATCAAAATGGCTCGCCCCCTATATTAATTTTAATATTGAAAAGCGACAAAAAGCTGAACATGATTTTGAAAAAGACTTTTACAAACTGTTAAATAACAGTCTCTTTGGTCGAACAATTATGAACCAACGCAAGTTTCGTGATATACATCTTGTAGACGAGTCTAAGTTAACAAAGTATGTTACAAAGCCAAGATTTGACTGCAGCAAAAAGTTCGATAACAACTTGCATGCTGTGCATTTAAATAAATTAATTGTAAAGTTTGATAAACCAATATATTTAGGAATGACCATTTTGGATATCAGCAAAGTAATAATGTATGATTTCCACTATAATTATATGTCAAAATTTAAGAATAAAAAGTTCTTAATGACAGACACAGACAGCCTTCTTTATTCTATAGTAACAGAGGACTTTTACAAGGAAATACAATGTGACTTGGACCGTTTCGACACCTCTGCATATAGTAAAGACCATTTCTTATACTCTGATAAAAACAAAAAAGTTACGGGCAAGTTTAAAGACGAATTAAATGGTCAAATTATGTATGAATATTGTGGTTTAAGGCCAAAATTATACTCTTTCATTCCTCTACAGTGGTTATACGAAAAAGAAAAGCAAAATGAGCTAGAGGTTAAAAAGGCAAAAGGAGCTGACGGCGCTACAGTTAAACATCTCTTAAGACACCAACACTACTTACACTGTCTTGCAACCGGAGAAGATTACTACGAGAATGTTACAAGAATTAAATCCACAAACCACCATCTGCAAACATTAACGATGAACAAAAAGGTACTCTCTTTTGATGACGACAAGAGGTTTATTCTAGATGGCATCAACACCCTTGCCCTTGGTCACTATAAAATTGGTCAAACATAAATCTGTATTTGCCATTATTCTTTGGCCTTTCCTTGTCTATTACAAAAAAGCCATATTTAGACCTATCCCAGCATTGATGGCAGAGATTTCTAAATTGGTTAAATGAAAAATCATTTCCCACATGATTGTTATACACATGTTTTAAATTTAAATCGTCTTGTTTAAATAATATTAGGAAATTAACATTGTCACGCAAATGTTTGTGTACTTTACTGTAAGATTGACACAAGTAAAAACTGTTAATATTTTTGTGTCTACCCATTGAGAAAAATTGTGTGATATTTGGACTATTTATGTCGTCAAATACAACTATTGAGTGTGATTCTACATCATTTGGTGTGATTTCACAGTTTGAATATGTGTGTAATTTAACTTCATCACACAGACGGAATATTTCAATTATTTTTTTATATTTTTCTTGTTCTAAAGATTTGGATATTATATATAAATTTGTAAACTTTAATCCTTGTTTTTTTACAATTAAGTTATAAATTACAACAGTCTTCCCCGAACCACTGGGCCCTATTATAAGACAGCGAATATTATTAGGAAATAGACCCAACTTCTTTGGTGTATTTTCTTTATGTGCTATTTTAAATTTGTTCTTTTGTTGAATAAATGACATTTTTTATATAATGGTGTATTTTCTTTATGTGTTAAATTTGAATAAATGGTGTATTTTCTTTATGTGCTATGTTTGTTAATTTTTTTATATAATAAAAATGGCAAAGAGAAAGTGTAAAACGGTCCAAGGTAAGGGATTATTCTTAAAGCCATATAGAGGCCGTGGCTTGGTAAATACCCTTATAAACAACCTTCCTTTCCCCCTCCACATCCCGTCGTATTCATATTGTGGTCCAGCAACTAATATACGTGAAAATTTAGCCAAAAATGTACCTCCAAAAAATAAGCTAGACTCTTATTGTAAAGAGCACGACATATTCTACATGAATAATCCTGATACAGCCGCCCGGAACAAGGCAGATATGAGATTAGCGGACCAGGCTTGGACTAGGGTTTCGGCAAAGGACGCCAGTCTGGCCGAAAAAGCAGCAGCTTATGCAGTGACAAATTTGATGAAGGCTAAGGCAAAAATGGGAATGGGATTAAAATTTAATAAAAATGATGGACAACTTTCAGCTGTTAGAGGCAGCAAGAGACGTGCCTCACTTTCGAGGAGTGTACCTAAAAAACGAGCTAAGAAAACTGAGACCAAAAGTAAGAGAATGTGGAATTATTAATTTAGACAGTGACAGGGGCACACATTGGACAGCATATCGTAAAAATAAAGATATTGTAATATATTTTGACCCTTTCGGAATACAGCCTCCAAAAGAGGTAATTGAATATTTTGTACCATCTAAAATTTACTATACAACTGATCAAATACAAGATTTAAACAGTTCCATTTGTGGAATTTTATGTTTATCATTTCTGAAAAATTTTAGTTTATAAAAATGGATTCATTTACTATAACATTCACAGGTACAGAGCCAGAGTTAAAGTCGGTGTTCTTTCCTCCTATAGAATTAAATGGTGATTATGTAATTGGACTGGTAGATTTTCAAAGTTATAATTCTATATTTAATGTTAAAAAACCTCTAAATATTTTGACATATTACAAAATGCACAAAATTACAACCCCAAAAGGGGAGGTCACAATTGACGAATTAAACCGGGCATTAGATGGTAAAGTTGAAGTTATTATACAAAATAAAGTAGCATTAATTAATACAAAAGTCAAACTTATATTTTACAAAGGGCTAGTTCCAAAATTAAATAAACTTAAAGACACAAAATTAACTATAGACGAGGGTGAGGATGTGTATTATTACGATCACAAAGCTCCAAATGTAATTGAAATTGTTGAAGGTACATACGAGGTGTTTGAGCTTGCGAAGGAAATTCAAAAGCAACTCCCAGATTTTGTACTTATAGCCGATAATAAAACTATGAAAGCCACATTACATTCTGGCCATGTGTTTGATTTTACAAAACCGTGTTTAGGGTCTGAATTATTGGGATTTAAAGGATTTTCTACTCCAGATATTGCGTTTAAATCTGTAAATAAAATCAACATAAATAATGTAAATGTGATTAGAGTAAAATGTAATATTGCGAATGGGTCTTATTTGAATGGTGACAAATCACACACCATACACAGTTTTTACCCAGAAGCTCCTCCCGGCTACAAAATTATTGAGGTTCCCAGAAATATTATATACTTCCCTGTAAATAAGAGAAGTTTAGATGTTGTTAGCATTACATTTGCAGATCAACACGACAAGCCAATTGACTTTAATAAAGAAGAAACTACAATTACTTGTCATATAAAAAAGATATGAGAATTTACAAGAACGGGCTGAGTGTCCAAAATGCCAGGTTTCTGCGATCAATTGGGTTGAAGTTAAAATTTTCTATTAATAAAAATGGAAGATTTTCTAGACGTTGCAGGAAAATTCCAATACGATGATAGCCTGGTTAAAATTACAAATCACTCCTATGTTCCACACAACACTTTAGCAATAAATAATTCCGATGAAATTCGAATATGCATAAATAATCAAGATTTACTAACACTCCCATGTAGGAGTTATCTGTATATTAAAGGAGAAATAGAGAATCATGATAAAGGACATTTTATAAATAATGCATTTGCATTCTTATTTGACGAAATTAGATACGAAGTTGCTGGTAAAGAAATAGATATTGTAAGAAATCCGGGAATTTCCAGTCTTATGAAAATATTGTGCTCTTACAATAAAACAACTAAATTGTCAAATGTAGCATTTGATTCTGATGAAAATTTAAAAGAGTTCCATAAAAGCGGCAAGTTTAGTACTTGTGTCCCGTTAGAGCTGTTAATGGGTGTGTTTGAGGATTTTAATAAGGTTTTAGTAAATGTTAAACAAGAATTGGTGTTGAAAAGATCCAAAAACGACTTAAATTGTATATTAACAACATCTAATGCTCCAACTGGTGTCGATCCTATTCCTAAAATTACACTTAAATCGATTCAGTGGGTGATGCCGCACGTGGTACCATCTGATGGGGAGAAGCTTCAATTACAAAAGATGTTATTGCAAAATAAAAATTTGCAAATTGCATTTAGAAGTTTGGAGCTACACGAACTCCCATCATACCCCGAAACCAAGAGACATACATGGTCAGTTAAGACGTCTTCGAGTTTGGAAAAGCCCAGGTATGTTATATTTGGTTTCCAAACAGGTAGGGACAACAGTGCACGAAAAAGAACTGATGAATTTGATCACTGTAAATTGAAAAATATCAAAGTGTTTTTAAACTCTGAATATTATCCTTATAGTGATTTAAATCTCGACTTTGAAAATGGAGATGCCTCTAAAGCTTATGAGATGTTTGTGAGGTTTAGGGAGAGTTACTACAACACCGTCCCCGATCCTATGTTTAACAGAGCTGACTTTATAAAGAAATATCCTCTAATTGTAATAGATTGTTCTAGGCAGAATGAATCAATAAAAGAGGGGGTTGTAGATATTAAATTAGAAATTGAAACTGCAGAAAACGTCCCTTCAAACACATCTGCATATTGCCTAATAATACACGATAAAGTGTTTGAGTATAATCCTTTGACAAATGAGATAAATAAAATGTAAATAAAATGAAAACAAATATTCAACAAGAATTGGTAGAGTCTGCAAAACAAATAAGAGAAAAATATAGGGCGTTAAAACGTGGTAAATGTCTAGAGGCTGAAGAGAGGTTCCAAACATTCCAACCGTTAATAGAGCCTTTGCAAGAATTAAAAAATTTAGCCACAAAAACAGAGAGGCCAGTTCTCCCAATGATTTTAGAAAAGACCCCGTCTAGAATACCAAGAATAACACAGATAACACCACACAAATTAGATTTTGGTCTTTTAGCATCAGACTATTTAGGAAATTACCTTAGTAGAAGTAGTATGACAGACACCACATATGGTATTAGGCGAGAAGGAAATAAATTTTTTATTGGGAATCAGGAAGTTCAAATTGCCAATGATGATGTTACGGTTGGAGAAAAAATTTATAAAGGGACAAAGGGATTGTGGGAATTGTTAACTTTAAAAGAACCCGTAAACTATAGTCAGGCTAATTTGCAAAATTATAAAGAGATTTTGGAAGCTACAAATGCACATTTAAAGGGTTATAAAACAGGTGCGGCGATGTCAAGTAATAAACACACTAAATATCTTAATATAATTAAACCCCTGTTTAAGACTGTTGGTGAAGGTTTAAGGCAGGTAACTGGTAATAAAATAGACTATGTTTATTGGGATGATCCTAATGAGCTTGTAGATAGGTTAAGACTGCTTTGGTTAAGCCGATTGGCGGGAAATTCTGGAGTGGATAATGAGATAGATTCTATCATAGAAGAATTGAGGGAAAGTGGAATTGTTTATTAAATAAAAAGATGATAGATAAATTTTATCGCATATATAACCCGTATAGTAAACCAGAAGCTAGAAGTTTTAAAGAAACTACTTTAAATCTAAAAGATGATGGTTGGAATGCTTTAAATTATAAAATTAGTAGTGTTAAAGGTGGGGAGTTTACTGATGATGTATCGACTTTGGGGCAGACGTTAACCAGGAAGGGTGATGCTTTTGTACAAGGTAATACTAAATATAAGTTTTTAGAATCCAAGAATAATAATTGGAACGCTAATAAACGCAAAATTACTAATGTTAAACGAGGTGAAAGCGCAACCGATGTGCCCACATTAGAGCAAACTTTAATAAGAAAAGATGGTGTCTTTGTACAAGACAAAAATAATTATGAATTTTTGGAATCGGAGAATGGTGTTTGGAATGCCAAAAAGCGAAAGATTAGTAATTTGTTGGCTGGTAAAGAAAGCGATGATGTTGTAAACGTCTCTCAAGTACCAAAAATGGATCTAAACTTTTGGGATTTTAATAATAAAAGGCTAGTTCGTGTTAAACCCGCTGTTGATGAGAACGACTGTGTTACAAAACATCAGACTGTGACTTTAGACGGTCTTAAATTTGATGGTAAAAATAAGCAATTAACAAACATTTTACCTGGGACATTGCCAAATGATGTGGCTGTTGTTAAGCAAATATTAACAAAAGGTGAGAAAAGCATAATAAAACAGGGGGATAAATATTATAATGTATTAACATTAGATAGCGATATGTGGGATGCAGAGGACAAATTAATAAAAAATATACCTGAAGGCAAAGATAGGAGTGATGTTTGTTTAATGTCGCAGGTTTTGAGGTATGACGATAATATTAAAACTTTTAGACAAGACAATATTAAATTTGATATTTGTTTAAAATCACATGCATTAAGGTTTAACAATAAAACTAATAAATTTATGCAAGACAATAATGAAATCGATTTGATGATGTACAATCCTAAATTGTTGGTTGCAGACCCTACATCTTTAAGCGGATTTAAGACTTTAGATGGAGGGGCATATTTGCCAAAAAACTATGTATATCAAAGAATGAGTGATGGTATGTTAGTTGGTAGCAATGGAGGTGTTTTTGAAACGACAGAGACTGGCAGATACGTTAACATTAAAAATAAAGAATAAAAAATGGAAAAAATTGCTTACGAATTGCATAAGCCCGCGAGAAAGAACTTTGTTAGAAGGTCTTTTAAGGTGTTGGGTATAAACGAAACTGTTCAAATAGATTTAATAGATATGCGGAATTATGCTAGAGAGAATTCTGGGAATAAATATATTTTAACTTTAATAGACACATTTTCTAAAAAAGCTTATGCTGCTCCACTAAAGAATAAAACTGGATTAGTAGTCACAGAAGCTATAAAAACTATTCTCCCAAAGGGAGTTAAAAATATTCAATCTGATAACGGAAAAGAATTTTTTAATGAACATTTTACCAAACTAATGAAAATTCTAAATATTAATCACTACCACACTTACTCTACAACTAAGGCGGCTATTGTGGAAAGGTTCCAGAGAACTTTAAAGAATTGGTTGTATAGAGAGTTTAGTGCACAAGGGAGTTACAAGTGGTTGGATTTACTTCCAAAGTTAATAAGGATATATAATAATAAAGTACATAGATCCATAGGGATGAAGCCTAACCAAGTAAGTGCTAAGAACTCTAAAGATGTACATGAAAGGTTAGCATCTAAAGTACAAGTTAAAAAGCCAAGATATAAGGTGGGGGATAGTGTAAGGATATCTAAATATAAACATGTATTTAGTAAAGGATATACCCCTAACTGGACGGGAGAGCTTTTTACAATAGCAGAAGTTAAGAAAACAAAGCCTGTGACTTATATTTTGAAAGATGAGAATGGCAATATAATCAAAGGAGGATTTTATACAGAAGAATTGTTAAAGACTAAATATAAAGACATGTATTTGGTAGAGAAGGTAATTAGGAGGAAGGGTGATTTATTATATGTCAAATGGCTCGGGTTCCCAAGTAGCCAGAACTCGTGGATTTTTGCAAAGGATGTGTTAAAATGAATTTTAAAATAGGGTCAAAATATGGCAAGAGTCAAAACGGAAATTAGGGCGGGTGCAAAAGTCAGTAAATAGTTGGCAGTATTTTTTTTTTAATTCAACCGTAATAGTGAATTTGGGAAATGTAAGTGGAATTTATTAAAACACTTGCCTAGGACAATAACATATCCAAATTGCAGACAAATCGGACCATAAACACCAAAGATAGTTTTTTAGCCTGAATTTGAAAATTAATTTTAAAAAATATAGAGGAGGGATGGGGATTGGGAAAATATATTTAATATAGGCAAGGGTTGGACGTTAGTATAGGCTAACAAGGAAACTTGTGTAGGGCGGGAGCTGGCGTCGGTCCAAAAACGGCTCCCCATAAGAATAACATGGGGAAAAAGCGCCGGAAGTGGCGTTAAACCGCCAATTCACATCTACTGGGATGTCCGAAGTCCAGCGTGCTCTTCCACGGCATTTCACCCCAACCCCCTTCAGAACAAAGGTATGGACAGCACACGGTCTGGCGGCCCACCCTCCTCATAATCCTGAAGGGTTCGCTTTTGTTACCAAACACAGTCTATAGTTGAAAACGTAAAGCGCGCTTTCTTTCTCCGATTTACGGTGCGTTTCCTGGTGAAAAACTTACAAATTAGATAACCAATCGAACTTCAGACGTTACCATTGTTATTATTAGTGGATTTCCTTTGGAAAGTGAACATTAGCATGACCCGCACGGTGAAACTTAAGCCCGGGACCGCGATAGAAGTTCCTAACGTGACCCCCTGAACACGTTTTCGGGGGTCGTTCAAAATTGTATATATATATGTATATATATATATATGTATATATATATATATATATATAGACACATATATATATATATATACATATATATATGTGTATGCACTCTAGCGGTCGCATTTTTTGTCCGATTTACTTCAAATTTGGTAGGGATGTTCCTTTCTATAATTTGTTGGACAAGTTCGTTGGGCAAAACAATCGGAAAACTCTAAACCCATTTTTTTGGGAATAATCTTTCAAATTTCGAGTTGTTGGGCCCAAAAAGGGTCAGAAAAGCCCCAGATGTAAAAGTAATGCATGTAAAAAGATGGGAATTAGAAAGGCGAAAGTTTTAAGCCCTCTCTCGTCATTCTAGCATAAATATTTACAGAGTTATTAAAGAAAATGTGTATCGACCAAACACAGTACGTTGTCTTATGGGGGTTTTACACTAGAAAAGCCTGTTATTCCTTTGTTAGAGTACTTTTATTACCCCCACTAACCTCACACTTACTTTATTAAAGTATAGTATCCCCAAAATACTCCGATGAATTTACCACTATCATCAGGGTCAAAATACATCAGGAATGCCGGAAAATTATAATTAAGAGGGCTCTAAACCTTCGCCAAACCGCCGAAAAACACACCTCTGTATTACTCAAATTCTGAGGTTATTAAAGAACCTAGCGACCTCCAGTGAACGATAAAATTTTTCTCATGAAATTAACTAGGTTAACCAAGTTATTTTAAGGTTTTAAGTTATTGTTATACATATTTTATTCGGGGTTAAACTCAGTGAAAATTGACCATTTTCTACTACGTAAATGTCAAACAGTTAAGATTAAATTAGAAAGTTTTTCTGTTTTAAAACCCTTATTAGTTATTCAAGATCATTTCCCGCTAGGCAGAATTTCAAAGGAACCAATATTTATCTCATAAATCGAGTAATTTGTGAGGGTTGTTTCTGAAAAGCGCTTCGCAAAACACCCCCGTACAGAAGACGCTCTGGCGAGCGGCGATGGAACTACCACCGCCAATGAGACATTCGTCAGTGTCGCCAACCTCTGTTTCTCTACCTATTGGGACATCGGACGGACGTAATTCCCCAGAAAGGTCATCTGTGTCCTTGCTTCAAACTACTCTAAAGACACAATATTTGTCCGTCGTACCATACCGCCATTCTTGATGATATAGCTAAATCAAATTTCAAATGACATTATCTGGGCTTTTTACCGTTCAAGAATGTGATCAATATCATTCAATATGATTAAATGATTAAACCTAATATACTGTAATACACCAAAAATTTGAATAAAATTAATCCTTCCTTAAACAATATTTTTTTACAAAAATTAAGATTGTTCTAGTTATTAATGTTTACAGTTGATACAAATAGTAACAATTATATTTAACGTTACCAAGTGCAATCCGTTTTATATTGTTTTTCGTTAACCGTATAGTAAGAAGTTTCTCATTAACCATCATAACTGTAACTCGGCGTAGGTACAACGTGGCTTTAGCCAACTTCATCGCAATCTGTTTCATGTCATTTTCAAAGTGTGTGTGGTTATAAAATACTTGTATAACGGGGCGCGGCGGCCGCGCCAATTTCCAAGAGCACTGAGCCGAGAGGTGACGAGGCGCCCCTCGACCAAGGGTGGGAGTGCATCACCTCACTTCCTGGAAGATCATCCCATACAGCATTTTCCTTGTCCGCAAACCTTCAGTTCATCAGTTGATCTTTGTGACAGTGAAAATACCCCCAGTGTGTAAAAAGGCAGAGATATTGCAATTTCGTCATGTGGACACCTCAAGGAATGAGGATGGAAGCGTTTGGATCATGATTATTATAACAGATGATAATAATAAACCATAGTCTTTTATCATACTCAAGATGTTTCATTTCTGTTTACTAGTGATAATAATGCGGAAGCGGATTGCACACGATGATATAAATCATATTGTCATACTTTATCACTTTTATCATATTATCTATGTTTTACTTTCTCCCCTCGCATGTTTAATACGAAAAAAGAGTCCCTGGACCAAAAATACTAAATAATTTTGTCTGGTCAAAAGAATGTTTTTTTTTATCCTCGCAAAACCGTAGACCTTACAAGTAACGATCGAAAGGGGCGCCAAAATTGGATGGGGGCGCATCATATTTTCTCTCTTATTACATATAATAGCAATATTAAACTCGAATCATTACAACTTCAATTAATGATGAAACCCCAGTTGAATACTCTCCAATCCCCAAACCATATTTTTCGTCATCTAGGAAGCACGTTAAAATAATCGAAGAGAGCCGGCTAAAACAATTAGTTGCATCATATAACTTGATATTTTAACATTGTAATTTTCTTTCAGTATTGCAAGTTTTATCCAGCAGACTCTCAATACGGTACCAATCAGAATACCCTGAAGTTGTCACAAATCTATAAAGGTCAAAACAACTTCTCAATTTGGAATTGAGGGGAGCGGAGGATTTGTTATCTGATATGTAAATTTAATGTTTAAATAAAATGAAGGTGCAACATGGTGAAAACACAACTTTCTTCCCAATAATATCTTTCAACAACTTGAAAATACTAATATACAAAAAATTAACAAAATCAGCCGGGTTAATATTACATATTTACAATTTATTTATTTTACAACTACGGATTACGCACTCCACCAGCACCCCGCGACCCGTCATGAGCGCCTAGCGTTTCCCCCGACCCCCCCAAAAAAAGTGCCGCGCCGTGCTGGAGCACGGCTCGCACTGCCCTAAAGCCGGTACTGATTATTGCCATTTTATTTTAATTGATATAATTTTCCTTTTTATTAGCGAATTTCTCCTATAGGGAAGAAGCTATTACCGTAGGTGGCATGGTAAGACTTAAGCCCGAGACCATGATAACTTTTCTTTTTGAGGTCCCCAGATGCCAAAAACACTATTCGTTCAAATTTATATATATATATATATATATATATATATATATATATATACATATACATATATGTGTGTCCGTTACCGCGATAACTTTTGAAAGAAACGCCCGATTTTGATGAAATTTGGCACAAATATGGAGAGTAGCATTTATGACTTTAATTTCGAAAACCAGATCGATCGCACTATGGGAAGGGGGTTTTATGAGGGTTTAAGTTTTTCCAAAAATTTGTTTTTTGCAAATTTGACCCCAAAACGTTAAAAAAATTCAATTTTGGTTATAGCCATTTTATAGAGCTTACAAAAACAAATAATTTAGTATATTGAATCATTAACCTAGGAGAAACCTAGGAGAGTGGTTGCGGAGAAAATCCAAAAAAACGTGTCCCATGTTAACCTTAAGGGAAAAAGGTTTTTAGATTTTTCTTAGATAGTTTTACTAAAAACTTCAAATTTCTGTTTATAAATGTGTTTAGCTCAACAAAAAAAACATTTTGGTGTTTTAATCGTTGTTCTACGTCCAACCGTTGAAGAGATATTCAAAGTGCTAAACACAGTACGTTGTCCAATAAATAAAAGGAGAATAAATAAAATTCTATATCTCGATTATTTATGAATGTATATCGATGAAACTTGGTACGTGGCTTCAAATAGTTGTGGTATATTGAAATTAGCACAAAAAACAAGTTTTTTGTTGATAGTCCCCGTAGCAGCAAACCTGCATACTCGGCCCCCATGTTATTCATATGGAGAATAAGTAAAGTTGTATATCTCCCTTAATTATGAACCTACATTAAGAGAACTTGGTATGTAGCTTCACCTGGTTAATTTGTATTGATAATTGCAAAAAAAACACATTACTTATCTTCCTCGTTGCAGCAAACCTGCGTCCTCAACCCTAATGTTATTCTTATGGAGAATAAATAAAATGCTATATATAACTTATTTATGTACGTATTTTTGTGAAACTTGGTAAATAGCTCTATTTAGTAGTGAGTCACATATATATGCATTGGAAATTCGCTGAGTACGCAGGTTTGCTGTGACGGGGGTATTACTGAAATGTCTTTAATTCCAAACGAAGTATTTTATATCTTAGTGCCAATTTTTATCTTTAAAACCATAAACTATAACCAATTCAATGTTTATTAGTGACTGTTACATCGGGCTATTTTCATGTTTTTTATTAACAGTTAAAATGTTGCAGTCTAACCTAATCCCAGAAATTCTGTAGCATATTACAGTACACTGTATACAAAACCTATGTGCAATACAGTCGGGTTTTTACTTTACAACTTGTTTTTCTTCATCCCTTATACAACGTGATTGATAACTATTTATCTGAGTAATGATTCCATAATATTACACAATTGCAACGTTTAAATGTTGTGTACTATTCCGAAATTAAGTTATATAATATCTTAAGTTTTTACAACTATTATTTATATAATCGAATTTCACAATTATTATTTGTTCTTGGATCTATTCTCAATCTTTAAATAATCTCACATGTTTTATCATAGAGGGTACATTTTATATCCTACGGACATTTTTATTGACAACTACGTAAGAACTACATGAATTTTCTATGCATTCATACATTTTAATGTTTATACATTTGTTATCCATGCAAAATGGTCGTGACAAACATTTTGAGTTCGGGGCTAAATCCAAAGTGAGATTCTCAAAGAGAATTTTAAAGGAATATAGAAGCAGTGAGGTGACAGCCAAGACATCAGCCTGCCTCCTGCCACTGGCGGCATCGGGAGTTACCGTTGTTCGTTCAACTTCCCCACGAATCCATGGATTCCCTTTCGGTTGGCAGTAATGCGAAAAACCGGTTTAGAGGGTGGCTCGCCTAGCGCGGCCACTTGTGAAAATTGAAACTACGTGGAGCTTTGTGGGACACAGATCGTTGTACTCCACTGTGGCCACGGACCTTTAGAGCCACCTTAACACGTTACAGTTATCGCAATTTTCAAAATACAATATCGTTGAATAACTTTTTTGACGTATTACCATTTAATAAAACTACTCGAATTGTATTAATGAAAAATATAGTTATACTTGTATTAGTATAAACATACATTCGCGGAAAAGTGCTGGTAAATACCGCCCATAAACTCATAATTTCCCGCAGTATTCGTAAAATATCCCCGTCGCAGCAAACCTGCGTACTCAGCAAATTTCCATTAAATATATATGTCTTGAGAACACATTAAGCCACTTAACATGATGCATAAGAAATATATTCATAAATTATACTGTAAATAATTACATGTATTAGCGTGTAATCACTTTAATCACGTAAGAACGAGGTTACAGTAATACTCGTTTTGTTGACATCTTTATTTTGTCGTCTGAAGTCTGGAGTCTGGAGAGGTCTAAAAGTCCTATAGTCCAGCGCTCGGCCTGCATTCTTTTACATAGAGTACGGTACCAATAAAGTTATTTATTATAATAGTATTTAAAATAATAATGCATCTTTTATTTAGTATAAAATAAAATAATTATACAATTTTTAAAAGCTAATGATATTTAAACCTTAGTTTTTGTGTTTCAAGTTACGAAAAGAAGTTTTTTCCTAGTCAACATAAACATAAATAACTACAGTTCTGTAGTGAATCTATGGCAATACATATATACTTTACTCTATAGTTGAAACATAGACGTTGGCTAAATATCAAAGATTCAAGTACCACTAAAATGGCTCCCAATGTTAATCTTATGGGATAAAAAATAGATTTGTTTTAAAGATAATTTTATTATTACATAATCAAATATTCCCAATAACGAACTCGACCGAGATTTTGTACTATAGAATCTATCTCTAAAGTTTGAAGTGGATCTGTAGAGGCGTTTTTGAGTTATTTATGACAAAGACACGCCAATTCGAGTTGATTCTCTTACCAGTGTAAGCAGTAAAGTTATGTATAAGGATTTCGTTTCACTCAATCCAATAAATAAATAAACATGCACAATATAATTGTAGCACTAGATGAGCCGGGATAATTGAAATAAAACACTTCCATCTTGCATGAGTAACCTATATTTTATATCGTCATCTCTGGACTGGTGGTACCAACATTACAGTAGTAATATAGCATTAAGTAGGCTATAGGCCAGTAACTAATAAACGTTCAATACATATATATGACATCCCTCTTCTTTTGGGAAAATAAGCAAATAAGAAAATAGTAACTAAAACACGCTTCATCAATATAAATCAAGTTTCTTTCATAACAATAAAATATATAAAAATAATTGTTTTGAATCTAAATACATTTAGGCCTACTGAGTAACATAGCCTAATTAATAAATCAAAACTTTTGATTACCGGTAACTTAGCCTAATTAACAAAACAAAACCTAATTAACATAAAGCAACTTCTTTCTTTTTCTTAGCTCAGAACACATGTTATAAATCTAACCTAATATGCTTGACTATTGCTCGGCCAAAACGGGTTCTATATGGTGGCCTAGATGTCGTTGGTGTTACCTGATTTCTAAGTGGTGAAGACCTCGCAGGAGTTTGAGTAGGCCTATCTGGACTTGACTGTGGTACAAAATCAGGCGAATACATCGCTGGACTACGCAATCTACCATTAGAATTATCACAATCAAAACTTACTTCTGTGTTCTGATACAAGTCTTTAGCATGGACTTTAAATATAAACCTTCGGTTGCGCACAAATTCTTTACCATCAGATGCTCTCAACCTATAAGCCCTAGGCTGGTTACACAACGCAACTACTGTTGCTGCCGTCCACTCTGATCCCGCATACAATTGAAACCTAACTTTGTCACCCACCTGAAGTGATGTGTGTGAAACTGGCAAGGAAATATCCATAACTCCAGAAACAGGGTATTTAAACTGTGACATCACATCTCCTCTATTGTTCAGGGTATTTAAACATTGACGTCACATTACCAGCTGACAGAAAAACAAGATGGCTGCCGCATCACTATGCAACATAACCTCAAAACCGACCGTTCCCGCCTTTTAGCAGGCAACAGATTCCCGACAATATGTAGGCCTAAATCTAATATTATTAGGCCTAATTTGTGAATAAATTATAAAAATCTTATCTATTGTGTTTTATTTAACCATTATATGTATTACAAACATTCCACTTATAAATAAAAATCAACAATGAAAATGTCTACAGACCTGGTACATCTTATCAAAAACTCATAACTACTAAACCATTAAGAGAAATACATTTTGTTATGGTATTTAATTCAAGCTAATTAGTCTATTTATGGGCGTATCACTACGTTATACCGTATATAAGTAAATATAATCTCAACTTGGGCGTTATGAAAGGTGTTTTCATCCTCAGACTACGATATGATTTGATGATACCTTTCAGCAATAACTCATTAATCAAAAACGATCTCATATTTTTTTTTAATATTTATTATTTATAAAGTTTAAGTGGTTATCTAACACCCTATTACAGTGGCATACCGTTTCAATCTTCTGAACTTGGTTAAAATGTCATTGGAAAACTGCCATTTCGAACGTATTTTTAGCCACGAGCAATAACTTATAAATCGAAAACGGTTTATTATATATTTTTTATATTTATTATTTATAAAGTCTATGTGTTTATCTAACGCCCTATTACTATGTCATACCATTTCAGGGTTCTGAACATGTTTAAAATGTGATGTGAAAACTGACATATCGAACTTTGTTATTCCGACACCTTTCAGCAATAAACTCATTAATCAAAAACGATCTTATATTTTTTGTTAATATTTATTATTTATAAAGTTTAAGTGGTTATCTAACACCCTATTACAGTGTCATACCGTTTCGATCTTCTGAACTTGGTTAAAATGTCATTGGAAAACTGCCATTTCGAACGTATTTTTAGTCACGAGCAATAACTTATAAATCGAAAACGGTTTATTATATATTTTTTATATTTATTATTTATAAAGTCTATGCGTTTATCTAACGCCCTATTACTATGTCATACCATTTCGGGGTTCTGAACATGTTTAAAATGTGATGTGAAAACTGACATATCGAACTTTGTTAGTCCGACACCTTTCAGCAATAACTCATTAATCAAAAACGATCTCATATTTTTTGTTAATATTTATTATTTATAAAGTTTAAGTGGTTATCTAACACCCTATTACAGTGTCATACCGTTTCGATCTTCTGAACTTGGTTAAAATGTCATTGGAAAACTGCCATTTCGAACGTTTTTTATATTTATTATTTATAAAGTCTATGCGTTTATCTAACGCCCTATTACTATGTCATACCATTTCGGGGTTCTGAACATGTTTAAAATGTGATGTAGAAATTGCCATTTCGACTAAATTTTAGCCATGTCTAATAGAATTTAGAATTTGTGTTACTTATTTGATCGCAGCCTCCTCCTCCCCTAAAGCTGCCCATTCCTCACCTTAATATTTAACATTTTAATTAATATCTCATATCAATTTACTTTGAGATCATTTACTTGCTTTTTCATAAGAAGACATACCATATAATGAAGACATTATATAAATTGATACCTTCCGGTTCATTAGCAGTGGAGAGGTAAAGGGCGGCTTTAGGGGAGGAGGAGGCTGCAAACAAATAAATGTATTTCAAATTAAGAAATCTATTACATTCTTATGAAAAAGCAAGTAAATGATCTCAAAGTAAATTGATATGAGATATTAATTAAAATGTTAAATATTAAGGTGAGGAATGGGCAGCTTTAGGGGAGGAGGAGGCTGCGATCAAATAAGTAACACAAATTCTAAATTCTATTAGACATGGCTAAAATTTAGTAGAAATGGCAATTTCTACATCACATTTTAAACATGTTCAGAACCCCGAAATGGTATGACATAGTAATAGGGCGTTAGATAAACGCATAGACTTTATAAATAATAAATATAAAAAACGTTCGAAATGGCAGTTTTCCAATGACATTTTAACCAAGTTAAGAAGATCGAAACGGTATGACACTGTAATAGGGTGTTAGATAACCACTTAAACTTTATAAATAATAAATATTAACAAAAAATATGAGATCGTTTTTGATTAATGAGTTATTGCTGAAAGGTGTCGGACTAACAAAGTTCGATATGTCAGTTTTCACATCACATTTTAAACATGTTCAGAACCCCGAAATGATATGACATAGTAATAGGGCGTTCGATAAACGCATAGACTTTATAAATAATAAATATAAAAAATATATATTAAACCGTTTTCGATTTATAAGTTATTGCTCGTGACTAAAAATACGTTCGAAATGGCAGTTTTCCAATGACATTTTAACCAAGTTCAGAAGATCGAAACGGTATGACACTGTAATAGGGTGTTAGATAACCACTTAAACTTTATAAATAATAAATATTAACAACAAATTTGAGATAGTTTTTGATTAATGAGTTATTGCTGAAAGGTGTCGGACTAACAAAGTTCGATATGTCAGTTTTCACATCACATTTTAAACATGTTCAGAACCCCGAAATGGTATGACATAGTAATAGGGCGTTAGATAAACGCATAGACTTTATAAATAATAAATATAAAAAATATATATTAAACCGTTTTCGATTTATAAGTTATTGCTCGTGACTAAAAATACGTTCGAAATGGCAGTTTTCCAATGACATTTTAACCAAGTTCAGAAGATCGAAACGGTATGACACTGTAATAGGGTGTTAGATAACCACTTAAACTTTATAAATAATAAATATTAAAAAAAAATATGAGATCGTTTTTGATTAATGAGTTATTGCTGAAAGGTATCATCAAATCATATCGTAGTCTGAGGATGAAAACACCTTTCATAACGCCCAAGTTGAGATTATATTTACTTATATACGGTATAACGTAGTGATACGCCCATAAATAGACTAATTAGCTTGAATTAAATACCATTACAAAATGTATTTCTCTTAATGGTTTAGTAGTTATGAGTTTTTGATGAGATGTACCAGGTCCGTAGACATTTTCATTGTTGATTTTTATTTATAAGTGGAATGTTTGTAATACATAATGGTTAAATAAAACACAATAGATAAGATTTTTATAATTTATTCACAAATTAGGCCTAATAATATTAGATTTAGGCCTACATATTGTCGGGAATCTGTTGTCTGCTAAAAGGCGGGAACGGTCGGTTTTGAGGTTATGTTGCATAGTGATGCGGCAGCCATCTTGTTTTTCTGTCAGCTGGTAATGTGACGTCAATATTTAAATACCCTGAACAATAGAGGAGATGTGACGTCACAGTTTAAATACCCTGTTTCTGGAGTTATGGATATTTCCTTGCCAGTTTCACACACATCCTGAAGTGGTGATAGAGATTTAGTCTTCTTGTCAAAATAATATTTTTGACAAGCTTGCCTTTGACTCAATACATTTTTGACATTTCTATGATGTGTAACAACAGGTTTCAATAAACTAGGCTTAACAGGCAGCAGTCCTCTTAACCTTCTACTCATAAGCAATTGAGCTGGTGATGGTAAATCTACTGATGGCGTATTTCTTAACTCTAAGAGAGCTAAATACAGATCTGACTTAGCAAGTTTACATTTCTTCATAAGATTTTTAACAGTTTGAACATTTCTTTCAATGAACCCATTCCCTTGAGAATGTTTAGGACTTACTACTTCTAATTTGAAACCCCATTCATATGCAAACATTTTGAACTTATGAGATGTGAACTGAGTACCTGAGTCACATCTGACAACATAAGCTATTCCATGTCTAGAAAAAATTGATTTCATAGCTAGGATAACACACTCAGAACTTATGCTAGTTAAAGAGATTAGTTCAACGTACTTAGAGTAGTAATCAGCTACCAAGAGGTAATTGTTTGAATCAAAAGTGAATATGTCTACTCCTACCTTAACCCATGGTTTGTCCGGCAAACTTTCTTCAAACAAAGGTTCTTTCCTATTACTGTTGCGAAATTGCAAACACACATTACAATTGCTAATCATATTTGAAATATCATTACTCATACCTGGCCAAAACATAACCTCCCTGGCACGATTTTTACATTTTCAATACCTGAATGCGCATAATGGATCTTGTCTAACATTTCTTGTCTTAAGCTGTAAGGAACAATCAACTTATCACCTTTTAGTAAAACCTCTTTACACACAGTGATTTCATCCTTGAACTTTAAATGTTTCACTATACACGGGTCAATTTTAGACTTATCACTAGGCCAGCCATCTTTTACATAGTTAAGCAAAATACTTAATTCCTTATCATGTTTAGTCTCACCTTGCAATTGATTAAACTTACTTTCCGTCATGGGAAGTGTTTCAACAATAGAAAATATTTGTGCTTCTATCTCTTGATCTAAGCTAGTCTCAGTTTCATCTAAATATGCTCGAGACAAAGTATCAGCAAAATACAAACTTTTACCTGGCTTATACACTACAGTGTAATCAAACTTTTGTAACCTAAGCAACATTCTTTGCAATCTGGCTGGACACTGGTGCAAAGGCTTCTTACAAATAACCTCGAGAGGCTTATGATCCGACTCAACTACAACATCTTTTTTGCCATAAATATACTCAAAGAATTTTTCACAACCAAATAAAACTGCATACAACTCTTTTTCTATATTTTCATACCTCTTTTATGTGTCACTGTATGCTTTGGATGCATATGCAACTGGAAGATCATTTTGTATAAGAATAGCAGCACAACCATTTTGGCTTGAATCTACAGATATTTTAACTGGTTTATTACAATCATAGTATTGTAATATAGGCTTACTTACCAGACAATTCTTTAGATCAAAAAACGCTTTTTCCTGAGCATCTTCCCAATGCCATTCAACATCTTTTCTTAACAATACTCTCAAAGGAGCGGTTTTCTCTGACAACTTAGGAATAAATTTTCCTACATAAGTGACTAGACCTAAAAAACGTTCAACATCTTTTTTACACGAAGGTGTTTGCATGTTTTTAATGGCTTCAACTTTCCGTTCATCGGCTGATACGCCATCGCTTGACAGAACATGACCCATGTATGTAACTTTATCAAGGGAAAATTTACATTTACTAAAATTAAACCGAACATTTTTTTCCTTGGCTCGCTCTAAGACTTGTCTCAAGCGACGGTCATGTTCCTCTACACTAGCTCCCCATACCAATAGGTCATCTACATATGTACTAATCCCAGGCAAACCTTCAAATATTTCTTTAAATTTCTTATGAAAAACTTCAGGGGCAGATTTAATTCCAAAAGGCAAACGCAAAAATTTGAATCGCCCCCAAGGGGAATTAAAAACACAAAGATTAGAGCTCGGTTCATCCAGCTCGATTTGATAGAAGCCATTAAATACATCCAATATGCTGAAACATTTTGCACCTTTCAACTGACCAGTTATATCCTCAATGGTTGGTATAGGATAGTACTCCCTCTTTATGGCATTATTTAGGTCCCTCGGGTCAAGACACAATCTTAACTTACCATTAGGCTTATTAACTACAGTAAGAGAATTTACCCAATCTGTCGAGTAATACACTTTTGCAATAATATTTTCTGACATTAATCTATCCAGCTCAGATTTCACCTTATCCTTTAATGTCAAAGGTATCCTTCTAGGAGGATGAACAACAGGCGTAACATTGTTATCAAGTGTTATGTGATATTTACCCTCGATTTTACCAATACCATCAAATAGATCTTTGAACTCATTAAGCATTATTTTAACTTTTAGGCTTAAAGGTTCATCCTTTATTGCACTAACTTGTTTACTTTCACATCGCTCTACAAGTTGTATTAAATTAAAATCCTTACAAGATTGCAAACCTAATATTGGGGGTGCATTAACATCAACTACATGAAATTCTAATACCTTAGAAATATCACCATATTGTCCCCTTAGGACACACTTTCCAATCACAGGCAAAGTCTCACCAGAATATGTTGTGAGCTTCGAATTAGATTTCAATATGGACTTACTTTTATTAAACAGACATTTGAATATCTTTAACGGTAAAACATTAGCTTGGGCCCCAGTATCTAGCTTAAAACTAACAAAGCTGTTATTTATTTTGAGTTTAGCCCTCCAATCCTTACTTGACCTATTAGGTTTAAGCTGACATTCATCAATGGAACCTAAAAACAAACTATTTTCACAACTAGGCTCACTGATATGACATGAATTTTCAACATCTACTGCTAGGTCATGTACAGGTCTATTAGGCTTACTACTAGATTTACTCCTGTACTGATTAGTCTCTTGCTTTATTCTAGAGGAAGTTCTGCTCCTGCAGTGCGTAGAAAAATGATTTAATTTTCTGCACGAATTACAACGCTTACCGTACGCTGGACATCTATTTTTAAAGTGTACATACCCACAACTGGAACACATATCTCCCTTCACTGTCCATGTTGGCTTAAGCTTTCCGCTGTTGGCGTATCTCTGTTGACTTGATTTTCCGAAGTTTTCTGTCTTCTTTGATGCCACTCTATCGACATTGACAGAGGTGCCCTTCTTCTCTCCCGCACTCATCTCCACAACTTGCTGCCGTGACACTTCTGCAGCTCTACATATCTTCAATACTTTAGGTAAGTCAGGGTCGGTCTCCCTGAGAAGCCTTTCCCTCAATGTGGCACTTTTTAATCCACAAATGATTCTGTCCTTTATAAGGCTTTCTTGTAAATCTCCGAAGTCACAGAATTTGCTTTTCTGCCGAAGAACCGTAGCATATTCATCAATTGTCTGGTGGTCTTCCTGTACACACGTGAAAAATTTGTAACGTTCTACAGTCACATTGACTTTGGGAACAAAATATTCCTCAAACTGGGTCAACACTTCTTTTATTGTCTCTTTCTTGTTGTCAAAGGTTTCAAAGATTTCCACAGCTCGTTCTCCAATAATATGCATCAAAAGACCACATTTTCTTTTCTCCGATAGTTTAAGTTCATCTCCTCCTATAGCTTCCATGTACGTTTCAAAACGTTTTCTAAACTGTGGCCAATCTGTCGTGTTGCCCTCCTCGAAGACCAACTCCCGTGGCGGTTTTACAACTGCCTCCATCGTTGTGGAATATTACGCACACTTTAACGTACAAATTATGTTAATTATCTACCGACTGCGCCATGTAGCACTAGATGAGCCGGGATAATTGAAATAAAACACTTCCATCTTGCATGAGTAACCTATATTTTATATCGTCATCTCTGGACTGGATTCCTACCTTATAGGTTGAGTGTGAATGCAGAATTAATTATGTGAGTTTTTAGGAGAATTATCTTTGGTTTAAATCTAAAGGAACTATATAATTCTCTTACTATAAGTACTCATATTTTTGCTTATTTTAAATATCCACATTAATACTCAGTTTTGTTGTGTTTTAATTGTTTTTTTCTGTTTTAAAGTTACATAACCTTACTCTGGTTTTATTCTTCTGTTTGTTTATCTTTTTGTTTACAATCCCTAATCTTTGTTAAAAAGGAATTTACTATGACTGGCTGTTCCAGTAATATGTCTGACCATGACTATTGTTCGTTTTCTAATCCTAAACAACAAAAGAATGTTAACGAAAGCGTTGACAATCAGAGCCAATTAAAGATAATTCCTAAATTTGATGGTGGCGCGGATAAACAACTTGATGGTGTCTGGCAGACTGTGCCTGGTACTAAAAGAAATCAACTAATTGTCAACCCTCCAATTTCAAAGAAAGCCCGTCAATTATCTTCTGCTAACACAGTTGAAACACAAAATATGTTCCAACCCCTCAATGAGACACAAAACATGGATGAATCTAATCCTGATCTATCGGATAAAAAGGAGGTTAAGCCTCCACCGATATTACCTGATATTACAAATATTAAACAAATGGTCTCATCAATCGAATCTGTAATTTCAAAGAACGAGTACACATATAAATGCCTTAGTGAAAATAAAGTAAAAATCTGTCCTACGACTATAAGCTCATACCGACTTTTAGTTCACAAACTGACTGAACTTAAAGTTAGTTTCCATACTTTCCAAGTCAAACAAGACAGAGCTTATAGAGTTGTTCTTAAAAATATGCATTTTTCGACTGACTTGAATGACTTAAAACTGTCTATAGAGGAAAATGGTCATAAAGTGCGTAACATTGCAAACATTAAGCACTTTAAAACCAAAGCCCCTCTGTCAATGTTTTTTGTGGATCTTGAACCTAGTGACAACAACAAAGAAATATATAAGACCCAATACCTATTAAACGCCAAGATTGTCTTTGAACCCCCTAGGAAAAAATCTGAAATCGTCCAGTGCAAAAAATGTCAAAAGTATGGACACACGAAATCTTATTGCTGGTATCAGTTTCGATGTGTAAAATGCGGCCAGAATCATGACACGCTGGCTTGTAAAAAATCCCCTTCGGAACCACCAAAATGTGCCTTATGTGAGGGAAATCACCCCGCAAACTATAAGGGATGTGTCGTATATAAAGAAATAAAAATCAAATCGTACCCTCCCTTGCGTCAAAAATCTTTTGACAATCCAGAATCAAGTCTTACTGAGAATGTCCGAGATAGACGTCCATCTCTACCTGGCTCTCGATATTCCGATGGCCCTAAGGAAGGAAACGACACAATGTACCCTCCTTTGTATCAGAAATCACTTAATAAGTCAGCTCCTATTGAATGTGTCCAAAGTGAACGTCTGACCACACGTACCCCTTGTGATCAAAATGACAGACCTCAAACATACGCTCAAGCTACAACTCGCAAAAATCACACACAAACGACGGACAATTGTATTCCAAGCAACCTAGAACAAACAATACAATGTTTCATCGATAAATTTGAAAAATTGTTGCTACAACAGACTCAACAAATAGGTACTCTGATGAACCTACTAACCACTGTTATAAATAAATTAACATGAACTCTTTTCTAAGAATAGCTCTTTGGAATTCCAACGGCTTGGTAAATCATTGCCAAGAACTTAAATTGTTTATTGCTCAACAGAAAATAGATGTATGCCTAATTTCCGAGACTCATTTCACTGATAGAAGTTTTTTCAATATTTCAGATTTTAATGTTTACTGTTCTAACCACCCTGGTAATAGGGGACATGGAGGTACAGCTGTGTTGGTTCACAAAAAAATCAAACAATATGAACTTCCTAAAATCCAAAATAACTTTTTGCAAGCTAGCTCTGTTGTTTTAGAAGATGAAAATAACAGTTCTCTGACATTGTCGGCGGTCTACTGTCCTCCACCCCATATCATTGATAAAGATCAATTCAAAGATTATTTTTCGTCTCTC
Organism: Allygus modestus; assembly: GCA_963675035.1. Taxonomy (NCBI): domain Eukaryota; kingdom Metazoa; phylum Arthropoda; class Insecta; order Hemiptera; family Cicadellidae; genus Allygus; species Allygus modestus. The sequence goes on from OY776111.1 coordinate 138,169,661, forward strand.
GGCTCAAAGTTTATCGCAGGGGGTGATTACAATGCCAAACATACGTATTGGGGCTCAAGGCTAATAAATCCTAGAGGAAGGACGCTTTTAAGAGCCGTATCAGAAGGCGGACTCGATTGCATTTCATCAGGAAAACCTACATATTGGCCTACAGACCGAAACAAGATTCCAGATTTATTAGACTTCTTCGTTTTAAAAGGTATTTCACAAAACTATGTTCATGTTGAATCTTCCCTTGACCTCTCGTCTGATCACTCTCCTGTACTCATGACATTCAGTAGTTCAGTTTGCTTAAAAGAAAAGCCCCCATCTCTTTATAACAAATTCACTGATTGGGAATGCTTTAGGAGAACAGTTAGCAACAACGTTGACTTAAAAATACCACTCAAATCCCCAAATGACTTGGAGGAATCAATTAACTACTTTAACACTACTATTCAGGCAGCAGCTTGGGAGGCAACTCCGAAATCGGAGGCTTTCAAGACAAAATGCTTCAACTATCCTATCTTCATAAAAAAGAAAATTGCAGAAAAGCGAAGACTACGGAGGATTTGGCAAAATACCAGAAGTCCAATTGATAAGAATAGATTTAACAATGCAGCTCAAACATTAAAAAGGAGTTTGATAAAGCTAAAAAACGAATGGTTTGATGATTATACTAAAAACCTGTCTCCTACCGAAGCCACTGATTATTCGCTGTGGAAGTCTACAAAGTACTTGAAACGCCCTATACAACATATTCCACCTTTACAAGCAGGAAATGGTGCTTGGGCTAAGACAAATACTGAAAAGGCATCTATCTTTTCAGATTATTTCTCTAAAGTATTTCAGCCTTTAACGCCAAATCCCCCAAATGATGATAGTGAAATTCTTGAGTTTTTGGACTCACCTCTTCAATTATCTCTACCAATTATGTCATTTACCCCTACTGAAATTTCAAATACAATAACTAAAGAAGTAAACTTAAATAAAGCTCCGGGTTACGATCTCATTACTGGGAAGATTCTTAAGGAATTACCAAGAAAGGGTATATTATTACTAATATTTATATTAAATGCAATATTACGTCTACAATACTTTCCAATACAACTTAAAGTAGCACAAATAATTGTTATTCCCAAACCAGGCAAGCCACCAAATGAAGCTTCATCATATAGGCCTATTAGTCTGCTACCTATGGTATCTAAATTGTTTGAAAAGTTTATTCTAAAAAGATTAAATACTGCTATTAGTGAGCAAAATGTGATTCCTGATCATCAATTTGGTTTCCGCAAGCAACACTCTACCATAGAACAAACTCATAGACTTGTAGATGAGATAAAAAATACATTTGAGTCCAAAAATGTCTGTTCTGCCGCTTTTCTGAATGTACAACAAGCGTTTGACAAAGTGAATGATATTTGCGTACTTTCAATTAGTAGAGTAGAAACCATCTTCAGTTTTGAAAAGTGGCGCAAATTGCGGTTTATGATAACTGTACAGCGCTCGACTAATACAGAAATAAATATATATGCCGGTATTGGAGCCTATTCCGAACTGATGAATTCAGTGCTAGCAATCTCGATCACAATAAAAAATGGTAAATTGTAGCGTAATATATCAAACATGAAAATTGTCACATAGCAAAATTGTCGTAATGAGAAAAGTCGAGAATACCTGATTTCCAAAATTACTGGATTTATTGGAGTCTATTGCAGCTCTGAACAACTGCAGACGTAGCGGTGGGAAGTTACGCAGTTCCTGGGCACGAAGAGGGCCTCACAGCTTGGTGGGAATAAGGGCCTCACTGCTACGGGGTAGAAGGCGCCTTCTATTGGGAGTCGATGCGGAGCAGTCAGATGTAGATGAAATGAAGCTGAGTGACGTATGTTGTCGCAATCATTTGCAGAAATTAACAAAAAAGGGCTCTTCTGCCTCATGATTAAAAACACAATATCTTGTATGTTTGACAAAAATAAAATTAAAAAGTAAAACACTTGGCATTTTCTTCCTTGCCAGATAATCAAGCAAAATAATCAATTTTAATTCAATATTTACAGTTAAAAGAAATGTTATGGGCTTTAAACTTAAAAAGCTTGATGTGCCTGCTTGAATAGACTTGAAATTACTTGAAAGTTGCAAATAGAACTATTGTGAAGGTTATATTTGAATTGAAAGCAGATTGAAAGTTAATTGAGTTGAGAAACTTAAATTAAATTCTTCAGATGAACACTGGAGCACACACGAGCGTATAGAGAATTGTAATTTAATAATGGTAAAAAGAAAACCACGTGAAAATGCGTAATAATGAGCAACCGCGAGACACGGGAGTCACCGCCGGTAGACCACATGCGGAACTGAATTTTGCTCGTTACAAGATCATAGCGTCCCTTCCCCCTCTCTTGAATATTTAAAAACTGACCAATCAGCGAAGGGCGCACTATCGCAAACATATTTGAGTGAGTGTCTAAGGAAACTGTTCGTCTGACATGTAGAATACTGTCCATACCGGCCCCCGTGAAACGCACAGCGATTCGCAATAAAAGGTGTGAAAATTAGTCTCCAGCAAAAAAAAAAAACCCAAAAAGAAACTTCTTATGAAGAGAGAAAATGTTTTTGAACTCTTCACTTAGGCAGAGGGGACACCTTCACAACAGGTCGAGTGAACACTCCGCTGCTGGTCCTTATAGTGACAACTCTGGTCACACCATCTGTACCAGGGTGAGTAGCAATTATTCTTCCGAGCGGCCATGACTGAGGAGGTGAGTTGCCATGGAGTAAGACAAGATCATTTATTTTAAGATTCGGTTGATGATTCACCCATTTAGCCTTTTGTTGTAGAGTATGGAGATACTCAGTTTTCCAGCGTCTCCAAAGCTGCTGAGTAATGGCCTGCACTGCTTGCCACCTTTTGAGGCGATTTAAAGGCACTTCCTCGTAATTTAACTCTTGAAGATCAACCAGTGGTCTGCCAATTAAAAAATGACCTGGTGTCAAAACATTTATCTCCGATGGGTCGGTAGATAAGGGGCAAAGCGGCCTTGAGTTCAGTATCGCTTCGATACGTGCGCACAATGTTTGAAATTCTTCCTGTGTTAGTATTCGATCACCTACAACCCTTTTAAGATGTGTCTTAATACTTTTCACGCCACTCTCCCAAATACCGCCTTGATGCGGAGCTGAAGGAGGGATGAAATGAAATTTTATGGAGTACTCTACAGAGAGATCTTGTAGCTTGCTTTTCGTAACTTCAGACTGAAGTAATGTCTTCATGACCTTATTGAAATAATTTGAAGCCCCTACAAAGTTTGTCGCATTGTCAAGATATAGGTCAGTGGGTACGCCTCTTCTAGAGATAAAACGTGTGAGCACAGCAATAAACGTGTCTGAGGTAAGGTCTGAAACAACCTCAATATGTATTGCTTTCGTGGCGAAGCACACAAATAAACATATGTAGCATTTTACAATGTTAGCTCTTCTTAAGGTGTGAATTTTCACGTCAAATGGTCCCGCATAGTCTAAACCTGAAGTCTTGAAACAAGATGATGGATTGACACGGGCTTGAGGTAGGTTCCCCATAACTGGATATACGGTCCTCGGCTTAAAGCGGAAGCAAGTTATACATTTGTGAACACGAGATTGGATTAAGCTTCTAGCTGACAATATCCAGAAGGTTTGAGCAATGAGTGATTGCAGAAGCTGAGGTCCCGCATGAAGGTATTTCAAGTGATAATAATCCACTATTATTGAAGAAATTAAATGAGATTTAGGCAGCAAAATCGGGTGTTTAGTGTTCATACTAATGTCGGCGTTTTTAAGCCTACCGCCAACTCTTATCAAACCACATTCATCCATAAAAGGCGAGAGATTCTTCAGCTTGCTTGGGAATATTTTGTTTTTCTTCAAACTGTCATATTCGGTGCTAAATTCGTGTTGTTGAACTACTCTACATATAGTGTTTACAGCCTTTTGAAGCCCATCTGAAGACAGGTTTCCTGTCAGTTTGGATGTCACATTGCGTGAATTATGTATGAAGCGTTGAATAAATGCGACTACGCGCTGAAGTTTGCTCCATGAAGAGAATGTGGACAAAAAATCATGTTCATAGTGTGAAGAGTACTGTCATGTGTTAATTTAAGCTCAGGGATATCAGAAATACTGATTTCTTTATTTATCATCTTTGGCCACTTATCTGAGCCAGATAAGAGCCATTGCGGACCGGACCACCAGAGCGAGTGGGTAACAATATCCTGTGGAAATATGCCGCGAGAGGCACAATCTGCCGGATTCTGCTGTGAAGGTACGTGCGACCAAGCTGTAACTGGGAGCCATTCTTGTATTTGCGCTACCCTGTTAGCGACGTACGTTTTTAACTTAAAAGGTTGAGTGCGAATCCAGTTCAATGTAACAGTGGAATCCGTCCAGGCATGGATAGAATCGATAGGCATTTTTTGTTTCGAGATAAGATTATTAGAGCAAAAAAGCATTAGCTGTGCTAGTAAGTGTGCGCCGCACAACTCCAGTCTCGGAAGAGATATGCGCTTAAGAGGCGCTACTCTGGTTTTAGCCATAATAAGTGTTACGTGAGTATTACTATGGAAATCAGTAACACGTAAATAAACACACGCAGAGAACGCTTGTTCACTGGAATCGCAAAATCCGTGCAATTGTATATTATTTGAGTCAGAAGTTTTGAAATGGCGTGGCGACAATATATTTTCTAGCGAAGATAACTGTTCAGTAAATAACTTCCATTGTTGCGATAAGTCAGGAGGGAGGGGGGAGTCCCATTCCAGGCCTCTTGTCCACAATGTTTGGATAAATATCTTAGCCCATATCACGACTGGCGATAAGAAACCGCACGGATCAAATATTTTGGCTATGTCAGATAACACTATTCTTTTAGTGTATATTTCAGACTGAGGAATATTTATTTTGTAAGTAAAACAATCAGAGCTTGAAATCCACTGTAATCCCAATATACTAATTAATGGTTGTTCTGGGGTGCGAAAAACTACAGGTTGTCCATGAAACTCCTTCGGAATATCTTTGAGGAGTTCGTCGTGATTGGCCGTCCACTTTCGTAGATGAAATCCGCCCTTTTCGAGAAGAGATTTTACATCATTTTGAAGAGATAAAGCGCTTTCTATTGTATCAGCGCCTAGGGCCACGTCATCGACATAAATGTGATTTCTTAAAACCTGAGAGGCGGCAGGGAAACTAACTTCTTCGTCGCGAGTTAACTGCAATATAACCCTGTTAGCCAAATATGGACTACAAGCCATAAGTGACAGTATTTAACTGATAAACAGAGAGTTTCTTTTGTGGATCATCCCTCCAATAAATGAATTGATAATTACGGTCTTCCTTATCAAGTTCGATTGAGCGAAACATCTGTTTAACATCTGTGGTGAACACATATTTATAACGCCTAAAATTCGTTATGATTGTAGTGATGTCGTTGTGTAGCTTTGGGCCTACATGGAGAATATCATTTAATGATAAGTCATTTGTTGTTTTTGAGCTTGCATCAAAAACCACTCTTAAACGAGTGCTTGAACTAGATGATTTGATCACACCGTGGTGCGGTAAAAAATAATGCGGCTTGTCAGGGGTAGTTTCTGTGAACAATGATATATGACCTGTACTCTCATAATCGCTCATAAACTCAGTGTACAACTGTTTAAACTCTGGCTGAGTATTGAGTTTACGCTCAAGTGAGAAAAAACGCCTTTTTGCCATTAAAAACGAGTCCCCCAATTTTTCGGGGTTTTCTTTAAAAGGGAGTTTGACTGTAAACTTTCCCGTTTCTGAACTACGACTGTAAGTTTCAGAAAAATGCTGCTCACATTTAATATCATCCTCGGTGAGTTTAGAAGGTTCAGGAGGCTGTTCCAAGGTCCAGAAGTTAGAAATCAGTTTACTCAAATTGTCCTCTTGTAGGCAATGAAGTATAGTGTGATTGACAGCTAGCGTATTTTCAAGGTCACTAGTGACCGGAGTTTTACCCATAACAACAAAGCCAAATACGGTGTCTAGAGCATCAGGCATGTTTTCACCTAAACTATATTTGTTGGGCTTTATAATCTGCATGAAAAGATCGGCCCCTATAAGCATCTGTATGGGACCCTTTCTGTTGAAGTTAGGGTCGGCAAGTTTGAAATTAGATAAACTCTTAACTACATTGCCATTAATGTGAGCTGAAGGCATATCTGAGGTTATCTTACTCAAAACTAATACTTGATGATTGTTAGAAATCTTTGTGTTATCGAGCGTGCATATATCTACATTAGTTATACCTTTAGTATTTACAGGAGTAGCAGGAATACCATTAACTTGACTGGACTGTTTTGAGTGCCTAAGTTTAAGCTGTAATTTATTTACAACATCTGTGTTGATAAAAGTGCACGTAGATGCACTGTCAACGAGTGCTCTGACAACAATAGTATTGCCCTCGAAAGAATTCAGTTTCACGAGAGTTGTGCCCAAAAGTGTAGTAAACAACTCATTGTTGCCATTGACTGTAAAGGAGGATTGGAGACTTTGTGTTTCATTGTTGCTATCAGCTGACTGCTGCGCGGGATGAGGGGGGAGGCCGGAACTGGGTTTATTCATTTTACGAATACCGTCCGCTACCTTATCTTTGCAGATTGCTACAGTTTGTTTACTGTTCGAGTGAAGTGTATTAGAGGACTTCGTTGCATTAAAATGTAAAAGCGTGTGATGTCTCTTATTACAAGTTTTGCAAGTACTCATACTGCCGCAATCACTAAATTTATGTGTTCCTAAACAATTAACACATAAGTTATTAGCCTTTACAAAATTAAATCTCTCAGAAGGATTAATCTTAGCAAACTCGTGGCAAGCGTAAATCATATGACTATGGTTGCAAAATGAACATAATAGGTTACTATTTGTGTTCTGAGTGGTAAGGGACACATTTTTAATGCGGGAAACCCCAGGTTTCGGTTTTGCATTGTTGGGGTTTTGTACAGTATGCCGTACATTTTGTGATTGTATTAAATGAGCATTTTCCATATAAGCACACTCATTTTCGAGAAATTCAATAAACTCCTTGGGCGTGGGAAGATCATGTGAATTGCCACGCTTAGTCTCAAAACGAGTCCGTAAATCTACGTCAAATTTACGTAGTAATAAAGTCATGAGAACTGGATTATCTTGTTGTATGTTTACGTTGAGACTAGATAAGGCAGAGCTGTGCTCATTAAACTGAGAAATAAAATACCTTAACTGCTTAGCACCTGTGATACTACAATTTGGCATATCAATCAGGTGATTTATGTGAAGAGACTTCAAAATTCTGGGATTGTGATAACGTTTTAAGAGCGTATCGTAAGCAATATCATAGTTGTCATTAGTAAGAGGAAGAGCCTTAATTAAATTGAAAGGCTCATTTGAAAGGCATGAAAGCAGGTACTGGAATTTTTCAATGTTAGTGAGTGATTTGTTTTTGTGTACTGTCACTTCAAAAACATTATGAAAAGCTATCCATTGAGAAATGTCACCGCTAAATGTTTTAAGCTGTATCTTGGGAAGCCTCACATTGGAATGGTTCTGGTTTTGCGTACTTACAGTAATGTTATGTTCGCTAAAACTTTCCACGTTACTGGTAGGAAGCAAAGGTCTCAAAATAGTCAGAATATCAACAAACAAATCGCCCAAAGTTGAGTCTATGGTTGAAAGTTCGGCTTCTTCCGTATCAGCAACAGAACTAGGAGTATTTAATAAATTGTCCCGTATACTATTATATTCCTTTTGTTTCTCCGAAGTATCTGTATTTAAAGAAAGAGCTCTTTGTTTATGTTTATCTTCAACTTCAATTATTTCCGATAATGTAGTGGCATGTTCCAATAGTCTTTCAAGTCTCTTTTGAATTAATGAAGACTGACGTTTAAATGTTATAAACTTCATGATGAGACTTTGTCATAAAAAAAATATGTATTAGCTGATGTAATTTAAACACTGTATAATTGCAACTCAAAATTCAAATGTTTAATTGAAAATTTATTTAAGTAAACAATTTTACTTTTACTGAAAGGAGAAAAAAATATATATTTGAATTAATTTGCACAAATCCTTATTGGAAAATCAGGTCTTCAGTTGGGTTGACTTGTAAAGTTTGTCAAAAAAGTTTTCAAGAAAAAATGGTTTTATACACTTTCTAAAATGCTCAAAGTTTACATTTTAACACCAAATTAACACTGGAACACTCACAATCCGGCTCGAAGGACCAAGATGAATGATATTTGCGTACTTTCAATTAGTAGAGTAGAAACCATCTTCAGTTTTGAAAAGTGGCGCAAATTGCGGTTTATGATAACTGTACAGCGCTCGACTAATACAGAAATAAATATATATGCCGGTATTGGAGCCTATTCCGAACTGATGAATTCAGTGCTAGCAATCTCGATCACAATAAAAAATGGTAAATTGTAGCGTAGTATATCAAACATGAAAATTGTCACATAGCAAAATTGTCGTAATGAGAAAAGTCGAGAATACCTGATTTCCAAAATTACTGGCTTTATTGGAGTCTATTGCAGCTCTGAACAACTGCAGACGTAGCGGTGGGAAGTTACGCAGTTCCTGGGCACGAAGAGGGCCTCACAGCTTGGTGGGAATAAGGGCCTCACTGCTAGGGGGTAGAAGGCGCCTTCTATTGGGAGTCGATGCGGAGCAGTCAGATGTAGATGAGATGAAGCTGAGTGACGTATGTTGTCGCAATCATTTGCAGAAATTAACAAAAAAGGGCTCTTCTGCCTCATGATTAAAAACACAATATCTTGTATGTTTGACAAAAATAAAATTAAAAAGTAAAACACTTGGCATTTTCTTCCTTGCCAGATAATCAAGCAAAATAATCAATTTTAATTCAATATTTACAGTTAAAAGAAATTTTATGGGCTTTAAACTTAAAAAGCTTGATGTGCCTGCTTGAATAGACTTGAAATTACTTGAAAGTTGCAAATAGAACTATTGTGAAGGTTATATTTGAATAGAAAGCAGATTGAAAGTTAATTGAGTTGAGAAACTTAAATTAAATTCTTCAGATGAACACTGGAGCACACACGAGCGTATAGAGAATTGTAATTTAATAATGGTAAAAAGAAAACCACGTGAAAATGCGTAATAATGAGCAACCGCGAGACACGGGAGTCACCGCCGGTAGACCACATGCGGAACTGAATTTTGTTCGTTACAAGATCATAGCGTCCCTTCCCCCTCTCTTGAATATTTAAAAACTGACCAATCAGCGAAGGGCGCACTATCGCAAACATATTTGAGTGAGTGTCTAAGGAAACTGTTCGTCTGACATGTAGAATACTGTCCACAAAGTTTGGCACACAGGACTTTTTTATAAATTGAAGAAGGTTCTTCCTCATTCTTATTTTAGTTTGTTACAATCATATTTATCTGAAAGGTTTTTCCAAATTAAATTTGATAATGTTTTGACCGAACTAAAGCCAATTCAATCTGGAGTTCCCCAAGGTAGTGTTCTTGGCCCTATCTTGTATTTTTGATATATACTTCTGATATTCCCTCAGGTGAAGACGTCACAGTCGCTACATTTGCGGATGATACTGCAATACTGTGTAGCCATGAAAACCCCCAAACTGCCTCAGATAATTTACAAAATTATCTGAATGACTTTCAAGCTTGGCTAAAGATCTGGAGGGTTCGGGTTAACGAAGCTAAATCCACCCACATCACCTTTACTCTTAGACGAGTAGACTGTCCCCCCGTATTTATAAACAACGTTGCCTTGACTGAAGTTGAAAGTGTTAAATATTTAGGAATTCACATTGATAAAAGATTAAATTGGAAAAATCATATATGGTGTAAAAGACAAGAAATGGAACTAAAAAATTAGAAAACTCAATTGGCTAATCTGTGGAAAATCTAAATTATCATTGACTAACAAAATTACATTGTACAAAACTATGATAAAGCCTATGTGGACAGATGGTATACAGCTGTGGGGAACAGCAAGCCAATCTAATATTGAAATTTTGCAAAGATTCCAGTCAAAAACATTGAGAAAAATTATCTGTGCTCCTTGGTTTGTTTAAAATAAGACTATTCATGAAGATCTGAAAATTCCAACCATAAAAGAAGAAATTACACGATACAGCCAGATTTACCAAAGAAAATTAGAACAACATCCAAATTATTTAGCTGTTAACCTCCTTGACAATAGCGAGTTTACTGACAGGCTCAAGAAAAATGTTAAAGTGCTTGAACTGCCATACAGATTTACTTAATATTTTAAATTGGAAGAATGTTTGACGCAAGATCTGTTATTGGACAGCATCTTGCTCATGTTATGTAATTTATTTTATCTTTTTTGCTGATTGTTCTATCCTTTTTGAACAGATTGTAAAATTACAAATAAAGTTATAAAAAAAAAAAACAAAAAAACTCTGGACTGGTGGTACCAACATTACAGTAGTAATATAGCATTAAGTAGGCTATAGGCCAGTAACTAATAAACGTTCAATACATATATATGACAATAATCTAGTAGTTAAAACTAAGCCGCTATTAACCTAGGTTATTATAAATTCCTAGGGATGTTCAAACGTCCACAGGTTTTATTTTACAATCTAGAACAATTATATGTTTATGGTTTTGGGTTAGCCGTTAGCGTAAACTGCTCGTCAACTATAACGTACAAGAAAATGCGACTGTAGTTGGGAAGAGTGTGTATTTAGGCTTAAATCTAGAGTCGTTTTGTTAATAATTAGTGAAGGGGATTCTTAAATGTGAACCTATAACAATTCTAGATGATAGTTTTATGTTTTTTATGAATAACGTTTTATCTGTTTGATGTTTTAAATGCCTGAAATTATTTACCGATTTGATTGGATTATTGAGGTTATGTTTGAGTAATTACAAACACACAATAGTTATTATACTGGAAAGGTAATTTTAGTTTTATATTATACTTTGTTTAGTTTGTTATATGATTATTGATTTCGTCTATGTTTACTACTCAAAACTTTTTATATTTACGATGTAGGTTTAGAAAGTTCACTATCATAATGATCTCTATCAAAAGGTTAATGTTTCATTAAGCTAATTCTATGGTCTAGCCTATTATTTGATATTTTAATTTCAACAGATAGTTCTTTTTTTAGATTTTTTGAAACGAATAGTCGCTATTATTCAGTGTTTGTAAATGTTGTTCTGGAACTGTTGTGTTTTATGGATAACTTATGGGTCATAATTCCAGAATACAATCAATTTTAATATGTTTGCTTCACCAACTCTGCCCATACGCAGTTTTAGTATCTCTAACTTTTTTTACTAATGAAAGATGAAATAGAATGTCTGCTGCCATTTTGTAGTTAGTCTATGGCTACACTTACAAAAATGCAGTTGCAACTTGCCAATCTCATGTCCGCTCTATGGACAATCTTACTGTACTTTAATAATTATGCTAGCGATTATATTTCTATCCATTTATTTAAATAATTATGTATTAAAACCAAAATTATTTTCCGATCTCAATAATTTCAAATTGCAACTGCTTGCTAACAATACAAATTTAGCAAAAGAGAAACTAATATATATAAAACTCTTTAATATTCCTTAATTGTACTTTGAAGTTGCTGCCACGTTCAAGTTAACTTAACTAAATATAATTAATAAAAATATCCAGTTGCACAATGTTGTGTAATCTTATTTAACATAAACGAAAATTACACTCATAAATCAGCCTACACAGTTTTCAGTCGCTAGTGTTTTATTATGTAAACTTTTCGTCAACTATACCGCAGTTTGGGCACGAGAAACAATAGGTAATGTATTAAAATAAAATAGTGTTTCGTGTTTAACAATGATGAATTTTAATGTTAATCGATAATTGGTATTTTTAATAATAAATGATTAAATAAATTCGCGTTTTATATTAAGTTAAAAATGAGAGGTTAATTTGAACAGATAGTATAAAGTATCACCAAAGAACCTTGGTTGATCAAGTTATATTTTACGTACTACGTAGGCCTACTGTAAACAGTTGAGGTTGTAATCCACTGCTAATAAGGTAATTTTAAGAACTATGTCAGATTCTGTGATTTATTTATTCGTATACCTTTTTAATATTATTGGTATTTTTTTATGTTCTACGGTTAAATAAGTATGTAAGCAAAACTCTTAACTTTGTTTTATTTCATAAAATAATCAGCCCAAAACTAATGTGTTTTCAAATAACCTAGAACAGTAAATGTCAGCAATAGTTAGGCTTATAGGCTTTGCCAAAGGTACAAACTTATCCCCACCTGACTATGTCGGTTTTATTGCCCATCACAACGCTAATCGATGGTAAATCATCGAGAACAATCCACCAACTAAGCATTCAAATCAATGCCTATTTTTGTAACACTGTAATAAAGTAAGATTTCTTGGCTTCATATTTTGAGCATTTAAATTCTTAAATTGAGTAACATTATAGTAATACATGTTGTTGCTAATTGTAAAATCTAGAATTATGTTTAATAAATATGTTGTCGTGAATGTCCGTAGCTGTTTTCGTTGCGGCCAGTCATTTTAAGTTCAGCCTCATGGTCCCCTTATAATTACTTTCGCTGGTCTCTCAACCATGTTTTCTACTAATCAGCTCTAGGTGACACTTTACTCACGTAGGTATTAGTTTCATGAATTTCTACCGTTTTAGTATTTTAGTCCATGGGTCTATCCGTTCAAGATAGTGAAGAGTAAGTATTATGATAATTGTTTAAAGGTATCAGACATAGTTAATTACTTTTTGTATTGTGAACTATACGTTGTATTAATGATAGGTATGTTTGAATCATGGTGCTAAGTAATCTGAGTTAAAGTAGTACTGATAATTGTTAGGCCAAGTTGGATTTTAAACTGCTGAATATTTGAGGTTATGTTATGTTAAGAGGTCATGCAAGTATGTTATCATGACAATCCAAAGTAAAGGATGGTAGTAACATTTTCATGTCAGTATATTTAATTAATAGCCTTTCTGTATAATTAAAAATCCATATGTATGTGAAGAAAACCTACCCGACAGTAGGCTATATAATAAATGTTCGTTACGATGCTTGATGTGACCAAATTTAGAAAACGTACAAAACCTTTAGGGGGTTTCCCCTGAGACCTGCTACTGTGTATAATCCACATAAGGAGGACTATTAGTAATACTTGCGGTAACACTGCTAAACATTGGCATTCTAAAGTCGTGGTGGTGACTTTTTGAAAGTTTGTTTCACAAGTTATATTTATATTAGCTAGGAAAGCTATTTATATCTTTCAAGGGTTGTCATAATATAAAGTTGTTTGTAATAAGTTAGTTCTTGTTCATAAATTAAATTTATGCTTAGTCGAGAATTGTAAGAAGACCGTAATTTTTAATGCTGCATGCCTTTTGAAATCTTCCGTGAAACTGGCAATAAAAGATGCGTATATTTTAAAGCTAACAAAACGAAGTATTTAAACTAGAATTTGAGATGGTTGCAATTTATAATTCTTTCAAACCTCATAATGGGCCTACCACAATAACCATTTATCGTATTTTTAACCAGGATTACTTAACTGCTAACCTAAAAAGATTTGAGGTACCTACCTACCTAAAACAAAAAAACAACTGTGAGGTAGTTGCCTAATTAAACAGAATCACCTAATGGATCAGTTCCTATATCGTCACTAAACTACTTTCTTGAATCTTACCTCTTTTATCGTAATTTAATTGCATTTGAAAAATATAAAAGTAGGATGTTAGCCGACCTATTTTAGCGAATTTCCCCTATAGGGAAGAAGCTATTACCGTAGGTCTCATGGTAAGACTTAAGCCACAGACCATGATAACTTTTTGTTTTGAGGTCCCCAGATGCCAAAAACACTATTCGTTCAAATTTATATATATATATATATATATATATATATATATATATATAAGTTTAAAAACATGAAAATAACCATGAGTACCCTGTTGAATACATTTTTTAATTATACTTGCACTAAAAAATGTATTCAACAGGGTACTCATGGTTATTTTCATGTTTTTATACTTATATTATAGTAGCCCTTTACTGTGAATTTGATTCTCTAATATATACAGGGTTGGTGAAAAGTCCCGGGACGGCTTAATATTTTTTTAACCGTTACAGATGGAGCTAATCAAGTTGGTACACTGTTACTGGGCATAAAACACTATTTTACTACAATTTCAATGAGCCGCTACCACCTCAGGGGGACGGCCCACAAGGAGTCGGAAGAAAATCTTAAATAGAAGCATAGGTTGATATGCACATCAAATTAAAGGTCTTTGTTAGTAGAATACAATGCCACAAATCCGACTTTAAACGGACAACCGAGCCCAAAATGGTAGCTATTCAAAGATGGCTTGAATTTGAAATGTTGATAAGTAGCTGTGTGTAATCTAATGTAACACATTTAAATTTTGCATTAAAATGTAAAATTACATTAATGTAACACATTTCAATTTAATTTGCAAAATTTTACTCTCCTAGCTAATAAATTACTAAACCGATTCAAAACTTCAGCACATCAAAATTTCAAATTCAAGCCATCTTTGAATAGCTGCCATTTTGGGCTCGGTTGTCCGTTTAAAGTCGGATTTGTGGCATTGTATTCTACTAATAAAGACCTTTAATTTGATGTGCATATCAACCTATGCTTCTATTTAAGATTTTCTTCCGACTCCTTGTGGGCCGTCCCCCTGAGGTGGTAGCGGCTCATTGAAATTGTAGTAAAATAGTGTTTTATGCCCAGTAACAGTGTACCAACTTGTATAGCTCCATCTGTAACGGTTAAAAAATATTAAGCCGTCCCGGGACTTTTCACCAACCCTGTATATATATATATATATATATATATATATATATATATATGTGTGTCCGTGAATGCGATAATTGAGTAAAAAATGTCCGATTTCGATGAAATTTGGCTCAAATGTGTAAAATGACATTCATGACTTTAAGTTCGAAACCAAAAAAATCGGACCATGGGAAGGGGGGTTTATGGGGTTTTTAACTTTTCCAAAATCAGTCTTTTGCATTTTTTACCCTAAAATTCTTTTAAAACTTAAATTTAGTTTTCACCATGTTATAGAGCTTAAAAAAACAAATAATTTAGTATTTTTAATTATTAACCTAGGTTAAGTGGTTGCGGAGAAAATCCAAAAACCTACTCATAAAATCTCCCATGTTAATCTTATGGGAAAATAGTTTTTGGCTTTTATGATGTTGATGAAATTTGGTATGTGGCTTCACATAGTACTGGTATATTGATATTTGCACAAAAAATAGAGTTTTTGTAGATTATTCCTTTATCAGCAAATCTGCGTACTCAGCCCCCATGTTATTCTTATGGAGAATAAGTCAAATGTATTGACTCCCTTAATTATGAACATAAATTAATAAAACTTGGTATGTAGCTTCACTTGGTTGAATTGTATTGATAATTTAATAAAACCCGATTTTTGTTTTTGTCCTTGTTGCAGCAAACCTGCTTACTCAACCCCCATGTTATTCTTATGGAGAATCACTAAAATGTTATATAGCGCTTATTTATGATTGAATACTGATGAAAATGGTATGTGGCTTCGCCTAGTTAAATTCTATTTATATTTGCATAAAAACCAATTGTTTGTGTTCCTTATTTCAGCAAACCTACGTACTCATTACCAATGTTATTCTTATGGAGAATAATTAAAATCGCGTATATGTGAATATATTTTTATGAAACTTGGTATGCGGCTTTATGTGATATTAAGACATATATTATGCATTGGAAATTAGCTGAGTATGCAGGTTTGCTGCGACGGGGGTATTTTGTTATTAGCAGATAACGTTCGTCAAAACAAGCAACTAATTCTAAAACATTTTAATCGGCATTCTATTAATATTTAAATGTTTGTGACTGTATTTTAAGTCATTTATGCATTTTTTTATTTTAGGTAGTGTATTGGGCCTAACCAATATTTTTTTTCATAAACTTAGATACCATTAGGATATCAAAACTGCAGATCCTTATCCTTTGCAAGTTTTGCAACAGGAAACGTATTATCCGTGCATCTATTTTTGTATAATGTATGGCACCAAAATTTAAGCTTATAATTACTGAACGGCCCTTTGATAACAATCTAATATTGGATTTGTTGTCATGCTTCAATGAGTGCGACATTTAACAATACGTGCAATGCAATGGTTTACAATTTTGGATAGATACAATTTTCATTAAATGTCTCAAACCAACTGGCTAAAGAATAAATTTTTACGATTTAAATGTAACGATATATGCAGGCTGGTCTACCACTGTTTTAGCAAGCAATTGGAATTCCTTTTAATAAAGTCAGTTAACTATAGATGCTACCTAACCAAAAAATAATTATTTGTACAATTCAAAACAGTTTTAAACATTTACTTCAAAACTATCTATTATACTATAATATTCAAAACTTATATAAAATATTTTATCTGACTTCATTAAACAAGTTGTCGTCTAATCTCTGTTTAAATCTCATAAATTTTTGTCTAAGAAAACATTTTCAGTAATTAAATTTATTCATATGAAATTTGGCATAAATGTTCCAACGATCACCATCTTCATAGGGCTTATATATAATATTATTTCTTTTATAACACTTTATTGATAAAAAAGTTATTTATATAATCAGAATCGGTTTCTAATGAACAACATTTTTATAGAAAAAATAGACCTCGAATTATTTACTCTGATTAGATACTATAGATTATAAATAGTGTTACAAAGTACGTTAAATTTTATTGATTGACGTATGTGTTATTTTAAAATTACTGAGTAGATCGTTTTGTTTCAGATCAGATCAAATTGATTGTGAGGATGTTTCGTAGAGAAATTGATCTATTTTACTTCTTAGAGCCAATAATTAAAAGTTATATGTTTCAAAATGCAAAATGAAAATTAAAACTACCTTTAACAACAAGAGCAGCTGTGAATTATTATTGTTGCCTAACCCCAAAAAGTTAGATGGAATTAAAGAGTTGAAGATTAATTTTAACTTATGTGCGCCTTTGTAATATAATAAATACCTAACTATTCTTTATACTGTAGGACACAATGTCGGCAGAAACTAAAGAGCGTCATATGTGTTTAAGGTGTGATAAATCGTTTACTCAGTCAGGAAATTTAAAGAGTCACATGTTGACGCATACAGGAGAGCGTCCTCATAAGTGTCCAAGGTGTGATAAATCCTTTATTTCGATAGCGTCCTTAAAACGTCACATATTGACACATACAGGAGAGCGTCCTCATAAGTGTCCAAGGTGTGATAAATCCTTTATTTCGATAGCGACCTTAAAGAGTCACATATTGACACATACAGGAGAGCGTCCTTATAAGTGTCCAAGGTGTGATAAATCGTTTACTCAGTCAGGAAATTTAAAATATCACATGTTGACACATACTGGTGAACGTCCTCATCAATGTCCAATCTGTAAAAAGGGCTGTACCCACAAAGGCCATTTAAAACAGCATATGTTATCGCATACAGGTGAGCGTCCTCATAAGTGTCCAAGGTGTGATAAATCCTTTATTTCGATAGCGTCCTTAAAACGTCACATATTGACACATACAAGAGAGCGTCCTCATAAGTGTCCAAGGTGTGATAAATCGTTTACTCAGTCAGGAAATTTAAAGAGTCACATGTTGACGCATACACGAGAGCGTCCTCATAAGTGTCCAAGGTGTGATAAATCCTTTATTTCGATAGCGTCCTTAAAACGTCACATATTGACACATACAGGAGAGCGTCCTCATAAGTGTCCAAGGTGTGATAAATCCTTTATTTCGATAGCGACCTTAAAGAGTCACATATTGACACATACAGGAGAGCGTCCTTATAAGTGTCCAAGGTGTGATAAATCGTTTACTCATTCAGTAAGTTTAAAATGTCACATGTTGACACATACTGGTGAACGTCCTCATCAATGTCCAATCTGTAAAAAGGACTGTACCCACAAAAGCCATTTAAAACAGCATATGTTATCGCATACAGGTGAGCGTCCTCATAAGTGTCCAAGGTGTGATAAATCCTTTATTTCGATAGCGTCCTTAAAACGTCACATATTGACACATACAGGAGAGCGTCCTCATAAGTGTCCAAGGTGTGATAAATCGTTTATTTCGATAGCGACCTTAAAGAGTCACATATTGACACATACAGGAGAGCGTCCTTATAAGTGTCCAAGGTGTGATAAATCGTTTACTCACTCAGGAAATTTAAAGAGACACATATTGACGCATACAGGAGAGCGTCCTCATAAGTGTCCAAGGTGTGATAAATCGTTTACTCATTCAGTAAGTTTAAAATGTCACATGTTGACACATACTGGTGAACGTCCTCATCAATGTCCAATCTGTAAACAAAACTGTACCCACAAAGGCCATTTACAACAGCATATGTTATCGCATACAGGTGAGCGTCCTCATAAGTGTCCAAGGTGTGATAAATCCTTTATTTCGATAGCGACTTTAAAACGTCACATATTGACACATACAGGTGAGCGTCCTTATAAGTGTCCAAGGTGTGATAAATCGTTTACTCAGTCAGGAAATTTAAAGAGTCACATGTTGACGCATACACGAGAGCGTCCTCATAAGTGTCCAAGGTGTGATAAATCCTTTATTTCGATAGCGTCCTTAAAACGTCACATATTGACACATACAGGAGAGCGTCCTCATAAGTGTCCAAGGTGTGATAAATCGTTTACTCAGTCAGGAAATTTAAAGAGTCACATGTTGACACATGCTCGTGAAAGTCCTCATCAATGTCCAATCTGTAAAAAGGGCTGTACCCACAAAAGCCATTTAAAAGAGCATATGTTTTCGCATACTGGTGAGCGTCCTTATCATTGTCCTATGTGTTATAAACCCTTTAAAAGTTTGGGTCATTTTAAGACACATATGTCGACACATACTTTTAAGCGTCGTCAACATTGTTTTAAATGCAACAAAGCCTTTCCTGTCAACGCAGCTGATCAGTGTCCTAAGCAATGCCAATCGTGCATGGACATTCTGCCATGTCAGGTAGTAATAAAACGCTTACCTTGAAATGCACTGGGACGTCCTTACACTTCATTATTGATGTGAATGTTGTAAGTTTAAATAATTCCATCAATGACAATCGTATTTCGAGCTAAACGGTGTGCCTTATATTAGTATGTGACATTTCATTGAATGCCTTTTTGGAAATTGGAATTTTAGGAAATCATAAATTGTCACATAAGAAAAAATCTTAAGATAGTTGGTCAAAATAAATTTATATAATTAATTGTATAAGCAATCATTTTGTGATAATTACACAATCAATCATGCTGCTGCTATGAAGCCGAATTTAATTAGTCGTTGCATTGACGTGAAATATATGCTACTGATAATGACTATCCAATAAACTCTGTTAGAATGAATGTTGTTACAATGTAACGGTGAATGATCTTTTTGTGGATTAGGTATTAAACATTCATAGTGCATTTTATACGTGATATGCGATTATATATATTTAGTAAGTCTTGATTTATATGTGGTATACATTTGATTATGTCTTTTAAGTCAAAGTTTACAAAATATACATCTCGTATCTCTATATACGCTCTGATGTTTGTTCATAAATACACTACATTAATATATCTCAAAAGCTCTTTAAATTCCATTATTACCTATTTGTTTATTAAGATATATTAACTTAACACTAATTTAGACTGGTTACTAATAATTGTAATAATTTTAAATTATATTACAGGATTGTTATGTAATTTGTAATGTCTTATGTAGCGAAACTTTTACTTATTTAAGTTTATATTATGTAATTACTATTTCTTCTAAATATTAGAGTTTTATATTACTGGTTAATTACAGTAAACCAAAGCTGTGATTGATCTTACAGATTATAAAAGTTCATTAAAGTTCATTACATAAATAGGGATTGTTTTATAACCTAGCGCTTTTTTATTTTGAATTGTAACCATTAAATATTAAGTTGGAGCAAAAACATATAAGAAACAATTTAAGTTGCAGTGGAATACTGAGTGGCTTAAAATAAAGGAATATGCTACTGAATTTGTATGGACATTATACCACAATGGTTGCTTGTGAATTGGTGAACTGGTAAAATGTGGATTATAGGAGCATCAAACATATTACGAACCAAGCCATAAACCTTAGCTACTAATCTAACAAGATTTGTTTGTAGCACAAAGAGTATTACACAATAAAATATCGCATTACCTGTAACTCTCATACTTCCTAAAAAAGTTGCAAATTTTATATGTATTGTTATATTATAGTCTAATAATAATTTTTTTCTGACTGCTATAAGGTGTTGTAAAGGTATTATACCAAATAAAGCTGATGGAGGTGTAATTTGATGTTTATTTTATTTACCTAGTTATGTCCCCCAACCCTGTAGCTATGGCGTTTAAACACTATAATGTACTGAGGAAGTAATTTAAAAACAGTTTAACATTTTTACTTGTGAATAAATCCTTTCATCCAGTCCTACTGTGGTGTTTAGACTCTGGAACCGAGTTGGTGATTATAATTTTAAGGGCTTATTTAACGTATATATATATATATATATATATATATATATATATATATATATATATATATATATATATATATATATACATATATACATAAATAGGGAGGTGAACATAGATTTATGTAATAATCAAGGAAACTATTACGTATGGAGATGTGGGCTATACAATTTGCTTGGTTTTCATTGAGTAAAGAATACTCACCCAAAACCAAAAATAAAAGAAACGCCATTCAAAGTAAAATGTCAGCCACATATATCCCGTATAAAAATATATCTGAAAGGTTAGATGAAATGTATCAACATATCTTGATTTGTTTGAGAAATTTCATATTCAAATTAATATTCAAAATAACAATAAATTATTTTTCAATGCAATATTTCCGATTGAAAGTAAGCTGATGAAAATATCGGAGGACAGTAATCGAGTGACCTGCCGACCTGACAGTTACCAAAATTGTAACAGTGAGCATCAACAACAGGCTAATATTCGCCATATTGTTGATAATCTCTGTTTGCCTTTTTATATTTGACTTTTCATTAGAGCTGATTTGTTTACATTTTTTGCATTATTGAAGTACCCGTAATCGATTTGTTTTTTTTGCAGATAAAAAAATGAATATGTAGATTGGGTTTCTTTAAAATTGTATTGGTAAATGGTTTTACTCCAAACGCGACAATCCATAGGCCCCTATTATACTAGGTGACTGACGCCCGTCAACAGTTGACAAGTATAATAGGCTCAGCGTGATCGTCACGCACCCATTGTTGCCAACTCAGCTATTCAATACCCGGCCTCTCTGTAATTCCCGAATGCGGTATCTTCAACGTGGTGCCGTCTAATAAAAACATTTTGCTTCTTTACTATTAATAAGAAAACGACGATGATGGTTGAGAAAGAGGTTTGGTGTTCACCCTATATTAGGGTTGAGGAAACAAAAGGATTGTACTACACCTTATTTTATGAAATGTGAGCCAACAAATCGTAATTTTTCAAGCCCGCAAGGGTCGCATTCGTTGATTATATTTATGTATAGATAAATGTACTAAATATGCTAAAATAACTCTCTTCTAATTTTTTTAAATGTACCTATATCAAGAATGTCTTACGTACATTTATATACAAATTAATTTAGTGGATGTAACTTCACAATTTTAGGTTAAAGTATACTTAGGCTAGTATACGATCAACAATAAATTACTTATCTTGTATTTCTTATAATAATGTGAAATGGGAAAATTATTAATTTCGACGTAACATTTAATATATGTTTCATATAAAAAACAACGTATAACCGCTAAAGTGTATGCTATTATTTGTCATCAGAAAAGGTTTGCGATAGTTGCTTTATAGGAATCGACCTGTATCTTAGCCGCCTTTTCCTGAGTTGTATTGTTCATGTTTGTGTCGTGACGGGTACGTCAGTTGTCCTCGCAACCCCCGTGAAGGCGCTAAACTAGAATTCGATCATTTCTGCACTTTATAAGTAAGGTCAAATATATTTTTTCGTTGTGCCTTTATCGCGATAAAGGTGTAACGAAATAAAAATAATATAAAAACAATTTAGTTAGACCATATTAAAAAAAAACCACGATTGCAAAATCAGGTTACATGAATAAGTAATGTAATGTGCTCAGGACGGCTTGAGTTGACTTTTTAAAATATTACTTGTAAAAACTCCAAAACACCCAATTTTTGGGGTACGAACCCCCCCCCCCAAAATACCAATTCAAATGGGTCGATCTGTCTGGTTTTCGAACTCAATGTCATATAATGTTGCTTTACACGTTTGTACCACATTTGATCAAAATCCGATAATTTTTACGAGAGTTAAGGTGCTTACGGCCTATAGTATGGATATATCAGAGTGTATCTGAAATACCCCGACAAACTTTGGGATATTGTTCCTGAGGTCAAAACAAACAAAAAATGTCATACAAGCAAATAGCCTATCTAGCTTGGTTTTCCGTCTTTCAGTCTGTATGTGATTAAAAAAAAATTATGATTTACGAACCGCTTTAGATATGTTTTTCAAACTTACGACGAATATTGATGGGTATAAGATCCATTGCTCTATGAAGTTTTGAATTTGTAACCTTAGCCGTTTTATGATGACGACCATTTTAACTATTCGTTAAACGATAACTTCGAAATCAGTAGGTTTAAACACGTTTATATTATTAAAGTTTTATTGTAAATGTTATTATTTCTAGTTTTCAAAAATCTAATGAAAAGAGCGAGCTATGATTGTTTTTGTGTATCAGGTTACGGCACTGCCGTGCCGCTCGCGCCACACAATTATTTATCTGTTAACTTGGTCAGGGACTTCAACCTCGTCAATTTGCGTTGTCATGGCAACTAATATGAATTTGTAATTTTATTAACACAACAAAAACAGAATGTTTTCTTATTCTCTAAGAATGCTTAAAAAAAAAATACTTTAGAAGTTTTCAGGTCAACAAATATTTCTCGTTCGTGCCTAACTCTCCCACAAAACGATTTTAACGTTGAAGTCCTGCCCCTCTTCAAGGGATTGTCCTAGAGCAAATCATAGCAAATTTTTAAGAAACAAATATATACTTCGCGATTCCACCGTGGAAGATTTTATGTCACAAATTACAAATATATTGGTATAAATCAAATGTTTAATATGGAGGAGGGGATGAAGCTTGTTCCGTGAACACTTGTTTGTTTCAACTCCTCATGTTTTAGTTATTTTTCGTGGTTTATCTCTAGATATGTTAAAGGTTTTTTATACCAGAATGTATCTCTTAGTTATATGTGTTAAATTTGCTACTTACGAGTGAGGAATAGTGAACGGTGCAACAAGTATAACTATTATAATATTTAATGTTCAGATCGCCACCAGCTCTACGTTCCGGTAATAAGGTTAATCCGGTTCTGCGCTCTACCGACGGTAAGAAGAAGCTCGGGAGTGCGTTATCTGCTCCGTTTACACCAACTGAGGCGACGGTGGTGGAAACGACAAAAACAATGCCGCAGGACAAGGCCTTCGGGGCGAGGTGACAAACCTGTTGAGGCGGCTACAAGAGGTGGAGATGAACCTGGCGGACAGAACGGACGACCTGGAGCAATATCAACGAAGAAACAACTTTTTTCGAATTTTCGGCATCGAGGAAAGGAAGGATGAGGACACCGACCAGCTGGTTGTCACAATATCCCGAGAAAAACTGGGCATAGATCTGCCCGAGACCGCCGTGTGCAGGTCGCACAGAGTGGGAAAGAAGCTGGGACCAACGCGAGATGGCAGAAAGTAGCACCGACCAGCTGGTTGTCACAATATGCCGAGAGAAACTGGGCATAGAACTGCCCGAGACCGCCGTGTGCAGGTCGCACAGAGTGGGAAAGAAGCTGGGACCAACGCCAGATGGCAGAAAGTTGCATTGACTAGCTGGTTGTCACACTATGCCGAGAAAAACTTGGCATAGAATTGCCCGAGACCGCCGTGTGCAGGTCGCACAGAGTGGGAAGGAAGCTGGGACCAACGCCAGATGGCAGAAAGTAGCACCGACCCGTCATCGTCCGCTTTACGAGCTACCGGGAACGTCGGCGCGTCTTTGTCGCAAAGAAAAAGATGAAAGGCGCGGGGATCACCATCAAGGAGGACCTCACGGCTCGCTGCCTCGAGGTGCTGCAGAGGGCAGTGGCAATCCACGCAACAGGAACACATGGACTCTCGACAGCAGGTTGCTGTGGGTGAACGAGGACGGTAATCGCGGCGCTGCGACCAGACTCTGGTGGACTTGGAACCTTCCTCATGCGGCTGAGTAGAACAAGTACTGTAGTGTCATGTAACTAACTATATTCAAAGTTTTTTTTGTGTATTATTCTTAATATTAGATAAGTTACTTTCCACGGTTTTTGATAGGTTTGCATATTCTGTATTTTTACTTTTAATTAATTTTACCATTTTAGAATGTTTTAATCATCAAATTTATCATCAATGCAAATATTTCATTCCAAAGTATATAAAATCTTATCCAACAGTTTATAAAGTAGCTTTGCCACAATTACTGTTACAATATTAATTTGTAGAACCATTTAAGAGCAGCTAGTCAATGGCTACAATAATAACTCTCGTAAATATTATCTTGCCATTTTGAATAATATTTTTAATTAACGTACGTTGATTTATATAAATATTTATTCTATATATAAAGGCAAACAACACTCAGTACGTTTAAGTTGCCTAAAATCGTATATTTACAGTTTACTTGTTTATTTTTATTAATTTATAAGGTTGTATGGAAATTACTAAGTAATTACTAGTTTAATTTTAAATGTAAAATTACGAGTTTCATTGGTTTTTACTTAACAACTTCTGTTGCAGGAATTTTTAGTTTAATAAAAAGTCTGAAATGGTAAACATTCAAAAGTTCATAGTATTTGTAGCCAGGTATTTGTTTGATTAACTATAGATGTATTATTTGTAAATTATTTTAGATACTATCTTTATTTTGTTTCTGATATCTCAAAACAAATATTATTTTTGTAAGCAATTATGTTTATGATTGTATTTTGCTTTGTTTATTTTTAAAGGTGTATTTAGCGGAGCTGAATCTCAATGCGATTTTTGGAACAATGTATATGCTTCTCAGAATGTATTTATTATTTATTACTGTTAATTATAGAAATGTTATACTATTTTTAAATTGTACGAGCTTTTTCCTAGGAATGAATGTGTGCGTGAGTGTGTCCGTTTCAGCTACGCCGGTGCGTATCGTCCGGCTGTAGGTCCACGCTGTAGGTCTGTATCGGACCTGCACAGCGTCGCCTCAGCCACTCCTCTCCCACCCCTCACCGCTACTTCCCCCCAACTAATAACGCCCAGCTCCTTATCAGTAGCCTTGCTCCTTTCTCCAAAAATTCAAAGCCGCGCACATCAACGCTCAGCAATCACTCAGTAAACACATTGATGAAGTCAGAGCAATTTTTCGGCTACATCATTTTTAAATTACTTATGTTTCTGAAACATGAAGCACTACGTATATCACTTGACTTCCTGGCTGTGTTGTATCGGATGTCGTGGAGAAGGGCGATCCTGTCGTCCTTGTCAACCGGAACTCCATTGTGCACTGGATTGCCGGGCCCTATGTAGTGGTGGCCCGGGAGGAGCATCACTGTACCGCCGGCGACGGTGGCGCGGTGACGTAAGAGATAGCACCTGACGTCATCGGTCACGTGACCGGGGGAGTGTTAAGCTGCTTACTTGCCGTGGCTTCGCCAACCTACATGCGGGCCTGCTGTGACAGCCCGAAGCGATGGACTGTGGAGGGGGTCGAGCGAACTTACGTAGCTGACGAATTTCTAAAAATTAATAAATAAATAAATAAAAACATAAATAATTAAATAAACATGCACAATATAATCTAGTAGTTAAAACTAAGCCGCTATTTACCTAGATTATTATATATTCCTAGGGACGTTCAAACGTTCACAGGTTTTATTTTACAATCTAGAAAAAATATATGTTTATGGTTTTGGGTTAGCTGTTAGCGTAAACTGCTCGTCAACTATAAAGTACAAGAAAATGCAACTGTAGTTGGGAAGAGTGTGAATTTAGGCTTAAATCTGAGTCGTTTTGTTAATAATTAGTGAAGGGGATTCTTAAATGTGAACCTATAACAATTCTGGATGATAGTTTTATGTTTGTTATGAATAACGTTTTCGATGGTTTAAATGCCTGAAATTATTTACCGATTTTATTGGATTATTGAGGTTATGTTTGAGTAATTACAAACACACAATAGTTATTATACTGGAAAGGTAATTTTTAGTTTTATATTATACTTTGTTTAGTTTGTTAAATGATTATTGATTTCGTCTATGTTTACTACTCAAAACTTTGTATATTTACGATGTAGGTTTAGAAAGTTCACTATCATAACGATCTCTATCAAAAGGTTAATGTTTCATTAAGCTAATTCTATGGTCTAGCCTATTATTTGATATTTTAATTTCAACAGATAGTTCTTTTTTTAGATTTTTTGATACGAATAGTCGCTATTATTCAGTGTTTGTAAATGTTGTTCTGGAACTGTTGTGTTTTATGGATAACTTATGGGTCATAATTCCAGAATACAATCAATTTTAATATGTTTGCTTCACCAACTCTGCCCATACGCAGTTTTAGTATCTCTAACTTTTTTTACTAATGAAAGATGAAATAGAATGTCTGCTGCCATTTTGTAGTTAGTCTATGGCTACACTTACAAAAATGCAGTTGCAACTTGCCAATCTCATGTCCGCTCTATGGACAATCTTACTGTACTTTAATAATTATGCTAGCGATTATATTTCTATCCATTTATTTAAATAATTATGTATTAAAACCAAAATTATCCGATCTCAATAATTTCAAATTGCAACTGCTTGCTAACAATACAAATTTAGCAAAAGAGAAACTAATATATATATAAAACTCTTTAATATTCCTTAATTGTACTTTGAAGTTGCTGCCACGTTCAAGTTAACTTAACTAAATATAATTAATAAAAATATCCAGTTGCACAATGTTGTGTAATCTTATTTAACATAAACGAAAATTACACTCATAAATCAGCCTACACAGTTTTCAGTCGCTAGTGTTTTATTATGTAAACTTTTCGTCAACTATACCGCAGTTTGGGCACGAGAAACAATAGGTAATGTATTAAAATAAAATAGTGTTTCGTGTTTAACAATGATGAATTTTAATGTTAATCGATAATTGGTATTTTTAATAATAAATGATTAAATAAATTCGCGTTTTATATTAAGTTAAAAATGAAAGGTTAATTTGAACAGATAGTATAAAGTATCACCAAAGAACCTTGGTTGATCAAGTTATATTTTACGTACTACGTAGGCCTACTGTAAACAGTTGAGGTTGTAATCCACTGCTAATAAGGTAATTTTAAGAACTATGTCAGATTCTGTGATTTATTTATTCGTATACCTTTTTAATATTATTGGTATTTTTTTATGTTCTACGGTTAAATAAGTATGTAAGCAAAACTCTTAACTTTGTTTTATTTCATAAAATAATCAGCCCAAAACTAATGTGTTTTCAAATAACCTAGAACAGTAAATGTCAGCAATAGTTAGGCTTATAGGCTTTGCCAAAGGTACAAACTTATCCCCACCTGACTATGTCGGTTTTTATTGCCCATCACAACGCTAATCGATGGTAAATCATCGAGAACAATCCACCAACTAAGCATTCAAATCAATGCCTATTTTTGTAACACTGTAATAAAGTAAGATTTCTTGGCTTCATATTTGAGCATTTCAATTCTTAAATTGAGTAACTTCATAGCAATACATGCTATTGCTAGTGGGTAAGATTTATAATTATATTGAATAAATATGTTGTCGTGAATGTCCGCAGTTGTGTTCGTTGCGGCCAGTCATTTTAAGTTCAGCCACATTCCGCCAGGTTCTCTTTTAATTACTTTTTTTGGTCTGTCAACCGTGTTTTATACTAGGAGTACGCTCTTATATCGCGTATAAGGATTGAGTGATCGCGTAAAATAAAAAAAAATGTTTCAATTGCCAATATACCACATGGGCCCTCCATTATAACTGCAGCTTGACAATGACATACAAATCCAGAACACGACAAACAATGAGGCCTGAAACCTGTCAATCAGTCAGACAAAGTGCATATGAAGTAGTTACTCACCCCTCAGTCTCACTGAGGGCTGTATCATCTAGGCCCTCATAATAATATTAGCTGCATAATTATTATTGCTGCTTCGGGAACCATAGGCGAAAAATTGGTTTTTTGTTCAAACATCAACAAACCACAACCAGATGAAGTGATATAATAGCTCATACAGACGCTCAGACTAAGCCGTAAGGCGCAAATCCTGAGTCTAATAAATAGTAATATTCCCAAGTTTCGTCAGTTTATGTTCATGAATAACCGAGATATAAAATTTGCCCTTTTCTCCATAACAATAACATTAGACAACGTACTGTGTTTAGGATTTGTAATATCTCAGTAACCAATTGACATAGAGCAATGATCAAAATACCAAATTTTTTTAAGCTTAATTCAATGGTATAATTTAAAATTTGATTCAAATAAAAATTACATGTGAAAACCCCAAAAAAACGATTTTTGGGGTACAAAAGCCCCCCAAAACCCCCCTTAGGATGGTGCGATTTGTCTGGTTTTCGAACTCGTTCAGATAAATGGTACTTTACATATTTGTACCAAATTTTATTCAGATCGGACTTTTTTTACGAGAGTTATCGTGCTTACGGACACATATATATATATATATATATATATATATATATATATATATATACATATATAAAAATTTGAACGAATGGTGTTTTTGGCATCTGGGGACCTCAAAACGAAAAGTTATCATAGTCTCGGGCTTAAGTCTTCCCATGAGACCTACGGTAATAGCTTCTTCCCTATAGGGGAAATTCGCTAAAACCGAAACCAGGGTAGACTTTCATAAGTGGAACGAAATAAAAAACCGAATGAAATTGTTCGATAGGGTATAACGATTATTTAGGTTATTCGGTTATGGTTTCAGTTAGGCCTATTAAGGTTTAGGTTATTTAGGTTTCAGTTAGGCCTACCGTAAAACAGGCTTGACTCGGACACTTTTTTACTATTTTTAGGTTCTAGTGCCTTCCCATTAACGTTGTCGCCAATAAAAACCAGACCATTTTAAAGTGTTTGTACTATTTACAATATACATTTACCTTTAGCCTAACTTATATATTATTATGTTGGATGTTATTATAACAAAAATAAATACCCCCGTAGCAGCCAACCTGCGTACTCAGAGAATTTCCAAAGCATATATATATATATGTACCTTAATACCACATAAAGCCAAATACCAAGTTTCATCAATCTACATTTTTAAATAAACGATTTATGACATTTTAATTATTCTCCATAAGAATAACATGGCGGCTGAGTATGCAGGGTTGCTGAAGCAAGTAACCAAAAAATTGGGGTTTTATCAATATAACTGAAGAAGGTAAAGCCACATACCACATTTTATTAATTTATGTTCATATTTAAGGGAGATAACACGTTACTTATTCTCCATAAGAATAACATGGAAGCTGAGTAAGTAGGTTTGCTGCTACGGGAACTATCAGCCGAAAAATGTTTCTTAGTGTAAATATCAATATACCACAACGATATGAAGCAATATACCAAGTTTCAACAGGAAAGTTCATAAATAAGCGAGATATACAATTTTTCTTATTCTCCATAAGAATAAAATCGGACAACGTACTGTCTTTAGCACTTTCAATATCTCTGTAACCATTTGACGTAGAGCAATGATAAAAACACCAAATTGTGCGTATTTTTAAGCTGATTCCAATGGTAAAAACTAAAATTTGACTTTTTCAACGATTATTTGTAAAAAACTAAAACAACTTATTTTTAGGGTACAAACCCCCCCCCCAAAAATACCCCTTCGGATAGGTCGATCTGTCTGGTTTTTGAAATTAAAGTCATAAATGCTGCTTTAAACAATTATCCCAAATTTCGTCAAAATCAGACTATTTTTACGAGAGTTATCGTGCTCACGGACAAATATATATACAGTTTTGAAAGAATGGTGTTTTTTGGCATCTGGGGACCTCAAAATGAAAAGTTATCATGGTGCCGGGCCTAGGTCTTACCATGACGACTACGGTATTAGCTTCTTCCCAATAGGAGAAATTCGCTAATCCCTAAAGGGTAAATTCGCTAAAAATAAATAAAAGTGTCCGGGTTAACCTTCACATACGGTCTTGAACCGGACATCCACCTAACTAACGTTATAACGTATAAAGGAATCTCTTCTTCCCATAGTTGGACGGTGTTTTGAGGTCTGCAGGTGCCTTTGGACCAATCAAAGGCTTAAAAGTGAAATAAATACAAAATTGTTATGGGTTGGGGATGAAAAAAGGGTATTCTTACGTCACGTTTCAGCTGTTTATTCTTTGCAACTAAAATGAAACTAAACAAAGAACCATTAGGGGAAAAGACGTTTAAAAGACAGTTAGAAACAAGGGGCCCATTATATTTTCCACGGACATGATCACTTATGGTCGATTTAGACAAAGAATACTTTTTCGCCACTGCTCTTATAATTAATACCGTATCAGAGCTAAAAACCACAATGTTGTTATTAGTTATGGCGGGAATACTGTGTTTA
The DNA here is from genome assembly GCA_963675035.1 of Allygus modestus. Taxonomy (NCBI): domain Eukaryota; kingdom Metazoa; phylum Arthropoda; class Insecta; order Hemiptera; family Cicadellidae; genus Allygus; species Allygus modestus. The sequence goes on from OY776111.1 coordinate 138,200,421, forward strand.
CGGCAGAAACGAGTCGTAACGGTTGAGAAGAGCGGAGCGACTCAGAGGAGAAACGATGGACGACTATGACGTCACTGCTCACAAGCATGACGTCGTAGTTTTCTTCTTTTAGGCATGTGCCGTCTGCTGCTGTTTGAACTGACATCACAGATCACAGTCTATGACTGTCAGAATAGGCTTTAGGCACTGACTATATACATGAGTCGCTCAGTTTTGTCCATACATGTATTTTATTACATAGGTACCTTCAATTATAATTATTCTGTATTATATGAGTGACCAGATAAATTAATATGTTTTGAAGATAATTTGTATGGTGCAGTGTGACACTTATTCTAGGCTCTGCCAGTCTATCATAAATATATTGGTACTTAACGGATAGTACAGGGTACCACTTATTCATGTCTGCTGTGACAGTTAGGACTCTGGGTTAGTTTATCTTAATAAAAATAAATACCCCCGCTGCAGTAAACCTGCATACTCAGCGAATTTCCAATGAATATATAACATAACACATTAAAACACTTAACAGGATTCATAAGAAATGTATTCACAAACAAGCGATATTTAAAATATTTATTATTCTCCATAAGAATAACATTGGGGATGAGTACGCAGGTTTGCTGCAACAAGGCACACAAAATAATGGGTTTTTATGCAAATATCAATACAACTCAGCTAAGTGAAGTCACATACCAAGTTTCATCCATATACATTCATAAATAAGCGATATATAACATTTTAAGTATTTTCCATAAGAATAACATGGGGACCAAGTACCTAGGTTTGCTGCTACGGTAGCCAAAGGCGAAAAATTGTTTTTTTGTGCAAACAACAATAAACCACAACCAGATCAAGCCATATACCAAATTTTGTCAGTTTATGTTCATAAATAAGCGAGATATACAATTTTGCTTTTTCTCCATAAGAATAACATTAGACAACGTACTGTGTTTAGCACTTTCAATATCTCAGTAACTAATTGCCGTAGAGCAATGATCAAAATACCAAATTGTTTGTTTTTTTATGCTGAATTCAATGGTGAAAATTAAAATTTGATTTTTTTAATAAAAGTTACATGTGGAAACCCCAAAAAACCCATTTTTGGGGTACAAAACCCCCCCAAAACCCCTCTTTGGATGGTGCGATTCATCTGGTTTTCGAACTCGTTCAAATAAATGGTACTTTACAGGTTTGTACCAAATTTCATTAAGGTCGGACCTTTTTTACGAGAGTTATCGTGCTTACGGACACATATATATATATAAATAAATATATATATATATAAATTTGAACGAATGGTGTTTTTGGCATCTGGGGACCTCAAAATGAAAAGTTATCATGGTCTCGGGCTTAAGTCTTACCATGAGACCTACGTTAATAGCTTCTTCCCTATAGGGGAAATTCGCTAAAAATTTGAACGAATGGTGTTTTTGGCATCTGGGGACCTCAAAATGAAAAGTTATCATGGTCTCGGGCTTAAGTCTTACCATGAGACCTACGGTAATAGCTTCTTCCCTATAGGGGAAATTCGCAAAAATAATTGATGGTGTCGGGACAAGCGGAACTCAAGAACATAAATGTGGTTGAAATATTTATGATAAACTAACCTACCGGTAGCCTAACTGCTGTTGCGTGCTATAAATAATGGTACTCTATATAATTTTTAAATACCAAATAGTCAAACTTCCGACATTGTGGATAACATACATAAATAAACATCACAATAATGTGTAACTTATTAGCCTATTATGTTAAATTGACCAAGCTTAACTGTTGGTCATCAACAGTAAAACTGTTCTGCAGTTAACATAAGCATTTAGATCTATAAGTGCATTTTAGGAATCAATGTAAGGTAAACATTACAGCAACATGTGTGGGTTGAACAAAAATTTATAATAGGCTTTTTTATTTTCTGGGCCTATGTAAAAACTCAGGGAAGGAGTTTTTAATAAATTAAATTAGACTTGCTGACTGATTTTAATGTAGGATACTTCACAACCATTTGTACTAACTCTCTAATAAATAAATCCCTAACTAACGCCAAACAAACGCCAGATCGCAAATGCAAACTTGTGAGTCAGTGAATAAATTGTGCAAACAAGTGAATCCACTTGAAAACTACGACGTCATGCTTGTGAGCAGTGACACCATAGTCGTCCATCGTTTCTCCCCTGAGTCGCACCGTGACAAGAGTCACATCCATGGAGTATAATTAAAGTGTTACTTAAAAACATTTACACTGATTTTGAGTTTGAAAAGTTTTGTATGTGGAAATTCACTTCCCTCACGTCAGCGTGCTGCGTGCGAACTCGTTTTGTATTGCTATAAGTAAGCATTTCCAATTCCATCTAAATTCAGTTTGGAGTAAACAAAGATAAAATATGATTATTTTTCACTGAAAATGTACTATATTCAAATCTATTAATCAACCAAATTAATAACAGATAAGAATTGAACAGACATAGTAAATGCTTTAACTACTGATATTGAAAATATTTCCTGAAGCCTTACTGATAACTTTTTAATATATTTTAGAAAATAAATAAAGAGAACCAAACAATCCATTTATTTTCCAAGCATTGTATATTTTTGATTTGAGTATATATGTTTTTAAATCAGTAAATAGTAACAATAGGTGCTCATTGTGTATAGAGTGGGGTCGAATCGCTGATTGTATTCGTAAAATATACGTTCCGGTAGTCGTTCGGGCCTGTAAAACGGGATTGGGCTTCATTTTTCACTGGGAAAATGAGGTCCGATTGTCAATTGTTACGATTAATCACGGTTAGATTGTGAATTTTGGCATATATTGAGGCTCTGTCATCATTTTCGGTTAATAAACACCACGTTGTGGCCGTCGATTTCGGACTTTAGAATGCGAGGAACGGTTGTTTTTGTCAAATATAATGCTGTGAAATTGCCTATTTTGTTTTGCTATTTCCGTGGATAATATGCTGTGCGCTTGCCGCTTCAGGCCAATAAAACGTGGTCTGCTATACCAACAAATTCAGTCATATTGGTGTTTTTGAACACCATGTTGCGGTAAAATTTAAACACGGCCTAAAATGCGTTTCGGACATCGGTTTTGGTATATAAAGCACGACCCGGCTTTATATATTACCGAGAAAATGCGGTCCGATTGCCGTTTGTGAGCGATTAAGTACATTTCCGGCATAAAATACAGTTTGTACTCAATTTTTTGGCCGACAAAAAAATTTGTGGTCGTGTTTATGACTCATGTATATAGTCAATGGTAATATGCTATAAATTTATCGCAAAAAAATACCGATTTTGGCTGATAACTACATACGCCCGGTCGGAAAATTTCTCTAAAAACCCAGTTTGCCCGTTTTCAGGCTAAAATGCGGCTCGATTGACGTTTTAGGCGGCAAAGTGAAAATATATTGCTATTTTGGGCCGATAAAATGTGTTTCGATCTTAGTTTTGGTAAAATCTTCGACTTCGAAAATTACATACTTTGATACTTCCGCTGGCGTGTTAGCCTTTAATTTATTTTTCTTACATCCATTCAGTGATATCTTTTGGGATATCAATGTATGGTGCAACAACTAAAAATAATTTAAATGCTATTTTGATAATGCAAAAAAAATCTATAAGAATAATTTATAACTTAAAACCCAGAACTTCAGTTAAGGAAAATTTCAAATCAGAAAACATCATGACAGTTTATGGAATGTATGTTTTTGAAACAGTTTTATCCGTAAGAAATAGATTTCAGGAAATGGAGCTGGTTGGTAATAATCATGAACATAACACCAGAAATCGGGGACGCATCGCAATAAGCTCTCACACTCTGCAACTTTTCAAAAAAAAACCTATATATGCTGGTTCAAAATTTTACAATAAAATCCCAAAAGATATCACAGATGAGGTCTCAAATAAAAGATTCAAAATTAAGTTAAAGCAGTATCTCATCAACAAAGCTGTGTATTCTTTCGAAGAGCTGTAGTTTTCATTCCTATAATAAATTCTAAGACCTACGCACTTGTTTAATATTATTCAATACTGAAATAAGACACTATTCATGTATGTATGTATTACTACAAACGAATAAAGATATTTTGAATTGAATTGAATTGAATTGAAGACAGCCACACACTACCGGACTTTTTCCCGAACAAAACATCGGACCGATCAGGATTTGGGGTCGAAGGGAGAAAATCCTGTAGTTAATGGGGCCTCCGAACCAGACATCGAACAAGACTTCGGACCAGACATCAGACCGAGCGCTCACGAGGCGGTTTTTTTAAGAAAGATCAAAGAAAGATTTGTCCGATGTCTTGTTCGGGGGCTGGTTTGGGGTTCGGTAGTGTGTGGTACCTCCATACGCTGCTCCGAGCGCCGGCGCTGTCACGAGCCTCGCCGCTAGTGATACGACAACGGTGAGGGTTGCAGTCTTGACTGTTGTCATTTTAGTTTCCAGTTCACTAGTTTATGTAAAGTAGTCTGCACGATGGAGTGGTCTGAGGTAAAAACTTAGATGTTTATTTCCGAGTACAACAATAGGCCAGTTTTGTGGGACGTGACCCATCCTTCACTACCACAAAGTGAAGAGGAATGACGCTTGGAGAAAAGTGGGTTAAATCATGGGGAGGTGGGTGACATGGGTTAAGTGGGTGAAATCAACAGACAAGTACACTGCCGACTTGCACAACGGCAACTAACGTCGTCCCCACCGTTTTTACCCCGCTCGGTGGTTTTCGCGCTCAATCTGTCCGATCCGATGTCTTGTTCGGGGTCTTGATCGAGAAGAAATCCGGAGTGAATTTAGCTACCTTTGTGCCTTGCTTCCTGCTCGATCCGATGTCTTATTCGGGCAAAGGTCCGGTAGTGTGTGGCCGCCTTTAAATTACGGTTTGGGTATAAACTATTGTGGTTTCCCTTGGCCGATAAACAACGTTTAGGCCTACTTGTCGTTTTCGGTTTAAAAGTTACGGCAACCATGAATTGCGGTCAAATTGCAAATTTTTATCCGAAAAAAACCGGTAAAACCGGTGCTGATTTTGATCCATGAATTCAAGGCAGTCGTCTTTTTAGGCCGATAACACACATATTGGTCAATAAAACGCGTTAGGATATTTTTTACGGCCGATGAAATTATTATTGATATGGAATTTTTATCAAATTTCCAGGGGAGGACTCCCGGACCCCCACCCCTGAGGGGTATTCTATACACCCCCTCCCCAAAAAAACGCGGGTATTTCCCCCCACCCAATGTGACTCCCCGGATCCGCCCCTGATCGTGCCTGAATTTTACTTTGTAACAGTAAGTAACAAATTCTTCTGTAACTTTAACAAACGGATTCTAAATTACAAAAATAGCGAAAACTTACATATAACAAAGGTTAGGATGTTGGTGATTGGAGTAAAATATCCCACAGTTGTATACTTATGGAAAATTGTTATGGAATAGTTCGGGGACACCCTGCACATTTATTTAATACAGTATTTTAAGAAATTAATATGATCAATGTATTATGATTAAAGAAATTTTTTAAATTGTAATTCTTAAAATTAAAAACCATTTTATATTTATAATTAATGTTTTTAAAATAATAATTTTATTAGTTTTTAATACAGTAAAGCTATCCTAGCTTATTTGGGCCTAGATAATTCTAACCTCTAAACCGGTAATTAAAATTCAATTTTTTGGATAGTTCGAATGTTATTACCGCGGTCCCTTGAGATTCTAAATATCCGAATTCCACTGTATTTAAATGTGCTCACAACTGTGTCAAACCTTTTAATGATAAAATCTGTATAGACTACAAGAAATTTACTCATCAAAACTATAAAGTGAACGCTCAAAATAATCATATATTTAAGATGAGTTGTCAGCGACATTGAAAGGCACATCAGTGGAAAATAGTAAGCAACCCAACCCTAGTCAACCAGTCGAGCCGCGGGCCGTGCGCCCCGGACCGACGAAGAACGAGTAGACGGAAAGACAGTGCTGCGTGGGGGGAGGGGGAGAAATGAGGAGAACACGCTCCTCTCTACCCCCAGCCAGATCACACACACTCACAGCACTGGGCGAGTTGTCTTCCTAGCGGCGCGCAGTGGCGACTTGTAGAACTACTGCTCCTCACTGCAGGACTAGCCTAGCGGCCAAACACCCTTAACAAATTGTAAATGATTACATTAAGCTTCTTGAGTTTTTTTGTCATATGGAATCGTCAACACAAGCCGTTGAACTGTTTCCCTGGTGTAGGCAGTATAGTTCTTGTACGATAAGCTGTTTTTTAGTCTTAAAAAAGTTTATTGCTGTTGCTGATTGTTTAATTGTAATTTTAATATTTTTCCTATCGAACTAATGTTTAAACATATGGACGCAGCAGTGAACTCGCTAGGTTGAAGGCAAATGAAAATGATTTGTATTAGGCCTAATCAATAAATGCCGTCCCGCACTTCTCGCGAATACGCCTGAACACATATACGGCCGAACTCCGAATGTTCTGAGTAATCCCGAGAAGTGTGGGAGCTGCACAAACTCTTTGGCAACAGTACACTATCGCCGAATGATTTGCTCAAATGCTACACCGAGTGATCGGAACGAGTCGTGACAACGAATTTTGCACCAAATTAAACGAATGTGCACAATGAAGTAACCAGTACACGCTCGCCCAATACCATGCAATACCATGCTCGCCCATTCGCTTCCGCTCGTCACATTTGATTCAAGCCAAAAACCAGACAAAAATCGGAGCACAGGCAAACACGAATCATGGCGAGGTGAACTCTCCCAAACATAAACGAGCAAACTGAGTAAACTATCGCGCTCGCTTTTGTTGGGCCATTGTGTACTGGTAGCAAGAATATGGGACGGAATGTTCAGTGAACATTCGGGAGGATGTCCGGTCGAATGTTTAGGCCTGGTCGCGAGATGTGTGGGACAGACTTAACCTATATACGATCTTTGCTTAACAATCACTTCGCGTTTGCAATGTTTTGGTTTGGCACGTAACAGATGATTCTCACAAGCGATTTTTTTTAGTCAATAAAAGCACGATGTATAGGTAGCTATAGTTTGTTCTTTTTTCTGTTCTTACAAATGTTAATTATTGTCATATTGTAAAGTTGCATTGGTGATAGCCGTCAATAAATAAATAAATAACCAAAACATCTAATTTTATTTGGTAACTTACCGTACGTTTTATTAACGAGATATTAATTTGTTGAACAAATTAAGACTTTCTACTGTTAATGAGTGGGAATTATATTTTCTTGTTGACCTTTGAGTTGTCATTTTGTCGTCTGTCGTCTGTCTGGAGTCTGGACCAAATTCCCTTAGTTCACCGGATAGCCTTCAGTTCACAACAGATTGGCAGGTCATTCGGTAACTATCGACTATCGTATTATGAACTATCGATGTGACTGACGGTCGTAGTCGACAAGTCGATTAGCGCCGTCTACATGGATATGTACACCTTTGGTACACACACAAACACAGTCTAGTCTTAGTCTTAGTCTATAAAACGGGAAAGAAAGAGGACACACTGGCACTGCTCTGCTGTATTAATAATTGTAGGTTATCTCTTGTCTGTGATAAAACGCATCAAGTGATACCAATTAATTAATGTGTTAACAAAAACATTCCTCACTGGCCAGCTCTACCTGCCAGTTTAGGGATAGGCCATTAGATCTTTCTTCAGTATAATTGTCCATATATAATTCGGAATTACCGTTAGTAACTTAAATAAATAACTTCCAAATCATGGACTAAAAAATTCCATCCTCGTTAGATTTTACAAGTTAACTCTAGCTAGGTTTATTTAAACCATTTTGTTAAATAAAGTAACCTTTGTTCGTAGCACCCCAAAGTGGACGTTTTTGCTCAGAAATATCAATTTGTCTAATTAATTTCAGCACCTTTTCGAAATTTCTAATTTTATCTTAGGTAATTTATAAACAATATAGCCTACCCCATGGTACTATCGGATGTATTTGTATTAGACCTGTCTATAAGTCCAATAACAACATCTTTGTTTTTAAAATCCTACTGTATACTGGTAATAGCAAGCAAGCATGCAACCTATTACAACGCCAATACTTGTGCATAATGCTCAATAGAAACGATAGTTAACTTATTTGTTTGCAGTCATTGAGCAAATATTCCTTTATGAAATTAGCCTCGGTTGATTGTCTGTTCTTGCACAGCAAATTAAATGCTAGTATTTGCAATGTAAGTAGACCATATTGTGTTTGCCCTTTTGTATAGGCCTACAAGAATGTTATGCCTACTTATTTACCAATAGGTAAATTAGTAATTGTAATAGTAATCGTGAATTTGGTTACTAAATGGCCCAACTTAACCTTCGCAGTAGGCCGAGTTTGTTTGGTGTAACTAGGCCTACGACAGTTAATATGATCTTGTCACCTTTTATTTCACATCACTCCTTACTTACCTCTCCAGTTAACTCTCCTTGACATTTTAGGCTTAGGCCTAACTTAATACCTTATCACTTGTCATTGCTAGACTTTTTCGATTGCTGCAGGATACTTTTCAGCTAATTATTATTTCATTTTAACTACTTATTATTAAAGATGTGTAATTTCATATCAATAATTATTAGGAATTAGGATTATGCTTTGTAGAAAAATAACTTAAGTTATGAAATCTAACTAACTCTTAAAACTAAAATGCATCACACTGTCAGATTTAATTTCAGATCAAGAAGTCTCAGAGTCAGAAAGAAAAATAAGGGGGGAGAGCGATGCCAAAGGAAGAGAAATGACAGGTCAATTTAGGTTATGAGCCAGGGTAGGGACAGGATGGGCTAGGGTGTGTTCGTAACCCAAGGTTAAGTAACTTGTTTCTTGTCCTTATCTTTATTTTCAGTAACTCTTACTTTAAATGGTAGACAAAGTTTACAAATATTTCTTTTAGAGATGCTTCCCTCCAAATTACTCGTAATACACTTTTAGATAAAATACTATCATAATAGTAAAATATCACAATTGTAACCGTATATATGTTGAAGTGATGAGATGAGACTGCAGCAGTGGGCAGTGCAGACTCTGTCCAGCCTAAATAATCAGCTGCAGGTAACAGTCGATGTATTTCAACAGTCGATGTAGTTCATTCGATAGAGAGTGACTAACCGAATGACCTGCCAATCTGTTGTGAACTGAAGGCTATCCTAGTTCACCATCCGTCAGGCAAGGTTTTGACATAGAGTACCAATAAAGTTATTAATTATAATAGTATGTAAAAATAAGAATGCATCTTTTAATTAGTATAAAATAAAATATACATACAACTTTTAAAAGCTAATAATATTTAAACCTTAGTTTTTGTGTTTCAAGTTACGAAAATAATTTTTTTTTCCTAGTCAACATGAACATGAATAACTACAGTTTTGTAGTGAATCTATGACACTGTGACTTACGTTACTCTATACTTGAAACATAGACGTTGGCTAAATATCAACGATTCAAGTACCACTAAAATGGCTCCCAATGTTAATCTTATGGGATAAAAAATAGATTTGTTTTAAAGATAATTTTATTATTACTTATCCAAATATTCCCAATAACGAACTCGACCGAGATTTCGTACTATAGAATCTATCTCTAAAGTTTGAAGTGGATCTGTAGAGGCGTTTTTGAGTTATTTATGACAAAGACACGCCAGTTCGAGTTGATTCTCTTACCAATGTAAGCAGTAAAGTTATGTATAAGGATTTCGTTTCACTCAATCCAACTAATCAGCTTTAGGTGACACTTTTACTCACGTATAAGTTTCATGACTTTCTACCTTTTTAGTATTTTAGTCCATGGGTCTATCCGTTCAAGATGGGGAAGAGGAAGTAGCAGGGTGACTCATGGGAAACGGATGAATTTGGATCAGCTGTTGAATTGTTTTTGCGCGTGGTAGGGAGGTTGAGGTTATGTCATTGCCTTGAGTGTGACCTACCATTTTAGTTTCGATGAATCAGTGGACAGTACAGCATTGTGTGTGTTTATGCGACACGTTTAAAATAATGGTGAATCTTCAACACAGCGAATTTTGCCAGCACTTCAATATTGAACGAAATGGAGTAGTTCCAAGCCGAAATACGCTGTTAAAGTGGGTTGAAGCGTTCCGAACAACAGGAAAAATGAGCAAAAAGAAGCCAACAGGCTCTGCTAGAACTATGAGGACGCCTGAAAACATCACCAGAGTTAAAGCGGCGTTAATCAGGAGTCCAAGCCGATCTGCGCGAAGACACGCACAAGAGCTAAACATGAGCCGTGATTCTGTGAGGGAAATGTTATGATACGATCGGAAGTTCCATCCCTATTAAATATAGGTGGTCCAGCAACTTAAAGTGACAGACCATGCAAAAAGATTATACTTTGCAGTGGGTATGCAAGTATTGTTTGGTTATGAGCCATCCAAATTTAATATTGTTATTGATTGATGAAGCTCATTTCTTCCTTAACGATAAGGTCACAGAATTTGTCCTGCTGTGACTACTTCCTGCGGATGATTTTCCGAGCACACTGGAAACCTGTATTCTAGTGGATGGCCACCATTTGTGAGACATAATTAAAAAAGTCTATTTCTTATCAAATAATATGCGTTTACCTTTAATTCTCTATCAAGAAAATAACAATATTTGTACTGCTTATTTGATAAACGTCCGTTTCCCATAAGTCACCCTGTATGATAATTTTTGAAAGGTAGCAGACATAATTAATTACTGTGAGCAGCACTGTGAACTATACTTTGTATTAATGATAGGTATATTTGAACCATTGTGCTAAGTAATCTGTCTTAAAGTAGTGCTAAAATGCTTGTTAGGCCAAGCTGGCTTTTAAACTGCTCAATATTTGAGGTTATGTTATGTAAGAGGTCATGCTCGTATGTTGTCTTGAAAATCCAAGGTAAGCGATGGTAGCATCAATAGCATCAATAGCATTTTTGTAATATTAAAAATCCATTTGTATGTAAAGAACACCTACCCTAAAGTAAGCTATATATATAAATGTTCGTTATGATGCTTGATGTGTCCAAATTTATAAAACGTTCAAAAATCCTTTAGGGGGTTTCCCCTTGGACCTGCTAGATTTAATGTGTATATAATGACTATTAGAATCGCATAACGACTATTAGTAATACTTTAGGTAACACTGCTAAACATTTGCATTCTAAAGTCGTGGCGGTGATTTTTTTAAAGTTTCTTTCACAAATTATGTTTATGTTAGCTAGGAAAGTTATTTACATCTTTCAGGGGTTGTTATAATTTAAAGTTGTTTGTAATAAGTTAGTCCCTGATAACTAATAAATAATAGTTAATAAATTTAGGCACTAAATAATTTTATTAACTATCAGGGATAGTTAATAAAATTAACTATCCCTGATAGTAAATAAATGTAGGCATAGTCGATAAACGTAAGAAGACCGAAATTTTTAATGTTGCAGGACTTTTGAAATATTCTGTGAAACTGGCAATAAAACAACCATAACTTTTTGAAAGCTACCAAAACTGAGTATATAATCTCCCATTTGAGACTGTTGGCATTTATAATTCTTTCAACCCTCATACAATTACCATTTATCGTATCTTTAACCTGCCCTATAACTCAACTGCTAACCTAAGAAATTCTGAGCTCGGTACCTAATTAAACATGAAACACGTAATGGATCAGTTTCTATGTCGTCACTTAAATACTTTATTGAATCTAAATGCTTTTATCCTCATTTAATTGAATTTACAAAATATATAGAGTAGGATGTTAGCCGACTTGATTTTCGCCATTAGCAGATAAGGATAGTCAAATCAAGCTACTAATTATAAAAATACATTTTAATTGGAATTTTATTTTTATTTGAAGTGTGATCGATTATGTGACTGTTTTTTAATTCATTCACGCGATTTTGTTATATGTAGTGTTTTATTCAATATTTTACCTCAACTTAGATACCACCAGGATCTTAATAGCCTACTACAGGCCCTTGTCCTAAAACACAACTTTCCAATTAAAATCGAATTATGCGTGCATTTTTATATAATGAATGTCACTATAATTGTCGCTAACAATCACTGATCGGTCCTTTTGTAATAGTTTAAAAGGCCAATAACAAACAAATGTTAATACACACATTGTTTAAAACTATTATAGGATTTGTTGTCATGCTTCAATGAGTGCGATATATAACAATATCTGCAATGCAATGGTTTACAATGTTGGAAAGATACGATATTAATTAAATGTCTCAGCCAAACTGTCTAAAGAATAAATGTTTACGATTTAAATATAAGGATATTTGAAGGCTTGTTAACCATTGTTTTAGCAAATAAATGGGATCCCTCATATTAAAGTCAGCTGTAGATGCTCCCTTACTCACAAAATTATTAGTACAGTTCAAAACAGTTAAACAAAAATTATAAACTATAACATTATGATAGTCAAAACTGTATTATATATTATATATTGTATTGTATTGCAATAAATAAGGTATCGTCTAATTTGTGTTTAAATATCATACATTTTTGTTAGAGCAAATATTTTTATTAATTAAATGTATTTACATAACATTTTGCATTACAGTTGTAATGACCACAGTCTTCAAACGGCTTATATATAAATGAAGAAAACAATAAATGTAACAAATATACCTCGTATAACACTTTAGCGATAAAATACTCGTCTAAATAATCAGAATCGGTTCCTAACTAACATTTGTATAGACATTACAATTGAAATTAAATACAATCAACAAAAAGATAAATTAAATATTTAATTTGATTAGAAACTACGGATTATTGATAGCGTTACAAAATACTACCGACTATTTTTTTGTCTTTTGTTTCAGACAAGGTTAAGTTGTTGGCGAAGATATAAATAAATAGGTGTCCTTTTTAAAGCCAGTAATGAAAAGTCATATTTGTCATAATGCAAAATGAAAATGAAAATGAATTTTAAGTTCAGCTTAGAATAGTATTGTTGCCTATTCCCAAAAAGTTAGATGAAATTAAGAAGTTGAAGATTTATATAAACTTATGTGACCGCCATTGTTGATATAATAAATACCTACCAACTCTTGATACATTCAGGACGCAATGTCGAAAAATACTAAAGAGCGTCTTCATAGGTGTACAAGATGTGAAAAATCCTTCATACAATCATCGGCTTTAAAATGTCATATGTTGACGCATACAGGTGAGCGTCTTCATAAGTGTCCAAGGTGTGATAAATCCTTCATACAATCATCGGCTTTAAAACGTCATATGTTGACGCATACAGGTGAGCGTCCTCATGAGTGTCCAAGGTGTGAAAAATCCTTCATACAATCATCGGCTTTAAAACGCCATATGTTGACGCATACAGGTGAGCGTCCTCATGAGTGTCCAAGGTGTGAAAAATCCTTCATACAATCATCGGCTTTAAAACGTCATATGTTGACGCATACAGGTGAGCGTCTTCATAAGTGTCCAAGGTGTGATAAATCCTTCATACAATCATCGGCTTTAAAACGTCATATGTTGACGCATACAGGTGAGCGTCCTTATGAGTGTCCAAGGTGTGAAAAATCCTTCATACAATCATCGGCTTTAAAATGTCATATGTTGACGCATACAGGTGAGCGTCCTCATGAGTGTCCAAGGTGTGAAAAATCCTTCATACAATCATCGGCTTTAAAATGTCATATGTTGACGCATACAGGTGAGCGTCTTCATAAGTGTCCAAGGTGTGAAAAATCCTTCATACAATCATCGGCTTTAAAACGTCATATGTTGACGCATACAGGTGAGCGTCCTCATGAGTGTCCAAGGTGTGAAAAATCCTTCATACAATCATCGGCTTTAAAACGTCATATGTTGACGCATACAGGTGAGCGTCCTCATGAGTGTCCAAGGTGTGAAAAATCCTTCATACAATCATCGGTTTTAAAACGTCATATGTTGACGCATACAGGTGAGCGTCCTTATGAGTGTCCAAGGTGTGAAAAATCCTTCATACAATGATCGGCTTTAAAACGTCATATGTTGACGCATACAGGTGAGCGTCCTCATGAGTGTCCAAGGTGTAAAAAATTATTTTCACTGTTAGGAAATTTGAAGAGTCACATGTTGATACATACAGGTGAGCGTCCTCATAAATCTCCAAGGTGTGATAAACCCTTTACACAGTTAACGAATTTAAAACTTCACATGTTTACACATACAGGTGAGCGCCCACATAAGTGTCAAACATGTGATAAATCCTTCACACTATCAACGGATTTAAAACGTCATATGTTGACGCATACGGGAGAGCGTCCTCATAAATGTCCAGGGTGTGAGAAATCATTTTCTCGATTAGGACATTTGAAGAGTCACATGTTGAGACATACTGGTGATCGTCCTTATAAATGTCCAATCTGTAAAAGAGGCTGTACTCACAAAGGACATTAAAAAGAGCATGTGTTCTTGCACACTGGTAAGCTTCCTAATAAGTTTCCAAGATGTGATTAATTAACCCTTTACACAGTTAACGACTTTAAAACTTCACATGTTTACAAATACACGTGAGCACCCACATAATTGTCCAAAATGTGTTAAATCCTTCATTCAATCATCAGGTTTAAAATGATATATGTTGACGCATATAGGAGAGCGTCCTCATAAGTTTACAAGGTGTGAGAAATCCTTTTCTCGGTTAGAAAATATGATGAGTCACATGTTGAAACGTACTGGTGAGTGTCCTTATAAATATCCAGTCTGTAAAAAGGCTGTACTCACAAAGGCCATTAAAAAAGCATACGTTCTCTCATACTGTTGGGCATCTTTATAGGTGTCCCAGATGTAATAAATCCTTTACAAGTTTAGGACATTTGAAGACACATATTTTGACGCATGTTTTAAGCGTCGTCCACATTGTTTTAAATTCAACAAAGCCTTATCTGTCACAACAGCTGATAAGTGTCATAAGCAGTGCAAATCGTTCCAGGACATTCCGCCATGCCATGTTGTAATAAAACGCTTACCTTGAAATGTACTGGGACGCCCTTATACTTTGTCACCGTCGTAAATGTTGTAGGTTAAAATAATTTCACCTATGACGATCGTATTTCAAACTATACTGTGGGCCTTATATTTGTTAATGGCATTTCATTGAGTACCTCTACGTTTTTGGGAGTTTTAGGAAACCATAAATTGTCAATAAGTGGATAATGTAAGATAGCAGGTCAAAGTAAATTAATATAATATAATTTATAGGCCAAGAATAAACAATTGTTTCGGGAATATTACAAGGTTCAGCACGCTGCTTATACAAAGCAGAATATAATTGATGGTTGTAGGAAGCTCAAATTATACTACTCACAGTGACAATCCAATGAACACTGTTGAAATGCTTGTTGTTACATTGTAACGGTGAATGTTTTGTTTGTGTGTTAGGAATGAAACATTCATATGACATGTTATTAGACTATGTTTGTTTCATACAACTTATTTTATGCGTTATATAGACTAGTATTATGTATTATGTTGAGTGCGTCTTGATTTATATTTGGTATAAGCTACATTTAATTATGTCTTATTTCAAGTCAACGTTTAAAAAATGTACATCTCGTATTTCTGAAAACGCTCTGATGCTTTAATAAGTATTTGTTCGTAAACACCTTACAACAATATATTTAAAAGCTCTGTAAATTCCATTATTATTATTTGTTTATTAAG
The DNA here is from genome assembly GCA_963675035.1 of Allygus modestus. Lineage (NCBI taxonomy): Eukaryota > Metazoa > Arthropoda > Insecta > Hemiptera > Cicadellidae > Allygus > Allygus modestus. The sequence continues at coordinate 138,216,095 of OY776111.1, forward strand.
ATATTTTAATTAGGCACTTATTTAGACTGTTAACTGTTAGATTGTAAATATGTTAAGTTTTTTTACAGGAATGTTTTGCAATTAGTAATGTATTATTTTGCGTAATATTAACATAATTTCATTTATATAATGTAATTAATATTTTTTCTAAATATTAAAGCTTCATATTACTGGTTAATTAGAGTAAAACAAAGCTGTAATTTATCTTACAGATTTTAACTGCCCATTTAATTACATTATTAGGGATTGTGTTTGAACCAAAGCGCTTTAAAAAAAAAATACAAAATAATAATTTAGGACAAAACGTAGAAGTAACTATTTTTGTATAGTATATTGCCCGAAAATAAGGACATGTAACTAATTACGAATTTAAGCATCAATACCTTCTCTACTAATATAACAAGATATTTACGTAGCACAAAGAGTATTAAACAATAAAATATAGCATTACTTATGAATTTCATACCTCCTAAACAATGTTACAAGTTTGATATGAAAATGTTGTATTAGTTTTTCTGATAGCTATAGGGATGTTGTTAAGATTATACCTAGTATGTGTACAAAATAAAACCGTTGGAGATGTAACGTGATATTTATTTTATTTACCTAGTTATGTCGCCCAACCACGTAGCCATGTCGTTAAAATAATGTAACATACTGAGGAAGTAATTTTAAAACAGTTTAAAATTACTGATCCTTAAGAAAAAGTCCTTTCATCTAGTCCTTCTGTGGTATTGACACCCTGGAAGAAATCTCGCCGAGTTGGTAATAATTACAATACGTTCTAATTTAACGTTTGTGTATAACTGTTTATCACGGTTTTATGTAATAATCAAGGGAATTATTATTTATAAAGGTGAGTACCATTTGCCAGGTTTTCTTTGGGTAACAAATATTTACCCAAAACAACAAATAAAAGAACTGCCATTCAAAGTAAAAAGTCAACCACTTATTTTCCTTGTAAAAATATAACTGAAAAGTCAGTCGAAATATAAAAACATATCTTTACTTGTTTCAGAAATGTCTTATTAAAATTAATACTTCGTATTAATTCAAAACGAGCTTTTCCCCCGCAATATTTTGCTGATATAATCCTTGTAACAGCTGTTAATTGAATCAAGAAAAACACATGTGACATAAACCAAACACAAATCTCCTCCATATGAATAACATGGGAACTTGGAAGTCCCATGGGGCAGAGCCCTGGGGCCTAAATCGAAATTCTGGCTCGACAATAACTTAAAACTTAAAATTATCTAGTGAATAAAAAAATCATCAAAATCGGTTAACTATTAACCTCAAAAAGTTGGGGAACAACAATCAGGATTTTTTTAAATATGTAGATAACAATACATTATTTTTTCAGGTATATTTTTCAATGCAATACATCTAATTGAAAGTAAGCAGAAGAAAATATCAGAGTACAGTAATCGAATGACCTGCCGACCTGACTGTTACCAATATTTAACAGTGAACATACACAACTGCCATATACCCTATCTATCGCCTTATTGTTGTAAATATACTCTGTTTGCCTTTTCACATTGGACTTTTCAACAGTGCTGATTTGTATATATTTATTTAGCAATCATGAAGCATTCCCTATTTTTATTTGCTGATAAATAATGAAAATTTAGTTTGGATTTCTTAAAAATTGCAATAGTAAATGTTTAACTTAATGCGTAATAACCCATAACTCACTGTTTGTACGATCAAAATTTGTATGTCTTGGACAAACAACGAGTATCCGTACTTTCTTAACAAGTACTTACTTTCTTCCTCGTTGGTTTACTGCTCATTACTAACCACAACTTGTGAGGTTATGTTGCGTTTGTAGCTGTGGTTGGATTGTGTGTTATGACAGTCAAACAATGTGTCTCTTCTATTTTACAGTCTTTCCACACAATTTACAGCATCAATATTGAAAGCGCTAGTATCCCGATCGTTATTTATGTGATGTTAGAGTAGCTTATTCTGACTATCCCGACTTTTCACTATACGGATAATAATGCCGCCACATGGAGTCCGGATAATCCAAGGTTTACTGCAATAGTATAGCCTATTAAAGAATATTTATTCATCCCAATTGGGTTAACTCTTAAGTATACTAACGATAATATTAAAATTGATTTTGAAATGGAAATTAATTTTCTTTTATATTACTGAACCATCATTGGTCCCAACTTGTTTTTATAATTGATTCTTTACTGCGTTTCCAAACCTCCATTCTGCCAAAGTATCCGCAATATTTGTATTTATTTGTAGGAGTAGGTCTATATTTGGGATATCCAAGGGTAAATTACAGTTAAATAAAAGAATTAAAAAAATAGTTCAATAACACACATGTTAAAAGGTGTGATGTGTGGTTGTTTCTTTTTTAAGATGCTATCTTTTTGAAACTAGTTGAACACCTATAATTATTTGAAACTCAAGAGACAGATGTAGACACGTAACAAAAACAGTAGTCGCAAATGGTCTGGAAAGGGGGGGGGCCTTTTACCTTTTTGGAGTACTACGTGATTCACATTGTTAAAACCTCAAAGTATCAGAGATTTTAATGATATGATTTAGTGGGGATCCCAAATGTCCTCTTGGATAGTCAAGAATGTCCTTTGCATAATGTAACTTTCCTCGGTAAGCTAATGAAAATTCAAAAATACATATTTAGGCCTACCTTGATTTTTCCCTACTTAGAAGTCGATTTGTGGATGGCCTCAGCCATTCTTTGACAACTTCCTTGATCTCCTTGTCCTTGGCATCGGGAAATTGTTTCAGGACACCTCCTAGTAAAAAAAACATAAATTATTTTTAATGTATTTAACTTACTCAAAAACTATTGTCATTTCAATATATGATTGGTAAAAAAGGTTGGAACATGAACTTGAGTATATTTACCTTAAATTATAAACTAACCTGAGCATTTATAGTAAATTTGAGTAAGCTTACGGTAGTGTAGAAACAAACTATGATGGATTTATAAATAACTTCACTTTTGAAAATTACTTCCATACCAGTACCCAAAAACACAAATAGGCTATATAGTTTGAAATTTTAACTTTTAAATACAAACAAAAAGAAACATTACAATTTGTTGACCTGATTAAAGTATACAACATTTTAAAATGCATTATAAATGATTGAGTATAGGGCAGTGATATCAAGTTGGCCCCAGTTCCCCAGGTCGATCCTGAGTAAAAACTGAAAATTTTATGAATATATGAGACAGTAAAGTCAAATGACATTGTTCACTGTCCTATTAATTAGTGATCCTGACAAATGAATCAGCTGACAAAGAAGTCAGTAACACAGCTAACTTACATCATCTCAATCATTCTATACTGAACTCATAGTTCATTCACGTTCGGCTTAAGTTATAAGTACATAACCAAATTTAGGCCTACTTTGAAGTTCAATGAACCCTAATCTAATACAATAAAACCTCACTAATCTGTCATTGACGCGACAGAGAGGATGGTCTTATCACTAAAACATCAGATTATCCAAGGGATTATCAGAATATTTATTTAAAATAACATAAGTTTAATGAAAAATAAAAGTAATTGGCAATACAGTCTATGATATATGTAGGATTAAAAAACGGTTTAACAGTGTACTTCTGCACGTTTTCTTATTATTATTAATATTTCTTATTATTATTATAAGGCTGGCCTACATAACACTCCATTAGAAAAAATGTTTAATTGAAATATAGGCCTAAGTCGGTATTATCCAATTGTCGTAATTATATCATCGTATCGAATTGCCATATACACTCTTGTACATATGTAGGCTATACACTTTCATGGTTCCAAGCAAACTGATCGCCAAAAGACCAATCACCGCCATTGCCCTCTGGGTTGAGCAAAGCTTTGAAATCACCCATTTTTAAGATCTTAGTATGATTCAGCTAGCCTAAGTTTGATTTTAAGGAAGAGAAAAGATCCTAAAAGTAGTCTAAAATGTTTTTCTAAACAATGGTAACGTACTAATTTATTGCTGACAATTGAAATTTCACCAACTTACGCCTGAAGAAGTTAAGATAGGGCCTCTTTAGCAAGTTTTTTTTTCAAAAATTATCCTAAAAAGTGGGTTAGGCCTATATATTATGCCCATGGAACATCCATCACCACGGCTTTATCTTCTTAAGTTAGGCCTATTAAGGTAAGAACCACCAAATTCCATCAGGTTAAGAAGAAGCATCTTAAAAAAATCTGTCTGAATTTGGTTTTACAATAAATTTTGTGCCTACGTTCCATTCATAGTGTTTTGTCTGTTTACCAAAAGGGCTACTTAATAAATTGAATATAAAAAGTTTAGGTAGGCCCTACAAATTCATAAACGGGACGATATAAAAAAACTATTTAAATTGTTCGATATACTTACATCGAACAATTGATTGTGAATATTTTATCTTATGTATGCCTAACTTAAGTTGTGTTGTAGTTAGGTATTATATAACTTTTTTATTTGTTAAGTTTTAAACTTAAAATAAAAAAGAAATAACTTAAACGTTAACGGTACGGTACATAAATAGAATAATTTATTTACAACATAAAATTAAAAAACAACAAATTTCAAAGCTTTCCAGGGTATAGATTTCTGGTTGCTCGGCATGTAGCATGTAAAAAAACACGATCTCCATAGATCCGATACAATGGTTGTTCCTGGCAAATACATGTTTCAGTGGAATCAACGTTTGTTATCTGGACAAATTTCAAGATGTATCTTCCACATCTTTGATATTTCGTACCCATCCGTACCGAACATAACCGATAAACCTAAGTATCTATTCAATATACCGTATCGAACAATTTAATTCGGTTTTATATATCTTTCCGCTTATGAAAGTATAGCCAAAGTTTGAATTATATAAGCACTTGTTATAAATGTTATTAGGTCTCTTTAACATATAAAACAGTTAAAAATAAATAAATCACCCATTTAAAGCAGGAACGAAACCTTAAAAGCTTTGGTAGTATGAGGTCGGCAACTTACCGGTATTGGAATTGACAGATTTATTTATTGATCGTTCCAGTGGCAATACACCAATTTAAAGATTAAATCAAGTTAAATACAGCATGAAGCAATGTCTGTTTAACCTCCATTAAGCATAGCCTCTTTAAACTTATAACCTATAACAACTTGGATAGTTTTTAAACCTGAAGTTTACTAATGGTTGAAACTAGTAGTACCGGTAGTTATTATTAGGTTAGACCTACTAGTTATTAGGTGCACTAAGGTAAAATAATTACGGTTAATAGGTATTAGGTTTAAGTTAGGGTAAAACGGGTTTTTAATGAAGTTAGGTAGGACTAGCATAACTTTATTGAAAACCTACCTAAGTTAACTATTTGTTAAGAGCTAATAATCAGTTTTAATTTCTTACCTTTGTTAAATAAATGATTCGCCAAGTAATGACATTTGGATTAATCCAAAATCCGTCACACTACTTAACTAAAAACTTACATAGGTACTAAACAACTTTGCAACGAGCGTTATCACAAACAATAACCAATAATCAAATAACCTAAATAAAAATGTAAAGACATGGAACGATTCGTCTGCTTGTATTTTCTTTTTCTTTGTAACGCAGGCTCGCGTGCTACTTTGCTGTTTTGCACATGCGCCAAATCTTGCCATTGGCCCTGGAACGGTCCTATAGTTTTCTCATTATGCCGCACTGATGTGAAGCGGGAAATGGAACTGATTTGAATTTTATTAATTTACTAGTTTTTGCCCGTCACGGCTTCGCCCGCAAACACAAATGTGAACAGCCAGAATCCCATAGCTATATAATTGTAATGTATAATTATCTAACATTAAATAAGGATTTTAATGTAATAACAATAAATATTATTAAGTTTATATCAATTTGAAAGAACAAATCCTGACAATCCCCGAGAGTAAAAAAAAACACGAAACCAAATTACAAAAAGTGTTAAAAACAATACCCTGAATTTGTTTTTTATTCGACTTTATGTATTTGATAATAAATGATCGTGATAATAAAAGTAGCCATTTTAAATGAAAACTTTATATCATATTTATATAAATATAACAAAATAATATTTTATCTTACTTACAATAGTTAGAATAAGTGCTGACAATTTAATAGTAAACCATTAAAAAACAGGTGTTATGATATTTTTAAAATTTTACTTTCCAACTATTACTTTCAATTGATTTCAATGTGTTTGTCGCCAAGGTAATAAATTAACACTTGAGGACATGATAATTTCTTGCTAGTTAGCACATTACTCCTAAATTACTAGTTAAGACATATCAAATAATAATTTCAAAAAATCTTGAAAAATATACGTGGTTATCACATTTTACATTTTACGACCTTTTCACCTTTACATTTTTACGTTATTTTCTCGTGAAAAAATATATTATTTTTCACTTTTACATTTTCACCTTTTTTCACGTGAAAATAACATTATTTTCACATTGTGTGCCTACTGGGCAAACCAGATTGTATGTTAACTTATTAAAAATCATTATGTACAATCCATGCGACATTTATAGTTGATTGTACCCACATTGTACCCAATCGTTCAAGGGGAATAGTGGTGGGAGGTATTCACTATCCCTCTCGCACTACCTCCCCCACATTCCAAGCACTGTGAACAGACCTGTACCTTAGCCGCCTTTACTTGAGTTGTATTAATCGTATTGTTACGTAAGTTTTCCTTGCAACCTACGTGAAAATACTTAACTAGAATCTAATACTTTCTGCACTTTATAAGTAAGGTCAAATGTATTTTTCGGTTGTGCATTTATCGCGATAAAAGTGTGACGAAATAAAAATAAGATAAAAACAATGTTGTTGGACAAATTCAAATAAACAGAAATTACAAAGTCAGGTTATAAAACGTTACCGGTATGTGTTTAGGACGGCTTATGTTTATTTTTTAATATTACTTTTAAAAACTGAAAAAAAACATTTTTGGGGTACAAAACCAGCCCAATATACCAATTCAGATGGGTCGATCCGTCTGGAACCTAATGTCATAAATGTTGCTTTACACGTTTGTACCAAATTTGATTAAAATCGGATAATTGTTACTAGAGTTAACGTGCTTGCGGACTATATACAGATTTCAGAGTTATCTGAAATACACCGACAATCCTTGGGAGATTGTTCCTGAGGTTAAAACAAACAAAAAATTACAAATAAGCAAATAGCCTACCCAGATAGCAAGGTATATTTTAAAAACGTTTTTAAAATGTTCCATCGTTTCGAAAATATTTTATACATTAAAAAACATTCCAAAAATATTTTTAAAAGATCCTAGTAAAATATTTCCTATTAAAGGTTGAAAAACGTTTTCTGTACATTTTAAAAACAAATTTCCGGAAACATTTTTTTAGAAACGCGTTTAAAATGTTTTCATCAGGTGTTTCAAAAATGTTTTTAGTTTGGTGGAAATAGGATATTTAGAAAACATTTTAAAAATATTTCCAGTAACATATTTTTTAAGCTATAAAAATATACCTTTTTAAAACGTTTTTAAAACCTAATTATAAGAATATTTTTTAATCTTCTAATAAACTTGAGTTAAAAATGTTTCCTTTTATTTTTCGGAAAAACTTTTTTCTTTTATGACAATGTACATATGTAAAATGTTTTAAGAAGATTACAGAGAAAATATTTTTTAAGTTCCAGCTAAGAAACGTTTTAAAAATGAAATTCTAAAAATGTTGTTAAATTATTTTTGTTTAACTTGTTCTACATTTTTTTGTTATTCTGAGAAAACGTTTTTTATGTATTAAAAAATATATATTTTTAAAACATTGTTGAAAGATGAACAAAAATAATATTTTCAAATTCCAGTAAGGAAACGTTTATACAATATTTAAAATAAACGGTATCAGGAAACTGACACATACTTTCTCCCTTTTAGCCCAACTTTAATGAATAAATTACTTTTTATTTACTAAATATAGAATACAAAGCACGGTCGAATGTACAGAAAATCTTGTGAACAAGTTGTTTTAAAAAACATCCACCCAAATCCCTGCTTTGGAGGCACTACAGAATCAATTGCTACACTTGTGGTTTAAAGAGGGGAAATACCCCCTATTCCCCCCCAGGGTTATTCAGGGGCAACATATTTCGAATTAACTCTGTTGGTCAATGCTAAATTGACAAGCATATCAAGTTTGAATTAAATTGATCAGTAAATAAGAGAGAAATAGTAATTTTTGTATTCCCCATAAGAATAACATTGGACAACGTACTGCGTTTATCGCTAAATGAAAATTTCAATTTTCTCCGAAACCAGCAATTGTAGAATAGTAATTCAAAATACCAAATTATTTAGTTTTTTGAGCTCTTTTTAATGGTGAATAGTATTATTTTTTATATTTATGTATTTTTATGAAAAATCCAAAAAATTGAATTTTTGATGTTTTAAGTCCTGTAATTTCTGAACCCGAATTTTTACAGCAATGCGGGTGGTGTCATTTTGTTGGAAAACTAAAGTTCTACAAAAGACTAAAATTTAAACAAAATCGTTAGAGCCGTTTTTGAGAAATTTGGATTTTTCATGTTTTTTGGCAGTTTTTGGGGGATAATTACCCTTAAAAATCAAAAATTCAAAAAAATGAAAAAAACGCCTGGAGATATCGTGGATTAGTACCTACATACCAAATTTCATCAAAATCTGCCCATTGGTTAGGGCTCTAGCTCTGTACACATCCACACAGACACACACACACACACACACACACACACACACACACGGACACACACACACACACACACACACACAGACAGGACAGACATCACGTAAAAACCACTTTTTTGGGTTCAGGGAGCACCAAAACGAATATTTCCACTAACAACTCAAATTCGAAAATTTTGACGAAAACAATACTTTCTCCATATACTATGTATAGGGGGAGAAAGTAAAAGTAATCATACAAATATTTCTAAATCCTTTTTAGAATTATGTTGAAAACATTTTACTTACTTTCTCAAGGCGTTTTACCTTTAGAAAAAATAAATATTTTGAAACAAAAAAGTTTAAATTTTAAACTGTGAAATGAAAGCATCAAAATTCCAATAATAATAATTTGTTTGATATCAAAGATACCATCGTCAGGTAAAATTAACAGCATAAAAAAAGGTTTTAATTTTGACATAAGAAATCAGCTGTAAAGAAGAAAATATGGTAATTTAGTGAAATACTGTAAAGTAAATATAAATAAAAATACAGTTCTTAATAATGTATAAAAATTACTATATTGATTACTATATAAAATTTTTTATTATTGGAATTTTGATGCTTTAATTTCAGTTCAATTTTTTTTAAGTGTCTAGGAAAATATTTGCCGGTCCCATTAAAGAAAAATATGTATGGCATAATTTGTTGAACATCTTACAACTATTTGTAAACACACACTTTTTTAGAATAACGAGTTTGATAGTTTTTCATTAGGGATTCAAAAACTGGTTTCCTTTGGTTAAAATAAACACTTTTAAGACAGTTTGATAAAGATATAAAGAAATTGTCAAAAAACATCAATCAGCTAATTAATTAGCCATGATAAAGACACGTTAACAAGTTGTATGCAGTTATTTTCTCTATGGTCAATACCGCCGTGTCTTAGCACATAGCCACCCTCTAAAAGGAGTAGGCCTAAGTACGTCAAATAATTCCTACTAACTATCTACACACATTAGTTAGACCAGGCTAGCAGTTAAAACCCCATTAGCATCGAAAGAGGAGGTGCGGGATGGGGATGTCCGAAGTCCAGCGTGCTCTTCCGCGGCATTTCACCCCAACTCCCTTCAGAACAAAGGTATGGACAGCACACGGTCTGGCGGCCCACCCTCCTCATAATCCTGAAGGGTTCGCTTTTGTTACCAAACACAGTCTATAGTTGAAAACGTAAAGCGCGCTTTCTTTCTCCGATTTACGGTGCGTTTCCTGGTGAACAACTTACAAATTAGATAACCAATCGAACTTCAGACGTTACCATTGTTATTATTAGTGAATTTCCTTTGGAAAGTGAACATTAGCATGACCCGCACGGTGAAACTTAAGCCCGGGACCGCGATAGAAGTTCCTAACGTGACCCCCTGAACACGTTTTGGGGGGTCGTTCAAAATTGTATATATATATATGTATATATATATATGTATATATATATGTATATATATATATATCGACATATATATATATATACATATATATATGTGTATGCACTCTAGCGGTCGCATTTTTTGTCCGATTTACTTCAAATTTGGTAGGGACGTTCCTTTCTATAATTTGTTGGACAAGTTCGTTGGGCAAAACAATCGGAAAACTCTAAACCCATTTTTTTTGGGAATAATCTTTCAAATTTCGAGTTTTTGGGCCCAAAAAGGGTCAGAAAAGCCCCAGATGTAAAAGTAATGCATGTAAAAAGATGGGAATTAGAAAGGCGAAAGTTTTAAGCCCTCTCTCGTCATTCTAGCATAAATATTTACCGAGTTATTAAAGAAAATGTGTATCGACCAAACACAGTACGTTGTCTTATGGGGGTTTTACACTAGAAAAGCCTGTTATTCCTTTGTTAGAGTACTTTTATTACCCCCACTAACCTCACACTTACTTTATTAAAGTATAGTATCCCCAAAATACTCCGATGAATTTACCACTATCATCAGGGTCAAAATACATCAGGAATGCCGGAAAATTATAATTAACACGTTACAGTTATCGCAATTTTCAAAATACAATATCGTTGAATAACTTTTTTGACGTATTACCATTTAATAAAACTACTCGAATTGTATTAATGAAAAATATAGTTATACTTGTATTAGTATAAACATACATTCGCGGAAAAGTGCTGGTAAATACCGCCCATAAACTCATAATTTCCCGCAGTATTCGTAAAATATCCCCGTCGCAGCAAACCTGCGTACTCAGCGAATTTCCATTAAATATATATGTCTTGAGAACACATTAAGCCACTTAACATGATGCATAAGAAATATATTCATAAATTATACTGTAAATAATTACATTTATTAGCGTGTAATCACTTTAATCACGTAAGAACGAGGTTACAGTAATACTCGTTTTGTTGACATCTTTATTTTGTCGTCTGAAGTCTGGAGTCTGGAGAGGTCTAAAAGTCCTATAGTCCAGCGCTCGGCCTGCATTCTTTTACATAGAGTACGGTACCAATAAAGTTATTTATTATAATAGTATTTAAAATAATAATGCATCTTTTATTTAGTATAAAATAAAATAATCATACAATTTTTAAAAGCTAATGATATTTAAACCTTAGTTTTTGTGTTTCAAGTTACGAAAAGAAGTTTTTTCCTAGTCAACATAAACATAAATAACTACAGTTCTGTAGTGAATCTATGGCAATACATATATACGTTACTCTATAGTTGAAACATAGACGTTGGCTAAATATCAACGATTCAAGTACCACTAAAATGGCTCCCAATGTTAATCTTATGGGATAAAAAATAGATTTGTTTTAAAGATAATTTTATTATTACATAATCAAATATTCCCAATAACGAACTCGACCGAGATTTTGTACTATAGAATCTATCTCTAAAGTTTGAAGTGGATCTGTAGAGGCGTTTTTGAGTTATTTATGACAAAGACACGCCAATTCGAGTTGATTCTCTTACCAGTGTAAGCAGTAAAGTTATGTATAAGGATTTCGTTTCACTCAATCCAATAAATAAATAAACATGCACAATATAATTGTAGCACTAGATGAGCCGGGATAATTGAAATAAAACACTTCCATCTTGCATGAGTAACCTATATTTTATATCGTCATCTCTGGACTGGTGGTACCAACATTACAGTAGTAATATAGCATTAAGTAGGCTATAGGCCAGTAACTAATAAACGTTCAATACATATATATGACATCCCTCTTCTTTTGGGAAAATAAGCAAATAAGAAAATAGTAACTAAAACACGCTTCATCAATATAAATCAAGTTTCTTTCATAACAATAAAATATATAAAAATAATTGTTTTGAATCTAAATACATTTAGGCCTACTGAGTAACATAGCCTAATTAATAAAACAAAACTTTTGATTACCGGTAACTTAGCCTAATTAACAAAACAAAACCTAATTAACATAAAGCAACTTCTTTCTCTTTCTTAGCTCAGAACACATGTTATAAATCTAACCTAATATGCTTGACTATTGCTCGGCCAAAACGGGTTCTATATGGTGGCCTAGATGTCGTTGGTGTTACCTGATTTCTAAGTGGTGAAGACCTCGCAGGACCTTCCTAAAATCCAAAATAACTTTTTGCAAGCTAGCTCTGTTGTTTTAGAAGATGAAAATAACAGTTCTCTGACATTGTCGGCGGTCTACTGTCCTCCACCCCATATCATTGATAAAGATCAATTCAAAGATTATTTTTCGTCTCTCGGCTCAAAGTTTATCGCAGGGGGTGATTACAATGTCAAACATACGTATTGGGGCTCAAGGCTAATAAATCCTAGAGGAAGGACGCTTTTAAGAGCCGTATCAGAAGGCGGACTCGATTGCATTTCATCAGGAAAACCTACATATTGGCCTACAGACCGAAACAAGATTCCAGATTTATTAGACTTCTTCGTTTTAAAAGGTATTTCACAAAACTATGTTCATGTTGAATCTTCCCTTGACCTCTCGTCTGATCACTCTCCTGTACTCATGACATTCAGTAGTTCAGTTTGCTTAAAAGAAAAGCCCCCATCTCTTTATAACAAATTCACTGATTGGGAATGCTTTAGGAGAACAGTTAGCAACAACGTTGACTTAAAAATACCACTCAAATCCCCAAATGACTTGGAGGAATCAATTAACTACTTTAACACTACTATTCAGGCAGCAGCTTGGCAGGCAACTCCGAAATCGGAGGCTTTCAAGACAAAATGCTTCAACTATCCTATCTTCATAAAAAAGAAAATTGCAGAAAAGCGAAGACTACGGAGGATTTGGCAAAATACCAGAAGTCCAATTGACAAGAATAGATTTAACAATGCAGCTCAAACATTAAAAAGGAGTTTGATAAAGCTAAAAAACGAATGGTTTGATGATTATACTAAAAACCTGTCTCCTACCGAAGCCACTGATTATTCGCTGTGGAAGTCTACAAAGTACTTGAAACGCCCTATACAACATATTCCACCTTTACAAGCAGGAAATGGTGCTTGGGCTAAGACAAACACTGAAAAGGCATCTATCTTTTCAGATTATTTCTCTAAAGTATTTCAGCCTTTAACGCCAAATCCCCCAAATGATGATAGTGAAATTCTTGAGTTTTTGGACTCACCTTTTCAATTATCTCTACCAATTATGTCATTTACCCCTACTGAAATTTCAAATACAATAACTAAAGAAGTAAACTTAAATAAAGCTCCGGGTTACGATCTCATTACTGGGAAGATTCTTAAGGAATTACCAAGAAAGGGTATATTATTACTAACATTTATATTAAATGCAATATTACGTCTACAATACTTTCCAATACAACTTAAAGTAGCACAAATAATTGTTATTCCCAAACCAGGCAAGCCACCAAATGAAGCTTCATCATATAGGCCTATTAGTCTGCTACCTATGGTATCTAAATTGTTTGAAAAGTTGATTCTAAAAAGATTAAATACTGCTATTAGTGAGCAAAATGTGATTCCTGATCATCAATTTGGTTTCCGCAAGCAACACTCTACCATAGAACAAACTCATAGACTTGTAGATGAGATAAAAAATACATTTGAGTCCAAAAATGTCTGTTCTGCCGCTTTTCTGGATGTACAACAAGCGTTTGACAAAGTGAATGATATTTGCGTACTTTCAATTAGTAGAGTAGAAACCATCTTCAGTTTTGAAAAGTGGCGCAAATTGCGGTTTATGATAACTGTACAGCGCTCGACTAATACAGAAATAAATATATATGCCGGTATTGGAGCCTATTCCGAACTGATGAATTCAGTGCTAGCAATCTCGATCACAATAAAAAATGGTAAATTGTAGCGTAATATATCAAACATGAAAATTGTCACATAGCAAAATTGACGTAATGAGAAAAGTCGAGAATACCTGATTTCCAAAATTACTGGATTTATTGGAGTCTATTGCAGCTCTGAACAACTGCAGACGTAGCGGTGGGAAGTTACGCAGTTCCTGGGCACGAAGAGGGCCTCACAGCTTGGTAGGAATAAGGGCCTCACTGCTACGGGGTAGAAGGCGCCTTCTATTGGGAGTCGATGCGGAGCAGTCAGATGTAGATGAGATGAAGCTGAGTGACGTATGTTGTCGCAATCATTTGCAGAAATTAACAAAAAAAGGGCTCTTCTGCCTCATGATTAAAAACACAATATCTTGTATGTTTGACAAAAATAAAATTAAAAAGTAAAACACTTGGCATTTTCTTCCTTGCCAGATAATCTAGCAAAATAATCAATTTTAATTCAATATTTACAGTTAAAAGAAATTTTATGGGCTTTAAACTTAAAAAGCTTGATGTGCCTGCTTGAATAGACTTGAAATTACTTGAAAGTTGCAAATAGAACTATTGTGAAGGTTATATTTGAATTGAAAGCAGATTGAAAGTTAATTGAGTTGAGAAACTTAAATTAAATTCTTCAGATGAACACTGGAGCACACACGAGCGTATAGAGAATTGTAATTTAATAATGGTAAAAAGAAAACCACGTGAAAATGCGTAATAATGAGCAACCGCGAGACACGGGAGTCACCGCCGGTAGACCACATGCGGAACTGAATTTTGCTCGTTACAAGATCATAGCGTCCCTTCCCCCTCTCTTGAATATTTAAAAACTGACCAATCAGCGAAGGGCGCACTATCGCAAACATATTTGAGTGAGTGTCTAAGGAAACTGTTCGTCTGACATGTAGAATACTGTCCATACCGGCCCCCGTGAAACGCACAGCGATTCGCCATAAAAAGGTGTGAAAATTAGTCTCCAGCAAAAAAAACAAAAACAAAAAGAAACTTCTTATGAAGAGAGAAAATGTTTTTGAACTCTTCACTTAGGCAGAGGGGACACCTTCACAACAGGCCGAGTGAACACTCCGCTGCTGGTCCTTATAGTGACGACTCTGGTCACACCATCTGTACCAGGGTGAGTAGCAATTATTCTTCCGAGCGGCCATGACTGAGGAGGTGAGTTGCCATGGAGTAAGACAAGATCATTTATTTTAAGATTCGGTTGATGATTCACCCATTTAGCCTTTTGTTGTAGAGTATGGAGATACTCAGTTTTCCAGCGTCTCCAAAGCTGCTGAGTAATGGCCTGCACTGCTTGCCACCTTTTGAGGCGATTTAAAGGCACTTCCTCGTAATTTAACTCTTGAAGAGCAACCAGTGGTCTGCCAATTAAAAAATGACCTGGTGTCAAAACATTTATCTCCGATGGGTCGGTAGATAAGGGGCAAAGCGGTCTTGAGTTCAGTATCGCTTCGATACGTGCGCACAATGTTTGAAATTCTTCCTGTGTTAGTATTCGATCACCTACAACCCTTTTAAGATGTGTCTTAATACTTTTCACGCCACTCTCCCAAATACCGCCTTGATGCGGAGCTGAAGGAGGGATGAAATGAAATTTTATGGAGTACTCTACAGAGAGATCTTGTAGCTTGCTTTTCGTAACTTCAGACTGAAGTAATGTCTTCATGACCTTATTGAAATAATTTGAAGCCCCTACAAAGTTTGTTGCATTGTCAAGATGCAGGTCAGTGGGTACGCCTCTTCTAGAGATAAAACGTGTGAGCGCAGCAATAAACGTGTCTGAGGTAAGGTCTGAAACAACCTCAATATGTATTGCTTTCGTGGCGAAGCACACAAATAAACATATGTAGCATTTTACAATGTTAGCTCTTCTTAAGGTGTGAATTTTCACGTCAAATGGTCCCGCATAGTCTAAACCTGAAGTCTTGAAACAAGATGATGGATTGACACGGGCTTGAGGTAGGTTCCCCATAACTGGATATACGGTCCTCGGCTTAAAGCGGAAGCAAGTTATACATTTGTGAACACGAGATCGGATTAAGCTTCTAGCTGACAATATCCAGAAGGTTTCAGCAATGAGTGATTGCAGAAGCTGAGGTCCCGCATGAAGGTATTTCAAGTGATAATAATCCACTATTATTGAAGAAATTAAATGAGATTTAGGCAGCAAAATCGGGTGTTTAGCGTTCATACTAATGTCGGCGTTTTTAAGCCTACCGCCAACTCTTATCAAACCACATTCATCCATAAAAGGCGAGAGATTCTTCAGCTTGCTTGGGAATATTTTGTTTTTCTTCAAACTGTCATATTCGGTGCTAAATTCGTGTTGTTGAACTACTCTACATATAGTGTTTACAGCCTTTTGAAGCCCATCTGAAGACAGGTTTCCTGTCAGTTTGGATGTCACATTGCGTGAATTATGTATGAAGCGTTGAATAAATGCAACTACGCGCTGAAGTTTGCTCCATGAAGAAAATGTGGACAAAAAATCATGTTCATAGTGTGAAGAAGACACAAGAGTACTGTCATGTGTTAATTTAAGCTCAGGGATATCAGAAATACTGATTTCTTTATTTATCATCTTTGGCCACTTATCTGAGCCAGATAAGAGCCATTGCGGACCGGACCACCAGAGCGAGTGGGTAACAATATCCTGTGGAAATATGCCGCGAGAGGCACAATCTGCCGGATTCTGCTGTGAAGGTACGTGCGACCAAGCTGTAACTGGGAGCCATTCTTGTATTTGCGCTACCCTGTTAGCGACGTACGTTTTTAACTTAAAAGGTTGAGTGCGAATCCAGTTCAATGTAACAGTGGAATCCGTCCAGGCATGGATAGAATCGATAGGCATTTTTTGTTTCGAGATAAGATTATTAGAGCAAAAAAGCATTAGCTGTGCTAGTAAGTGTGCGCCGCACAACTCCAGTCTCGGAAGAGATATGCGCTTAAGAGGCGCTACTCTGGTTTTAGCCATAATAAGTGTTACGTGAGTATTACTATGGAAATCAGTAACACGTAAATAAACACACGCAGAGAACGCTTGTTCACTGGAATCGCAAAATCCGTGCAATTGTATATTATTTGAGTCAGAAGTTTTGAAATGGCGTGGCAACAATATATTTTCTAGCGAAGATAACTGTTCAGTAAATAACTTCCATTGTTGCGATAAGTCAGGAGGGAGGGGGGAGTCCCATTCCAGGCCTCTTGTCCACAATGTTTGGATAAATATCTTAGCCCATATCACGACTGGCGATAAGAAACCGCACGGATCAAATATTTTGGCTATGTCAGATAACACTATTCTTTTAGTGTATATTTCAGACTGAGGAATATTTATTTTGTAAGTAAAACAATCAGAGCTTGAAATCCACTGTAATCCCAATATACTAATTAATGGTTGTTCTGGGGTGCGAAAAACTACAGGTTGTCCATGAAACTCCTTCGGAATATCTTTGAGGAGTTTGTCGTGATTGGCCGTCCACTTTCGTAGATGAAATCCGCCCTTTTCGAGAAGAGATTTTACATCATTTTGAAGAGATAAAGCGCTTTCTATTGTATCAGCGCCTAGGGCCACGTCATCGACATAAATGTGATTTCTTAAAACCTGAGAGGCGGCAGGGAAACTAACTTCTTCGTCGCGAGTTAACTGCAATATAACCCTGTTAGCCAAATATGGACTACAAGCCATGCCATAAGTGACAGTATTTAACTGATAAACAGAGAGTTTCTTTTGTGGATCATCCCTCCAATAAATGAATTGATAATTACGGTCTTCCTTATCAAGTTCGATTGAGCGAAACATCTGTTTAACATCTGTGGTGAACACATATTTATAACGCCTAAAATTCGTTATGATTGTAGTGATGTCGTTGTGTAGCTTTGGGCCTACATGGAGAATATCATTTAATGATAAGTCATTTGTTGTTTTTGAGCTTGCATCAAAAACCACTCTTAAACGAGTGCTTGAACTAGATGATTTGATCACACCGTGGTGCGGTAAAAAATAATGCGGCTTGTCAGGGGTAGTGTCTGTGAACAATGACATATGACCTGTACTCTCATAATCGCTCATAAACTCAGTGTACAACTGTTTAAACTCTGGCTGAGTATTGAGTTTACGCTCAAGTGAGAAAAAACGCCTTTTTGCCATTAAAAACGAGTCCCCCAATTTTTCGGGGTTTTCTTTAAAAGGGAGTTTGACTGTAAACTTTCCCGTTTCTGAACTACGACTGTAAGTTTCAGAAAAATGCTGCTCACATTTAATATCATCCTCGGTGAGTTTAGAAGGTTCAGGAGGCTGTTCCAAGGTCCAGAAGTTAGAAATCAGTTTACTCAAATTGTCCTCTTGTAGGCAATGAAGTATAGTGTGATTGACAGCTAGCGTATTTTCAAGGTCACTAGTGACCGGAGTTTTACCCATAACAACAAAGCCAAATACGGTGTCTAGAGCATAAGGCATGTTTTCACCTAAACTATATTTGTTGGGCTTTATAATCTGCATGAAAAGATCGGCCCCTATAAGCATCTGTATGGGACCCTTTCTGTTGAAGTTAGGGTCGGCAAGTTTGAAATTAGATAAACTCTTAACTACATTGCCATTAATGTGAGCTGAAGGCATATCTGAGGTTATCTTACTCAAAACTAATACTGGATGATTGTTAGAAATCTTTGTGTTATCGAGCGTGCATATATCTACATTAGTTATACCTTTAGTATTTACAGGAGTAGCAGGAAGAGCCTTAATTAAATTGAAAGGCTCATTTGAAAGGCATGAAAGCAGGTACTGGATTTTTTCAATGTTAGTGAGTGATTTGTTTTTGTGTACTGTCACTTCAAAAACATTATGAAAAGCTATCCATTGAGAAATGTCACCGCTAAATGTTTTAAGCTGTATCTTGGGAAGCCTCACATTGGAATGGTTCTGGTTTTGCGTACTTACAGTAATGTTATGTTCGCTAAAACTTTCCTCGTTACTGGTAGGAAGCAAAGGTCTCAAAATAGTCAGAATATCAACAAACAGATCGCCCAAAGTTGAGTCTATGGTTGAAAGTTCGGCTTCTTCCGTATCAGCAACAGAACTAGGAGTATTTAATAAATTGTCCCGTATACTATTATATTCCTTTTGTTTCTCCGAAGTATCTGTATTTAAAGAAAGAGCTCTTTGTTTATGTTTATCTTCAACTTCAATTATTTCCGATAATGTAGTGGCATGTTCCAATAGTCTTTCAAGTTTCTTTTGAATTAATGAAGACTGACGTTTAAATGTTATAAACTTCATGATGAGACTTTGTCATAAAAAAGATATGTATTAGCTGATGTAATTTAAACACTGTATAATTGCAACTCAAAATTCAAATGTTTAATTGAAAATTTATTTAAGTAAACAATTTTACTTTTACTGAAAGGAGAAAAAAAATATATATTTAAATTAATTTGCACAAATCCTTATTGGATAATCAGGTCTTCAGTTGGGTTGACTTGTAAAGTTTGTCAAAAAAGTTTTCAAGAAAAAATGGTTTTATACACTTTCTAAAATGCTCAAAGTTTACATTTTAACACCAAATTAACACTGGAACACTCACAATCCGGCTCGAAGGACCAAGATGAATGATATTTGCGTACTTTCAATTAGTAGAGTAGAAACCATCTTCAGTTTTGAAAAGTGGCGCAAATTGCGGTTTATGATAACTGTACAGCGCTCGACTAATACAGAAATAAATATATATGCCGGTATTGGAGCCTATTCCGAACTGATGAATTCAGTGCTAGCAATCTCGATCACAATAAAAAATGGTAAATTGTAGCGTAGTATATCAAACATGAAAATTGTCACATAGCAAAATTGTCGTAATGAGAAAAGTCGAGAATACCTGATTTCCAAAATTACTGGCTTTATTGGAGTCTATTTCAGCTCTGAACAACTGCAGACGTAGCGGTGGGAAGTTACGCAGTTCCTGGGCACGAAGAGGGCCTCACAGCTTGGTGGGAATAAGGGCCTCACTGCTAGGGGGTAGAAGGCGCCTTCTATTGGGAGTCGATGCGGAGCAGTCAGATGTAGATGAGATGAAGCTGAGTGACGTATGTTGTCGCAATCATTTGCAGAAATTAACAAAAAAAGGGCTCTTCTGCCTCATGATTAAAAACACAATATCTTGTATGTTTGACAAAAATAAAATTAAAAAGTAAAACACTTGGCATTTTCTTCCTTGCCAGATAATCTAGCAAAATAATCAATTTTAATTCAATATTTACAGTTAAAAGAAATTTTATGGGCTTTAAACTTAAAAAGCTTGATGTGCCTGCTTGAATAGACTTGAAATTACTTGAAAGTTGCAAATAGAACTATTGTGAAGGTTATATTTGAATTGAAAGCAGATTGAAAGTTAATTGAGTTGAGAAACTTAAATTAAATTCTTCAGATGAACACTGGAGCACACACGAGCGTATAGAGAATTGTAATTTAATAATGGTAAAAAGAAAACCACGTGAAAATGCGTAATAATGAGCAACCGCGAGACACGGGAGTCACCGCCGGTAGACCACATGCGGAACTGAATTTTGCTCGTTACAAGATCATAGCGTCCCTTCCCCCTCTCTTGAATATTTAAAAACTGACCAATCAGCGAAGGGCGCACTATCGCAAACATATTTGAGTGAGTGTCTAAGGAAACTGTTCGTCTGACATGTAGAATACTGTCCACAAAGTTTGGCACACAGGACTTTTTTATAAATTGAAGAAGGTTCTTCCTCATTCTTATTTTAGTTTGTTACAATCATATTTATCTGAAAGGTTTTTCCAAATTAAATTTGATAATGTTTTGACCGAACTAAAGCCAATTCAATCTGGAGTTCCCCAAGGAAGTGTTCTTGGCCCTATCTTGTATTTTTGATATATACTTCTGATATTCCCTCAGGTGAAGACGTCACAGTCGCTACATTTGCGGATGATACTGCAATACTGTGTAGCCATGAAAACCCCCAAACTGCCTCAGATAATTTACAAAATTATCTGAATGACTTTCAAGCTTGGCTAAAGATCTGGAGGGTTCGGGTTAACGAAGCTAAATCCACCCACATCACCTTTACTCTTAGACGAGTAGACTGTCCCCCCGTATTTATAAACAACGTTGCCTTGACTGAAGTTGAAAGTGTTAAATATTTAGGAATTCACATTGATAAAAGATTAAATTGGAAAAATCATATATGGTGTAAAAGGCAACAAATGGAACTAAAAATTAGAAAACTCAATTGGCTAATCTGTGGAAAATCTAAATTATCATTGACTAACAAAATTACATTGTACAAAACTATGATAAAGCCTATGTGGACAGATGGTATACAGCTGTGGGGAACAGCAAGCCAATCTAATATTGAAATTTTGCAAATATTCCAGTCAAAAACATTGAGAAAAATTATCTGTGCTCCTTGGTTTGTTTCAAATAAGACTATTCATGAAGATCTGAAAATTCCAACCATAAAAGAAGAAATTACACGATACAGCCAGATTTACCAAAGAAAATTAGAACAACATCCAAATTATTTAGCTGTTAACCTCCTTGACAATAGCGAGTTTACTGACAGGCTCAAGAAAATGTTAAAGTGCTTGAACTGCCATACAGATTTACTTAATATTTTTAATTGGAAGAATGTTTGACGCAAGATCTGTTATTGGACAGCATCTTGCTCATGTTATGTAATTTATTTTATTTTTTTTACTGATTGTTCTATCCTTTTTGAACAGATTGTAAAATTACAAATAAAGTTATAAAAAAAAAAAAAAAACTCTGGACTGGTGGTACCAACATTACAGTAGTAATATAGCATTAAGTAGGCTATAGGCCAGTAACTAATAAACGTTCAATACATATATATGACAATAATCTAGTAGTTAAAACTAAGCCGCTATTAAACTAGGATATTATAAATTCCTAGGGATGTTCAAACGTTCACAGGTTTTATTTTACAATCTAGAAAAATTATATGTTTATGGTTTTGGGTTAGCCGTTAGCATAAACTGCTCGTCAACTATAACGTACAAGAAAATGCGACTGTAGTTGGGAAGAGTGTGTATTTAGGCTTAAATCTCAGAGTCGTTTTGTTAATAATTAGTGAAGGGGATTCTTAAATGTGAACCTATAACAATTCTGGATGATAGTTTTATGTTTGTTATGAATAACGTTTTATCTGATTGATGTTTTAAATGCCTGAAATTATTTACCGATTTGATTGGATTATTGAGGTTATGTTTGAGTAATTACAAACACACAATAGTTATTATACTGGAAAGGTAATTTTAGTTTTATATTATACTTTGTTTAGTTTGTTATATGATTATTGATTTCGTCTATGTTTACTACTCAAAACTTTTTATATTTACGATGTAGGTTTAGAAAGTTCACTATCATAATGATCTCTATCAAAAGGTTAATGTTTCATTAAGCTAATTCTATGGTCTAGCCTATTATTTGATATTTTAATTTCAACAGATAGTTCTTTTTTAGATTTTTTGATACGAATAGTCGCTATTATTCAGTGTTTGTAAATGTTGTTCTGGAACTGTTGTGTTTTATGGATAACTTATGGGTCATAATTCCAGAATACAATCAATTTTAATATGTTTGCTTCACCAACTCTGCCCATACGCAGTTTTAGTATCTCTAACTTTTTTACTAATGAAAGATGAAATAGAATGTCTGCTGCCATTTTGTAGTTAGTCTATGGCTACACTTACAAAAATGCAGTTGCAACTTGCCAATCTCATGTCCGCTCTATGGATGATCTTACTGTATTTTAATAATTATGCTAGCGATTATATTTCTATCCATTTATTTAAATAATAATGTATTTCAACTAAAATTATTTTCCGATCACAATAATATCAAAATGCAACTGCTTGCTAACAATACAAATTTAGCAAAAGAGAAACAAATATATGTAAAACTCTTTAGTATTCCTTAATTGTACTTTGAATTTGCTGTCACGTTCAAGTTAACTAAATATAAGTAATACCCCCGTCGCAGCAAAGCTGCATACTCAGCGAATTTTCAATGAATTAAAACATAACACATTAAGCCACTTAACATGATTCATAAGAAATATATTCACAAACAAGCGATATTAAAAATATTAATTATTCTCCATAAGAATAACATTGGGGATGAGTACACAGGTTTGCTGCAACAAGGAACACAAAATAATGGGGTTTTATGCAAAATATCAAAGGAACTCAGCTAAGTGAAGTTACATACCAAGTTTCATCCATATACATTCATAAATAAGCGATATATAACAATTTAATTATTTTCCATAAGGGTAACATGGGGACCGAGTACCTAGGTTTGCTGCTACGGGAACCATAGGTGAAAAATTGTTTTTTTGTGCAAACAACAATAAACCACAACCAGATGAAGCTATATACCAAATTTCGTCAGTTTATGTTCATAAATAAGCGAGGTATACAATTTTTCTTTTTCTCCATAAGAATAACATTAGACAACGTACTGTGTTTAGCACTTTCAATATCTCAGTCACCAATTGACGTAGAGCAATGATCAAGATACCAAATTGTTTGTTTTTTTATGCTGAATTCAATGGTGAAAATTAAAATTTGATTTTAATAAAAATTACATGTGGAAACCCCGAAAACCCCATTTTTGGGGTACAAAACCCCTCCAAAACCCCCCTTCGGATGGTGCGATTCGTCTGGTTTTCGAACTCGTTCAAATAAATGGTACTTTACACGTTTGTACCAAATTTCATTAAGATCGGACCTTTTTTACGAGAGTTATCGTGCTTACGGACACACATATATATATATATACATATATATATATATATATATATATATATATATATATATCTTCCTATTCATGTGGCGTCAATGTGAAAGATTTTCCCTATCTTTGCGGCGTCAAAAACCAATGTGGCGTCGTATATTTGACGCCATATGGTTTTTCCATGTTATTTCCATAAAAAAAGAAGTTACAATTCTCAAACTCCTCAAGATTGAAGAGCTGACTATAAGGAACATAATCATATAAGGGTTATCTTTTTTGCTTTACCCATTAATTAGTTATTAATTAGTTTCCCTGAAGTTTGTGACGCCATAACATAGATAGTTTATCTGGGTGTTTTGGACATGCAGTTTCATGAGAACGCCGCAAGGAGCGCTCATGTTGTTTCAGATATACTGTATATTCAATATACCACCTTCACGCGTCAGTATACAATTATAATGTTACGGCGTCATGAAATATGGCAACGTTGAACATTCATCAGTTATCATTTACAAGTTTATGTTTCTGGCATCAAAAGCCAGAAGCTTTTCATTTATATACTTTTAGGTACAATATATTGATGTCATGTCTATGCATACGCTTCTCAGGTTAAAATAAATCTATCTGACCTATATCAATTTCTGTGTCAGCTTACAATTATTATGTTCTAAACAGAGTTGTTAGCTTTTCACGTGATTAGCTATTAACATTTAATATACGGCTGAAACATAATATGCCTATACCATAATTTTAATTGATTATCTATACCTATAAAAGACAAAGCCCTCACTCACTGACACACTCAATTTTTAGTTGTAAAAGGTATACGATCAAACTAAGTTTCAAACCCAAATTCATTCACTAATTTGCATTATTTTGAATGATGTGTGCGTATTTCATAAACCTGCCCTAATCCAGTAACAGGCCAGATAAGATCTGAAATATAACTACTGACGGCAATGTAGAGAACCTTATTTTGCTATATCGTATATTTGAAATCGGCAATACATGATCATGATCTTGAGCTATAATTTTTAAGCCTATCCACTAGTCCCTTAATTATTTTTAATATCGGACATGCTTTGCCGTACTTCGAAATTTCTATTTCGTTAAAGCAGATTTACGTTTGTCGTTCTTTTCCTACAAAACTCAATATGATATTTTATAAAATATTACGAACAATCAGCCAAACACAAAGTCGTTAAATAATAGTATCAAAATTATAATTGGTTACGAAAGTCAGTTAACGTAGGACACTTGAGTAGTCCTAAGTATTTGAGGTTATTCTAGATAAGATAATACAATTAATAACAAATATAATAATACTGGTAGGATATCTTGTGGCCTCTTTTTTATTCAGTTTTTCCAAATTATATTTATGGATTTGATAATATTTTAAAGGTAAAGATATTTGTTTTAAATCAATTTACTCATACGATCAGCACTGCCCTGGTCTCGGTGAGGGTTATGGGGGGTGTGTGCTTATATCACTGTTGGCAATACTGAATTCTCCGATTATTCCCACACACACACACACACACAGTTTAAACGTAGGAAGAGACGAAAGCCAATGATGAAGATAGTATGTCATTGTGTCATCATCACGTAAACTTAACTTGAAAATAATGTTCAAACGTCTACAATATAACTGACTTTTACTAAACTTTCAAATATTTAAACCTATGTAAGAATATTTTTGAGTGTGATGATATAAAATGTATCCGCAAAAATAACTTTAAAGTTTAAAGTGAAATGTTACTTTTGAGTTAGCATTAAACCAGATATATTAAAAGCTTTAAGCATCCTGAGTATGATACTCTGCTTTGCCTTGGCTGTGCATCAATCTATAACGAGAGACCGCCCTATTTCCGAAATTCGACCAAGTATTTTTTTAATGTATAAATTCAACGACTATACGAAAAAAGTGGGTACTGTTGCACTCATCTCTCTGTCCCTCTCTCTCTATTTCGCTTTCCCTCCCCCTCCCCCATCATCACTACTAGGTATTTTTTTAACGAGGAGTTAAAATGGATAGCAGAAGGGCATTACCATTCCAGTAATCAGTAGTCTTTTTATTTATGCCTGAAACCTCTCCATCTCATCATCTTCCCGTCCCTCTTCCACCCTTCCTCACAAACAGGTTTATTTTTTAATGTAAAGTTAAAACGGAGGAGTTAAAAGAAGGGTGTTACCATTCCATTAGTCAGTAATATTTTGTATTTATGAATCATCTGTTCTTGCTGTGTTGCTACACATTTATTTGAATAACTCAGCTATTTATCAAATGGAAAACATAACGAAAAGCAGAACGTAAGTTCCCATAAGGATAACATGTAAACTTTGAAGGCCAAACGAGCATAGCCTTAACACCAAATCACAAAATTATTTGCATTCGACACATCCCCTAATCGTACTAAATAATCGTGCAAAGTTTCATAATTTTACGATGCCGCATATCAGAGAAATCGGTACCAGAAAAATCTCCTTAGCCTACAAAATATAGATTATGTCTGAAAAATTTGTTCATGTTGTTTTGCTGGCATTTGTTGTATCAAGAACTGTCAAAAATACAATTTAATCAATAACTGTTCTTCCATAAGATTAACATTGAAACTTTGAAAGCCTGTCGGGAGTCACTGAGGGCCGATGTAAATTATAATAGGTTTCTGCTCATATACAGAACAATACCTTTCTAACGGCATGCGTGAATTCCTCCTACGATGCGCACAAGCTTAAAACGAGGGACAGTTTTGTGCTTGCTTATTAATATAAAGAAGAATGGTGATTTTTCAGCCAAGAAATGCAGATAGAAGGAGTTTTTACTGTCTATACTGCATTAAATACTATTTAATAAAGTCTATCCAGCAGTATGTTGATAAAAACAACTTTTAAAGAATTCCTAATCAATGTGTAACGAATTCAGACATATATATTTCTATATTGCTATTTTGTTTGATATTAATTATCTTAGTGTTGTTGGTAAAACTAGTTATGTTTTTTATTGTGTATTAACTTAATATATTATTAGCTTATCCTAAAAAGATTTAAGAGAGCTAAAAGATAGCTAAAACCATGCGGAATGTTGTAAGTAAAATTAAATACGAATTATTTTTGTGAGTTTTAAAGTTTTGGTAATAAATTAAAATTTATTATTTATTTCAGTATTTGGTGTATTTATTAAAAGCTAGACTATTACAAATAATAACATTATATTAAGGAATAGAAAAAATATCTTTGTTATAAACATGTACCTACATACTCGTACATCTTTGTATTTATGTTAGGGGGCCCCATTTTTGTATACGCCCCGGGCCCCAGAGGTCCTAAAAACGGCCCTGTTTAAGAGGTGAAAAATGTGAAGCAATTTTTGGACTTAGCGAATACTTTTAAAAGCAGACTGAAAATTTAGTGGGCACTAATATTAAACAGGAGATTGGGTTGATAATTTTAAATTATTGTTAGATCCGCCTGTAATTAATAACTATAGAGTCTGATATTTTCGCCAAACCTTACTTAGAGGATGTTTAATTTAATAGGATTGATATCGACAAAATCAAGCAGGTTCTGGGGAAAGCTAAGACCAATAAAGCGCTGAGGTTTGATTCCGTTTGAATTTTATAAACGGGAGCCAGACGCCAGACGCACTTTTAACAGTCTTATTGAACTATTTAATTGCATTTTAGATAATGGTGAAATCCCGACAAGTTTAAAAAAATCATTAGTTTCCCATTACATAAAAAGAGTGACTTTAACCAGGTTACAAATTACCGAAGGATTTGGCTTATGGATGCATTGGCTACATTGTTTACTGGCATTATTTCAAATATACTTCAAAAATTGCTAGCAGACAACAAAATTGATACAGAGTTTCAGAGTTTCAAGCGGGATTCTGTAAAGGCTATTCAACTATTGACAATTTATTTAATTTGTCCTCAATAGCAAAATTAAAACTTTTCCGCTGCTTTTGACAGGATTGATAGGGATGCACTGTATTATAAGTTATATAACATTGGGATATTAATACAAATAATAAATTTAATAAAGAATATGTGTGATCAAATTTCAGGGTCTGTTTGGTGCAAGGGCAGTGTTTCTGAAAGTTTTTCTACAAAGAAAGGCTAAGGCATAGATGTTTGTGTAGTTCTCTGATGTTCACTCTTTTCTTGAATGATTTGCCGGCGACTGTAGATTCGGGGAAACAACAATTAACAACTTACTATATGCAGATGACATTGTTACTGACAGCTGCCTTGACAATTGAATTACAGTACATGATAAATAATTTGGGAAAATACTCTCTTACGATAAATTTAGAAGAATAAAAAATATTAGTTTTTCGTTACGGGGGTAGACTGGGTGCTCAAGAAAGATGGCGATATAAAGGAGACGAAATTGAAAGTGTGAATAGTTATAAATATCTTGGGGTGACACTAATACGAACATTATCTTTAAACACACATTTAGATCAAAGGTTAGAAACAGCAAAAAATACCATCAATCATACGTAGGTGAGCTTTACGGGAAATAAATCAATTCCATTGAAGGCAATATTCGAGTTTTTTAGGGCAATGGCAATATCAATAATGTGTTACGGGGCACAGGTACAGGGTTTTGAAGAACCTACCAAGTGGAGCAACGTTTACGGGTTTTTTTATATAAAGCGTATTTTGGGCCTGCCTTAAAAAACACTAAATTAAATGTTGCGTTTAGAAACGGGAGAAAAAAGCATTTTTGTTTCACTTTGAAGTTACATTCAAATTACATAATGCACTGTCTAAAAATGTCCGATGATCGGTTGCCACACATTCAATCGAGAGAAGTGATAAGAAAAGGGTGTATTGGTATAGGAACTGGGTTGAGATAGCATCAAGACATTCGGTAACGTTATCAGCAGAGTGGGAGAATTGTGATGATGAACCAGCGATGCTCGCTGCGGTGAACTGTTGTATTGTTAGATAAGACGCAGATGTGTGATAAGGAGAGGCAACGATGCGTGCAGGCTGCTGGGCCAGCCGATATCATGAGACTTACGGAAGCCCCAGCTTTGAGTTGGGTAACAGTTCCTACTTTAAAAAGGTATTAGACATTAATATAATTAGGCGGGGTTTTAAGTGTAGGGGGAATTTGGCTAGCTAAACTATATGCCTTGGTTAGCGGATCAAAATTACGTATGTTCTTTATGTAACAAAAACTAAATAGAGGACTTTTCCATTGTATAGCTATTTGTCCAGTACCTAAGCCAAGCATATTCGTTGTAAATTATTTAAATCGCGGAAATTGTCTAGAGATGATTTCTTTGCTTATCTTAATCTTTGGTATCTCAAATTAGATACCAAAGTAACTCATAATGAGTAAAATACACATGCCCAATTTTAAGCTTTACGACAAGTGGTTCCTGAGCTACAATGTATTTATTAAAACATTCGCTCAGCAGGTACTCAGCTTTCTTGGCCCCTTAACTTTTTCTTAAGAGTAGTACTTGGAATCATCCTTATATCGTGAATACAGTATAAAATAAAATAAACGGCAAGTCAATAATAAGTGTCCACATTTAAGTTAAATTCTTAATCAATATCAAGATAGGCGAGAACAGATTTGTCAAATAGTCATTATAATACCTCAGTAGGCTAGGGATGCGTACCGTGTAAAAATGCGTATTAAAAATACTTTATAAAAGTTTGTTTTGAAACACAACCCGACGGACCATTTGGAGTTTAGTTTGATTTTATTTTGTGAAATAGCTGATAATAATGTTACATTTTAAAACCATTCAGCCTAGACCTCCGCGCGGGGAAAGGGACATCAGATAATTCTATTTATTAAAGAAACTACTGTTTGTTATCCATCAATTCTGAGTTAACCACTTGACGGATTTTTATGAATTTTTTTTAAGAAATAACATTTTGTGTAGAAGGGAATGTCGAAACCATAATTTCCACTTTAAATGTTTTACATATTTGGTTTTAATTTTAAAAAGCCTCCAACCGACGCAAACATGTTAAGTTTGTTTTTAATGAACTTCTTTATATATAAATCTGTAAGCGAAATGTTTAAGTCAAAGATGTGGGAGTTTGGCAAATCGCATGATGATGGGAGGGGCCTCAAATTAAAGGTATTGGTCCCAGGGACTCGGGAAAAATAACAGTATACCTAAAAAATAACCAGCAAACGATAAATGACGTAAACATACCCCATAAGAAAAGTATGGGAATCTTAAAATGTCTGCTTCTTTTACATTAAAACATGTGATTAATTGTCTACTTTGTTTATGAACTGGCATCATGTGTCACTAATTATACAGCTGTTTTGTTTTCCTCAGTATGGAAAGAGTAAAAACATCAGTTGAGACAGAATATTGGAGCAAGGTTGGGGCTATGGCTCCTTCAAGCCACTAGTCTTTATATATAATTCTGTAAGGGAAATTTTTAAATCAAAATTGTGGTAGTTTAGCAAATCGCAGGATGATGGGAGACGGCTTAAATTAAAGGTCTCGATCCCAGGGACTCGGGAAAAATAATAGTATTTCCACAAAGTTACCAGCAAACGAGAAAAAACGTAAAACATCCCCCATAAGAAAAGCATGGGGATTTAAAAACTTCTGATTTGTTTACATTAAAACATGTGATTATGAGTCCACTTTGTTTACGAAATTACACGTACTCAAATCAGATGAGGCTATTGGAGACTATTGGAGCAAAGTTAGGGGCTTTGGCCCCTTCAAGCCACTAGTCTTTATATATAATTATGTAAGCGAAATTTTTAAGTCAAGATTGCGGGAGTTTGGAAAATCGCAGGATAATGGGAGATGGCTCAAATTAAAGGTCTCGATCCCAGGGACTCGGGAAAAATTTTAATATTTCTAAAAAGTCACTAGCAAACAAGAAATAACGTAAAACACCCCCTATAAGAAAATCATGGGGATTTAAAAACGTCTGCTTTGTTTACATTAAAACATGTGATTAAGTGTCTATTTTGTTCAGGCATGTAAAGAGTAAGACATCAGATAAGGCAGAGTATTGAAACGAGGTTAGGGACTATGGCTCCTTCAAGCCACTAGTTATATATAATTCTGTAAGCGAAACTTTTAAGTCAAAATTGCAGGAGTTTGGCAAATCGCAGGATGATGGGAGAGGGTTCAAATTAAAGGTGTTGATCCCAGGTAATCGGGAAAAATATCAGTATTTCCAAAATGTTACCATTAAACTAGAAATAACGTAAAACATCCCCCATAATAAAAGCATTGGAATTTAAAAACGTCTGCTTTGTTTATATTAAAACATGTGGGTATGTTTCTACTTTGTTTACGAACTGGCACGTGATATAGTTGTATTTTCCTCAGTATGTTAAGAGAATAGATATCACGCGAGGCAGAGTATTCGATCAAGATTGGGGGCTATTGTCCCATCAAGCCACTAGTTTATTATATATTTAATGATTTTCGATTGTATTGTGGTCTGTACCGCACGAGTCTAGTTCACAGGTATACCCGTGAGTGCGCGTGCGGTCTTTTGGAATTTTGAGACTCGTTGAGCAGGTAGCAAACATAAATAATTAGGGTCATTCTGGAATTTGGGGATTTTTACACTTGGTGATTTTGAAACTTGAAATTTTGAGCAAATTTCATCCATTTTAAGAAAGGATTGGGCAAAAAATTCTGTCCGAGGCATACTTTAGTAGATATTTAGTAAAAACTTAAAAAAGTGCAAAAACTGTATTTTGCTACTACGCCAGTAGCACAGGTCTTTCGAAGCTGCAAACTTTGTTTCTTACTTGTGGCACAGGTCCTAATAGCATACTAGAACCATAGAATAAATAATACAGTAATCACTCTCTCACAGTACAGACTCACTCATAATGGGGCCTACAATTAAGGGTTTTAAACAGGTGACTCCTAAATACCCCGCGGGATATTTCACCTCCAATACCGGAACTGACAGTATAAAATAGCACATTTTTCAATTTATTTTATCTAACAGATATTAATTTAAGTAAATAAATTATAAGTTTGCAACCATTGTTATAGATTAGCTTGATTAGCTTCACTAATATTTGCATTAACGTAAAAATAACCTAACTTTATTAGTTTATATATCCTGTAGATCTATGGACATTGTATTTGTGTACGCCAAGGATCGCAACTGCACGGTCCTACGCATCGCCAGAATTACGAAATCCTAGGACAGGCCATCGGACTGTTTGGAATCGGACGGAGATTGACATCGGACAATCCCTAAATCCCGGGATTGTTAATTAGGCTCGAGGTTGAAACTTCTACCTACGATCTACGATATCTAAC
This sequence comes from Allygus modestus, assembly GCA_963675035.1. NCBI lineage: Eukaryota > Metazoa > Arthropoda > Insecta > Hemiptera > Cicadellidae > Allygus > Allygus modestus. Next base: position 138,248,175 of record OY776111.1, read on the forward strand.
GTGTTTCCATAAACTTTAGCTCACGTGACTCTATGAGGCCAGATTGCATTAATTTATGAATTTAACTTAAAATTATTTTCAGGTTATTATATTATATTGTCTTACCAATATAAAAATCTATTAAATTAGTTATGCAAACCATTCTAATCAAGATCAAAATATGAATTCAACGACGTGCTTCTCGTTGTATTTCACGTCTTAAAGTGAAATACATCCTGCAGGTTTGTAAAAAATCATTGACCTTATACTTCCATGGCTGAGGCGATTTTAATATAATTTATCCATCTTTGTTGAACTTATTTATATTTTAAAAGTAATTTATTCAACCCGTAAAGACATGTTAAGAAAAAAAACAGCTAATTTCAGATTTGGTTGGAACATAACATTCTTAATTTGATATAACTTTTAAATCACGTACAACACGTTTATTTTAACCCATTAGAAGAGTCACGAGACTTAATAGTAGAATGCGTGGAAAGCATTTAACGATAATAGATATTTATATTGTACAGTCAAGTGAAGAGTCACGCGCCGTGCCGCTGCGAAGTTACGCTACCCAAGGGTCGATGGCGATAGTGAATAGACCACATTACTTGTCTAGGCTACTAACCGTAGTCTACAGTACGATGGCTCTGCCCGTTTTTTACTTGTATTTTACTAGTTATTGAACCGCAGGGACTTATTACAACACAAAATAAATGTTGGGTTACCGTTTGAGTAAGAACATAAATGATCTTGCTGATAAATTGTGTTTACTCTATTCAGTGTTTTAATTACAAATCAAATGTGCCCTGTTCCAATTTTAATCTTACAGACTAATATAATCTTCTCGCAAATTAGATGATTTTAAAAATGTGAACAGCGATGTGATTTTACGCTGAGCTCTTCCCAACGACACCGAAAACATTAACATCGGTTAAAACTGAAGAAGTCCTGCTTACAAAATAACCACTAGCACGTTAAATTAGCGTCACGGTATTTTTAAATTAATATGCATTAGAATAAAGCTGATTTTCTTGTTGCGCCACATTCCAGCAGATTGTAAATATTTTTAATCGATTTATTCTCGTAATTTGTTTTTTTAAGGTTATATTTATAAGATGTAATTTCTCTGCTAACGGTCACAAAGTCGTCAATCTGCACGAAGGACGGGTACACAGTTATCGTTAGTATATAATACATGTTTATTGAATCATCTTTGGTTGAGTGTAGGCTATATATACTTCTTGACTCTAATTACAATGACGTAATTCAATTTTAGTTTATTAATTTAAACCTAATGCCTTTCTAAAACGGATGATTGACAGAATTCCAAAACTCAAGCATTAGCAGAGCCTTGCAATCTCAATCAAACCTCTGTGTCAAAGTTTTCAATCTGGCAACACTGCATGATGCCATAAGGTATGCATTCCAGAAAGAAAAAATACAGCACGACGCCTCAGTGGTACTAGACTAGATAGAAATATACGAGTGACGCTGTAAAGTAACTTGTTTCAAATGAGTTCAGATTGTTAGGGAAGTAGTTAAAATCTTATTTTTTGGAATTTTAAGAATCTGACGTCAGCAATTTGTTACTAGAGAGCTTAAATGTAATATACTTTAATAAAATATTAATATACATGCCGATTAAGGCATGACGCCGCAGGGTGGTAGTTTAAAATGACGCCTGATAGATAGCTGGATTAGAATATATATATATATATATATATATATATATATATAAATATATATACATATATAAAAATTTGAACGAATGGTGTTTTTGGCTTCTGGGGACCTCAAAATGAAAAGTTACCATGGTCTCGGGCTTAAGTCTTACCATGAGACCTACGGTAATAGCTTCTTTCCTATAGGGGAAATTCGCTAATAAAAATATCCAGTTGCACAATGTTGTGTAATCTTATTTAACATAAACGAAAATTACACTCATAAATCAAAGTAGCCTACACAGTTTTCAGTCGCTAGTGTTTTATTACGTAAACTTTTCGTCAACTATACCGGAGTTTGGGCACGAGAAACAATAGGTAATGTATTAAAATAAAATAGTGTTTCGTGTTTAACAATGATGAATTTTAATGTTAATCGATAATTGGTATTTTTAATAATAAATGATTAAATAAATTCGTGTTTTATATTAAGTTAAAAATGAAAGGTTAATTTGAACAGATAGTATAAAGTATCACCAAAGAACCTTGGTTGATCAAGTTATATTTTACGTACTACGTAGGCCTACTGTAAACAGTTGAGGTTGTAATCCACTGCTAATAAGGTAATTTTAAGAACTATGTCAGATTCTGTGATTTATTTATTCGTATACCTTTTTAATATTATTGGTATTTTTTTATGTTCTACGGTTAAATAAGTATGTAAGCAAAACTCTTAACTTTGTTTTATTTCATAAAATAATCAGCCCAAAACTAATGTGTTTTCAAATAACCTAGAACAGTAAATGTCAGCAATAGTTAGGCTTATAGGCTTTGCCAAAGGTACAAACTTATCCCCACCTGACTATGTCGGTTTTTATTGCCCATCACAACGCTAATCGATGGTTAATCATCGAGAACAATCCACCAACTAAGCATTCAAATCAATGCCTATTTTTGTAACACTGTAATAAAGTAAGATTTCTTGGCTTCATATTTTGAGCATTTAAATTCTTAAATTGAGTAACATTATAGTAATACGTGTTGTTGCTAATTGTAAAATCTAGAATTATGTTTAATAAATATGTTGTCGTGAATGTCCGTAGCTGTTTTCGTTGCGGCCAGTCATTTTAAGTTCAGCCTCATGGTCCCCTTATAATTACTTTCGCTGGTCTCTCAACCATGTTTTCTACTAATCAGCTCTAGGTGACACTTTACTCACGTAGGTATTAGTTTCATGAATTTCTACCGTTTTAGTATTTTAGTCCATGGGTCTATCCGTTCAAGATAGTGAAGAGTAAGTATTATGATAATTGTTTAAAGGTATCAGACATAGTTAATTACTTTTTGTATTGTGAACTATACGTTGTATTAATGATAGGTATGTTTGAATCATGGTGCTAAGTAATCTGAGTTAAAGTAGTACTGATAATTGTTAGGCCAAGTTGGATTTTAAACTGCTGAATATTTGAGGTTATGTTATGTTAAGAGGTCATGCAAGTATGTTATCATGACAATCCAAAGTAAAGGATGGTAGTAACATTTTCATGTCAGTATATTTAATTAATAGCCTTTCTGTATAATTAAAAATCCATATGTATGTGAAGAAAACCTACCCGACAGTAGGCTATATAATAAATGTTCGTTACGATGCTTGATGTGACCAAATTTAGAAAACGTACAAAACCTTTAGGGGGTTTCCCCTGAGACCTGCTACTGTGTATAATCCACATAAGGAGGACTATTAGTAATACTTGCGGTAACACTGCTAAACATTGGCATTCTAAAGTCGTGGTGGTGACTTTTTGAAAGTTTGTTTCACAAGTTATATTTATATTAGCTAGGAAAGCTATTTATATCTTTCAAGGGTTGTCATAATATAAAGTTGTTTGTAATAAGTTAGTTCTTGTTCATAAATTAAATTTATGCTTAGTCGAGAATTGTAAGAAGACCGTAATTTTTAATGCTGCATGCCTTTTGAAATCTTCCATGAAACTGGCAATAAAAGATGCATATATTTTAAAGCTAACAAAACGAAGTATTTAAACTAGAATTTGAGATGGTTGCAATTTATAATTCTTTCAAACCTCATAATGGGCCTACCACAATAACCATTTATCGTATTTTTAACCAGGATTACTTAACTGCTAACCTAAAAAGATTTGAGGTACCTACCTACCTAAAACAAAAAAACAACTGTGAGGTAGTTGCCTAATTAAACAGAATCACCTAATGGATCAGTTCCTATATCGTCACTAAACTACTTTCTTGAATCTTACCTCTTTTATCGTAATTTAATTGCATTTGAAAAATATAAAAGTAGGATGTTAGCCGACCTATTTTAGCGAATTTCCCCTATAGGGAAGAAGCTATTACCGTAGGTCTCATGGTAAGACTTAAGCCACAGACCATGATAACTTTTTGTTTTGAGGTCCCCAGATGCCAAAAACACTATTCGTTCAAATTTATATATATGTATATATATATATAAGTATAAAAACATGAAAATAACCATGAGTACCCTGTTGAATACATTTTTAATTATACTTGCACTAAAAAATGTATTCAACAGGGTACTCATGGTTATTTTCATGTTTTAGCGAATTTCCCCTATAGGGAAGAAGCTATTACCGTAGTCGGCATGGTAAGACCTAGGCCCGGGACCATGATAACTTTTCGTTTTGAGGTCCCCAGACCCCAAAAATACCATTCGTTCGAAACTGTATATATATATATATATATATATATATATATATATATATATATATATATATATATATATGTGTCCGTGAGCACGATAACTCTCGTAAAAATTATCCGATTTTGATGAAATTTGGTATAAACGTGTAAAGCAACATTTATGACTCTAAGTTCGAAAACCAGCCAGATCGCTCTATCCGAAGGGGTATTTTGGGGGGGTTTTGTACCCCAAAAATGGGTTTTTTGAATTTTTTACATATAATTTTGGAAATAGTCAGATTTTATTTTTTCCCATTGGATTCAGCTTAAAAAAACACACAATTTGGTATTTTGATCATTTCTCTACGTCAATTGGTTACCGAGATATTGAAAGTGCTAAACACAGTACGTTGTCTAATGTTATTCTTATGGAGGAAAATAAAAATTTTATATCTCGCTTATTTATGAACATATACTGACGAAACTTGGTATACGGCTTTATCTGGTTGTGGACCATTGATATTTCCTCAAAAAAACAATTTTTTGACAAAGGCTCCCATAGCAGCAAACCTGCGTACTCAGCCCCATGTTATCCTTATGGAGAATAAGTAACGTGTTATCTCCCTTAATTATGAAAATAAATTAATGAAATTTGGTAAGTGACTTCACCTAGTTGAGTTATATTGATATAAGCATAAAACCCCATTTTTTTGTGTTCCTTGCTTCAGCAAACCTGCATACTCAGCCGCCATGTTATTCTTATGGAGAATAATTAAAATGTCATAAATTGTTTATTTATGAATGTATATTGATGAAACTTGGTATGTAGCTTTATGTGGCATTAAGATAAATATATATGCATTGGAAATTCGCTAAGTATGCAGGTTTGCTGCTACGGGGGTATTTATACTTATATTATAGTAGCCCTTTACTGTGAATTTGATTCTCTAATATATACAGGGTTGGTGAAAAGTCCCGGGACGGCTTAATATTTTTTTAACCGTTACAGATGGAGCTATACAAGTTGGTACACTGTTACTGGGCATAAAACACTATTTTACTACAATTTCAATGAGCCGCTACCACCTCAGGGGGACGGCCCACAAGGAGTCGGAAGAAAATCTTAAATAGAAGCATAGGTTGATATGCACATCAAATTAAAGGTCTTTGTTAGTAGAATACAATGCCACAAATCCGACTTTAAACGGACAACCGAGCCCAAAATGGTAGCTATTCAAAGATGGCTTGAATTTGAAATGTTGATAAGTAGCTGTGTGTAATCTAATGTAACACATTTAAATTTTGCATTAAAATGTAAAATTACATTAATGTAACACATTTCAATTTAATTTGCAAAATTTTACTCTCCTAGCTAATAAATTACTAAACCGATTCAAAACTTCAGCACATCAAAATTTCAAATTCAAGCCATCTTTGAATAGCTGCCATTTTGGGCTCGGTTGTCCGTTTAAAGTCGGATTTGTGGCATTGTATTCTACTAATAAAGACCTTTAATTTGATGTGCATATCAACCTATGCTTCTATTTAAGATTTTCTTCCGACTCCTTGTGGGCCGTCCCCCTGAGGTGGTAGCGGCTCATTGAAATTGTAGTAAAATAGTGTTTTATGCCCAGTAACAGTGTACCAACTTGTATAGCTCCATCTGTAACGGTTAAAAAAATATTAAGCCGTCCCGGGACTTTTCACCAACCCTGTATATATATATATATATATATATATATATATATATATGTGTGTGTGTGTGTGTGTCCGTGAATGCGATAATTGAGTAAAAAACGTCCGATTTCGATGAAATTTGGCTCAAATGTGTAAAATGACATTCATGACTTTAAGTTCGAAACCAAAAAAATCGGACCATGGGAAGGGGGGTTTATGGGGTTTTTAACTTTTCCAAAATCAGTCTTTTGCATTTTTTACCCTAAAATTCTTTTAAAACTTAAATTTAGTTTTCACCATGTTATAGAGCTTAAAAAAACAAATAATTTAGTATTTTTAATTATTAACCTAGGTTAAGTGGTTGCGGAGAAAATCCAAAAACCTACTCATAAAATCTCCCATGTTAATCTTATGGGAAAATAGTTTTTGGCTTTGATGATGTTGATGAAATTTGGTACGTGGCTTCACATAGTACTGGTATATTGATATTTGCACAAAAAATAGAGTTTTTGTAGATTATTCCTTTATCAGCAAATCTGCGTACTCAGCCCCCATGTTATTCTTATGGAGAATAAGTCAAATGTATTGACTCCCTTAATTATGAACATAAATTAATAAAACTTGGTATGTAGCTTCACTTGGTTGAATTGTATTGATAATTTAATAAAACCCGATTTTTGTTTTTGTCCTTGTTGCAGCAAACCTGCTTACTCAACCCCCATGTTATTCTTATGGAGAATCACTAAAATGTTATATAGCGCTTATTTATGATTGAATACTGATGAAAATGGTATGTGGCTTCGCCTAGTTAAATTCTATTTATATTTGCATAAAAACCAATTGTTTGTGTTCCTTATTTCAGCAAACCTACGTACTCATTACCAATGTTATTCTTATGGAGAATAATTAAAATCGCGTATATGTGAATATATTTTTATGAAACTTGGTATGCGGCTTTATGTGATATTAAGACATATATTATGCATTGGAAATTAGCTGAGTATGCAGGTTTGCTGCGACGGGGGTATTTTGTTATTAGCAGATAACGTTCGTCAAAACAAGCAACTAATTCTAAAACATTTTAATCGGCATTCTATTAATATTTAAATGTTTGGGACTGTATTTTAAGTCATTTATGCATTTTTTTATTTTAGGTAGTGTATTGGGCCTAACCAATATTTTTTTTCATAAACTTAGATACCATTAGGATATCAAAACTGCAGATCCTTATCCTTTGCAAGTTTTGCAACAGGAAACGTATTATCCGTGCATCTATTTTTGTATAATGTATGGCACCAAATTTTAAGCTTATAATTACTGAACGGCCCTTTGATAACAATCTAATATTGGATTTGTTGTCATGCTTCAATGAGTGCGACATTTAACAATACGTGCAATGCAATGGTTTACAATTTTGGATAGATACAATTTTCATTAAATGTCTCAAACCAACTGGCTAAAGAATAAATTTTTACGATTTAAATGTAACGATATATGCAGGCTGGTCTACCACTGTTTTAGCAAGCAATTGGAATTCCTTTTAATAAAGTCAGTTAACTATAGATGCTACCTAACCAAAAAATAATTATTTGTACAATTCAAAACAGTTTTAAACATTTACTTCAAAACTATCTATTATACTATAATATTCAAAACTTATATAAAATATTTTATCTGACTTCATTAAACAAGTTGTCGTCTAATCTCTGTTTAAATCTCATAAATTTTTGTCTAAGAAAACATTTTCAGTAATTAAATTTATTCATATGAAATTTGGCATAAATGTTCCAACGATCACCATCTTCATAGGGCTTATATATAATATTATTTCTTTTATAACACTTTATTGATAAAAAAGTTATTTATATAATCAGAATCGGTTTCTAATGAACAACCATTTTATAGAAAAAATAGACCTCGAATTATTTACTCTGATTAGATACTATAGATTATAAATAGTGTTACAAAGTACGTTAAATTTTATTGATTGACGTATGTGTTATTTTAAAATTACTGAGTAGATCGTTTTGTTTCAGATCAGATCAAATTGATTGTGAGGATGTTTCGTAGAGAAATTGATCTATTTTACTTCTTAGAGCCAATAATTAAAAGTTATATGTTTCAAAATGCAAAATGAAAATTAAAACTACCTTTAACAACAAGAGCAGCTGTGAATTATTATTGTTGCCTAACCCCAAAAAGTTAGATGGAATTAAAGAGTTGAAGATTTATTTTAACTTATGTGCGCCTTTGTAATATAATAAATACCTAACTATTCTTTATACTCTAGGACACAATGTCGGCAGAAACTAAAGAGCGTCATATGTGTTTAAGGTGTGATAAATCGTTTACTCAGTCAGGAAATTTAAAGAGTCACATGTTGACGCATACAGGAGAGCGTCCTCATAAGTGTCCAAGGTGTGATAAATCCTTTATTTCGATAGCGTCCTTAAAACGTCACATATTGACACATACAGGAGAGCGTCCTCATAAGTGTCCAAAATGTGATAAATCGTTTACTCAGTCAGGAAATTTAAAGAGTCACATGTTGACGCATACACGAGAGCGTCCTCATAAGTGTCCAAGGTGTGATAAATCCTTTATTTCGATAGCGTCCTTAAAACGTCACATATTGACACATACAGGAGAGCGTCCTCATAAGTGTCCAAGGTGTGATAAATCCTTTATTTCGATAGCGACCTTAAAGAGTCACATATTGACACATACAGGAGAGCGTCCTTATAAGTGTCCAAGGTGTGATAAATCCTTTATTTCGATAGCGACCTTAAAGAGTCACATATTGACACATACAGGAGAGCGTCCTTATAAGTGTCCAAGGTGTGATAAATCGTTTACTCACTCAGGAAATTTAAAGAGACACATATTGACGCATACAGGAGAGCGTCCTCATAAGTGTCCAAGGTGTGATAAATCGTTTACTCATTCAGGAAATTTAAAGAGACACATATTGACGCATACAGGAGAGCGTCCTCATAAGTGTCCAAGGTGTGATAAATCGTTTACTCATTCAGTAAGTTTAAAATGTCACATGTTGACACATACTGGTGAACGTCCTCATCAATGTCCAATCTGTAAAAAAAACTGTACCCACAAAGGCCATTTAAAACAGCATATGTTATCGCATACAGGTGAGCGTCCTCATAAGTGTCCAAGGTGTGATAAATCCTTTATTTCGATAGCGACCTTAAAGAGTCACATATTGACACATACAGGAGAGCGTCCTTATAAGTGTCCAAGGTGTGATAAATCGTTTACTCACTCAGGAAATTTAAAGAGACACATATTGACGCATACAGGAGAGCGTCCTCATAAGTGTCCAAGGTGTGATAAATCGTTTACTCATTCAGTAAGTTTAAAATGTCACATGTTGACACATACTGGTGAACGTCCTCATCAATGTCCAATCTGTAAAAAAAACTGTACCCACAAAGGCCATTTAAAACAGCATATGTTATCGCATACAGGTGAGCGTCCTCATAAGTGTCCAAGGTGTGATAAATCGTTTACTCAGTCAGGAAATTTAAAGAGTCACATGTTGACGCATACACGAGAGCGTCCTCATAAGTGTCCAAGGTGTGATAAATCCTTTATTTCGATAGCGACCTTAAAGAGTCACATATTGACACATACAGGAGAGCGTCCTCTTAAGTGTCCAAGGTGTGATAAATCGTTTACTCAGTCAGGAAATTTAAAGAGTCACATGTTGACACATGCTCGTGAAAGTCCTCATCAATGTCCAATCTGTAAAAAGGGCTGTACCCACAAAAGCCATTTAAAAGAGCATGTGTTTTCGCATACTGGTGAGCGTCCTTATCATTGTCCTATGTGTTATAAACCCTTTAAAAGTTTGGGTCATTTTAAGACACATATGTCGACACATACTTTTAAGCGTCGTCAACATTGTTTTAAATGCAACAAAGCCTTTCCTGTCAACGCAGCTTATCAGTGTCCTAAGCAATGCCAATCGTGCATGGACATTCTGCCATGTCAGGTAGTAATAAAACGCTTACCTTGAAATGCACTGGGACGTCCTTACACTTCATTATTGATGTGAATGTTGTAAGTTTAAATAATTCCATCAATGACAATCGTATTTCGAGCTAAACGGTGTGCCTTATATTAGTATGTGACATTTCATTGAATGCCTTTTTGGAAATTGGAATTTTAGGAAATCATAAATTGTCACATAAGAAAAAATCTTAAGATAGTTGGTCAAAATAAATTTATATAATTAATTGTATAAGCAATCATTTTGTGATAATTACACAATCAATCATGCTGCTGCTATGAAGCCGAATTTAATTAGTCGTTGCATTGACGTGAAATATATGCTACTGATAATGACTATCCAATAAACTCTGTTAGAATGAATGTTGTTACAATGTAACGGTGAATGATCTTTTTGTGGATTAGGTATTAAACATTCATAGTGCATTTTATACGTGATATGCGATTATATATATTTAGTAAGTCTTGATTTATATGTGGTATACATTTGATTATGTCTTTTAAGTCAAAGTTTACAAAATATACATCTCGTATCTCTATATACGCTCTGATGTTTGTTCATAAATACACTACATTAATATATCTCAAAAGCTCTTTAAACTCCATTATTACCTATTTGTTTATTAAGATATATTAACTTAACACTAATTTAGACTGGTTACTAATAATTGTAATAATTTAAAAATTATATTACAGGATTGTTATGTAATTTGTAATGTCTTATGTAGCGAAACTTTTACTTATTTAAGTTTATATTATGTAATTACTATTTCTTCTAAATATTAGAGTTTTATATTACTGGTTAATTACAGTAAACCAAAGCTGTGATTGATCTTACAGATTATAAAAGTTCATTAAATTACATAAATAGGGATTGTTTTATAACCTAGCGCTTTTTTATTTTGAATTGTAACCATTAAATATTAAGTTGGGGCAAAAACATATAAGAAACAATTTAAGTTGCAGTGGAATACTGAGTGGCTTAAAATAAAGGAATATGCTACTGAATTTGTATGGACATTATACCACAATGGTTGCTTGTGAATTGGTGAGCTGGTAAACTGTGGATTATAGAAGCATCAAACATATTACGAACCAAGCCATAAACCTTAGCTACTAATCTAACAAGATTTGTTTGTAGCACAAAGAGTATTACACAATAAAATATCGCATTACCTGTAACTCTCATACTTCCTAAAAAAGTTGCAAATTTTATATGTATTGTTATATTATAGTCTAATAATAATTTTTTTCTGACTGCTATAAGGTGTTGTAAAGGTATTATACCAAATAAAGCTGATGGAGGTGTAATTTGATGTTTATTTTATTTACCTAGTTATGTCCCCCAACCCTGTAGCTATGGCGTTTAAACACTATAATGTACTGAGGAAGTAATTTAAAAACAGTTTAACATTTTTACTTGTGAATAAATCCTTTCATCCAGTCCTACTGTGATGTTTAGACTCTGGAACCGAGTTGGTGATTATAATTTTAAGGGCTTATTTAACGTATATATATATATATATACATATATACATAAATAGGGAGGTGAACATAGATTTATGTAATAATCAAGGAAACTATTACGTATGGAGATGTGGGCTATACAATTTGCTTGGTTTTCATTGAGTAAAGAATACTCACCCAAAACCAAAAATAAAAGAAACGCCATTCAAAGTAAAATGTCAGCCACATATATCCCGTATAAAAATATATCTGAAAGGTTAGATGAAATGTATCAACATATCTTGATTTGTTTGAGAAATTTCATATTCAAAATAACAATAAATTATTTTTCAATGCAATATTTCCGATTGAAAGTAAGCTGATGAAAATATCGGAGGACAGTAATCGAGTGACCTGCCGACCTGACAGTTACCAAAATTGTAACAGTGAGCATCAACAACAGGCTAATATTCGCCATATTGTTGATAATCTCTGTTTGCCTTTTTATATTTGACTTTTCATTAGAGCTGATTTGTTTACATTTTTTGCATTATTGAAGTACCCGTAATCGATTTGTTTTTTTTTTGCAGATAAAAAAATGAATATGTAGATTGGGTTTCTTTAAAATTGTATTGGTAAATGGTTTTACTCCAAACGCGACAATCCATAGGCCCCTATTATACTAGGTGACTGACGCCCGTCAACAGTTGACAAGTATAATAGGCTCAGCGTGATCGTCACGCACCCATTGTTGCCAACTCAGCTATTCAATACCCGGCCTCTCTGTAATTCCCGAATGCGGTATCTTCAACGTGGTGCCGTCTAATAAAAACATTTTGCTTCTTTACTATTAATAAGAAAACGACGATGATGGTTGAGAAAGAGGTTTGGTGTTCACCCTATATTAGGGTTGAGGAAACAAAAGGATTGTACTACACCTTATTTTATGAAATGTGAGCCAACAAATCGTAATTTTTCAAGCCCGCAAGGGTCGCATTCGTTGATTATATTTATGTATAGATAAATGTACTAAATATGCTAAAATAACTCTCTTCTAATTTTTTTAAATGTACCTATATCAAGAATGTCTTACGTACATTTATATTCAAATTAATTTAGTGGATGTAACTTCACAATTTTAGGTTAAAGTATACTTAGGCTAGTATACGATCAACAATAAATTACTTATCTTGTATTTTTTATAATAATGTGAAATGGGAAAATTATTAATTTCGACGTAACATTTAATATATGTTTCATATAAAAAACAACGTATAACCGCTAAAGTGTATGCTATTATTTGTCATCAGAAAAGGTTTGCGATAGTTGCTTTATAGGAATCGACCTGTATCTTAGCCGCCTTTTCCTGAGTTGTATTGTTCATGTTTGTGTCGTGACGGGTACGTCAGTTGTCCTCGCAACCCCCGTGAAGGCGCTAAACTAGAATTCGATCATTTCTGCACTTTATAAGTAAGGTCAAATATATTTTTTCGTTGTGCCTTTATCGCGATAAAGGTGTAACGAAATAAAAATAATATAAAAACAATTTAGTTAAACCATATTAAAAAAAACCACGATTGCAAAATCAGGTTACATGAAGTAATGTAATGTGCTCAGGACGGCTTGAGTTGACATTTAAAATATTACTTGTAAAAACTCCAAAACACCCAATTTTTGGGGTACGAACCCCCCCCCCCCCAAATACCAATTCAAATGGGTCGATCTGTCTGGTTTTCGAACTCAAAGTCATATAATGTTGCTTTACACGTTTGTACCACATTTGATCAAAATCCGATAATTTTTACGAGAGTTAAGGTGCTTACGGCCTATAGTATGGATATATCAGAGTGTATCTGAAATACCCCGACAAACTTTGGGATATTGTTCCTGAGGTCAAAACAAACAAAAAATGTCATACAAGCAAATAGCCTATTGTTACAAGTTCAAACTCAAACTTGCCGCCATATCAGAAACATCTAGAAGGCACTACCGCGTACAGGAGTAACTGACAACAATGCAGTCACGTGACCCGCCTCGCTCATAAAACTGGACGACTGCGGCTTCTCGTTCTCTTAGCTCGGAACTATTCGGTGTAACATCATCTAAAACCTTTTTCTAAATTCAATACCGCGTTTATTTGCCAATTCCAAAAGTTCGTCGATTTGTTAACGGGGTGCATCCCATACGTTTTCTATTTCGCGAATTGTTTTAAAGAAAAGGCCGAAATTCGCGGTACAATCACATTCGTATTATTTAATTAATTAAAACTTTTCAAAATTACACGTGCTAAGAGCAGGTTTTAACACTGCCATTCTTGTCGTTTTACGGGGAATAAATTAAACAACTGGTATTATTAATATTAAGTGCATAGTAGTGTTACAGTGTATTAATATTGTGAGCGTTTTGTGTATGTAATTTTCTACAATGTTCATGTGAGTAATATTTATTAGTTTTACATACTTGGTCATATTTCATAGAGCACATGTCATAACTGGTACTGATCAAAGTTTAATAATTGTTAAGTTTAAATTCATTTATCTTTGTTAATTATTTGATGTAATATCGTATTCACAAATCATTTATAGCAACTCTCTATTTGTCATAATTTAACTTAAAGATATTTTTTCTGTACAAGAATTGATTTGTATTAAGCAAGAAAACTTTTGGAAAATATTTAAACTCAAATCAATTGTCTCAAAACTAAAATAATTGTAAGAGCTGGAAATTAAGTATAATACAAAATTCTAGGAAATTTAGTATTCATAGAACAGAGTGTTACTGTTTGGTTGATTTCAGAAAAAAAGAGTAAAATTAATTAAGCAGCAGTTCAGAGCTCAGATCAGGAACCACTTCATATTATAAATAAGTTAATCATGAATCATATGAATATATAATTTAAATTGGTGGTAAAAAGATACAGGAGGATAGAGTGTGTCGGAGGTCAGGAGGCTTAGTTAGGAGGACTTATATATTATTATTTATTCCCGACCACTCGCTTGTTTTAATAAACCGCCATTTGATTAACTAGGAATTCCTGATTATCACATTGTGACACTTTAACTCGAGAACTTCTTTTGGTAATTTTTAACACAAAATACAAAAAAAATATTAAAACTAAAAAGGCCAGAAATCGACCAAAGCCATAACCTCTAAGGTGATCTATTTTACATTAATTTAAAATACTCTTTTCCGGCTCTAATTTAATTATGTATATGTTGTAATGTCTTTGCTCAGATTTGAATAAAATAGTTTCTTGCGATCAGATTCTTCTTTCAAGCAACCCACAACTAAATCAGAGATCCACGAGTGTTTTTGGGCCCAGCAACACTCGCTCTGCATTACTATAATTGACAAATTAAATGTGAATATAATATATAATAGAGATTCAATCAAGCAACAATGTAACTTGTAATATTTTTTCTTAGATTAAAATAAAATAGTTTGTATATAACAAGTGGTAGCAGGCAGACACTGATTTGTGGGTTGCAATTGTGGCGAAATATGACCAATTAATTATTATTGATATTTTTGTTATATTACTGTGCAAATTATTCATATTTTGTTAGATTTAGATATTGATTAAAAAAAAAAAATGTTTTATGGACGTCAATATGTCACAACAGCAAGAGATAGGGCGGCAAGGGTTCAATCACGTTATCTAGGAGTTCAAGGTTCGGATAGATCCGCTCCAGTTGTGATACAGGTAGAGCAGGCCCCTCAGGCGAACAATAATTTAGATTTACCGCATTCCCATTCAGGTGCGCATGTCAGCTTGGAAAATAGGTTACGTGATGCAAAATCATTGCCCGAGAATTTTGAACCACGGGTAGACTCCACACATGTTCGATACACGCCAAGACAGGATTGCGCAACCGACACTTTTTGCACGCGTGACCAAACAGGTCAGGATTTTAGCACGCTCTCAACGACTGATCGCACCGTTGTAATCGAATTAGTTAGGAAACTACAACCTTGTTCAGGGGAGAATGAGTCACATCTTATTCAGTTTTTGAAACAAGTAAACACGATTTTTCAGATTGTTCGGGTTGGTCACAATGAAGTAATTAAATTAATTTTGCCTCAGACGCAAGCACATCTTTTTGAAATTTGGTCACATGGGTTAGAATTGAATCTTACATGGGATAATTTACACTTTTCAATCTTGACAGCCTTTTTTCCAGGATTACAGTTAGAGCGAGTAGTAAACAAGTTTGTTAAAAGATTACAATGGCCCCAAGAAACATTTGTAGCATTTATTAATGATGTTACTTCCTCAGCCGTAGCACTCCAGTGCAATTTTCCAGACGAATATTTGATTGATGTAATTCTCTCGAATATTAATCCACGCATGCGCAATAGTTTTTCATTTTGTGAGAAACCCAAGACAATTTGGGAATTAAAACATTTAGCGAATGCAGTAAATGCGTCAGTCCAGGCGGACAATCATTATTTCAGTACCTTTCCCCCACTTCAACAAGCAACTGTACCTAACCCCATCACTCACCGAGTTTTTGAACAAAAATCACAGGTTGAATGTTTTACATGTGGGAAGCAGGGGCACATCGCACGATTTTGTAGGCAGGGAGATGCACGAGGCAATTTAATGAGGAGGTAATTAAATTGTCACAAACGAACACCTCCATTTCTGTAGTTCCATTAGATTTTTCCTTGAGATTACCGACAGTAAAGTTTTTTATTCCATACAATACATCACAGAAAGCACTTATAGATACTGGTTCAACAAGTTGTTTAATAGATAATAATTTTTTTCAAAGCATTAAATCATCACCGAGCATTAAGGAAGTTATTAAAACTAAGATGTTGATTAAATCTATTAATCAGCAAAGTACCATGGTTAGAAAATTAGTTAAGCTTCATTTCAAAATAGGCAATTTTTCATGGACATTTGATTTTTTTATAGTCAATTCACTTCCGTTTCCCATCATTGTAGGTGTAAATTTTATGCAGCAATCCCAAATGAATTTAGACTTTTCTAGTAACACTATTAACTTTAAATTCAATAATGACAGTAAGATTCAAATGAGTGACATTTTTGTGAAGCAACAGCAGCCTGATAGTAATTTTTTATTAGAACTTTCCGACGCAAATAAAATTCATTCACAGGAAACAGAGGAATTTTTACAGAAAATATTGCAAGAATACCCCTCGGTCATAACAAAGAGGATAGGGCAGGCCCGCGTCTCTCCTTATCACATCAGCTGTTTGGTAGATAAGCCAATATGCTCCCCACACTACCCCGTCCCTCCAGATAAGATAAATGCTATGAGAAATATTACTGATGAGTTGCTCAAAAATAATGTAATTAGGAAGTCAACTAGTATGCACTGTGCTCCAGCCTTTTTAGTCGCAAAAGCGGACAAAAATAAATTCAGGTTAGTTTGCAATTACAGGAAGATAAATGAATATATTTCATATGACGCTCACCCCCTACCTACCTTAAATTCAGCCTTTGAGTTTTTGAGTAAAGCCAAGTATTTCACATCATTAGATATGAATAATGCCTTCTTTCAAATCCCATTAGATTCACAATCAAGACAGTATACAGCTTTTTGCACTCCGTATGGTTTATTCGAATTTAACACAGTACCACAGGGTCTGAAAATCGGATCCCAAGCACTTACTAGAGTTATGGATGAAATTTTGGGCGATTTTAAATTTAAGTTTGTCTTCAATTTTTTGGATGATTGTTTAATTTATAGCGAGAATTGGGAAGATCACAAGCAACACATTTTACAGGTTTTAGATAAGTTTAAGGAATACAATGTCACAATAAATCCGGGAAAAATTAGGATAGGCCATACCTCCATAAAATATTTAGGGCACATCATTTCGAACAGAACCCTTTCACTGGACCCCGATAGAATTGAACCAATTTTGAAATATCCCAGACCCCGTAATTTGAAACAACTTCAGCGATTTTTAGGATGTGTAAACTTTTATTCACGCTTTATTAAGGATTTTTCCAAAATAGCCTTGCCACTAAATAACTTAAGGAAGAAAAACGTTAAATTTCAGTGGACAGCCACACACCAGAAAGCTTTTGATGAATTAAAAAATTCCCTTGTTTCGTCAACTCAACTAACATTGCCAGATTTTAATGGAGATTTTGTTGTCACCTGTGACGCATGTGACAATGCGATTTCAGCAGTTCTACAAATGAAAGAGGGAGATAATCTTTTACCGGTTCATTTTGCATCCAGAACATTAAGTGAAACAGAACGTAAATACCCAATGCATAAGAAGGAATTTTTAGCATGTTTATATGGAGTTGAGAAATTTAGGCCATATTTAAACAAGAAGTTTACACTACAAACCGATAATTCTGCCGTGATGTACATTTTGAAAAATAAGGGTAAACATACAGCTCAATTTGATAGGTGGGTGTTACGTCTTTCAGAGTTTGATTTTGAAATAGAAAATATTAGGGGTAAATTAAATGTAGTGGCAGATGCCTTATGTAGAGTCTTCAAGGATGATACGGATAATACCGTTAAAATCATCGAGGATTCTACATGTTGCACTCTGCAATGTTTTCCAGAACTATTTACTTCAATTAGGGAAAAACAGGCACAAGACCCGAGTTTAAGTTTAATTATTTCAGATTTGAGAAATAAAATTCCAGTCAAGAACCACTCATTGCGCAATAATATTTTGTATTTTGGTAAACAGGGCAGAAAAAGCAAAATAGTAGTTCCAGAGTCCATGCACACTTTTATTGTTAAATATTTTCATGAGAATCCTATGTTTGCACATGCGGGCATAGCCAAAACTGTGAATCACATTCAGAAGCAATTTATTTGGAAAGGCATGACACAATTTATTAGGAATTTTGTTAGGTCATGTGAACAATGTCAGCTCTCAAAACCGGCGCAAAACCAGAAAATCGGTCAATTAAGTTCTCATATACCGACGAATTGTAACGAGCAATGGTTTTGTGATTTTGTTGGCCCGCTACAACGAACACAACGAGGGAACGAATCAATCTTTGTTTTGGTGGACAATTTTTCGAAATTCTGCTTTTTATACCCAGTTAGAAAACAAACATCAGATTCCGCAATAAATATTTTACGAAACAACATTTTTGCACAGCATGGTATTCCACAGCGCCTAATTACAGATAATGCCTCCGTCTTCACATCGCAAAAATTTTTTTCATTTCTTTTTGGTTTAGGAATTAAGCATGTAACAACTTCACCATATAGACCTCAATCAAATGTTGCTGAGCGAGTTAATAGAAACCTAGTTACTGCATTGAGAATTTTTCATAATCAGAATCATAAGTCATGGGACATTTATTTACCATATTTAATGCTTGCTTTTAATTCCGCAAAACATGAAGCAACAAAGTTCACCCCCGCAAGCGTTTTCTTAGGTAGAGAACTTACACACCCATTGCAATTTCTTTGGAATTTAGAGACAGGACATAATAACAAACCGAGTTTAGACAATGTTTTTCAGAATCTCACAAAGGCGCACAATAGAACGAAGTTACGGTATGACAGGAATCGAACTCCATCTAATTTTGTTGTTGGTGATAAGGTTGTTTTGTATAGGCATTCCCTCAGTAATAAAGATAAGAAAATAACAGCAAAACTTTGTCACAAATGGAGGGGACCTTATACTGTAACTAAACTCACTTCACCGGTTAATGTTGAAATAACTTTGGATAATGATCAGACACAAAAGCAGATAGTTAATGTTGATCAAATAAAGAAATTTTTTCCTCCAGTCTGAAATATATATATATATATATATATATACTTTTTTCTCTCTTTACTTCAGAATAAATTGTTGTGACTTATTGATTTAATTTTTTTTAAGATCCATTTCCTTTTTGTAAATCCATATGACAGGTTTTCTTGTGTGGGAGACTCCCATCTACACAGAGCAGTGAAACAGTGGAAACTAGCCGCCGCCAAACACATCACCATACCAGGGGCGACTACGAGACACATCGTCACCGAGGTGCGAAAACACGCTGCCGAACTACAACCAACCTGTGTTCTGCTCATTGGTACCAACGATGTCGGAAGTCACACCTCTCTCTCTGTCTCCAAACGAAACACAGTCTCACATTTTTATTTTGGATTTAAATACAATTTTCACTGGTCACAGCATGAACTATTTAATTGAACATTTCTATTATAATGGTAGGACAGATGGAATTCACTTAAACAGAAAAGCCTTCATCACAATCATGGACAGTATTCAGGATAAAATGACATGTGTAGTGCAGTGCAACAAACTGGAACCTTGTGTAGCTCTGAACAGTTTAGTTTCACCAAGTGTTAGGGATGAGTCTATGACCGAAGTGGAACTTACAGGGAATGTAGCCGTAAGAGTCCACCATCTCTCTCACTAATGATACTATATTGTTATGTTTATCTTTATAAGTATTGTTACTGTTAACTTTAGTAATTTTTAATTTTTGTGTAAAATTATTTTTCTCTCTCTTTATCCCAAGTTAGGTTAGACAAAAATTAAAAATTCTTTTGGAGGGGGGGGAAATTGTTACAAGTTCAAACTCAAACTTGCCGCCATATCAGAAACATCTAGAAGGCACTACCGCGTACAGGAGTAACTGACAACAATGCAGTCACGTGACCCGCCTCGCTCATAAAACTGGACGACTGCGGCTTCTCGTTCTCTTAGCTCTGAACTATTCGGTGTAACATCATCTAAAACCTTTTTCTAAATTCAATACCACGTTTATTTGCCAATTCCAAAAGTTCGTCGATTTGTTAACGGGGTGCATCCCATACGTTTTCTATTTCGCGAATTGTTTTAAAGAAAAGGCCGAAATTCGCGGTACAATCACATTCGTATTATTTAATTAATTAAAACTTTTCAAAATTACACGTGCTAAGAGCAGGTTTTAACACTGCCATTCTTGTCGTTTTACGGGGAATAAATTAAACAACTGGTATTATTAATATTAAGTGCATAGTAGTGTTACAGTGTATTAATATTGTGAGCGTTTTGTGTATGTAATTTTCTACAATGTTCATGTGAGTAATATTTATTAGTTTTACATACTTGGTCATATTTCATAGAGCACATGTCATAACTGGTACTGATCAAAGTTTAATAATTGTTAAGTTTAAATTCATTTATCTTTGTTAATTATTTGATGTAATATCGTATTCACAAATCATTTATAGCAACTCTCTATTTGTCATAATTTAACTTAAAGATATTTTTTCTGTACAAGAATTGATTTGTATTAAGCAAGAAAACTTTTGGAAAATATTTAAACTCAAATCAATTGTCTCAAAACTAAAATAATTGTAAGAGCTGGAAATTAAGTATAATACAAAATTCTAGGAAATTTAGTATTCATAGAACAGAGTGTTACTGTTTGGTTGATTTCAGAAAAAAAGAGTAAAATTAATTAAGCAGCAGTTCAGAGCTCAGATCAGGAACCACTTCATATTATAAATAAGTTAATCATGAATCATATGAATATATAATTTAAATTGGTGGTAAAAAGATACAGGAGGATAGAGTGTGTCGGAGGTCAGGAGGCTTAGTTAGGAGGACTTATATATTATTATTTATTCCCGACCACTCGCTTGTTTTAATAAACCGCCATTTGATTAACTAGGAATTCCTGATTATCACATTGTGACACTTTAACTCGAGAACTTCTTTTGGTAATTTTTAACACAAAATACAAAAAAAATATTAAAACTAAAAAGGCCAGAAATCGACCAAAGCCATAACCTCTAAGGTGATCTATTTTACATTAATTTAAAATACTCTTTTCCGGCTCTAATTTAATTATGTATATGTTGTAATGTCTTTGCTCAGATTTGAATAAAATAGTTTCTTGCGATCAGATTCTTCTTTCAAGCAACCCACAACTAAATCAGAGATCCACGAGTGTTTTTGGGCCCAGCAACACTCGCTCTGCATTACTATAATTGACAAATTAAATGTGAATATAATATATAATAGAGATTCAATCAAGCAACAATGTAACTTGTAATATTTTTTCTTAGATTAAAATAAAATAGTTTGTATATAACACTATCTAGCTTGGTTTTCCGTCTTTCAGTCTGTATGTGATTAAAAAAAATTATGATTTACGAACCGCTTTAGATATGTTTTTCAAACTTACGACGAATATTGATGGGTATAAGATCCATTGCTCTATGAAGTTTTGAATTTGTAACCTTAGCCGTTTTATGATGACGACCATTTTAACTATTCGTTAAACGATAACTTCGAAATCAGTAGGTTTAAACACGTTTATATTATTAAAGTTTTATTGTAAATGTTATTATTTCTAGTTTTCAAAAATCTAATGAAAAGAGCGAGCTATGATTGTTTTTGTGTATCAGGTTACGGCACTGCCGTGCCGCTCGCGCCACACAATTATTTATCTGTTAACTTGGTCAGGGACTTCAACCTCGTCAATTTGCGTTGTCATGGCAACTAATATGAATTTGTAATTTTATTAACACAACAAAAACAGAATGTTTTCTTATTCTCTAAGAATGCTTAAAAAAAATACTTTAGAAGTTTTCAGGTCAACAAATATTTCTCGTTCGTGCCTAACTCTCCCACAAAACGATTTTAACGTTGAAGTCCTGCCCCTCTTCAAGGGATTGTCCTAGAGCAAATCATAGCAAATTTTTAAGAAACAAATATATACTTCGCGATTCCACCGTGGAAGATTTTATGTCACAAATTACAAATATATTGGTATAAATCAAATGTTTAATATGGAGGAGGGGATGAAGCTTGTTCCGTGAACACTTGTTTGTTTCAACTCCTCATGTTTTAGTTATTTTTCGTGGTTTATCTCTAGATATGTTAAAGGTTTTTTATACCAGAATGTATCTCTTAGTTATATGTGTTAAATTTGCTACTTACGAGTGAGGAATAGTGAACGGTGCAACAAGTATAACTATTATAATATTTAATGTTCAGATCGCCACCAGCTCTACGTTCCGGTAATAAGGTTAATCCGGTTCTGCGCTCTACCGACGGTAAGAAGAAGCTCGGGAGTGCGTTATCTGCTCCGTTTACACCAACTGAGGCGACGGTGGTGGAAACGACAAAAACAATGCCGCAGGACAAGGCCTTCGGGGCGAGGTGACAAACCTGTTGAGGCGGCTACAAGAGGTGGAGATGAACCTGGCGGACAGAACGGACGACCTGGAGCAATATCAACGAAGAAACAACTTTTTTCGAATTTTCGGCATCGAGGAAAGGAAGGATGAGGACACCGACCAGCTGGTTGTCACAATATGCCGAGAAAAACTGGGCATAGATCTGCCCGAGACCGCCGTGTGCAGGTCGCACAGAGTGGGAAAGAAGCTGGGATCAACGCGAGATGGCAGAAAGTAGCACCGACCAGCTGGTTGTCACAATATGCCGAGAGAAACTGGGCATAGAACTGCCCGAGACCGCCGTGTGCAGGTCGCACAGAGTGGGAAAGAAGCTGGGACCAACGCCAGATGGCAGAAAGTTGCATTGACTAGCTGGTTGTCACACTATGCCGAGAAAAACTTGGCATAGAATTGCCCGAGACCGCCGTGTGCAGGTCGCACAGAGTGGGAAGGAAGCTGGGACCAACGCCAGATGGCAGAAAGTAGCACCGACCCGTCATCGTCCGCTTTACGAGCTACCGGGAACGTCGGCACGTCTTTGTCGCAAAGAAAAAGATGAAAGGCGCGGGGATCACCATCAAGGAGGACCTCACGGCTCGCTGCCTCGAGGTGCTGCAGAGGGCAGTGGCAATCCACGCAACAGGAACACATGGACTCTCGACAGCAGGTTGCTGTGGGTGAACGAGGACGGTAATCGCGGCGCTGCGACCAGACTCTGGTGGACTTGGAACCTTCCTCATGCGGCTGAGTAGAACAAGTACTGTAGTGTCATGTAACTACCCATATAGCACAGGATGTCAATTTGACGTAAAAAAGTGATCAAAGACGTCAAATTGATGTAAAATAAAATATTTGATGAAATATTGACGTCAAAATGATGTAAAATTTTTGATGTAAAAATGGTGTAAAATGTTTGATGTCAAAATGATGTAAAATTTTTGATGTCAAAATGATGTAACATTTTTTACATATATATCTTTTGATATAAAAATATTATAATACCAAAACTGTATTATTTTTGTTTCAATCAGTTTTATTTAACAATAATTATTTTTTTAACCGCCCCCATCAAAAGTTTTACATCATTTGAAGTAAAATTTACATGCAATTTTTGATCAGCACAGTATTAACGCGTGTTCACAAAAAAATACAAAGTTAAATGTTTAGTTATTAATAATATGGCTTGAATGTAAATTTAATTAATTATAGTTAAATTTATTATCACACTCACTCACGAATAAGTACGGTTTTTTTCTAAATAATTTAAACATCCATTGACACAATCCAATTTGGCACAGAAAGTCAAATCAAGCATTATGTATGTTCCGAAAAGCAGTTTACAATTTAACGGATAACTATTTATTTACAATTATGATTTTAAAACTTAATTAGAGTTCTCAAAATAGGTATTACAAATTAACCTTACAATTACAATTAAATATATGTTTGCATTTGGTTAAGAGGTTATTCCTTCTCCTTGGCTGACGCGGCGCGCCGCGCATTGTTTTTCTGTCATATCGGTCTTAGAGGGGTTATCAAAATCATGTTTATATTAGACTTTAGTTTGGTAAAGTAGAAGAGACGAAAATAAGTTCATCTAGTCTTAGCATCACACTGCTTAGTACAGGAAGTGCAACAGGGTAAGTAAAATCAAAACATATTAGCATTATTTTGACAATGTTTTTCAGTTAGACCTAACCTATAATACTTGAAGTCACCTCCCTTCCTTCAACTAAAATAATTTCAATTAAGCTTATTGCTGGGTAGCAAATGATGAAAAATGTTGTAATCAAAACCCGACAAACTATGTTGGTATAATGCCTAAACAGGTGAATTGATATACCAATAGATTATTGAAATTTGGTGTGTTCAGGCCTAGGACTAGTTCAATATTAGCTTCAACACAATTAAGCCTACATGGATGTAAAATTAGGTATTTGGCTAAGTCTCACTGTCTCATACAATCCAACATTTCAATGGTGTGGATAATTGTTTCGATATCGATTTGGCTTAGGATTACCATTGGATGTGAAAGTGTCATTAACCTAAATGTGTAATACAAATTAGGGCAAATTGAGAAATAAATGTGGCACACCTGCCAAATTATGACCCAGTTCTAGCATCTGCAGGCTGCCTTAACCCTATAACTGTTGCAGCGTACCGTAACTTAGTTCAAACTAAGTTACGTTCCGGTGTGATGTGTCTGTTGTGGTAGCGTAGTCTTTTCTACGTCTAGCAAAAATTTAGTATAATCACTTAAGTTAAATTGATAACTTACCAGAATGAACTAGAGATTTTAGAGCTTTAATTTGATAGCCTACCATATTCATGGAACTTGTGATTGTTGATATGTATTTACATAAGTTAAACCAATTTTTAAATTTAGGACTAAGTTATTTTAGTCAGCAGATTTGCAAAACTAAATTAAACATCCTGTAGAGTTATTATAGTAAGACATAAGTCAATAACTATATACGACATTTTCTATTACCGGTACTAACTTAGGTAGGTAACTTAGGCCCTAATACAAATTGCAACAAAAAATGGCTGTAAATGGCTTTAATACAAGATTTTTTATATTGCAACTTTCAGTCAAAGAATTAACTTTTAACTCCAAAGGCAACTTCATTGGAATTAATTTGATATACAAAGTAAAAAACATATGGGTAGTTTGGCATGTTTATGTATATTTTTCATAATATAAAGTAAAACTCTTCAAAAGTAGAAAAGAAAAGCCGCCACCATGGGGAATAACATGCGCCAGTTCTAGGGTTAAAATAATAGTTACTTTAAACTGGTAACTTCCTGGTCCACCAAAGAACAAGTTATTTAGGGCCTACTTAACATATTCGACCTAAGATTTTTTTGAAATCCGCCATTAACAAGAATATGTTAGTTTATGTATGTTACCGTAGTTTAGTGGCAATTTCCTAGCTTCCTGACTGGGCTTTTCACTCTGTGTGCTCCGTGGTTAATAAAATATCGTTACTGGTTTATTTTTTAGGCCCTGTAACCAATAAGACCGTTTTTTATAAAGTTAGCTTAAGTTATGTAAATAAATTATAAAAATCGCATGACTTTTAGTGGAGTGATATCTCAGTTGCAGTGATTGTCCTCGCCCTCATTTCAGAGACCTATCCATTTTTGTTTTCTAGAAAGTTGGACCAGCTTAAAACACGGGTTCTGGATTGTATTACCACTGGGGTATTTTCAGTTAAATAAATGCCATTGTTGATCAGTGGGATTCGACTCATGGACCAAAGTCACTTGCTCCAATAAATATACCAAGCTGTATCCCAACAGTACGCAAATCATGTCCTTGATGAAATTTAAAGTAAAATTAGCCTAATTAAGACTTGAGACCAATGTTAATATAAGAACATCAGGGTTTGTCACTGCTGGATTTGTTTAGTTATACTTTCAAATCACTATTTTGGACCGGCTTTTGTGTGTGGTTTGTAACTTATTTTTTATTTAACATTGTGAGTGAATAACATTTTAAGCTATACATGGAACATGCCGAGGCCGTAAGCAGAATTACAACTGAAGTTTGGGGCTAAATTTTAAATGGCAAAGCAATTTTGAACATAGGCTGGTTTAAAATCCTGCAACGAGCAATAATTCACTTGCTAGTGGTTTTTGGATTTTCTAGGTTGTTTTACCCAACAATACTGAAGGAACAATAAATCAAAAGTGAAAAACTGCTGAATCGTTTTATTTTTGAAAATTGGCTGCAAGTAGCCTATATAATTTGGTAAACCTTAAACTATATTAAATTTATTTGGTGGGAT
The DNA here is from genome assembly GCA_963675035.1 of Allygus modestus. Classification (NCBI taxonomy): domain Eukaryota; kingdom Metazoa; phylum Arthropoda; class Insecta; order Hemiptera; family Cicadellidae; genus Allygus; species Allygus modestus. The sequence continues at coordinate 138,274,578 of OY776111.1, forward strand.
GGGTTAATATAAGATAATGGTCACAAATCTAAGCTCGCTTTATATACCGTAGTTAATCTGAATAATATTACCGGTATCTTATCAACTTATTGTGTGGCTGACTTTTAACCTTTAGATACCGGTAACAAGTAATTTTGAGACGATAGAAATGGAACAGTCAGGACCTCCCGCAGCGCCGTCCTCGCAAAGTAATAATGTGTGGCTGGGAACTGGCGCTGTCCCCCCACCTCCCAGCCGCGAGTACTACAACAGGGAGCCATGCCCTCGTTCCCACTCCATACATAAAATCAGCAGTTCTGTCAACTTCCAGCATCCAGCGTAAAATTATGGGACCCTCAGAAACAACTGTGTTATGTATGGAGATTATAGTAACCTAACCTAACCGCCGCAGCGCGCTGTTTAGGTTTTTAGCCAAAACGTTTCCTCCTCCACACGAAAATTTTTTATTTAATTCAGTCTTTTTTTGTGAAACGCAGAACAAATATGGCTTATAAACAGATAGACAGAAAAACAAATGTTAACACATATTTAAATAACTCCGCTGCATACAACATTTTACTGCTCAAAGAGATGTGAGATCAAACCTATTTTATTTATATAGATAGACATTCCTTACCTGGAACATCTGGTATTGCTAATAACCTGTCCATAATGTGTTAACAGCTGCAATTCAAATAAATGTATTCCCCATATTAATCTTATGAGCAAAAAACCAACTTTGAGGGCAGCCCGTACCCTTGAGAATAAAGATATTGAAAATTAAAAACCTAATTGCAAAACTACGAACTGAGTCGAATTCTTTGACACTTCAAACATTAAAATTGGTCAAGAAACCACGGAGAAGTTTTCCTAACCATAAAAGCGCCTTTTTTGGCGTATTAATATATAAGATTCAGGAAATTACAGGATTCGTGGTTTGAAATTTTTGTATTTTAGGAGTATACAACAATTCTAATGTTTATGTCAGTTGGCAGAACTGCTGTTTTTATGTATGGACTGGGGACAAGGGCATGGCTTCCTGGTGTAGTACTCGTGGCTGCGGGATGGGGGCAGTACCAGTTCCCCGCCAAACATTTTTACTGCGCTATGTCCTGACTGTTCCAATCCTGCGCTCCCATAATTTTAAATAATCCTCTACCGGTACATATTAGACAATAGCTTTTTTAAAAAGAATATAAAATTAGCCTACTTATAAACGAGTTTTTCCAGATCAAAAGCTAAGTCTGGGCTAAAGGCCTTAAATATGTTTGCGCCCAAAATAATAAAGTGGGCATTATTACCTATAAGTTATTCTTGTTTATTGTGTGTTGCAGATTGCAAGCAGCACAAGGAGGAAAACAAGAAGATTCAAATTAAGTTTAAAAAAGTGTAATTAAGTACTAATATAAAAATTGCTGAAAAAACATTTTTGTAGGCCTATTTATTTTCCTACTTATGCTTTAGGCCTAATTTTAAAAAAAAACTATTACAAAACTAAGGAGCAAAAAATATGCAACCTATTGTAAAGTATTTATCTCATGAATGGCAAACATTTGTTTAAATATTATATGAAATTTAAATAGGTATGATTTATAGTAGTGGGGGAAAGGGGCTTTTGCGCCGGAAGTGACGTCACATCCGGTCAGTGACCGGATGCGCTGAGTGAATAAATACGTCATCTGAGGCTGAGCCAGTGACGTAGGCGGTTTTGTGACGTAATGAGGTAAAGTTCAAGGTCACGGGGAGGGTGTTTTAAAAAAGTACTACCTCGCACGCGTAAAATTCGATTGTGATTCGATAGTTAATCGATAATAAATATCGAATGAAAATAATCGAATGAAACAATCGAATGATACGAATGCGAGGTAGTACTATTACAAAAACAACTTTATTTTATTAACAATGTTTGTTCTTAATTACAATACGAAGCTTCCGCCGATGTTGGTTAAAATCGAAGTTGATGATGCCGACGAGTCGCGATCATCGTGTTTTTTCCTGATGAAAGAAGGTAGATACTTCGATCCCTGTGCAGAGTCCATGTTGTTTTTTGTTGCGTAAAGTTCCAAAGATAAATCGTAACCGGACGCAATGAGAAGTCTTAACTCTTCATTAAAAACCTCGAGGTCTTGGAAAGTCGCCAGATGAATAGAGTCATAATGAATACACCTAATTTTGATGGACATTTCAACAGAGAGCTCGATGTACACTGGTCAAGAGCTGGAGGTGTACTGAATATTCGCTAGCTAGCGTTTTGGTATCAAACAAAATGGTGGGGGTAAAAGTGTGGTGGGGCGGAGCAGATGGCGGACGGCAGATGGTTGCTACTACATTCGCCGCCACAGTAATGCAATCCGTCGGCGTAATTCTTGTATTTTATCTTGTCGGTTCATTTGATACGTTTTACATCTACATATGCAATAGCTGAAACACCTGCACTTACGACAAGCTTTCCCGTCAACTTGATCGCCTGGTATTTTAAAACATTGTAACTCGCAACAATATGTATTCAAATTGTTATCGAATGATAAATTGTTCATCGGTGACACCGACATGTTAGCTGCAGCGTGTGTTAGACAAGACTGAGACTAACTTCACTGCTCCCCTCTCTTTTATACCTCTTTATAAGTTAACCCTGAATGAAAGTTCAAGGTCATCCGTTTGAATTTTAAAAAAAGCAACACAGCAGTATATAAAATAATATACTGCTGTGTTGCTGTTTTTCTTTTTTTCTTTTCTTTATTAAACAAACATCTTACAATACAATAAGCTTAAGTCTAACATTAATGACTAGAAATACAAACAGAGAAATACAAACAGAGCCATTATGTACAAATATGCGTGATGTGCAGAGTGAGTTCCGTAGAGTTGTTGCCGCTTACACCGTGTGATACCAAATACAACGTCCCCGGTTGAATATCTCGCAAATCTTCATTTTGTAGCAGTTGAACAAATCGTTTTGGAAGAAATACTTGAAACTTCGGCTCATCTCCTGGAGTGAAAGGTCCTTCGCTCAATGAAACTAGAATTGCTTCTCCATGTGTGGTTTCCACTTTCTTGATGTTATGAATAATGTAGTGTTTTTGTTCTTTTAGTTCTGAACACTTTTTAGTTAGCAGAAGGTCGGATTTTGAATGAGTGTTGAATTGATCAACCAGTGTTTGTAGAAACTGTTGTGATGCCATCTTTGTCAGCAGTAGTTGTGGTGTCTTCTGTGATGTTGCCTCTTCGGAGTCTCGAATAATACTCGTGCTGGGGCGGTGTTGTCTCCTCGTATTTATAGGCCCCGCTACCCCCACCACATTCCTGCGTTTGTTTCAAGTAAGCAGCCAAACGATATGCGTTGTACAATGCACAGTTTGTTTGACCGTGTTTAAGATCTTTTGCAGCGACACAAATATTTCCGAGATTAATGTTAAAATCCTTACTGATAGTTATATCGAAAACATAACCGTGCGTGTACTTTTGTATCCAATTCTTTTTTTCTAATCCTTTTGTGTATATATGCGAATATTGTTTGCAAAAGTTAAACATAATACTGTGCAGATTACTGTAGCTTATAAAACCTTCATACCAGTGTATGTGATGAAAGTAGTTTGTTATCCATTTGTTTGTAATTTTTGCTTTGGCGTTAAGTTTGTTAAAAGAAAAAGGAGCTTCAAACGTGAATGGGTAGGCTACAAATGTAAGCAAGTCTAAAATTACTAATTCCTTGATAATAAACCTATCATCATTATTTCGAAATGCTTGAAATTCGATTACACAAGGCTTTACACTCACTTCTTCATCCCCTCCGCTCATCATGGCACCTAGCGATCAACTAAACTGTTTTCCACACCACGGTAGGTTAAATACCAGGCCGTACAGTTGCAGGCGCGTTGGTGTATATTTAACGTGGGCACCGTCCCCAATAGGCCTACCCCACGTGTGTTCTTCTTTACTAAGTCAAACTTTAGTCTTTTTTAACTTCTTCTTGTGTTTCGTTTTCTTCTTCTTCTTCTTCTTGTTTCTTTGTTTCTTCTTCCTGTGTTGTTTCTTCTGTAGCTTCTGTAGCGATTTCTACAAGTGGTTCAAAATCCTTTAACTTTCTCCACATGCAAACTTCATGAGGTATTCTATTAAAAATAGATGTATCCACAGGTCCGTACACGATGGTGCTAAAAGGTTGTTTTTCCAAAGTATCGACCAAATATTAGTATAGCGCTTGCAAATACCAACTGTCTCATGTACCTTGTAATAGGTTCTGTTGCATAGTTTAAAACGTAGAATTCTTCACGTGATAGTAGAATCTTATTTTCATGTTGAGTCAAGTCTCTAATTCGCACTTGTAGTTGTCCGCGATGTTTAACAATATCGATTTCATTGTCACAATCCAAAAGTCGAATATGTGTTTTCCTTCCACACAAACTGTTAGTTAAATAACATTCTATTAAATGTACATGTTTCAAAAATGACTCCCAAGCATTTTGCGAAAATAAAACCTTTTTTGTTCCATGGTGTAGTATTACTGTAGGGGAATAATCCAATGATTTCATCAATCCAACTGATACACTTTTACTGATGCATGCTGAGATGGGGTAAAAGATTCGCAAAAAAACTTCAGTTAAAATGTGAGGAGGAATATTTTCTTCAACTTTCTTCTTCCTCTTTGGTACTACCTTTGATGGGTCTGCATTACTTTCCTCCTCTCTATCTCTTTTACCAAACTTTAAAAATGCAGTTATTTCCTTGATGATTTCTGCTTCACTAGTATTATCACGTTCCAATAACGGTGCTACCTCTGCATCACCTTGTACAACAGATGGAGAACTCATTTTGTAGAAGATGTTACCCATGCGACGATAGACGATCAACTGAAGACCTGCATTGTTGCTCCGCTATTTATAGGTTAGCGACTGTGGCGGTGCCGGTGGTGGTACAACGTTTTACAATACTGTCTTTACAATACCGGTCAACGGTGTGTATGTAACAATTTTATCGTGCAAAATTAAACAATACGCAGATGTATTTGCAGGTACGTTTTCTTGAAATTCCATTTCTATTTTTATATCAACACTAGACGATTTTACAGATTCATTTTGTTTGGAGCAATCAATTACAACAATCGGAGCTTTCGATTCAAACTGTACGGGAGATAGTAGAGGTGTATTTGTTTTGCCGTAATATGAATTTTGGAACCTAGCGTACATATCGTATAAAACACTGTACCTTTTTTTATCAAAAGAAATATTAAAGTTGTCGTAGGGAAAGAATTGTGAATTCAGGAACACTTTACAGTTAGTTAATTTACAATGGTCAAATTCACCAGCATTTTCAGTTAATATACCTTTTTTCTTCGTTTGTAATCCAAATATTACATATCTCGCTTTTTCCAAATGAGTAGAAGTTTTTACAGTCCATGTATGCCGTTGTGTTGTAGGTAAAACGGGGTATTCATGAAACTCCCAGCTTCTGAATGGCATTACAATGTCTCGATCTGATTTTAACTTTCTTAATAATGTAATCCTGTGTTCATCATTTAGTCGCACATGTGGTACTCTCCAAACAATCTTGTCTAATGTTAATTTCCAGTCTAAATTGGCATCAGTTGTTCCAGCAGCTGCTTTAATAATATCATTATCGTTTGATGATCTTAATAAAACTAGTTCTTGTTTTACATTTATTATTATTCTTCTGTAGTCTTCAGCAAATCCTAGGAGTAATCTTAAAGGTACGTAGAAATCAAAGTTTCCCGAAGAGTCAGGAGCGATTGTACTTTTGTCTGGTGCAACCCATCCTGCAACAGCTAACAGATTCTTCTCATTTGGTGTTAAAGACGCTAATCCTTTCAATGTACTGGAAATTCCAACCTTTTTTGTTGAATCGACTGTAACTCCTGAAATTTCATATCTAATCTCGTCAAATAAAAATGCCATAGGATTATTTATGAACGGAACAGTGGTTCCAGCAGTACCATCAGTTTTTGTTACTTTTCCTTCAATATATAAATAACTTTCGCATGGAAGAGTATAAATGTCTTGTTGTTGTATAGGAATCCTAATTTCATCGTTATTGTTTAATTTGGACGAAGCGTAAGGGTTGTGCGTGTGATATTCCTTTTCCCATAAGGTCTCGTCGAATGTTGGACCCTGCGCTATATCCAGTATATCCATTGTTAATGACCCTTAATCCAATTTCTTCTAGAAAACGAATGTTGTCACTTGTTAAACCTTCTACAGCTGATGAGCTACTGACCTCTTTGCTGGTTGGCTCTCTCTTTTTAAATGATAACCCCATTGTCTAAGCGGATGATTTTATATGTATTCTTACAGTAATAGCTTCTCCTCTAAAGTCAATAAGGTTTCCGTCTTGATCCACTATGTTCAGCACGATGTCTGAAATGAAACTGGTGTTTAACGGTAGGTACACAAGGTTTTGAGGCTTTTCTACTATCTTGAAACCTGGTGCAACTGATGGGTAGAATGTGTGTAATATATGACGATTTTCTCCATCTCTGTAGGATCCTTGTATAATGTTACATGTAATGTCTATGCTATTAACTTTGATGATCGTCACAGTTTTATTCCCAGAATGAGTTTTATTAGGTTCTAATACTTTTGTTTCCTTAGAAAACCCCAATAAACTACCAATTGAATGTTCTTGACTAAAATCAATATAATACTTAGACGTAATTTCGGCTTTCATTGTATTGTTATTGCCTTTTATCGTTATATTTTCTTTTCCCATATGTTTTTGTATAACTTCATTTATATTATCAATTTCATAAGCTCCTGTTGGTAAACTGAATTCTTCCAAAGCTGAATACTTTCCTTTATCATCTTTTGTCTTGTAATAATGTATTTTGTTATTAATTCCTTCACTAACGTTTGGAATAGAGTTATATGTTGTTAAATCCAATAATGCGGCTTCCCATAGTCTTCCTTTTTGCAAACGTAGCGCTGGAAACAGAATACTGCGCAAAGTACATGAGTTACCGGTTAATGACACTGTATACGAAGACATCTTAAAGTTGACTAACACTTTTAGCTAAAAAGTCTAAACATAAATGACCGCAAATGGATGTATCATCAGGTTGTTTTCTTGTATGATTGTAAAAAACATTTTCTGCCGCACGAAAGTATTGTTGAAGTTCTTTCGGTGGTGGAAGGTCTCCAAAACTGTCGAAATAATAAATGGTTTTACCAAGTTTCTTGTAACACACCCAATGAGTGCCTAATCCTTCACTATTATCCAAATTTACAATACCAGTCTCATTTTTCCACATTTTAACCGGTAATTCATCTTTCATAAATACTCCTCTAAAAAATGGGATTTTCAAACAAGAAGCATATGTAATTAGTTCTTCGTTGGTTAATTCTTTGTTTTTAATTATTAATTGCTCTTTCTTATTTAATACACACGATACGGTCTTAGGTATAATCCTCCTCCCTTTTTTATCATTGACCATATTGTTGGTTTCTTTTTAGCTTTACCACTGGTAGATCGACGTTTTCTTTTGATATTACCTCCTTGTTTCTTAGCGGGTTTTTTCCCACGCCTTCTTCTCTTTCCTCCTCCAAACGTAGTTTTTGCTTTCATTGCTGCTGTTACTGCTAAAGACGCTGCTTTTTCACCAATACTCGCGTCACTAGATTTTACTCTTTGCCAGGCTTTCTCAGCAAGTGCTCTATCTGCTATTGATCTATTTTTAGTATCACTAAATTTGGAATACGCTATATCGTGCTGTTTACAAGCCTGATCGAGCTTATTTATTCCAGGATCTCCTCTAGCAAGACGTTTCTCTAATTTGGTTCCAGGACCACAATATTGATATCCTCCAGGTAAATGTAATTCCACAGGTAATAAATCAATCGCCTTGTTAACTATAGCTCCAACCGGTTTACTCAATAGAGAAAATGCTGTTGATGCTATTCCCCTTCCTCTCTGTAATCTCTCTCGATTATGACTGATGCGTTTAACCCTCGACATGACTATTTATAGCAAAACTTACAATCAGTAGGTGCACTCTATAAATGTTTGACAATGAATGTAATATCAGTTTTGGTTTCTTGTATTATATACTGTTTAAAATCAATTTATTATATAGAAATGGATTTATTAATTAAATGTAGACATATTAAACAAAAGTAGTACAAATAGAAATAAGGTGTAATTGAAGATGTTCCAGATGTTTCTCCGCTGGTGAAGGTATCGTTGTCTTCGGTAAAATGAATAAACTTTAAATAGATGTCATGTTCCCTTAGAAACTTGCCACTTAATCGTTGGTAATTGAATAACACATCCCAGTCTAGTTTATCTTTAAAATTGTCGATGTAATTCTCAGAGAGATTTTGATATTTACTTATTACTTCCCAACAGTTATTAAAATTTGATGTCATCTCTACGAGGAAGTCTTCTGAAAACTGTTGTCTTTGTAAAATATGGATCCAGTTAACTCTGTGAAAATAAATTCTTAACATAGTCATTGTAAAGAGGTATTGTATGGAAAGTTGTTCCCAATCCATATATCTATCAAACCGTTGAACAAAACCATCTGTCAACACTCCTTGGGGAAATCTCGGCTCTTGAGATATTAAACTCCACGCAGTAATATTGGATTCCATCATCCTCTCTGTATCGTCTCTCAAATATGACTGATGCTTTATCCCTTATCATGGGGTATTTTAAATTCTTTTTTCTCTTATGTAATCTTCATCGTTTTCTGTTGGTTCATTAATCACATTCACTTTATCCCCCTTTCCTAATGTCTTGACTTTAGAAGGCTCAGACGGTTTATCTCGTTGATTAGGTTTCTCTGGATTGTGAATATTTTTCCAGTCTAAATAATTGTGACTGTCAACATCTGAAGCTGCATCTCTTCCTGAAGCCCGATGGATATAATGGAATAGAGCTGCACCAAACCTTTCCAAATGTTTTTCATATTCCGTAGTCCATTTATTGTGTACAATATCAAACATTTTCTTATTTACAGCGTCTCCATCCTGCTCACAATCACCTACATTTGATAATTTTAATTTTTTTACATCATAGCTTGTGTCAGTTTCATTCCTTTTGTAAATCGTTAACAATTTTAGAGTAGCGAAATTTACTGCTTCACCATCATAAACGGGATGTTGTATATTGCTTAACCTTTTACCGGAAAACCCCCAATGATCTTCGTGTACAGTTGGGGTTCTTTTATCCATGTATTTTACCGTAACCGCATCAGAAGACAAAAGCGGATCACCAACATTTTGAATTACTTTTCCTTCAAAATTATAGTTGCCATCAGGTGTTAACGGAAACCCAGCTCTTTTTTCACTATATCCAGATTTTACTCCAATCTCGGAATACCGTCCAAACTTGTCCACACTCATGATGTAACTGAATCGCTATCGTTTAGGTTCTTATTATATATATATATATATATATATATATATATATATACGTCTACTGAACAATTATTCCTTGTTTTCGCAGTTCATCAACCAAAGCTACCCATTCGTTTTCTAAACCAGTGTGCCCGGCTTCCATAGCTTCATGTAATAACCTCATTCGATCAACTAACTTATTTATATCGTTGTAATATATTATATTAGTTTTATACAAGTTTTTCAATAATCCCCTTCCAGATGTGGTAGGATCAGTTGTTTTTCTCTTTTTATGCAAAACATTTAATTCAGCAGAAGATAAAGCTCTTCTTTTAATTTGAGCTTTTTTTGATTTTGAGGGGAAGAGACTAGATATAATACTTGTATATTTTATTGACCGATTTCTATGAATAGGTAGGTCTTTGGAATACTTTTTTCTATGTGCATTTGTATACTCTAATATATGTTTAAACAATTGTAAATCCCTTTTAGTATATTTACCAGGATTATTTTTAAAGATAAGTTCAAACAAACCTTTTGTACCTTTATATTTCTTATCTCCAATAACTATATCATCATTTTCGTTTATATCTAACTTGCTATCTCCAATCATTAATCCTTTATCCTCTATTCTAGCTCCATGGGTATGATAATTTCGATTAGCATGTGCGGCGTGTAACATTTTTAACGTATATGTTCTTCCAAGTGTTCCTTTAAACATAATATCCGTGCCTAATTTGCTTAAGTTGGATGGGTTAATATCCTCTTCTTCTGCTCTTGTATCTTCTACACTTGTATCTTCTGTACTTGTATCTTCTGCAATGTCCTTTTCCTTTAAATCCTCTATATCTCCGCTTTCTTCATACTCGTCGCTTTCTTCAGATGTTTGTAACTGGCCAAAACTTTCATCATTCTGAAATTCTTCTTCATATTTGGAAATTGGTAGCATTTTGTCTCCTTCGAAGCGAATTGAAGGTTTTTCCATATTTTGTGCTAATCGCTTTAAAGGTTCAGTAACAGGTTTGAATGTTGTTTCTAAAAATTGCTCTCTTTCATTTATACCTGATTTTAAAGCTCGGTTTTTTTGTCTAATAGAATCACTAAGTGATTTTATTTCCTTTAATAGCTTTTCCTGGTTAACCATCTTCACACCTTGACGACTTGTACAGTAATACCGCTAATCAGTGTATTAAAACGAATTTATCAAAACCTACTCTATAACGACCATCTTTTATAGCATGATCTTTCATAATAACCAAAAATCCATACTTTTCCGCCCAAGCTTTTCCGCAAAGCTCTTTAAACTTTTCAAATGGCATATCCGCATTCACATGATCGTTATATATATGTTTTAGGTTAGTATCATCTTGTTTGAATACAATTAGAATATTTGCATTATCTCTGATAAGTTGTTTTGGGATTTTGCTATAAGTTTGTCCTATATATATGCTGTCAATGTTATTATGTCTTCCCATGGCAAAGTAGTTTCTAATAGTATCCTGATTTTCACAAGATACATCGTCAAATATAAATACAGAATACGGTTTCGCTTCGTTTGGTTGCATAATGCTATCACTAGCGTTAAATTTGTAAAAATTAACATCAGACACATCAGATAGGATTTTATCCAGCAATTGATACTTTGGTTGATGTAGAGACTTTGAAAAAATATATAGGTTATTAAACCTTAATCCCTGCGGATTAGTGATCAAATTAAAGACAACATTGGTCTTTCCACAGTTTGAGGGACCACTTACTATACATCGAACAGTGTTTGGAAGTAAACTACCGTGTTTACCATTGTTGATTTTAACGTTATCCACAGTTAAATCATCTATGTTATTAATATTGAATCGATCTTTATGGTGAATAATCTCCATCCTGCTCAAAGGTTAACGATGAAATGAGTTGCTTGCATTAAACCAAGTCCTTTATAGGTATCCATGAATCCTCAGTTTTGTTAAATCCCAACCACCGCACTTTAACGGCGTCCTTTTTTCTTTGTAACACTTTTTCAACAAGATATACATCACCTACTGTTGATTTTAACATTTCATGTCCATAAAATGCACCTTGCAACAAATTTCCTTCGTTATCTTTTAAAATATACGTCTCAGGTACAGTCGGTTGCACTTTATACACTGTAAAAACTTCATTCGTCCAATTGGGAAGGTATTTCTTGGTAAACACTCCCTTATATTTACTAATCCGTACTTTATCACTTACATTAAATTTTCTTGGCTGCATTTTTTCTACTTTAGGCTTTGTATTTTTCTTTATGCGTTTTAATACATCTTTTGCATTTCTTCTATTTACTTTGTTAGGTTTCATACCAATAGTTCGATGAAACCTGTTGTTATAATCATTTATTAATTGTGGTAAGACATCATACCATACGTAAGAACCTCTTTTTGAAAATTGTTTATACAGTGCTCCTTTTAAGGTTCTATTGAATCTTTCTACAATAGCTGCTTTTTTCCCTGAATTTGTAGAATAATGATTTATTTTATATTTATTCATTAACTGTGCAAAGTTTGTATTAAAGTATTCTGTTCCATCATCAGTTTGTAAATGTTTAATTTTTTTTTATCTCTTTTTATGGCTATTTCCATCGCTTCTGTTACGCTTTTACCAGTTTTGTCCTTTAGAGGCAAAGCGTCTGCAACTTTTGTAAAACAATTAATAATTGTGAGTATATATTTAAATCCTTTGTTTATTCTGCTATGCGGTCGCATTTCAATTAAATCCGCTTGATATAGATCATTTATCCCTTTTATAACAGTATTTCTTCTTGGAAACTTTATTCTTGCTGGTTTGTGTAGTTCATTAATAATCTTCTCCTTCAGGTCTGACATGATGGTTTCACGAAGGCAGCTGATATGGTATTAAATATTCTTTTGTATAAATCTGCTTATATATACATATAGTTCAAGGTCATTCAAAACTTGTGTAAAAAAGGGGAAACACAGCTTAACATTGCTGTGTTTCCCCTTTTTTTACGGAAAGGAAAAGGATAGAGGATCTAGGACGATGAAAGGGTTATTCGTCAATAGGGTTGAGGGAATAGTGGCCGAATGGTAAAGTGTGGATGTTGTCTGGAAGGGTTTGTCTTTTGTCGTCATTATAGGATAGCGCCTTTTTAACTTCAGTCACACTGTACAGCTGATGGTTAAAACTTCTGATGGTGTTGAATTTGGCTGTAATGATGTTATCCTCAAATAAGCATTGCTTGTAGTGTTCAAAATGCACTTTCTTCTTTAAATATAAACTCTTTACACCTTTAGCTTTCTTAATATAGCTATTCTTCTTTTCTTCTTCTTCTTCTTTTTCATTATAGAGTTTCAAAGAATATAGTTTAGACATCAGTGCAACAATCTCTTCAAGTAAAACACCATTAGCCTCATCCTTGAATTTGCCTAGTACTTTTTTGTGTCTGCCATTGTCGTAGTTTGGATGATCTTTTGGATAATCGGAGAAATCAAAGTCGTTCTTGTAAATAAATGTACGTAAATCTTTATACATGTCCAATGTTACTATGCGATATATGAAAGCGTCAGTGTCCATATATGTAATAGATATATTTTCTCTTCCGTAGAACGCCACCATTTTGTTGTAGTGAAAATCGTACATGTGTGTTTTTGAGATGTCCAAGATTGACATGCCTATATACAAAGGACGATCCATCTTCACACTAGTCTTCTTCATGGCCACTGCTACAAGTTTTTCATTAATAATTATAGATGTTCCAAAATTTGGCTGCTGTACTAGTTTCTGTAATTTTTTTGCGTCAGTAACAAGTTTTACATTTTTGTGTCTTCTTTTGTTTTCCAATGTTTTTCCAAATATCGCATTATTCATTAATTTAAAGAAATCTTTTTGAAAGTCTGATGTAGCTGCTGCTCTTCTAATGGTATTTGAATCAATGTAAGGTTTCAACCAGCATGATTGAGAAAATTCCAAAACTCTATTAATTTTTGTTAGACGTAGTCCTAATTCGATAGCTTGTTGAACCACCCAAAAGTGAGCCACGTAGCGTTGTTTATTATTTAATGTCATCATTAATTTGGGGTGTTTTCCAATTGGTGAAATTTCTGTTTTAGCAAGAAGTGGAAGGTCATAATGAAGATCATGTAAATTTTCTGAGTATTCAAAATCGCAATCCAAAATATATCCAGTGTCACCATGTTTCGGAATTTGTAAAATATCGCCAATAGAGTCGGGATTAATCCATTTAAAGTTATCAAAAGGAAGTGGGTTTGACATTGCCCAACCGTACAGGTTATTTGCATCGAAATATCCTAAATAGGTTGACGGTTTGGTTTCATCGTAATCGGGAAGGTATTTGTTGTTGGCTTTGACATGTCTGGTAACACTTTGGGTCAATCCGCCTCTTACTCCAGCTTCAACCATTAAAACCATGTCAATGTCTGTTAAAAGTTGGAGTTTGCATTTTGTTTCTTTTAACATGGCTTGCCAAGCTAATCCTGGTGAAGTATACGAATGTAGAGGGTCCAAACCGTATGCAGCAAAACAGGTTCTTCGGAATTCTTCCATAACATCGCAGAGAAGAGTCACGTCAAGTTTTACATAAAAGTCTGAGTATTCTCCTAAAGTCTTCATATCCAACTCGTTCCATACTCGACATGCGTGTTGATAGTCTTCAAGTGAAATCTCCGAATCATTAAGTTTGTTGTTAAATTGTTCTGGTGGAGGAAGTGATGTTTCATTAAATCTATGAAGTCCATCAATGTAATCGTAGGGGAAGACTCCTTTTCGAAGAACCAGATCCATTTTACTACTGGCTACAATTTTGCTTGTTTCTATCAGATCTTCTCTTTTTAAATTATCAGTTAATTTCATTAGGCTAGAAGGCATAAATCGAAACGAATCAATAAATCTAAGTTTTATTTTACCAACCTTTTTAGAGAAACTTATAAATTTTTCCATTGTTGTTGCTAAAACATCTATTGCTCCATCATCTCTTCCTAACTCCGGGATGATGAAATGAGAGTCATATCCACTAAGGTTATGTAGAACAACGGGTATAAAAGATGGTACTTTGTAATTTAAGTTGCAAGCGTTACAGGCTGCACCTCTGTAGGCTCCTGTAAGATGGTCGTGATCACGCACTTTAACGTTATCTGGTGTAAATAGGTTATTACACAGATAACATGCTGTTGCCAAATTGTGATGTTGAAGTTGGTGTTCATCCATAGGCAGCATCGGTATTTTAATTTTGCAGATTTCTTCCACCTTGGAGGCAATGTAATACAACTCATCTACAAAGTGTTTCGCTGCTTGTTCACCACGATAAATCTTCGGAGCAGATGATAGTCCAAATTCTTGAAGATGTTCTTCAGACAGCGTGGATTTTGTTAGTATACAATAACTGTTTGGTGCATGTTTTTGATATTTGCTTCTTTTTGTGATATCCTCTTCTTGTTGTTCAATTGGAAGTAAAGATGCTTCGAAATCCGCGTACACAACAAATGGAACAGGGTATTGTTGATTTACTTTGTCAAATTTTATCTGCGCTCTGCTGGGATGTGGCAATTTAACTCTAACCTCATAGTTTCCATTACATAACCTTTGATGTTCTACTAACCATTCTGAACCTCCCCTTCTTAATGGTTTGTCTACATGACAAAAACATCTTTTACAAATTGTTCTCTTTTCTTTATGTTTAGATAATTGTTTAGAAACAAGAGCTTCAAACTTTTTAATGTAGACATAGTGGGATATGTCCCCTTTAGTGATCAATAGCAAATCCGTATGATCTCTGCGCTCATTTGGTGTTATACGCAAGGGGTACACATTGTTTGACGAATCCAATCCGAATAGGTTCACAGAAGCTGAAGGATTTTGTTTTTCAAATTTTGAAACGTCTGTTATGGCAACAGGGTAAGTCATCCCTTGAAAATTATATCTATGTTGTACTTCTTCATAATAGTGACTTGGTCTTTCCGGATGAATTGTTACATATTTGGCCAACATAGCATATTTAAAACACTCAGTATCTTGATTTTGTACGTTAACGCAGGATAAGGTATTTCTAATTTTTGTTGGTAGAGGGATGTAGCTACTTCCTCGAATTCCATAGCCGTGTTTGTGTACTCTTAAGTCTAGCCCTGTGATGCTTAACAAACTCCATCCAGAGCCTCTTCCTTCATGTTCTTGTATTTTTGTCATTAGCTCTTCAAAACATTCAGATACGATTGAATCAATATCTGACGAAAACATAATAGTTCGGTTTTTTGTTAAAAACCCTCTCGGTGAAGTTTCATTTTGAATGTTTGTAAATAAAGCATCCATTAATAGTCCAAATTTGATAAAATTTAATCTTTTTAATTCATTTTGCAAAGTGTTGCTTACCAATCCTTTTGCGTTATTTAAAAATTCTTCGAGTTGTAATTTTGCTTTGTCAATTTTGAAGTGGGTTACTACATTACCCGGAAGTGCTCGGGCATGTAGTTCTACATTTACTGATGGTCCAGGCGCATAATGAATGACACTTGGTCTTGAAACTTCATTTTCTTCTTTTTCTTCATTTGCTTCTTTTTCTTCGTTGTGTTCTTCTTCATTTCTTCCTTCTTCATTTTGTTCTTCTTGATGTTTTGCTAATTGTTGGTCGATTGAATCTAATTCTTCTTCATTTGGTTCTTCTTCTTCTGTATTTGTATTGGTGTTATGTTTCAATTCTTTATGAATGGTTAAAAGCCATTCATCTCTGAAAGAAGCTTTACAAATATTGCAGCGATTCATAATGTAGGTGTGCTCTCCACAAGGGTCAACGCAATAATAAAAAAAGACTGCAAATGCACCTCTATTTATACCCTAGAAGAAGTGGTGGGGGTAAGTATTAGGTTAGGTTTACTATATTTTACATTTTCTGTTTACTATTGTAGTTGGAGGCTACAAAATTTTGTATTTTAGGTCAAGGTCATTGGACATATTTGCCAAAACGGAGAATAGAGCAGTAAATGATTTCATTTTAAACCATAAATTGATCTATTCCCCGCTCTGTATTTAAAAAGGACAATTTTCTTCAACAGGAACATTTGATAGATTTTTAAACTTGGATGTGAAGTCGGATTGTACACATTGCATCTCGATCAACTAAAAATTTCATAAAATAATAGGGATCTTCAGTTGTAGATTCATCTTTAACATATTCAATAGTCAACATTGCCGAACGAACATCTTGTGGAATTACGTCGACTTTTATGAGTCGCCTTTCGAGTTCAAACCGTTTTGTTATTGATGTAAGTTTTATCACATCATCAATATCGATAAGGGGAAAGCTGTAACAAACGGAGTTTCCTGGTGGGTTCATCATGCCGTTATGCTAAATATACACTGTTGCATCGTCATTAAATAGACGTTCCCCCACCATTAAATGTATAAGTTACCCCCACTTTTTCAGTCATGTAAATGGTTCAAGGTCATACAACAATATTACCAAAACGGGGAATAGAGAATAAGTGATTCTCATTATAACCACAAACTGATCTATTCCCCGCTTTGTATTTAAAGTAAACTATTTGAAGACAACAAAAACTTATTCAGATTCTTCCGATGATGATGATGATCATGAGCTCATATCACTAAATAAGCGACGACAAATACTAAGGTTCCCTATGACTGGATCTAGAACTACGTCATCAATATTAATACTGCTTGGAGGGGTTCCACTATCAACAAGGTCCATTTCCTCCAAACAAAGCAACTGATGATGAAATTCTGGTTCATTATCATCGTCGTTGTCGTCGTCAGTCAACAGCTCCATCTCTCCAAGATATGGTTCACTGCTAGCAAACTCACTCAGTAGTTCAAGATCACTAAACAGTTCATCTTCCATCTCTGAATCGTCTTCGTCTTCATCTTCGTTTATATTTACTGGAATATTTTGAATTATTCCCAGTATAGTCTTCTTAGAAGGGAAAATGTTATCTCTGGGCGACATGATTCCAAGTAGCAGACTGATTTTACAACTAATACAAAACCACCTTTTATAGCCCGATTCCGGTAATGGTGGGGGTAAGTGTTGAAAGTACAAGTGGTAGGGAAGAGGTATTATTGTAACACAAATGATTAAGTCCTGTAAGTGGGTCAAGGTTACCTTAACCTATTACCAGAACGAGGAATAGAGCAGTAAGTGATTCTCACTTTGACCACAAACTGATCTATTCCCCGTTCTGTCTTCTGCTGTTCAGTATTTCCAAAGACTCTTAGTTAGTTGAAGAAAATTGGTCAATTTCCATTGCTAGCAATTCTTCAGGCAGTTGAAATGATGTATTTTGTGATAACATTTCCAACATATCAATATATTTTATGGCGTGTTTTATAGTAGAAAGTTTTGAAGCGTTTGGTTCAAGAAAAGGTAATTTTGTTCGTAATAAATTATAGGCTTCATTCAATATTGCAATCCTTTTTCTCTCTCTAGCACACCTTCTTTTCTCTATATCATTCTCCTCCTTTCCTTTAACATCTAAGTTAGATGATCCTCCTGGGCTATCCATAGCTGAACAATAACTATACTCCGAAGCCGACTGCCTTATATATGTTTACCACCACTCTTTTACAATGAATATAGCTGGTTCAATGTCTTGTTCGGGAAAAAGTCGCTAACCTAACGTGTAGTGTAATAAAGACACAAAACAAACCCCTCTTGTAATAATCGATAAATTTCTCTCTTCAAAGGAATTGGTTACACATCTATTTTTACCTCTTCAGTTTTACGAATACCCAATCCTTTGACCTTAACATCATGATACTCCATAAGCAGTTGGTATACACGCTGGGTAAAGATCTCCGCTTTAGTAGTAGAGTTAATATAGTGGAGGTATACCATGGTAGATGCTCTATTGATGCAGTTCACAACCAAAGTGATTATTGACTCTGCAACATCGCGCTTTAATACCCATCATGTAAGTGGGTCAAGGCCGTCTGATTATATTACCAAAACGGGGAATAGAGCAGTAAGTGATTCTCACTATAACCACAAACTGATATATTCCCCGCCTGTGATCACCCCTTCTACCACATCTTCTAACTGGGTCAAGGTCGTTTCTGACCAAAATGGGGGGTGGGGTGTGAGATTTGACAGAATCTCACACCCCGGAAACCTAAAGGGAAGTAGATATAATTTACAGTAAAGTCTGGCTAAAGTTCAAGTCACAATGAAGAGTTATTATTTTACAAATATAAAGTCACACAAATATGTAAATTGTACAAATCTAAAATAAAGGAGTCGGTGAGGAGCCTTAGGACCCCTCTCACCGAGGTCTAGCGAAAACCGGGGAAATGCGAAACCCCATCCGGTATGCAAAGAAGGTGCAGTGATCGGTTTGCGGGCCGTAAACACTGCAAAGCAAGAGCCGGTTTGCTGGCCGTACTCTTAAAAGCTAAGGAGAGCCGGTTTTCTTGCCGTACTCGCAAGGAAAGGAGATGGAGTTAAAGGGTATCTTACATATTTGTATGATGAATAATTAATTTCAATTAACAAGAGTTATAAATGTAAATTGTACTAATCTAAAATAAAGGAGTCAGTGAGGAGCCTTAGGACCCCTCTCACTGAGGTTTAGCGAAAACCGGGGAAATGCGAAACCCCATCCGGTATGCAAAGAAGGTGCAGTGATCGGTTTGCGGGCCGTAAACACTGCAAAGCAAGAGCCGGTTTGCTGGCCGTACTCTTAAAAGCTAAGGAGAGCCGGTTTTCTTGCCGTACTCGCAAGGAAAGGAGATGGAGTTGAAGGGTGTCATTAATATGTGTGTGTGTGTGTGTGTGTGTAAGATGTTAATAAATTTAAAAAAAAATGTATAAATAACCTAGCCAAACTTTAAAGTAATTTAAAGAAAGGAGTTAGTACTATCTACAATACAAAATAAGAAAACAAGCAAGCAAAGTTCAACCAAACATACAACATGCAACATGCAAAAGTATAAGGGATTAATAAAAAGTGTGCGCATACTTAGTATTAACCCCTTATTTCTCCAGTTGTTCTTATAAAAAGAACAACTAGACAGTTGCACTGAACAGTGGAGATGGTACCATGTTAACACTCCACTGTACAGCAAGCAACTGATGTCAGTTACTGCATGGTTCGCTTATATAGGAGACGCGAAATTACCTCGGCTGAGTTTGATGAGGTTTTAATTTCGCTTTTATCAGCATACTACAATACAGTTAAGAAAAGCAAAGACATGCGGAAGATTTTAAATACAAAAGCTGAAAGCAAAAGCAACGACCCTAGCATGCAAGAAACTAACTACTATAGCCGGACTAATAAAGCAGCAATATAACATGCAGGAAAAGACAGAGTGAAAGAGAAGGAAAAGAGAGAGAAAGAGAACCCAGGTAGCGAGATCTTACGAGGGGGGCGCCCTCCCCCCGCATTACCCCGCTACTGCAATTGTCCTCGCACTTTAATACGCAGGTCACTTGCATGGGAGCAGTCTCGACTTAGATCGACGACTGGTAAGGAACTGTCCGGAGCACTCGCTTATATGGCCGCGGGAGGGCGCGGGTAATTTTCCCGACACAGGGTAATTTGGTTGGGTATTTTGTTGTGTAATGCAGCTCTAGACATAAAAACAAAATTCGGCTGATTTAGTGAGGTTTTTAATTTCGCGTGTAACAGCTGGCGCGGGGCGTTCCCTTGACAGCTTGATTTAATGGGTTGCGCACCGGTTGCATTCTACTAGGTAATTAACTCTCCCACTCGTTTTGTTGAACGCTAGTACAGGTTGGGATTCTCTATCTCTATTCATATTTAATTTAGGTACCTTTTGTTGTAACTAAAATAATTATGTTGTGTAGCTAGTTGAGGTATTTTGCATTTACGTATTCGTATTATTACTTTAGTGTGAGCTGCCCCCATTATATATCATTGTGAAATACGGCCAAGACGTCGAACGTCGCATAGTGGGGCAATTTTAATAATCTAGCTGGACAAAAATACCTATCAGAAATATTGTTATTTAACAAAAGGACATAAAATATAAATAAACAAATAGACAAAAGAGTCAAAACAATGATTATTATAATTGCATTGTCATTGGGCAGAGTGCAGATAAGGCCAAATACTCAGATAATGCGGGAGCCGGTCAGTAGTTAAAGTTGTCGCTGTCAATTAGTCGCTGTGTAGGACCCCAGTATGTGATGTTCTTCAAATAGGTTATTATTTTATTATTAATACAATGGATAAGAAACACAAAGGTAAGTCAGTGTTCCTGTTTTGATTATTTTTTTTAATGTGAAGATTTTTTTTTTGCTTAATCTTTAAAAATAAATGTGTTACAAAGTGTTTTAGAGTAAAGGTTTCAAGGAACCTACCAGAACCTTGAATATTATATATTTCCATGAAGGGCGGATTGTACACAATCCAAAAATTCGTGTTTTAGCTGCTACTTTTTGCAACTTTAAATTTGTAAAGAAAAAATACTATAGGATTACCCTGCAATACTAAATTTTGGAGTAGTTGTACGTACATTTGTTGGCGTACAAACTTTAATAGCAAACTTGATTTTCAAAATATTTGTTAGTTTCATTAAAGAACAATCGATATCAAATGTTTTTTCATTTGCACTTATTCAAAATCGTGGGCTCCAATGATATTTCAATAACAAAAAATGTTAGATTACATTAATTTACTCATTAAATTCATACACGTTTTTATTTACATATATGTCAGGTTATATGATCAGAACCTTATAAAAATCTGGTGTATTAAAGTTTTTAAAATGTTTAATTTATTTATAATCCCAATAGTAAACTATTATTGGTTGATTTTCGCTACAGTGCAATACTAGTATCAGGATGTTTTTTTATTAAACAAGTTGAGGTATTTTGCATTTACGTATTCGTATTATTACTTTAGTGTGAGCTGCCCCCATTATATATCATTGTGAAATACGGCCAAGACGTCGAACGTCGCATAGTGGGGCAATTTTAATAATCTAGCTGGACAAAAATACCTATCAGAAATATTGTTATTTAACAAAAGGACATAAAATATAAATAAACAAATAGTCAAAAGAGTCAAAACAATGATTATTATAATTGCATTGTCATTGGGCAGAGTGCAGATAAGGCCAAATACTCAGATAATGCGGGAGCCGGTCAGTAGTTAAAGTTGTCGCTGTCAATTAGTCGCTGTGTAGGACCCCAGTATGTGATGTTCTTCAAATAGGTTATTATTTTATTATTAATACAATGGATAAGAAACACAAAGGTAAGTCAGTGTTCCTGTTTTGATTATTTTTTTAATGTGAAGATTTTTTTTTTGCTTAATCTTTAAAAATAAATGTGTTACAAAGTGTTTTAGAGTAAAGGTTTCAAGGAACCTACCAGAACCTTGAATATTATATATTTCCATGAAGGGCGGATTGTACACAATCCAAAAATTCGTGTTTTAGCTGCTACTTTTTGCAACTTTAAATTTGTAAAGAAGAAATACTATAGGATTACCCTGCAATACTAAATTTTGGAGTAGTTGTACGTACATTTGTTGGCGTACAAACTTTAATAGCAAACTTGATTTTCAAAATATTTGTTAGTTTCATTAAAGAACAATCGATATCAAATGTTTTCCATTTGCACTTATTCAAAATCGTGGGCTCCAATGATATTTCAATAACAAAAAATGTTAGATTACATTAATTTACTCATTAAATTCATACACGGTTTTATTTACATATATGACAGGTTATATGATCAGAACCTTATAAAAATCTGGTGTATTAAAGTTTTTAAAATGTTTAATTTATTTATAATCCCAATAGTAAACTATTATTGGTTGATTTTCGCTACAGTGCAATACAAGTATCAGGATTTTTTTTTATTAAACAAGTTGATTGTTATCTTTAACAGTTAACTATATAGGATTTCAAGGTAGGTAAACTTAATAAATTTATAGCTTTTCCTAAAAACCTCTATGAGGTTATGTCAAATTAAACTTGCATAGGCCTACATCACCTTTTGTAAAAAAAAAAAAAAAATTCATTATACAATGATTTTAGTTTTACTCTTCTTAATTAAATATATTTTTACAATTGATGGAAATAACCTCTCCAAAGTTAACAGCATCAACAATGGGTTTAATTCAAGTAGTAAGCACCCAGAACCACCGGGATGACTTCTCCTCTGGTGACCCGAAGTTATGGTTTAACATATACCAAATGGATACTCAACTTGCGGATTGATCAGACGAACAAGTAGTTGTTTGTACGCAAGAAGCAGCACATGAATACATGCACTGGTTTAGATCATAGTAGCTGTTATAATTATACAGCGTTGAGCAAACATTATTGAAGTTTTCAGTTACGAAGCTGAGGTCTAAGGATGTGAGTAATGTACAGTGCCCTGCGGCAGAGAACTCTGTTAGAGGTGGAGCCTGCAGTCGGCGTGACCTTGAATAAACCAATAAGCATCACGCGTAGTTGACAAGCTGTTTGCCCGCTCTAACAGCGCTTGACGTCGAATCATTGTACTAGTTACATTAAATTGTCGGCGCTCGGGTAAAACATGTAAAACTGCAATAAATCTTGTAACACTGTGTTAAAGAAAAATAAATTACGAACATTTTTAAAAAAGGTGTAGGGCGATAGCTTTTTTCCTTTTATATTAAAAACTAATTTGATTAGATTCTTTGATTGTAAGGCTAGCAAATGGAGTTCTTGGATGTTATTTTGATTTTGTTTGATGTACTAAACGTCTGAACTCTAAAATATCTACAAATCTAGTAAAGTTCAAATAATCAGCGATATAAAAGTACTATTTCTCGTTATAATCCAAATTTAAACCATTGAGGCAATTACTTTCCCTATAAATCTCTGAACAATGAATAAAAGTAGGGCGACGGGGTATTGTACTTATATCCGACACTCGGTTTCCAAGAAATCTACCGTAGAATACTCCAGGCTGAAACATTCTTAGCAAGTTGTCTGCTACGCAAGATGCATCATATGAGTACATGCAATAAATTAGATCACAGTGACTGTTATGATTGCGTAAAAACAGTGTCGAGCAAGAATTGTTAATGTTTTTAGTTACGGAGCTCCGATCCTCACAGAGTCAGAGCTAGACTCTAACTAATGCATGTCCCGTAGTTATTGTGCGATGTGACAACTTGGTGGGGGAAACTGGTGTGGTGGGGGGTAAAGACGAGTGTCTATCCTACATGCTTGTATCACTTCAGTATACCTGCGGCTCTTGCATAGTTCACATGGATTCGCCAATACAAGGCACTACGGTTTCTTCCACATGTTCTTCTTTTAATATTGAGCAAGCTGACAATACAAATGATGAAATACAAGTACATGAAGTTTATAGCACAATATCTTCTGATGCAGAAGCAATAATGTCATCTCTAATAGGGTTTGACTAATGATGGTGGATGTAGTAGCAACCATCTGCCTCGCACCACCTGTCGCCTGCCATCTGCTCCGCCCCACCACACTTTTACCCCCACAATTTGGTTTGATACCAAAACGCTAGCTAGCGAATATTCAGTACACCTCCAGCTCTTGACCAGTGTACATCGAGCTCTCTGTTGAAATGTCCATCAAAATTAGGTGTATTCATTATGACTCTATTCATCTGGCGACTTTCCAAGACCTCGAGGTTTTTAATGAAGAGATAAGACTTCTCATTGCGTCCGGTTACGATTTATCTTTGGAACTTTACGCAACAAAAAACAACATGGACTCTGCACAGGGATCGAAGTATCTACCTTCTTTCATCAGGAAAAAACACGATGATCGCGACTCGTCGGCATCATCAACTTCGATTTTAACCAACATCGGCGGAAGCTTCGTATTGTAATTAAGAACAAACATTGTTAATAAAATAAAGTTGTTTTTGTAATAGTACTACCTCGCATTCGTATCATTCGATTGTTTCATTCGATTATTTTCATTCGATATTTATTATCGATTAACTATCGAATCACAATCGAATTTTACGCGTGCGAGGTAGTACTTTTTTAAAACACCCTCCCCGTGACCTTGAACTTTACCTCATTACGTCACAAAACCGCCTACGTCACTGGCTCAGCCTCAGATGACGTATTTATTCACTCAGCGCATCCGGTCACTGACCGGATGTGACGTCACTTCCGGCGCAAAAGCCCCTTTCCCCCACTACTGTTTTGGTAATTAGTTAAAATTGGAGTCACTAAATTATATAAATCAAAATGCTTTGTATACATTCACAGATATTGGCACCTTGATACACTGCCATTTTTAATACTGAAGTTTTTATAAAAATAAATTTAGTCTCTTTGAGGTTGGCTTCACATGTCTGATAATTTTAATTTTGATCTTAAACGCAAAACATATTGATATTTAAGACAGAACGAAATTCTCAAAACAACCTATTTTGAGAAACAAAACAATTCTGTGCATATCCTGGTAGAAAACAACATTTTATTTAAATAACTTACAGCACAATATTAAGAAATTTTTTACATCCTATTGATATACATTTGACATCATATTGACGTACATTTGACATCATATTGACGTACATTTGACATCATATTGACGTACATTTTACATCAATTTTTTCTTTTCTATACTGCTTGTTTGATATCAATTTGATGGCAATATGATGTCAAGTTTGATCTGTTTTTTACGTCATTTTTACGTAAAATTGAGTGCCCTTTTTACTTCCAATTGACGTCAAATTGACGTCATTTTGACGACATTTGATGTCAATATGACATCAACAATATCAATGACATTGACATTTTTTACATCAATTTTACGTCAAATTGATGTACTTGTGCTATATGGGTAACTATATTCAAAGTTTTTTTTGTGTATTATTCTTAATATTAGATAAGTTACTTTCCACGGTTTTTGATAGGTTTGCATATTCTGTATTTTTACTTTTAATTAATTTTACCATTTTAGAATGTTTTAATCATCAAATTTATCATCAATGCAAATATTTAATTCCAAAGTATATAAAATCTTATCCAATAGTTTATAAAGTAGCTTTGCCACAATTACTGTTACAATATTAATTTGTAGAACCATTTAAGAGCAGCTAGTCAATGGCTACAATAATAACTCTCGTAAATATTATCTTGCCATTTTGAATAATATTTTTAATTAACGTACGTTGATTTATATAAATATTTATTCTATATATAAAGGCAAACAACACTCAGTACGTTTAAGTTGCCTAAAATCGTATATTTACAGTTTACTTGTTTATTTTTATTAATTTATAAGGTTGTATGGAAATTACTAAGTACCCATATAGCACAAGTACATCAATTTGACGTAAAATTGATGTAAAAAATGTCAATGTCATTGATATTGTTGATGTCATATTGACATCAAATGTCGTCAAAATGACGTCAATTTGACGTCAATTGGAAGTAAAAAGGGCACTCAATTTTACGTAAAAATGACGTAAAAAACAGATCAAACATGACATCATATTGCCATCAAATTGATATCAAACAAGCAGTACAGAAAAGAAAAAATTGATGTAAAATGTACGTCAATATGATGTCAAATGTACGTCAATATGATGTCAAATGTATATCAATAGGATGTAAAAATTTATTAATATTGTGTTGTAAGTTATTTAAATAAAATGTTGTTTTCTACCAGGATATGCACAGAATTGTTTTGTTTCTCAAAATAGGTTGTTTTGAGAATTTCGTTCTGTCTTAAATATCAATATGTTTTGCGTTTAAGATCAAAATTAAAATTATCAGACATGTGAAGCCGACCTCAAAGAGACTAAATTTATTTTTATAAAAACTTCAGTATTAAAAATGGCAGTGTATCAAGATGCCAATATCTGTGAACGTATACAAAGCATTTTGATTTATATAATTTAGTGACTCCAATTTTAACTAATTACCAAAACAATAAATCATACCTATTTAAATTTCATATAATATTTAAACAAATGTTTGCCATTCATGAGATAAATACTTTACAATAGGTTGCATATTTTTTGCTCCTTAGTTTTGTAATAGTTTTTTTTTTTAATTAGGCCTAAAGCATAAGTAGGAAAATAAATAGGCCTACAGAAATGTTTTTTCAGCAATTTTTATATTAGTACTTAATTACACTTTTTAAACTTAATTTTAATCTTCTTGTTTTCCTCCTTGTGCTGCTTGCAATCTGCAACACACAAAAAACAAGAATAACTTATAGGTAATAATGCCCACTTTAGTATTTTGGGCGCAAACATATTTAAGGCCTTTAGCCCAGACTTAGCTTTTGATCTGGAAAAACTCGTTTATAAGTAGGCTAATTTTATATTCTTTTTAAAAAAATCAATTGTCTAATATGTACCGGTAGGATTATTTAAAATTATGGGAGCGCAGGATTGGAACAGTCAGGACATAGCACAGTAAAAATGTTTGGCGGGGAACTGGCACTGCCCCCACCCCGCAGCCGCGAGTACTACGCCAGGAAGCCATGCCCTTGTCCCCACTCCATACATAACAACAGCAGTTCTGCCGACATAAACATTAGAATTGTTGTATACTCCTAAAATACAAAAATTTCAAACCACGAATCCTGTAATTTCCTGAATCTTTATATATTAATACGCCAAAAAAGGCGCTTTTATGGTTAGGAAAACTTCTCCGTTGTTTCTTGACCAATTTTAATGTTTGAAGTGTCAAAGAATTCGACTCAGTTCGTAGTTTTGCAATTAGGTTTTTAATTTTCAATATCTTTATTCTCAAGGGTACAGGCTGCCCTCAAAGTTGGTTTTTTGCTCATAAGATTAATATGGGGAATACATTTATTTGAATTGTAGCTGTTAACACATTATGAACAGGTTATTAGCAATACCAGATGTTCCAGGTAAGGAATGTCTATCTATATTAATAAAATAGGTTTGATCTCACATCTCTTTGAGCAGTAAAATGTTGTATGCAGCGGAGATATTTAAATATGTGTTAACATTTGTTTTTCTGTCTATCTGTTTATAAGCCATATTTGTTCTGCGTTTCACAAAAAAAGACTGAATGAAATAAAAAATGTCATTCGTGTGGAGGAGGAAACGTTTTTGGCTAAAAACTTAAACAGCGCGCTGCGGCGGTTAGGTTAGGTTACTATAATTTCCATACACAACACAGTTGTTTCTGAGGGTCCCATAATTTTACGCTGGATGCTGGAAGTTAACAGAACTGCTGTTTTTATGTATGGAGTGGGAACGAGGGCATGGCTCCCTGTTGTAGTACTCGCGGCTGGGAGGTGGGGGGACAGCGCCAGTTCCCAGACACACATTATTACTTTGCGAGGACGGCGCTGCGGGAGGTCCTGACTGTTCCAGTTCTATCGTCTCAAAATTACTTGTAACCGGTATCTAAAGGTTAAAAGTCAGCCACACAATAAGTTGATAAGATACCGGTAATATTATTCAGATTAACTAGGGTATATAAAGCGAGCTTAGATTTGTGACCATTATCTTTTAATAACCCATCCCACCAAATAAATTTAATATCGTTTAAGGTTTACCAAATTATATAGGCTACTTGCAGTCAATTTTCAAAAATAAAACGATTCAGCAGTTTTTCACTTTTGATTTATTGTTCCTTCAGTATTGTTGGGTAAAACAACCTAGAAAATCCAAAAACCACTAGCAAGTGAATTATTGCTCGTTGCAGGATTTTAAACCAGCCTATATTCAAAACTGCTTTGCCATTTAAAATTTAGCCCCAAACTCCAGTTATAATTCTGCTTGCGGCCTCGGCATGTTCCATATATAGCTTAAAATGTTATTCACTCACAATGTTAAATAAAAACTAAGTTACAAACCACACACAAAAGCCGGTCCAAAATAGTGATTTGAAAGTATAACTAAACAAATCCAGCAGTGACAAACCCTGATGTCTCAGGGTTATCATTGGTTAACATTGGATATTAACATTGGTCTCAAGTCTTAATTAGGCTAATTTTACTTTAAATTTCATCAAGGACATGATTTGCGTACTGTTGGGATACAGCTTGGTATATTTATTGGAGCAAGTGACTTTGGTCCATGAGTCGAATCCCACTGATCAACAATGGCATTTATTTAACTGAAAATACCCCAGTGGTAATACAACCCAGAACCCGTGTTTTAAGCTGGTCCAACTTTCTAGAAAACAAAAATGGATAGGTCTCTGAAATGAGGGTGAGGACAATCACTGCAACTGAGATATCATTTCACTAAAAGTCATGCGATTTTTATAATTTATTTACATAACTTAAGCTAACTTTATAAAAAAACGGTCTTATTGTTTACAGGACCTATAAATAAACCAGTAGGATACCCCCCACTATAGCAAGCCAATCAGAAGCCAGCATTTTGTAGTGACGTCATTCCAAGATGGCGGCGCCCATGGCACTTTATTTCCCGCCAAATTTCCTAACCTTACTTTTTTAAATTTTAACTCATTTTGCTCAGTTCTGGCAACCTATACTCTATGATAAATTATTTTACATATACACCATTTTATATATATATATATATATATTATATACTGTAAATTATATGTATATATGTTCCATGGTTCGACTATTATATACTCTATGCGATTGATACTATCATATGGCAATGTATATACAATATTATACATATACTTTACAGCTACACCATTATATAAATATAATCTAGGATATATTAAAAAGTGACGTCACACGTCACTTGACCGCATGGGCTGAGTGAATATATACGTCATCTGAGGCTGAGCCAGTGACGTAGACGGTTTTGTGACGTAATGAGGGAAAGTTTAAAGTTCAGGGTCACGGGGAGGTTATTTAAAAAAAGTACTACCTCGCACGCGTAAAATTCGATTGTGATTCGATAGGTTAATCGATATAAAAAATTTAATGAAAACAATCGAGCTAAAGAGCTGATCAGACATCCATTCCATCACAGCTATTGCTTAGAAACCCGGTGTTCATAGCCGTTAACCCCGTATACTAAGTTTCTGTTTGCTTGGGTGGGGTTTGAGACCATCCCGTGCATATGCACCCAGGTTAAACATTATTCCATACGTAGGCCATCCAGATTACCTGGTTGATGCCCAGTACGAACTAATGTCCTCTCCCTTTTTGGCAAACAAAGGATAGAGTATTTTTAGAAAAAAAACCATAGCCCCTCCACCGCCATGACCCGTGGAGACCTTCCAAAAAAGCAAGCTAATTGTCTCCTCCGTTCATTTTTTACTTTTACAAGTCCCACCGTACGGATTCAAGGAATAACTTGAGTACACCATTCACTCTAGGTCCTTCCAAGGAGTAGCCAAGGGCTTACCTAGACGCCTCAACGTACAAGACCCTTCAATTTACATTCAGGTTTACGGGGTTTTTCGTCCCCCACGCCATTGACCTTCATTCACACACACACACGCTCACACACACACACACGGAGACATACATACAGTGGGAACTTTTACAATGTCCAAGACATGCTCAACTATATTTACAATTGAACTGTTCATGAAGTTAAGTGAGCCATTTATTTTAAGTATTGTGCAGTAGTACAGATTAGAGCAATTTAGGGCAGGATCGGTGACCAAAGTGGCTGAGACAGAGCTGGAGGTTATATCATCCAAGTTAAAACCTGAAATCAGGTCACGTGACCATGTTTTTTTTACAAAGGGGACGAATCGTTCCCAATACTACCAGTAGTGTTTACTCAAGTTTTTGGATTTTATAACCATAGGGTAGTGTGTCGTGCTCACCCTCGAGCTTTCTTTTTGGTCCAGTAATTTTGAAAAGTTTTGATTCATTCACAGTTACAATATCGCGGTCTTTCGTCCTCCTGATTCTAGATTCCTTAATTTCTATGCTTTCAGCTGACTCACTAAGAACCATTTCTTTTAGTTTTTCAAAGTTAAGTGTTTTGGAGGTCTTAGAATTGAGAGTGAGGCCCTTGATTTTGCAAACAGATTTTAGTTTTTGTTTGTTGGTTGACCAGACAAGATATGCGTACGTTTTAGGCCCCCCAGAAACGAATTCAACGATGAAAGATCCAGGTCCGTATTTAACCAGCTCGTCGGTCATTTCCCCGAGGTAATCCCCCGTAGGGACCCTGTACAAACCTCCCTTATAAATATAGAGGGTTGAGTCTGTATCGTAGTACAAGACTTGTGCACCCAGGGCCTCCAGATATTCATACAGTTTCAGTCTAGCTTGAGCAGTAGTATAGGCCGCTATGACTACATTCACGTTTCTTAAGGGCTCGCCGACTTCCTCCAGGTACTCCCAGCTTACTACCACTACCTCTTCGTTTACTATCTGTATTCTATTCACTATTATATAGGGTCTTGTCATCATCCCGAACAGTGTTTTGGGGTCTCTGACTATCGTGGCCTTTGTCTGGTTCTCCCGCTGTCCAAATTTACCCCAAAATGAATTTAGCATGAGTTTAGCCATTGATCTCAAACCTTCGTTTTCAGCAATCTTGGCGGGGTCCAGCCTGATTCCTTCATGAGTGAAGTAGTTCTGCACGTACCGGTCTTTATCAATCTGGGTCTTACACCATTCTGGGTAGCCGGACGCTTCTTGTTTCATTTTCAGGAATTTATTGATGAAATCTGTAAAGAGTCCCCCTTTCTCGTATGTCGCCATTTCATATTCCCATAATTCATACATATCGAGGATGACATAGCCTTTCTCTACCGCTTTCCGCACCTCATCCATTGTCCAAGTTCCTACCAGGGCTCTTTCTTCGCTTTCGTGTTCACAGTCTTCTTGGTTTTGGTTTTCACCACATGTTTTACAGAGGGCAAACATTAATTTATTATTCATCCTTGCTGGGAGCACTGGGTGGTAGAGATCCCAAGGTGGTAGGACTTTGCATTTAAATAAACCATCTACTTGGAGACCTCTCTGCCTGCACTCTCTGTCTCCTACATGAATGGTGGGATGACCTAGGGGATACTTTCCGTACTTACACACATACGGGTAGAGCGAAAAAACGTCCACATATTGGATCGTTTCTCCTTCGACGCATTTGTGGTAAGTCTTAGAGTTACCCGTTCTGCCCCCAAAGAAAGCCTGTCGCGGGTCGAGTGGGAGTGTGTTCAATATTGGGAGAGAGTCCAAGTGTTTGAGTTTTTGTTCTTTCTTTAATTTCCTAAACTCACACTCCCACATCTCGACTACTTCGTAGTCATTAAACTTAGCGATTTTGGACTTAGTTCTCTCGTATCTTAAGTGAAGTGAGTCTGAGGGATCCTCCTTCAGAGGAGCCTCTCGATTGAATGGGAAGCAATTGGGGCAGCCAGTAGCATCCGTGAAACTCGTAGATGTTTTCCCTGTCAAACCCATCTACTTTCAGTTTGTTAATCTTTACTTCTTTACCCCGCCCCGCATGCTCGATCCTCACTCCACGTTTCTCTTCTTCCCAGCTCAACCACTGAATGGCGATAGCTGACTGGTTATCCACTAAACGGTAGCCGTTCTTTGGGATGAGGCCGATCGTGTTTGGTTTCAAAAAGTTGCGGCGGAAGGCCAAGTTGCAAGCACTAGCGATCGTTACAGCCTCTAGGAAAGGATCAACATTACACTCTTGGAGGAATATCGATCTGAACTTAAGGCAAGCTTGGGCCAAGATCTTCACATCAGAGATGCAATACTCCAACATTTCCTTTTGAAAATCAAATACATAGTTTTCCGCTACTCTTTCATGGTACCAGATTTTAAAGGCCTTATTGGACTTTTTAAACATTGACTCTGGGCAATAGTACTGTTTATCGGGGATAGGGCCTACATAATTTTGGTTCGCCAGAGTGTTGAACAAGTGAGGAAAGTAACCCTTCTTTCTCTCCGGAGGCAGATCAAATGACTTAGGGAGTGCAGCGAGGGCCATAGGAAAATAGTTAAGTGAGTCCACAAATCTAACGTTGTCCATTTCCATGAGAATAATTTTGCAACCCTTCATGACCAGATCGGGTGTGAATTTAGTTTTTTCAAGAACATACTTTAACAAAAATTGAAAATCAAAGCCCTGACCGTTGTGGGCAATTACACAGACATCTTTAAAACCTTTTCGGACTTCCATGACGTATTCCATGAAATCTTTAACAGGGTCAGAGTTGAAGACTCTCGTACGGTTTTTACAAACCCTGCAAAATTCTGTTTCGATACACTGGTAGCAAAACTGCTGGGAAACACACAAGTTTACTTTATGTACTTTTTGTTCGGGATCAGAGGGGAGAAACTCGTCTTGGCGAGTCTCCAGATCAAAGAAAATGAAAAGGTAGTCCTTTGGTTTAGGCTTACCATCGTTCCGCTGTATGAGACATTTGTGATTTGGATCTTGGAAAGATCCGCAAGGTTTGCAATAGACTTCTCCACACTTGTGGGGCGTGGATCTGTCTCTAATCCAAACTAATTTACCGCAATCAAGACACTTTTTGACAACTTTACATTTATCGACTTGGTGAGCAGTTAAACACTGTTGATTTCTCAAAGTCATATTACATTTTGAACAAACTATTCCTCCATGCTCCTCTTTGCAGGGAGGCGAGATGGTCTGACACTGAGAACAGATGCTTGAACATCTGTGTTCACCTTTGTGATCATAGGGAACATGGCAAGCTTCACAAAAATATTTACAAACGAAAGCAGCAGTCAAACTAGTTATTACGTTATAGTGCCCGTTGTAAAACAACAGGTTGATCTTGAATTTAGCATTTTCAACACTGCCCTCAAAATAAACGTCCCGGCCTTTATTATCATAATTGAACACGGTTATTTTGAAATCTTTCAACAAGTCTTGAAACTTCTCAAGTTCTGGGATTCCCGCGCCATCCTCGGACATCTCTACTCTAGCCCGACGAATAAGTTCCTGAGCCCTTACGGTTTGCCTTTTTTTATCATCTTGCCGAATTGACTTGTACTGAGGATCCTTTGTTGCATGAGCGATACCTACAACCAAGGCCTTGGGGAGACACAAGTTGTCTTTATTTTTAATAACTACGATACCCTTCCTTGCTTTGCACTCCTCGTCAAACGTGTTAAAGATACCAGGTCGTACCCTCCCAGAACCTACAGGGAGATTAACTCGAGTACATTCTACTTTAAAAGTGTCAGTGGACTTGACGGATTCAGAATTTGACTGTATGATCCCTCCAAAAATTTTCCAAAGGATGTCTTCATCAATTTCACCAGCGGGTCGAAATGCGACATACCCCGGATCTCTACTTTTTAGGTTAAGACTCTGCAAAGTGAACCCGAGCTGATCATATTCGTGGGCTTGGCCTTTCATCTCATTTACAATCTTGGCAAAACCTTGTCTGAGCCAATCTATCTCACTAGTATCAGAAGGAGGGTTAGAAAATTTGAAAATAGTTTTAGTTCCGTACAATCTAAACTTTTTAACATAAACCTGCTCGTCACTGAGTACTTCAACGGGTTGAACAACTTTAGCCATTTTACTAGTTGAATCAAACTAAAAGTTAAATATAAATTAAAACAATAAAGTGAGGTTATGTTAAGTAAAAGTAAGGTTATGTGAACCCAAAGAGAAACTTGAGTAAATACAACGCTAGGCCTAGTAAAATAATAATTAAAAATATTAAAGTGAGGTTATGTCAGACTAAAAGAGTGAGACTATGAAATAGAAATATATGTTTGACTCTCAAAAGTGAGGTTAATATATAAAAGTAGGGTTATGTTATACAATAAAATTGAGGTTAGACCTGATACACCAAATATAATACGCGTTAAATACTAACGACAAATTATAATAGCACTTACTGTAATAATTGCACAATACTATCACAACTCACTTACCACAATAGCAGAGAATGAAGCAGCGCAAGGACCTCTGACCAACACAAAAGTCTGGAACAGAATGAATGAGGAAGGCTGTCTGCACCGGTATATATAGGCACCAACAACCAATCAGCGATCAGAACGCCTAATACGACCAATGGGGAGCGAGCTTATTCCGACCAATCACAGAGCTGTATTTTAACCTGTTACAACTGGATTTTTTTAGGTGACTAACAGTAATTCAGAAACGCTACAATAGAGCAAGAAGAAGAGGGTTTGGAGAAAACCCGTTATTGTTCTAGCATATATAATAGTGTAGACCATATAACGGTGAGATAGGCCAAGTTCAGGGTCATCCTGAGGATGTTTTAAAAAACTCTAACGGTTTTATTTGATAATTACATTCATTATAATGCGTATACTTACGCATATTACCAAATGAGCGCAGAAATCATACAGATTTATTATTAATCGCTAAAGATAGCTGCAGACCTTAAAATACCATCCAACTACGGATAGGCAATAAAGTGGAAACATCTATCAGATCGAATAGTGTACTGTCTATTCGCTAGCTAGCGTTCTGGTATCAAATACAATGGTGGGGGGGGGGTAAAAGTGTAGGATGCGGGGCAGATGGAAGAGGCAGATAGTTACAAAGCAGCTGGCGTGGGGCAGATGGCGCGGGGCAGATGGCAGCTGGTGCGGGGGAATTCGAATAAAATATCCATTAGTTAAAACCCATCAAGGATAACGTAATTGCTTCTGCATCAGAGGATATTGTGGTAGACGCTTCTTGTACTTGTATTTGATCAGTCGTTTCATTAGTGTCAGCTTGGTAAATATTAGAAGATGAAGATGTGTAAGAAACATTATTGTCTTGTATTTGTGAATCCATGTGTACCGCGCAAGAGCTGGGCGTATAGTGATATAGCGTCTGCGTGTAGGTTAGGTACTCGGCTCTTCCCCCACCACACCAGTCCCCCCCACCATACCAGTCCCCCCACCAAGTTTTACTTCGCACAATAACTAGTTTACATGTGTTAGTTAGGGTTTAGCTCTTAGACTGTCAAGACCTCAGCTCAGTAACTGAAAACTTCAATAATGTTTGCTCAACGCTGTATAATTATAACAGTTACTATGGTCTAAACCAGTGTAATCTGAGAACCCACTTGGCATATGTTAAACCAGAAATAAAGAAATTATTTAGATTTCACCTTCAAAATAGTTGTTTTTGGCTATTCCTGCTATACCCTTGGTCGGATCTGAATTCTGTTTGCACCAACTTGTTCGTCTGATGAATCCGCGTAATTTAAGTACCCACTTAACATAGTTTAAACCAGAAATAAAGAAATTATTTAGATTTGACCTTCAAAATAGTTGTTTTTGACTATTACTGCTATACCCTTGGTCAGATCTGAATTCTGTTAGCACCATCTTGTTCGTCTGATCAATCCGCCTAATTTGAGTCCCCACTTGGCATATATTAAACCAGAAATAAATAAATTATTTAGATTTGACCTTCAAAATAGTTGTTTTTGGCTATTACTGCTATACCCTTGGTCGGAACTGAATTATGTTTGCACCATCTTGTTCGTCTGATCAATCCGCCTAATTTGAGTCCCCACTTGGCATATTTTAAACGAGAAATAAAGAAATTATTTAGATTTGACCTTCAAAATAGTTGTTTTTGGCTATTACTGCTATACCCGTGGTCGAAACCAAAAATAAAAAAGTGCGATACCCTTGGTCGGATCTGAATTCTGATTGCACTTCTTCCAATTATAATCAATTAATATAATACCCGGCGTCAGGCTACTGCGAACCCAAGTTTTTACCAAGGTCCGTTTTAAAGCGTGAAAGAAAAGTTTATATTTCATTAGTAAATAAAACACTTCAAAAAACCAATATCAAACACAACAATCAGTTAAACTAACTACATTTACTAGCAACAAACTACAAGCGTTACTCTAACATGCTTAATAATAAACATACATGCCTTAAGCTAAGGTAGCATCTCTAATATACAGTGGTACCAACTCTATACTAGAGATACTATTGCGGACAGTGCAGGCAAACAGCTAGCTAGGCTGTCGGCCTGCGACTGCGAGCCCTCTGCGGACAGCCCCTTGGTTTTATAGCCGCCAGCGTTGACGCTGCCAGACAGAGGAGAGCAGATGTCACGGCAGATGCCGCAGCGCGCCGGCGCGGCGGTGCACCGTCTGTGTTTGCAACTATGCTCAAAATGGTCTTCAATAAAGTCGAAACGTAGCACCTCTGGCGGGGACCTAACCGGTTCTTAAATCACGGCTATCCGGTTTTAAATATGCATATAAAAGGTGTTTATTATTCTTTTCACCATTTTTAAGGTAAAACTTCACTATACATTGTGTAACATGTCATAGATTTGTTTTTAAATGTCAATAACAATTTTAAAATAGACCATTATAAATAAAATCTATTACATATTCGTTGTAAATGTGTTATCACTATAATACACTTATAGACTAATAATAAATGTAAATTCTTTCATAAAAAGTGTATCTCATATTTGACTTTTCATAAAATAAAGTGTTATGTTGCATTTATGTTCATATAGACTTATGAGGAATCATATAATTTGATATGTAAAGCAAATTAGGCAGTAAATAATAAGAGACTTATTTGTTACATCGATAAACATATCTGGTTAGTGATTATATTTTACTCGTGAAGCAAAAACTTGAAAATAATTTTTCACCAAAAAAAATACACGTAAAAAACATTTTTGTCTTGATTACTAGAAAAATAAATTGATGAAGCGGTTTGAGCAATAACGGTTGAATCTTTAGAGATTTTTGATTGCCTTTTTGTTTCATTTTGGAAATGTATTAATATGAACCAACAACATAATTGCAAAAGTTATTAGTGATACTCAATACATGCAGAGTCAAACTGTATTCAAGAACTACGAGTAAAAATTCAGCCTAAACCTTCAATTCAGTTATATTTGATTACTTAAAATGGATTGGAGTTATAATAGATAGATAGATTGATTGTAGTGATGTTGTGGGCATTTTACAGTTTTCTCAGTAAAACTACTGTGCAATGATTCTTTTATATTGAGAAGAAACAGATGTGACAACGCAATTGGTTGGTTTAACTTCTATAATGACCGAATAAAAATGAGAAATTTACATACAAAATATATTAGGGCTAAATTAACAAGTGTTTTACTACTAATCAAAACAACGTTTTCTTCTACAAAGTGTTGTGACGACCTTAGATTCATTCAACACGTGGACCACAAATCAAGGACAGACAGACATTCAGCCGGTCGGACAGCTGTACCCACACCTGCTCTTACAGCTATGTTCGTACGATTCGTACGAAATAGATACGAAAGTACGAGATACTAATAGCATTGACTATATAGTCAATGCTAATAGCCTACAATATTGTAGTTATAAGGAAATACTAGAAAAATGGTTTTATTCTTGTTTTACGATTGAATAAATAAAGTACTCTCCTTTTTAATATGATTTAATTAAATTTATCTAAGGGGTTTAAAACTGTTATATAAAAAAACTAACACACGCTTAGGGTAAGAGAATGGTACTGCAATATATGTAAGAGGAATAACCACATGACGCAGGACTGCAGATTCAGGACATCTCAAGCCCAAAATTACTCTCAATCTCGAGGGAAATACTGTGACAATTGCAGAATGTCGAACCATAATAGAGAGGAATGTTTCAGGCTAAAAATAACTCAACAGCATTAAAAGAAAACTAATAAGGAGGCGACCTTTCTATACTAACTACACAGAGAGGACTCCCACCCCTTCATTGTTACGCCAAGTCACAAAAACACTCGCAATCAATTTCAAATAAACAATTATAACCAGGAGTTTCCTACTTTAACGGAATCTTTTCGATTTTCAACTTTTGACCTCCTAAATAGTATTTTTCCCCACTGTGCGCCGGTAGGTAATCTTTAGGCCTACAGTAATAAAGCCTTGGGTGATCAAAGTACAGTGTGTTCAGCTGTTAGCACTGTTGAGAGTTGTTTGTGAAAGAACCGGGTATTATTTAAGTAACAACCTAGCAAACCCTTGATTATTTCTTCTTTGTGAAACTGATTAAAATAAGTAAAAATCAGAGTTATCCTACTATGCGTCGTATAGTTGTCAAGTACGGTATCGAGCACTTACGAAGTCTCCTGACTTCTGATCCACTTTATTAAATCGGGCTCTGATCCAGTAAATGTTACTGGCCATACGATTAGCATGGGAGGTTTAGTGGATACAAGCTCCCACTAAATCCGAGAACGAATAAGCGATATAGGAATTTTAAAACGTTAATATACTACGGTACTAGGAATAAAAGAATATCACAGTTCAAAACAAATATTTATTATTATAATAAAAATCCTAAAAGTTTGACAAATTTCACCCTAACATTATAAATTTGGAAACTTAACAAATGTGTGTAGTAGTGTTGTGTAGTGTGTAGTGTGTTTCAACTTAACAAATATTGAATTTTGTAGTTATTATTTACTTAAAGTTTTAGCTGTACAATTGACAAATATTGAATACAAGCTGTACAAGCTGTTTATTGAATACAGCCTGAATTGGCACACCTATGCATTTCATGCCGACTTATCTGAATAATACTTTTTAATTAGGGGGTTCATAATGGCGATTTAGTAAGGTCCTAATTTCAACTTAAAAGATAACTTTTGGCTAATCATGATATCCAGGAAACTCCAAAAATAATAATCTGAATATCATATTGAAGAATAACACAATTTTAAATCTCACCCCTCTCGAGGATAACTTTAAATGTGCAGTAACAGACATTTACAAGGCTTGCATACGTTTTTACACTTCACACACTTTTTACACTAACTTCACAGTCACTTTTTAACGTCTTGAAGCCGTCTTTAAACTCCGCTTTCGTCGGTGTCCATATTTTTTCTTCTTTGATCTTGCCCAAGTTTAGAAGCTGAGGAAGAGAAGAAGGAAGGCAGCCAAGTTTTATTTTTCTTCATTCACTGCAAAAGAAAATACCCCCGTCACAACAAACCTGCGTACTCAGCAAATTTCCAATGCATATATATGTGACTCACTACTACAAAGAGCTATTTACCAAGTTTCACAAAAATACATCCATAAATAAGTGATATATAGCATTTTATTTATTCTCCGTAAGAATAACATTTAGGGTTGAGGACGCAGGTTTGCTGCAATAAGGAAGATAAGTAATGTGTTTTTTTTTGCAATTATCAATACAACTGAACCAGGTGAAGCTACATACCAAGTTCTCTTAATGTAGGTTCATAATTAAGGGAGATATACAACTTTACTTATTCTCCATATGAATAACATGGGAGCCGAGTATGCAGGTTTGCTGCTACGAGGACTATCAACAAAAAACTTGTTTTTTGTCTAATATCAATACACCACAACTAGTTGAAGCCACATAACAAGTTTCATCAATATAAATTCATAAATAATCGAGATATAGAATTTTATTTATTCTACATAAGGATAACATTGGACAACGTACTGTGTTTAGCACTTTGAATATCTTTGCAACGGTTGGACGTAGAACAACGATTAAAACACCAAAATGTTTGTTTTGTTGAGCTAAACACATTAATAAACAGAAATTTGAATTTTTTAGTAAAACTAT
Source organism: Allygus modestus (assembly GCA_963675035.1). Classification (NCBI taxonomy): domain Eukaryota; kingdom Metazoa; phylum Arthropoda; class Insecta; order Hemiptera; family Cicadellidae; genus Allygus; species Allygus modestus. Next base: position 138,314,329 of record OY776111.1, read on the forward strand.
CTGAGAAAAATCTAAAAACCTTTTTCCCATAAAATTAACATGGGACACGTTTTTTAGATTTTCTCCGCAACCACTTAACCTAGGTTTATGATTCAGAATACTAAATTATTTGTTTTTTTAAGCTCTATAAAATGGATAGAACCAAAATTGAGTGTTTTTAACATTTTGGGCTCACATTTGCAAAAAAAAAAACGATTTTTGTAAAATTGTAAACCCCCATAAAACCCCCTTCCCATAGTGCGATTGATCTGGTTTTCGAGCTTAAAGTCATAAATGCTACCCTCCACATTTGTGCCAAATTTCGTCAAAATTGGGTGTTTCTTTCAAAAGTTATCGCGGTAACGGACACACACACATATATATACATATATACATATATATATATGTATATATGTATATATATGTGTGTGTGTCCGTTACCGCGATAACTTTTGAAAGAAACACCCAATTTTGACGAAATTTGGCACAAATGTGGAGGGTAGCATTTATGACTTTAAGCTCGAAAACCAGATCAATCGCACTATGGGAAGGGGGTTTTATGGGGGTTTACAATTTTACAAAAATCGTTTTTATGACTTTTTTTTTTTATATATATATATATATATATATATATATATATATATACCCCCGTTGCAGCAAACCTGCGTATTCAGTGAATTTCCAATGCATATATATGTGTCTCACTACTACATAGAGCTACTTACCAAGGTTCACAAAAATCAATTTATAAATAAGTGATATATAGCATTTTATTTATTCTCCATAAGAATAACATTAGAGTTGAGTATGCAGGTTTGCTGCTACGAGGAAGATAAAAAAATGTGTATTTTTGCAATTATCAGTTTAACTCAACCAGGTGAAGCTACATACCAAGTTTTATTAATTTAGGTTCATAACTAAGGGAGATATAAAACTTGACTTATTCTCCATATGAATAATATGGGGGTCGAGTTTGCAGGTTTGCTGCAATCGGGATAATCAACAAAAAATCCATTTAGAGTGCAAATATCAATATACCAGTACTACGTGAAGCCACATACCAAGTTTCATCAATATACATTCATAAATAATCGAGATATAAAATTTTATTTATTCTCCATAAGGATAACATTGCACAACGTACTGTGTTTAGCACTTTGAATATCTCTTCAACGGTTGGACTTAGAACAACACTTAAAACACCAAAATGATTGTTTTGTAGAGCTGAACTGATTGGTATCAGCAATTGCCAAGTTTTCAGTAAAATTATCTGAGGAAAATCCAAAAACCTTTTTCCCATAAGATTAACATGGACAATTTTATGGACACGTTTTTTGACTTTTCTCTACAACCACTAAACCTAGGTTAATGATTCAAAATACTAAATTATTTGTTTTTTAAGCTCTATAAAATGGTTAGAACCAAAATTTAGTGTTTTTAAAATTTTAGGGAGAAAAATTTTAAAAAACTGATTTATGGAAAATTTAAAACCTTCATAAACCCCCCCCCCCTTCCCAGGGTTCAATTTTTCTGGTTTTCGAACTTAGTCATAAATGTTACTCTGCACATTTGTGCCAAGTTTCATCAAAATAGGGCGTTTCTTTCAAAAGTTATCGCGGTAACGGACACACATATATATATATAAATATGTGTCTGTTACCGCGATAACGTTTGAAAGAAACGCCCTATTTTGATGAAATTTGGCACAAATGTGCAGAGTAAAATTTATGACTTTAAGTTCGAAAACCAGAAAAATCGAACCATGGGAAGGGGGGGGGGGGGTTTATGGGGGTTTTAAATTTTCCATAAATCAGTTTTTTTAATTTTTCTCCCTAAAATTTTAAAAACACTCAATTTTGGTTATAGCCATTTTATAGAGCTTAAAAAACAAATAATTTAGTATTTTGAATCATTAACCTAGGTTTAGTGGTTGTAGAGAAAATGCATTTGAATACTGAATTACTTATAAAAATGTGATTACTATAAACAACTTTAATAAAATTTAGGTTTTTGATTCAAATTTAATGAGCGAATCCTGATGCTCGAATTTGAGTAGGCTAAATATTTTTACTTTCGGATAACCAGCTCATATGGGCCCTATTAGTTTATATAGTAATGCCGTTCCATAAGTCAGCTTAAAACAATCATTCATGCTTCTGAACTGCATTTTTACTTAATAGCTGTTAAATGTGTAATGAAATTGACCTATTTTCTTCCATAAGATAAACCCTGGGGCGAAGCCTTAAAGGTGTTTTTTCCCCCAAAACCCCAAAAGGCACAAAAAGTTATATAAACATAGTGAACAACATTTAAGGTATGATCTTGAAACTTGATATGATGAAATGATAATTTGGTATTTAATTTGACGTTTCTAGGTTTTATCATTTTAAAATGGCAGCCATTAAAAAGTGTACATTTTTTGTATTAATCTAGACATTTAAAACTTGTAAAAATACGCCAAAAAAAGTTAGTATAGGCCTATGACGATATTAAAGATTGCCTAAACCATGCCTTAGTGACTTCAATGTTAATAGAAAAACCTGTTTAGTTAAGGAAAATGTTTATAAATTAAACTCAAAATAAAATTCAAATTTAATGCAAACAACAACATTTTATTGTAATACAAACTTATATTTATAATACTATTTATAATACTATTTACTGTACGTTATATTATTATTATATAAGTTTATATGACAGTAAAGTGTTGTTCTTGACGTAAAATGTGTTTATTACTTTGATTAATTATTAACAACACTTGACAAAATTATCTTTACAAATTTAACACCTCTGTTTTCGTTTTACAAGTTCTAAAAACAGGACAATATAGACTTGAAGAAAGTTGAACATGCCACTACCACCAGCAATTATTGTTTATCATAGTAGTTATATATTCGGTAGTAGTATAATTAATTAAAGTCCAAGGTAATGTAGCTACTTACAGTTTACTGACCCTTATCCTTATCAAAGACAGGTTTGATAAAACCACATAAAATTCATCTTCAATAGGCCTACATTAACTTAAACTTTGAATTTATAACCTAAAACAGATTAAAGAATACGTACCTTCGGATGATGTATCATGTTCATTGATCTAGACCCCATTCATTTAAAATTTGTCTTACTTCTTCATATGGATCTGTTTCATACATATTTAGTGAACTTATAACTTGAACCATAGATTAAGCATACTCCTTAGGAGATATTGCATGGGCAAGTTGTCAGACGAAGACGGGTGAACAGTGGCGTGCTCCTACGGGATTTTCTAGTACTAGCATAGAATTAGTGCCGACGGCATCAGCGCAGTGGCGCAGCTCGTGGCCACGTGAGGAACCAACGATCCGCGGGCTAGGAGGGGATACGACATCCGTGTGCGAGAGAGAGCGGGAGTACTTGTGCGATAGAGAGAGAGGGAGTGAGAAAGATAGGCGCTGCCGACGCGACACTGCCGTAGTGCCGTGGCTCGCTCGCACTCGCAGGGCGTCCGCCAGCCACCAGCCCCAGTGCCTTCGCCTTCGTGCCTTCCTTTCGTCAAATCGTAAAGCGGCTTCTTCCTTGATAAATGTTCTACGTTCGCTTGTGAAAATACTCTTACAGTTATAATTACAAATTAGTGTAATAGGTGTATAGTATGTATAACCGATATTTCATTACCAATGATTCAGTGAATTCATAACATACAATATTTCCTTATTAAAATCCCACTTGATTATTTTTCACAATTTATTATTTTTTCCTTTTAATTTCGTCGGGGCGGAGAGTAAATCCTCATGGACACTCAAAAATCCGTATTCGAGAGTAGTGCCGGACTTTTACCGGCTAAAAAAACTCCGCGAAAAATTTAAAATTATTAAAATAAATAAAGTAATTTCTGTGATTTGAGTAATTAACTTTGAAAACCTTTATTAAGTTCAAATAAAAGTTATGTTTTTTTTGAAAAAAAATTGAGAAACATTAAGAAATTATACAGGTTTGAAATTAAAGAATATCAGTAATTATTATGAAACGTGATTTACTCATCAATTCAAAGCAAGGTTGTTATCTAATATTTATTTACGATATAGCGTATCACATTGATTTTGTGGCTGATTTTAAGATACGTTTACGTTATAACACCTACGAAACGGCCAGTCCGATTTTAACGAGAGACCTATCAAATGAACGGAAATATTGTCAAATTTTATATTACAGAGTTTCAAATCTTTACATTGCTTTTTTAAATTTATATAAGGAAAAACAGTGCAAAATATCGGTGTTTTTTTACAATGTGTGAGTAAATCTCAAATTTAAACGATTATTACAAAATATCAAGTAAACGTATCTGCTTAAAATTGTTATGGCATATATAGGCCTAAGGGTTATTTAAAAACACTTTTGTCACGTTTCATGAAAGGAATTCATGACTACCTATATAATAAAAATAAACTTAATTTTAATCAGGCAAATATGTGTAATTCAAAAAATATATACAGGGTGTCACAAAAAAGCGTGGTGTGATTCGCAGAATTTGATTCCACATATGAAAATAAGTCAAAATTATCTACAATTGGTTCAATTTCAGTGCTACGTCTGCCCGGCAGCATCATCTCGACTTGTCGTCTGATTGATGCGTCGTCAGTCAGATTCATATGCCTTCTGTAATACTACTACAGAGAGTTCACAGACCGGAAATTCCTGGAAAATCGGATAATTTTACAGGAATTTCGGTGAAAATTCGTTAATTTAGTTTTAAAACGTCTTTTTCGGCCATTCTCGTTCATGCGGCTCGGTTGTCGTTCCCCAGGGAGGTAAAAACCATGGAGAGCTAAATATTTAATCAAAATTATGAATGAACTTATGGTTTTACGTCGAAACTCAGAACTAAGCCTCTACATCAGCCAATACTGTAATAACCAATCCTATAAAAATCATATTGGCGTTAAAAGTTGAGGAACATGTCAAGGAACTCGAATACGAAAGATACTTAATTTTGAATAAACTTTTCTACCAAAGCTATAAATGCGATGGTATGGAATCAAATTTGTTGTGTCAAAATTCAAAACTAAGCCTCTTTAAAAGCCGTACAATTGTTATTATATAGTTATTTTCACGAAAAGAGTTGACTCATGTAAATAAAATATGGGAGTCATTGAGTCGTTAATTAATTAATTTCTATGAAAATCCAGGTTGAGTACGTGAACATCGAGATTTGTATGCTAATATTGAAACTTACACGTGTTTTTATGTCATAATTAGAGGTTAAATACATTTTAATTTAGTACCAAAAGATAAAGAATTTATTCAGTAATTCGATTCCAAAAACCATTTTACTATAAAAAAATCTCTTGCGCCGTAAACCTCATTTAACTGAGGACGCGTCGCCAATAACCCATAAGACGCTGTACTGAGCGCTGCGGCTGCGACCGCCGAATCCTACACTTTGAGATGTGTGTGACCTTGAGCCCAGCCGGACCGAATTTTGGTCTATCCCGACTATGGGCGCGAGCATGGTCTATCCCGACATGTTTTCTACCTCGCTGTCGTTCCCAGTCAATAAGACAAGTTTTGGTTGACATTTTCAGACAATAAAAAACGTTGCCGATCGTCATTTCGGGCCATTAAATGTAAGTAAATTCCTGTATTTGATCCATCCGATGCGGAAAAATAGGCGTTCTTTGGTGATAGATCGGGGTCGAATCGCCGACTGTATTCGTAAAATACCCCAGTCGCAGCAAACCTGCGTACTCAGCGAATTTCCAATGCATAATATATGTCTTAATACCATATAAAGCCGCATACCAAGATTCATAAAAATATATTCATATATAAGCGATATATACAATTTTAATTATTCTCCATAAGCATAGCATTGGTGATGAGTACATAGGTTTGCTGAAACAAGGAACACAAACAATTGGTTTTTATGCAAATATAAATATAATTTAACAAGGTGAAGCCACATACCAAGTTTAATCAATATTCAATCATAAGTAAGCACTATATAACATTTTAATTATTCTCCATAAGAATAACATGGGAGATGAGTAAGCAGGTTTGCTGCAACAAGGAACTAAAAAAATGGGGTTTTATGCAAATATCAATATAACTCAACAAGGTGAAGCCACATACCAAGTTTTATTAATTTATGTTCATAATTAAGGGAGTCATTACATTTTACTTATTCTCCATAAGAATAACATGGGGCTGAGTACGCAGGTTCGCTGCTACTGGGATAATAAAAAAAAATTTTTTTTTTGAGCCAATATCAATATACTAGTACTACGTGACCCCACGTGCCAAGTTTCATCAATATACATTCATTAATAATGGAGATATCAAATTTTATTTATTCTCCATAAGGATAACATTGGACAACGTACTGTGTTTAGCACTTTGAATATCTCTGCAACGGTTGGACGTAGAATCACAATTTAAACACCAAAATGATTGTTTTGTGGAGCTGAGTTGATTGGTAAAAGCAAATGTGAAGTTTACATTAAAATTAACTTAGGAAAAGCCAAAAACCTTTTTCCCATAAGATTAACATAGGAGATTTTATGAGCAGGTTTTTTTGGATTTTCTCCGCAACCACTTAACCTAGCTTAATAATTCAAAATACCATATTATTTGTTTTTTTAAGCTCTATAACATGGTCTAAACCAAAATTAAGTGTTTTAAAAATTTCAGGGTAAAAAATGCATAAAACTGATTTTTGGAAAATTTAAAATCCCCATAAACCCCCCTTCCCATGGCCCGATTTTTCTGGTTTTCGAACTTAAAGTCATAAATGTCACTTTACACATTTGAGCCAAATTTCATCGAAATCGGACGTATTTTACTCAAGTTATCGCATTCACGGACACACACACATATATATATATATATATATATATATATATATATATATATATATATATATATTATATATATATATTATATATATATATTATATATATATATATATATATAAATTTGAACGAATAGTGTAACGATTATAAAACGGAATCCGGCTTTATTTTTCGTTGGGGAAATGTGGTCCGATTGCCAATTTTTATGATAAATCACGGTTAGATTGTGATTTTTGGCATATATTGAGGCTCGGTCGTCATTTTCGGTCAATAAACAAGTTGCGGCCGTCGATTTCGGACTTTAAAATGCTAGGAAAACTGTTGTTTTCGGCAAATAGAATGAAGTGGAATTGCCTATTTTGTTTAAACATTTTTTTTTCTGTAAAACGCAGACTTTTTCGGCCGATAAAATGCGGCCCTTAAATTTTTTGAGGTCAATGTTTTTGCCCTACAAACCGCAAAAGGGGTTTGTCGGTCAATTGCTTTTTTCGGGCGCTAAAACAAGGCTATATTGCTATTTCCGTGGATAATATGCGGCTCGCTTGCCACTTGAGGCCAATAAAACGTGGTCCCTGAGCCTGAAGAGTATTCCATACCCCCCAAAATCCCCGGCATTTCCCCCCCAACGTGACTCCCTGGATCCGCCCCTGATAAATGGTAAAGACTTCTTGACATTTCTGGACCACAACTAATTTATGCTTATTGCTTATGAGGAATGAAGCAGGAAACAGTGAACAACAATGCGGACATAATTAAGGAACAGTGAATTTATTATCATCTGAGATTATTAAGATTTCATTAATTTTGGACTTTCATAAATCAGAGTGATTTCACAACCACTTTGGACTCGGTACTTGCTTTGAAAAAAAACAGCATCCATTATTAAAATATGTTGCAACTACCAAAGTTTAAATTTATGGTTCGCAAAATATAAAAAATAAATTAAATTTATCGGGAAAACTGAAAAACAATTAATATAATCATTAATCAGATTTATAAGGCAAGGTCGAACATATTCTTTCTCAGTCTTCACCTGTTAATAACTAGCGTATAATAATATAACATTGTAATGTGAATGGGTCATTACATTCCTATGAAAATCGAAAGATGCTTGCGGCAGTTTCAGGCAGTACACCACCTCGGCGAGGCGCCTCGGCCGTTGGCGGTGGCGGGACGTGGTAACGGGCTTCGGTCGGTGCCCTCAGCGGAGTGTGTGTGTTGGGGGTTGGGAGATGGGAGATTTAAGAGGGGTTAGCGGAGGGGCTGTTAGGATGGGCGCGCGGCCGAAGCGGGAGAGGGGAAGGGCAGCGACAGCAGCGCGGCAGCGTAGACGTTCCGAACTAGCTCCGCCGTCGCCTTGGACGTACAAGCAGACCGTGTACGCTTGTCCCATTACGATGGGTGATCTCCTAAGGAGTATGCTTAATCTATGCTTGAACACAGTACGAAAATCTCACAAGCTTGCACGGTTTAATGTACAGTGACCTGAGTTGTTTATTGTTTTAACTTATTGCACTGTGCACACTGACACTCTGCAGACTGAAGAGACACCGTCACTGTAAACGCCAACCACGCACAGTTTGTTAAAACTAACCCATCACACAAATCAAGTTGTTTCGTAATTATAACCGAGTACATGGTAAGATTTCAACCAACGCTAAGGTTACTAACAAACAACCTACAAGGTTGGATGCAACCTAGATGACTTCTTAGTTATCACGTACAATGTTGCTAGGTCAAATTTAACAAACCTTGCTTCGTAAAAATCAAGACTTTGTACGTATTACCAACTACTCAGTTACCGATAACCACCTCCATCATAACTATTTTTACATGGTTGGCAATAACTAAGCCAGATTCGTTCCAGTAAACTGAACTCAGTTAATAGTAACCCTGTGGCATTTAACCCGGACTTGGTTAACGAGTTGTATTTTCCGTGTAGACTTATGAGAAATTATATAATTTGATATGTAAAGCAAATTAGGCAGTAAATATTAAGAGACTTATTTGTTGGAAGGAATACCACATGATTAAGAAAATGGATAAACATATCTGATTAGTAATTATATTTTACTTGTGAAGCAAAAACTTGTTTTAATCAATAATGAAATAAAATACTTTAGTAAGAAAACATAATGTTGCCTTTTTATAACAACAAAATCTACTTTATTTTAAACTATCTGTTACTTAAACATTCCCCCTCCAAATACGAAGGCTTCTTAGTCGTAAATTAATTGATCTAGCTAAAAATGTAATCAAAACAATGAATAAATATATGTTTTTTATATAAAAACTCAAAACTAATCCTCTATACATATCAACAATATAACCTATCCTATAAAAGTATGTTTGACGTTAAAAGAGGAGGAACATTCAAGGAACTTGAATACGAAGGATACTTAGTTGTTAATCAACCTTCCTACAGAAAATATAAATTCCCCGTCACAGCAAACCTGCGTACTAAGCAAATTTCCAATGCATATATATGGGTATCACTACTACCTAGAGCCACTTACCAAGTTTTACAAAAAAATACATTCATTAATAAGTGGTATATAGCATTTTATTTATTCTCCATAAGAATAACATTATAATTGAGTACGCAGATTTGCTGCAACAAGGATGATAAGAAATGTGTTGATTTTTTTTTGGAATTATCAATATAAGTCAACCAGGTAAAGCTACATAACAAATTTTATCAATTTAGGTTCATAACTAAGGGAGATATAAAACTTTACTTATTATCCATATGAATAACATCGGGCCCAAGTATGCAAGTTTGCTGCTACTGGGAAAAATTAAAAAAAATTTTGTGCTAATATTAATATACCACAGCTAATTGAAGCCACATACCAAGTTTCATCAATATAAATACATAAATAATCGAAATATAACACTTTATTTATTCTCCATAACATTGGACAACGTACTGTGTTTAGCATTTTGAATATCACTGCAACGGTTGGACGTAAAACATTAATTAAAACGCCAAAATGATTGTTTTGTAGAGCTAAACTGATTGGTAGAAAGAAATGTGGAGTTTTTAGTGAAGTTATCTGAGGAAAATCTAAAAACCGTATTCCCATAAGATTAACATGGGAAATTCTATGGGCACATTTTTTGACTCTTCTCCACAACCACTAAACCTAGCTTAATAATTCAAAATACTAAATTGTTTGTTTTTAAGCTATATAAAATGGCTTTAACCAAAATCTAGTGTTTTACAAATTTTAGGATAAAAATAAAAATAAACTGATTTTTGTAAAATTTAAAACCCCCATAAAACCCCCTTCCCATAGACTGTTCGATCTGGTTTTCGAACTTAAAGTCATAAATGTTACTCTCCACATTTGTGCCAAATGTCATCAAAATCGGACGCTTCTTTCAAACGTTATCGCTGTGAAAACAATAATGTCAATGCAATATGGAGTAAAAATTACATAATTAATATTTTCTAGGTGAAGATCTAAGTAAAATGAGGAGCGTTTTAACTATGCAGAATGTGGTAGAACAGCGTGGAGCCGTAGTCCGCGGCGTTGGGGCCGAGATATACACCAATAGACAAGGTTGCGGCTTATCACCAAGGCCACAGCACATCGGGGCGTCGCGCGTCGCGGCGTCGGCCGCACCGTAACAGACGTCAACAGCTGACTACTCGCTCCTGCTTGTGTTATTTCAGCTGATTATTTAGCCTACATTGTCAAATGACGTGCCGCTTCACCGTGATTACGTACATGCGAAATTTTTAATTGATTGTAGACAACTATTTTAGGGGAATAGTGGTGGGAGTTATAAACTAAACCCTCTGAATATTATAAAATTATAATAAAAGTGTACAAAATCTTTCCAAGATGCAATCCACTGTAAATAGACTTTCAAGTCACATTTAAATCTGCAATTTATGATAGTTTTTTATAAGTATTGTATTAGCCAATTTACTAATCAAGGAGAGGATTAAAATAATAGTGAAAACGAGTCTTAACGTTGTACAAGAAGTTTTGTTCATGTTACAGTAATAACTTTTGAACAGCCCCTCGGATGTTCGCTTTCAAATATTTAGCCTGACTAACTTACAGTATATTTCGTACCCATTAATATTATGATTTGAAATAAATTGTGGGTACTAAGAGTGTATGTTTATCTCACGAATAATAATCATGGCAATAAAACACCCTCAGTCACAACACTTTGTAAAAGTAAAAGTTGTTTTGATTAGTAGTAAAACACTTGTTAATTTAGCCCTAATATATTTTGTATGTAAATTTCTCATTTTATTCAGTCATTATAGAAGTTAAACCAACCAATTGCGTTGTCACATCTGTTTCTTTTCAATATAAAAGAATCATTGCGCAGTAGTTTTACTGAGAAAAAACATGCGTCACAACATGCCTCGGTTTTGCTGTTATTTTGCTAAAATGCCCACAACATCACTCCAATCTATCTATCTATCTATTATAACTCCAATCCATTTTAAGTAATCAACTATACCTGAATTGAATAAATCTGAATTGAAGGTTTAGGCTGAATTTTTACTCGTAGTTCTTGAATACAGTTTGACTCTGCATGTATTGAGTATCACTAATAACTTTTGCAATTATGTTGTTGGTTCATATTAATACATTTCCAAAATGAAACAAAAAGGCAATCAAAAATCTCTAAAGATTCAACCGTTATTGCTCAAACCGCTTCATCAATTTATTTTTCTAGTAATCAAGACAAAAATGTTTTTTATGTGTATTTTTTTTGGTGAAAAATTATTTTCAAGTTTTTGCTTCACGAGTAAAATATAATCACTAACCAGATATGTTTATCGATGTAACAAATAAGTCTCTTATTATTTACTGCCTAATTTGCTTTACATATTAAATTATATGATTCCTCATAAGTCTATATAAATATAAATGCAACATAACACTTTATTTTATGAAAAGTCAAATATGTGATACACTTTTTATGAAATAATTTACATTTATTATTAGTCTATAAGTGTATTATAGTGATAACACATTTACAACGAATATGTAATAGATTTTATTTATAATGGCCTATTTTAAAATTGTTATTGACATTTAAAAACAAATCTATGACATGTTACACAATGTATAGTGAAGTTTTACCTTAAAAATGGTGAAAAGAATAATAAACACCTTTTATATGCATATTTAAAACCGGATAGCCGTGATTTAAGAACCGGTTAGGTCCCCGCCAGAGGTGCTACGTTTCGACTTTATTGAAGACCATTTTGAGCATAGTTGCAAACACAGACGGTGCACCGCCGCGCCGGCGCGCTGCGGCATCTGCTGTGACATCTGCTCTCCTCTGTCTGGCAGCGTCAACGCTGGCGGCTATAAAACCAAGGGGCTGTCCGCAAAGGGCTCGCAGTCGCAGGCCGACAGCCTAGCTAGCTGGTTGCCTGCACTGTCCGCAATAGTATCTCTATAGAGTTGGTACCACTGTATATTAGAGATGCTACCTTAGCTTAAGGCATGTATGTTTATTATTAAGCATGTTAGAGTAACGCTTGTAGTTTGTTGCTAGTAAATGTAGTTAGTTTAACTGATTGTTGTGTTTGATGTTGGTTTTTTGAAGTGTTTTATTTACTAATGAAATATAAACTTTTCTTTCACGCTTTAAAACTGACCTTGGTAAAAACTTGGGTTCGCAGTAGCCTGACGCCGGGTATTATATTAATTGATTATAATTGGAAGAAGTGCAATCAGAATTCAGATCCGACCAAGGGTATCGCACTTTTTTATTTTTGGTTTCGACCACGGGTATAGCAGTAATAGCCAAAAACAACTATTTTGAAGGTCAAATCTAAATAATTTCTTTATTTCTCGTTTAACATATGCCAAGTGGGGACTCAAATTAGGCGGATTGATCAGACGAACAAGATGGTGAAAACAGAATTCATATTTGACAAAGGGTATAGCAGTAATAGCCAAAAACAACTATTTTGAAGGTCAAATCTAAATAATTTCTTTATTTCTGGTTTATCATATGCCAAGTGGGTACTCAAATTAGGCGGATTGATCAGACGAACAAGATGGTGAAAATATAATTCAGATCCGACCAAGGGTATAGCAGTAATAGCCAAAAACAACTATTTTGAAGGTCAAATCTAAATAATTTCTTTATTTCTGGTTTATCATATGCCAAGTGGGTACTCAAATTACGCGTATTGATCAGACGAACAAGATGGTGCAAACAGAATTCGGATCCGACCCAGGGTATAGCATTAATATCCAAAAACAACTATTTTAAATGTCAATTCTAAATAATTTTTTTATTTATGGTTTAAAATATGCCAAGTCGGTAGTCCAATTACGCGGGTTGATCAGACGAACACGTTGGTGTAAACAGAATTCAGATCCGACCATGGGTATAGCAGTAAAATAGCCAAAAACAACTATTTTCAAGGACAAACCTATATAACTTCTTTATTTTTGGTTTTAAGTATAACATGTGGGCACTCTACTGACGTGGCTCAGCAAGAGGAACAATAAGGTGCAATTATAATTCAGATCCGACCAAGGGTATACCAGCAACAGTGAAAAAAACTATTTTCAAGGACAAACCTAAATAACTTCTTTAATTTTGGTTCGAAGTATAACATGTGGGTACTTCAATTACGCGGCTTGACAAGACGAACAAGAAGGTGCAATCGGAATTTAAATCTAACCAACGGTATAGCAACCGTAGGTGGCTATCATACACGATAACGCTACATCATTATACTTCCAGCTCTTGACGGATGAACATCTACCTAGAGGGTCTGAAAGATGTCGCAGTTTTACAGGAACATGAGGAAGGTGACCTTCAGTAGTCCACTTGACACCACCTTCTACTTCTCTGACAATGAAGAAGACAGAAGGTCTACGCTTTTAGTGGACAATGAGCGGTTTCGTAGAAGAATAATCGAGGTTGAAACACTTTTAGCCAGTTGTTTGCTACGCAAAAAGCACCATATGAATACATGCACTGGTTTAGATCATATTAACTGTTATCATTATACAGCGTTGAGCAAATATTATTGAAGTTTTCAGTTACGGAGCTGAGGTCTTGACAGTCTAAGAGCTAAACCCTAACTAACACATGTAAACTAGTTATTGTGCGATGTAAAACTTGGTGGGGGGACTGGTATGGTGGGGGGACTAGTGTGGTGGGGGAAGAGCCGAGTACCTAACCTACACGCAGACGCTATATCACTATACGCCCAGCTCTTGCGCGGTACACTTTGATTCACAAATACAAGACAATAATGTTTCTTACACATCTTCATCTTTTAATATTTACCAAGCTGACACTAATGAAACGACTGATCAAATACAAGTACAAGAAGTGTCTACCACAAAATCTTCTGATACAGAAGCAATTACGTTATCCTTGATGGGTTTTAACTAATGGATATTTTATTCAAAGTCTTCCTCCCCGCGCCAGATGCCATCTGCTGCACACTTGCCACCTGCCGCCTGCCATCTGCCGTCCACCATCTGCTCCGCCCCACCACACTTTTACCCCCACCATTTTGTTTGATACCAGAACGCTAGCTAGCGAATAGTCAGTTCACCTCCGGCTCTCGACCGGTGAACATCGAGCTCTCCGAGACGCTCTTCACAAAATAATAATATTATGTCACTCGAGATCTGATAGATGTTTCCACTTCATTGCCGTCAGGTAGTATTTCTACCTGACGGTAATGAAATGGAAACACCTATCAGAATAGATCGGTGTCAAAAAAAACAACATGGACTCTGCACAGGAATCAAAGTATCTACCGTCTTTTATCAGGAAAAAACACGATGGCCGCGACTCGTCGAGATCAACAACTTCGATTATAACCAACAACGGCGGAAGCTTCGCATTTTAAATAAGGCCAAACATTGTAAATAAAATAAAGTAATTTTTGTAATAGTACTACCTCGCACTCGTATCATTCGATTGTTTTCATTAAATTTTTTATATCGATTAACCTATCGAATTTTACGCGTGCGAGGTAGTACTTTTTTTAAATAACCTCCCCGTGACCCTGAACTTTAAACTTTCCCTCATTACGTCACAAAACCGTCTACGTCACTGGCTCAGCTTCAGATGACGTATATATTCACTCAGCCCATGCGGTCAAGTGACGTGTGACGTCACTTTTTAATATATCCTAGATTATATTTATATAATGGTGTAGCTGTAAAGTATATGTATAATATTGTATATACATTGCCATATGATAGTATCAATCGCATAGAGTATATAATAGTCGAACCATGGAACATATATACATATAATTTACAGTATATAATATATATATATAATGGTGTATATGTAAAATAATTTATCATAGAGCATAGGTTGCCAGAACTGAGCAAAATGAGTTAAAATTTAAAAAAGTGAGGTTAGGAAATTTGGCGGGAAATAAAGTGCCATGGGCGCCGCCATCTTGGAATGACGTCACTACAAAATGCTGGCTTCTGATTGGCTTGCTATAGTGGGGGGTATCCTACTTAAACCAGTACCGATATTTTATTAACCACGGAGCACACAGTGTGAAAAGCCCAGTCAGGAAGCTAGGAAATCGCCACTAAACTACGGTAACATACATAAACTAACATATTCTTGTTAATGGCGGATTTCAAAAAAATCTTAGGTTGAATATGTTAAGTAGGCCCTAAATAACTTGTTCTTTGGTGGACCAGGAAGTTACCAGTTTAAAGTAACTATTATTTTAACCCTAGAACTGGCGCATGTTATTCCCCATGGTGGCGGCTATTCTTTTCTACTTTTGAAGAGTTTTACTTTATATTATGAAAAATATACATAAACATGCCAAACTACCCATATGTTTTTACTTTGTATATCAAATTGATCCCAATGAAGTTGCCTTTGGAGTTAAAAGTTAATTCTTTGACTGAAAGTTGCAATATAAAAAATCTTGTATTAAAGAATCCGGATAGCCTTCAGTTCACAACAGATTGGCAGGTCATTCGGTAACTATCGACTATCGTATTATGAACTATCGATGTGACGGTCGTAGTCGACAAGTCGATTAGCGCCGTCTACATGGATATGTGTACCTTTGGTACACACACAAACACAGTCTAGTAGTCTAGTCTTAGTCTATAAGACGGGAAAGAAAGATGACACACTGGCACTGCTCTGCTGTATTAATAATTGTAGGTTATCTCTTGTCTGTGATAAAACGCATCAAGTGATACCAATTAATTAATGTGTTAACAAAAACACTCCTCACCGGCCAACTCTACCTGCCAGTTTAGGGATAGGCCATTAGATCTTTCTTCAGTATAATTGTCCATATGTAATTCGGAATTACCGTTAGTAACTTAAATAAATAACTTCCAAATCATGGACTAAAAAATTCCATCCTCGTTAGATTTTACAAGTTAACTCTAGCTAGGTTTATTTAAATCATTTTGTTAAATAAAGTAACCTTTGTTCGTAGTACCCCAAAGTGGACGTTTTTGCTCAGAAATATCAATGTGTCTAATTAATTTCAGCACCTTTTCGAAATTTCTAATTTTATCGTAGGTAATTTATAAACAATATAGCCTACCCCATGGTACTATCAGATGTATTTGTATTAGACCTGTCTAAAAGTCTAATAACAACATCTTATGTTTTTAAAATCCTACTGTATACTGGTAATAGCAAGCAAGCATGCAACCTATTACAACGCCAATACTTGTGCATAATGCTCAATAGAAACGATAGTTAATTTATTTGTTTGCAGTCATTGAGCAAATATTCCTTTATGAAATTAGCCTCGGTTGATTGTCTGTTCTTGCACAGCAAATTAAATGCTAGTATTTGCAGTGTAAGTAGACCATATTGTGTTTGCCCTTTTGTATAGGCCTACAAGAATGTTATGCCTACTTATTTACCAATAGGTAAATTAGTAATTGTAATAGTAATCGTGAATTTGGTTACTAAATGGCTCAACTTAACCTTCGCAGTAGGCCGAGTTTGTTTGGTGTGATTAGGCCTACGACAGTTAATATGATCTTGTCACCTTTTATTTCACATCACTCCTTACTTACCTCTCCAGTTAACTCTCCTTGACATTTTAGGCTTAGGCCTAACTTAATACCTTATCACTTGTCATTGCTAGACTTTTTCGATTGCTGCAGGATATTTTTCAGCTAATTATTATTTCATTTTAACTACTTATTAAAGATGTGTAATTTCATATTAATAATTATTAGGAATTAGGATTATGCTTTGTAGAAAAATAACTTGTTATAAAATATAACTCTTAAATCTAAAATGAATCACACTGTCAGATTTAATTTCGGATCAAGAAGTCTCAGTCTCAGTGTCAGAAAGAAAAATAAGGGGGGAGAGCGATGCCAAAGGAAGAGAAATGACAGGTCAATTTAGGCTATGAGCCAGGGTAGGAACAGGATGGGTTAGGGTGTCTTCCTAACCCAAGGTTAAGTAACTTGTTTCTTGTCCTTATCTTTATTTTCAGTAACTCTTACTTTAAATGGTAGACAAAGTTTACAAATATTTCTTTTAGTGATGCTTCCCTCCAAATTACTCATAATAAACTTTTAGATAAAATACTATCATAATAGTAAAATATCACAATTGTAACCGTATATATGTTGAAGTGATGAGATGAGACTGCAGCAGTGGGCAGTGCAGACTCTGTCCAGCCTAAATAAACAGCTGCAGGTAACAGTCGATGTATTTCAACAGTCGATGTATTTCATTCGATAGAGAGTGACTAACCGAATGACCTGCCAATCTGTTGTGAACTGAAGGCTATCCAAAGAATCCACTTACAGCCATTTTTTGTTGCAATTTGTATTAGGGCCTAAGTTACATACCTAAGTTAGTACCGGTAATAGAAAATGTCGTATAAAGTTATTGACTTACGTCTTACTATAATGACTCTACAGGATGTTTAATTTAGTTTTGCAAATCTGCTGACTAAAATAACTTAGTCCTAAATTTAAAAATTGGTTTAACTTATGTAAATACATATCAACAATCACAAGTTCCATGAATATGGTAGGCTATCAAATTAAAGTTCTAAAATCTCTAGTTCATTATGGTAAGTTATCAATTTAACTTAAGTGATTATACTAATTTTTTGCTAGACGTAGAAAAGACTACGCTACCACAACAGACACATCACACCGAAACGTAACTTAGTTTGAACTAAGTTACGGTACGCTGCACCAGTTATAAGGTTAAGGCTGCCTGCAGATACTAGAACTGGGTCATAATTTGGCAGGTGTGCCACATTTATTTATATACAATTTGCCCTAATTTGTATAACACATTTAGGTTAATGACACTTTCACATCCAATGGTAATCCTAAGCCAAATCGATATCGAAACAATTATCCACACCTTTGAAATGTTGGATTGTATGAGACAGTGAGACTTCGCCAAATACCTAATTTTAATCCATGTAGGCTTAATTGTGTTGAAGCTAATCTTGAACTAGTCCTAGGCCTGAACATGCCAAATTTCAATAATCTATTGGTATATCAATTCACCTGTTTAGGCATTATACCAACATAGTTTGTCGGGTTTTGATTACAACATTTTTCATCATTTGCTACCCAGCAATAAGCTTAATTGAAGTTATTTTAGTTGAAAGAAGCGAGGTGACTTCAAGTATTATAGGTTAGGTCTAACTGAAAAACCTTGTCAAAATAATGCTAATATGTTTTGATTTTACTTACCCTGTTGCACTTCCTGTACTAAGCAGTGTGATGCTAAGACTAGATGAACTTATTAACTTTCGTCTCTTTTACTTTACCAAACTAAAGTCTAATATAAACATGATAAACTTAACCCCTCTAAGACCGATATGACAGAAAAACAATGCGTGCCGCACCAGCCAAGGAGAAGGAATAACCTCTTAACCAAATGCAAACATATATTTAATTGTAATTGTAAGGTTAATTTGTAATACCTATTTTGAGAATTCTAATTAAGTTTTTAAATCATAATTGTAAATAAATAGTTATCCTTTAAATTGTAAACTGCTTTTCGGAACAAGCAAAATGCTTGATTTGACTTTCTGTGCCAAATTGGATTGTGTCAATGGATATTTAAATTGTTTAGATAAAAAATCGTACTTATTCGTGAGTGAGTGTGATAATAAATTTAACTATAATTAATTAAATTTACATTCAAGCCATATTATTAATAACTAAACATTTAACTTTGTATTTTTTTGTGAACATGCGTTAATACTGTGCTGATCAAAAATTGCATGTAAATTTTACTTCAAATGATGTAAAACTTTTGATGGGGGCGGTTAAAAAAATAATTATTGTTAAATAAAACTGATTGAAACAAAAATAATACAGTTTTGGTATTATAATATTTTTATATCAAAAGATATATATGTCAAAAATTTTACATCATTTTGACATCAACAATTTTACATCATTTTGACATCAAACATTTTACATCATTTTGACGTCAATATTTCATCAAATATTTTATTTGACATCAATTTGACGTCTTTGATCACTTTTTTACGTCAAATTGACGTCCTGTGCTATATGGGTAATTACTAGTTTAATTTTAATTGTAAAATTACGAGTTTCATTGGTTTTTACTTAACAACTTCTGTTGCAGGAATTTTTAGTTTAATAAAAAGTCTGAAATGGTAAACATTCAAAAGTTCATAGTATTTGTAGCCAGGTATTTGTTTGATTAACTATAGATGTATTATTTGTAAATTATTTTAGATACTATCTTTATTTTGTTTCTGATATCTCAAAACAAATATTATTTTTGTAAGCAATTATGTTTATGATTGTATTTTGCTTTGTTTATTTTTAAAGGTGTATTTAGCGGAGCTGAATCTCAATGCGATTTTTGGAACAATGTATATGCTTCTCAGAATGTATTTATTATTTATTACTGTTAATTATAGAAATGTTATACTATTTTTAAATTGTACGAGCTTTTTCCTAGGAATGAATGTGTGCGTGAGTGTGTCCGTTTCAGCTACGCCGGTGCGTATCGTCCGGCTGTAGGTCCACGCTGTAGGTCTGTATCGGACCTGCACAGCGTCGCCTCAGCCACTCCTCTCCCGCCCCTCACCGCTACTTCCCCCCAACTAATAACGCCCAGCTCCTTATCAGTAGCCTTGCTCCTTTCTCCAAAAATTCAAAGCCGCGCACATCAACGCTCAGCAATCACTCAGTAAACACATTGATGAAGTCAGAGCAATTTTTCGGCTACATCATTTTTAAATTACTTATGTTTCTGAAACATGAAGCACTACGTATATCACTTGACTTCCTGGCTGTGTTGTATCGGATGTCGTGGAGAAGGGCGATCCTGTCGTCCTTGTCAACCGGAACTCCATTGGGCACTGGATTGCCGGGCCCTATGTAGTGGTGGCCCGGGAGGAACATCACTGTACCGCCGGCGACGGTGGCGCGGTGACGTAAGAGATAGCACCTGACGTCATCGGTCACGTGACCGGGGGAGTGTTAAGCTGCTTACTTGCCGTGGCTTCGCCAACCTACATGCGGGCCTGCTGTGACAGCCCGAAGCGATGGACTGTGGAGGGGGTCGAGCGAACTTACGTAGCTGACGAATTTCTAAAAATTAATAAATAAATAAATAAAAACATAAATAATTAAATAAACATGCACAATATAATCTAGTAGTTAAAACTAAGCCGCTATTTACCTAGATTATTATATATTCCTAGGGACGTTCAAACGTTCACAGGTTTTATTTTACAATCTAGAAAAAATATATGTTTATGGTTTTGGGTTAGCTGTTAGCGTAAACTGCTCGTCAACTATAAAGTACAAGAAAATGCGACTGTAGTTGGGAAGAGTGTGAATTTAGGCTTAAATCTGAGTCGTTTTGTTAATAATTAGTGAAGGGGATTCTTAAATGTGAACCTATAACAATTCTGGATGATAGTTTTATGTTTGTTATGAATAACGTTTTCGATGGTTTAAATGCCTGAAATTATTTACCGATTTTATTGGATTATTGAGGTTATGTTTGAGTAATTACAAACACACAATAGTTATTATACTGGAAAGGTAATTTTTAGTTTTATATTATACTTTGTTTAGTTTGTTAAATGATTATTGATTTCGTCTATGTTTACTACTCAAAACTTTGTATATTTACGATGTAGGTTTAGAAAGTTCACTATCATAACGATCTCTATCAAAAGGTTAATGTTTCATTAAGCTAATTCTATGGTCTAGCCTATTATTTGATATTTTAATTTCAACAGATAGTTCTTTTTTTAGATTTTTTGATACGAATAGTCGCTATTATTCAGTGTTTGTAAATGTTGTTCTGGAACTGTTGTGTTTTATGGATAACTTATGGGTCATAATTCCAGAATACAATCAATTTTAATATGTTTGCTTCACCAACTCTGCCCATACGCAGTTTTAGTATCTCTAACTTTTTTTACTAATGAAAGATGAAATAGAATGTCTGCTGCCATTTTGTAGTTAGTCTATGGCTACACTTACAAAAATGCAGTTGCAACTTGCCAATCTCATGTCCGCTCTATGGACAATCTTACTGTACTTTAATAATTATGCTAGCGATTATATTTCTATCCATTTATTTAAATAATTATGTATTAAAACCAAAATTATTTTCCGATCTCAATAATTTCAAATTGCAACTGCTTGCTAACAATACAAATTTAGCAAAAGAGAAACTAATATATATAAAACTCTTTAATATTCCTTAATTGTACTTTGAAGTTGCTGCCACGTTCAAGTTAACTTAACTAAATATAATTAATAAAAATATCCAGTTGCACAATGTTGTGTAATCTTATTTAACATAAACGAAAATTACACTCATAAATCAGCCTACACAGTTTTCAGTCGCTAGTGTTTTATTATGTAAACTTTTCGTCAACTATACCGGAGCTTGGGCACGAGAAACAATAGGTAATGTATTAAAATAAAATAGTGTTTCGTGTTTAACAATGAGGAAATTTAATGTTAATCGATAATTGGTATTTTTAATAATAAATGATGGAATAAATTCGCGTTTTATATTAAGTTAAAAATGAAAGGTTAATTTGAACAGATAGTATAAAGTATCACCAAATAACCTTGGTTGATCAAGTTATATTTTACGTACTACGTAGGCCTACTGTAAACAGTTGAGGTTATAATCCACTGCTAATAAGGTAATTTTAAGAACTATGTAAGATTCTGTGATTTATTTATTCGTATACCTTTTTAATAATATTGGTATTTTATTATGTTCTACGGTTAAATATGTATGTAAGCAAAACTCTTAACTTTGTTTTATTTCATAAAATAATCAGGCCAAAACTAATGTGTTTCCAAATAACCTAGAACAGTAAGTGTCACCAAAAGTTAGGCTTATAGGCTTTGCCAAAGGTACAAAATTATCCCCACCAGACTATGTCGATGTTATAATCATTGCCCATCACAACGCTAATCAACGTTAAATCATCGACAACATTCCACCAACTAACCATTCGAATCAATCTCTATTTTTGTAACGCTGTCTTAAGGTAAGATTTCTTGGCTTCATATTTGAGCATTTCAATTCTTAAATTGAGTAACTTCATAGCAATACATGCTATTGCTAGTGGGTAAGATTTATAATTATATTGAATAAATATGTTGTCGTGAATGTCCGCAGTTGTGTTCGTTGCGGCCAGTCATTTTAAGTTCAGCCACATTCCGCCAGGTTCTCTTTTAATTATTTTTTTTGGTCTGTCAACCGTGTTTTATACTAGGAGTACGCTCTTATATCGCGTATAAGGATTGAGTGATCGCGTAAAATAAAAAAAAATGTTTCAATTGACAATATACCACATGGGCCCTCCATTATAACTGCAGCTTGACAATGACATACAAATCCAGAACACGACAAACAATGAGGCCTGAAACCTGTCAATCAGTCAGACAAAGTGCATATGAAGTAGTTACTCACCCCTCAGTCTCACTGAGGGCTGTATCATCTAGGCCCTCATAATAATATTAGCTGCATAATTATTATTGCTGCTTCGGGAACCATAGGCGAAAAATTGGTTTTTTGTTCAAACATCAACAAACCACAACCAGATGAAGTGATATAATAGCTCATACAGACGCTCAGACTAAGCCGTAAGGCGCAAATCCTGAGTCTAATAAATAGTAATATTCCCAAGTTTCGTCAGTTTATGTTCATGAATAACCGAGATATAAAATTTGCCCTTTTCTCCATAACAATAACATTAGACAACGTACTGTGTTTAGGATTTGTAATATCTCAGTAACCAATTGACATAGAGCAATGATCAAAATACCAAATTTTTTAAGCTTAATTCAATGGTATAATTTAAAATTTGATTCAAATAAAAATTACATGTGAAAACCCCAAAAAAAACATTTTTGGGGTACAAAAGCCCCCCAAAACCCCCCTTCGGATGGTGCGATTTGTCTGGTTTTCGAACTCGTTCAGATAAATGGTACTTTACATATTTGTACCAAATTTTATTCAGATCGGACTTTTTTTACGAGAGTTATCGTGCTTACGGACACATATATATATATATATATATATATATATATATATATACATATATACAAATTTGAACGAATGGTGTTTTTGGCATCTGGGGACCTCAAAACGAAAAGTTATCATAGTCTCGGGCTTAAGTCTTCCCATGAGACCTACGGTAATAGCTTCTTCCCTATAGGGGAAATTCGCCAAAACCGAAACCAGGGTAGACTTTCATAAGTGGAACGAAATAAAAAACCGAATGAAATTGTTCGATAGGGTATAACGATTATTTAGGTTATTCGGTTATGGTTTCAGTTAGGCCTATTAAGGTTTAGGTTATTTAGGTTTCAGTTAGGCCTACCGTAAAACAGGCTTGACTCGGACACTTTTTTACTATTTTTAGGTTCTAGTGCCTTCCCATTAACGTTGTCACCAATAAAAACCAGACCATTTTAAAGTGTTTGTACTATTTACAATATCCATTTACCTTTAGCCTAACTTATATATTATTATGTTGGATGTTATTATAACAAAAATAAATACCCCCGTAGCAGCCAACCTGCGTACTCAGAGAATTTCCAAAGGATATATATATGTACCTTAATACCACATAAAGCCAAATACCAAGTTTCATCAATCTACATTTTTAAATAAACGATTTATGACATTTTAATTATTCTCCATAAGAATAACATGGCGGCTGAGTATGCAGGGTTGCTGAAGCAAGTAACCAAAAAATTGGGGTTTTATCAATATAACTGAAGAAGGTAAAGCCACATACCACATTTTATTAATTTATGTTCATATTTAAGGGAGATAACACGTTACTTATTCTCCATAAGAATAACATGGAAGCTGAGTAAGTAGGTTTTCTGCTACGGGAACTATCAGCCGAAAAATGTTTCTTAGTGTAAATATCAATATACCACAACGATATGAAGCAATATACCAAGTTTCATCAGGAAAGTTCATAAATAAGCGAGATATACAATTTTTCTTATTCTCCATAAGAATAAAATCGGACAACGTACTGTCCCATATAGCACAGGATGTCAATTTGACGTAAAAAAGTGATCAAAGACGTCAAATTGATGTAAAATAAAATATTTGATGAAATATTGACGTCAAAATGATGTAAAATTTTTGATGTCAAAATGGTGTAAAATGTTTGATGTCAAAATGATGTAAAATTTTTGATGTCAAAATGATGTAACATTTTTTACATATATATCTTTTGATATAAAAATATTATAATACCAAAACTGTATTATTTTTGTTTCAATCAGTTTTATTTAACAATAATTATTTTTTTAACCGCCCCCATCAAAAGTTTTACATCATTTAAAGTAAAATTTACATGCAATTTTTGATCAGCACAGTATTAACGCGTGTTCACAAAAAAATACAAAGTTAAATGTTTAGTTATTAATAATATGGCTTGAATGTAAATTTAATTAATTATAGTTAAATTTATTATCACACTCACTCACGAATAAGTACGGTTTTTTCTAAATAATTTAAACATCCATTGACACAATCCAATTTGGCACAGAAAGTCAAATCAAGCATTTTGTATGTTCCGAAAATCAGTTTACAATTTAACGGATAACTATTTATTTACAATTATGATTTTAAAACTTAATTAGAGTTCTCAAAATAGGTATTACAAATTAACCTTACAATTACAATTAAATATATGTTTGCATTTGGTTAAGAGGTTATTCCTTCTCCTTGGCTGGCGCGGCGCGCCGCGCATTGTTTTTCTGTCATATCGGTCTTAGAGGGGTTATCAAAATCATGTTTATATTAGACTTTAGTTTGGTAAAGTAGAAGAGACGAAAGTTAATAAGTTCATCTAGTCTTAGCATCACACTGCTTAGTACAGGAAGTGCAACAGGGTAAGTAAAATCAAAACATATTAGCATTATTTTGACAATGTTTTTCAGTTAGACCTAACCTATAATACTTGAAGTCACCTCGCTTTCCTTCAACTAAAATAATTTCAATTAACTTAAGCTTATTGCTGGGTAGCTAATGATGAAAAATGTTGTAATCAAAACCCGACAAACTATGTTGGTATAATGCCTAAACAGGTGAATTGATATACCAATAGATTATTGAAATTTGGTGTGTTCAGGCCTAGGACTAGTTCAATATTAGCTTCAACACAATTAAGCCTACATGGATGTAAAATTAGGTATTTGGCTAAGTCTCACTGTCTCATACAATCCAACATTTCAATGGTGTGGATAATTGTTTCGATATCGATTTGGCTTAGGATTACCATTGGATGTGAAAGTGTCATTAACCTAAATGTGTAATACAAATTAGGACAAATTGAGAAATAAATGTGGCACACCTGCCTAATTATGACCCAGTTCTAGCATCTGCAGGCAGCCTTAACCCTATAACTGTTGTAGTTATAGCTGTTATAACTGTGATAGTTCAAACTAAGTTACGTTCCGGTGTGATGTGTCTGTTGTGGTAGCGTAGTCTTTTCTACGTCTAGCAAAAATTTAGTATAATCACTTAAGTTAAATTGATAACTTACCAGAATGAACTAGAGATTTTAGAGCTTTAATTTGATAGCCTACCATATTCATGGAACTTGTGATTGTTGATATGTATTTACATAAGTTAAACCAATTTTTAAATTTAGGACTAAGTTATTTTAGTCAGCAGATTTGCAAAACTAAATTAAACATCCTGTAGAGTTATTATAGTAAGACATAAGTCAATAACTATATACGACATTTTCTATTACCGGTACTAACTTAGGTAGGTAACTTAGGCCCTAATACAAATTGCAACAAAAAATGGCTGTAAATGGCTTTAATACAAGATTTTTTATATTGCAACTTTCAGTCAAAGAAT